>CM025793.1:21768311-23002016 GCA_014635995.1 Sarcophaga peregrina
GAGAATGACCGCATATGTTATTCACTGTTCTACTTATCAAAGAAACTCTTCGTTAGTACTCTTCTGACTAATTTTACTTTTTTCAAAAAATTTAAAAAAATACTTTGCCTTACAAATTATTTGAAGCATATTGTTATTTCTCATTTGAAAATCAATTGAATTTTCTTTTCGTTAAGCAGATGCTTTTTAAATATTGTTTCCACTTGTTTTTTTTAGCTTTCTTATCGATTTTTTTGTGTTAACAATTCGCAAGAAAATGTCGTAAAGAACAAACACAAACTTCTGAAATATCCTGCGACAAATTCTCGAAAGATTTTGAATGTTTTCTGTGTACAAAACCACAACAAAAAAGTTTTTTTCCTTTATTCTTGAAGAATTTAAAATTTTCTGAGGAGAGAAAGAGAGAGAGACCTGAGGAGTGAGTGAGAGAGGAGTTAAATTAATTTAAAAATAAATTTTGTGGCTGGAAAATACTTGAAGATTTTAATTTAACGATACAGAGTGTAATTAAATTGTTGGAAATTCTTCTTTTTTTATTTATTTAGGCTGGCAAGAAAAGGCATGTTCGCGGAAATTATGTGCTCTATGCGAGAGTGGTTTGGTAATCGTTGAAAATGTAGAAAATATTACGGGTTTCCATTATAAGGGTTTTAGGTGTCTTAATGTTAACCCCATTGGGGAAAATATTTTTAATTCTGATGTGAGGAAATGTTTCTGTTTCTGGTACTAACAAGAGATAACAATGAGAGTTGTGGGGATGGCTCCATCAATTCTGTTGCCCTAAAAAAATTCTGGATTTGTCGCGGTCCCTCCTCAGGTGTATTCTGAGATTTTAAGCATCAAATACATCTTCACGTCTCCTCTTATTAATCTCGAACAAGTGATCTTTGCATCACAGACTACGATCGTAAAACCGTGTATTATCTTCACGCAACTTACGGGTAGTCTGACGCATGGCTGAAATGTTTTCTCATTTTAATTACCCAAGAACAGTTTGGATTGCCAGTATTTGAATAAAGAAGAACCTCAACCTTACCTGAGCCATTCTCACCGAATAATAGCCGCCATAGTCCATTGTAGTCGCCGTAGTCTAGTAGGTATTGTGTTGGCTTATTAGACGTAAAGCTCGGGTTCGTATCCCAGGCCAGATATCACAACAAAAAGTATTTCTTCGGCGATTTCCTCTCAGCAGATTTCTGGCAAAAACTCTGAGAGCAAATAAACCTGCCATGAAAAAAAAGAATTTTAAGGCAAAGAAGGCGAAATCCAAATGATGCCAACATCCAGACCAAACTCAGTAGATTAAGCAAAATTATTAAAACCACTTATCGCGAATCAATGAATAATTATTATCAAGACCAGATTGACAGTTATCAACAAGACCCCAAAAAAGTTGGAGGTTTTTAAATGAAAGTCTAGGAAGGAACTTAAAAACACAAGTAAATCTAAACAACTCAAATGAAGAACTGATAGCAGATGATAAAACTAAATGTGAACTTCTTAATAAATACTTTTTAGAAATACCAAATTTAATGAAGGAACAAATTCAGTACTCCGCTAATGATTCTTTTAATGGACTTAGAACATTACGACATTGCTACAACATATTTAGTTTCACTAATTCAACGTTAGAGGAAATACATTGGGTTACAACAAATCTCGCTACGAATAAAGCTCCTGGACATGATGGTTTATCGCCTAAAATATTTGCTAAATGTAGTTTGGAAATATCGCCTTTTTTGTTAAACATTTTCAATAGGATAATTTTAACCTCGCAGTATCCCGATGTATTGAAAATAACAAAAATCGTGCCAATACCAAAAATTGTAAATGCTAAAAGAGTGGAGATGTATAGACCTATAGCGCTGTTACCTGTAATTGACAAAATTTTCGAAAAAATATTATATCAACAACTTTCAAACTATTTTGAAAACAACAACCTCTTGTACGACTGTCAATACGGGTTCAGAAAAGGTAGTGGTACTGATAATGCTGTAGTTAATGTTGTCAATTACATATGCCACGGGCTAGATAATGGTTATAATGGTGTTGCTGGAATTTTCTACGACTTCTCAAAAGCATTTGACCTAGTAGATCATGAGATCCTGTTTAAAAAGCTTGAATATTATGGAATTAGAAATGCAGCTCTAAGGTTATTAAGAAGTTATTTGACTAATCGCAAACAATATGTTGAATTAAATAACAGTCGAAGTTTTATTGGTGATATTCAACATGGTGTTCCACAAGGCAGCGTTTTAGGTCCACTGCTATTTATTGTTTATATAAATGACATTGTAAACCTGGAGCTTAATGGAAAAATGTACCTCTATGCCGATGATATTTCTATTTTTTACCCTTATAAACATGAGACAACGTTAAAAGCAAACATGCAAAAAGATGCAGACATGATATTTGAATACGCAAGGATAAATAAGTTAGTTATTAATACATCAAAAACTAAAATCATCCGATTTAAACCATATTCAAGTATTAATGCTGAAACATTTAGCATCGTTGTACACGGAGAAGAAGTTTTTGAGTGTGAATATATAAAATATTTAGGAATTATACTACAAAACAACCTGAGGTGGAATCTCCATATTGATAGCATTAAGTCAAAAATATATCCAGTAATAGGAGTGCTATATAAATTCAAATACAAATTCAATGAAATCACAAAATTGATGCTCTATCAGGCATTGATCCATAGCCATTTGAACTATTTAATAATGATTTATGGCTGCAAAAATAGTACAGAACTACAGTCTCTCCAAAGAGTACAAAACAAAGCCCTGAAAACCATATATAACCTGCCAATATCTTACCATACAATTACATTATATAAAGAAGTTAGTAGAAATATCTTGCCTATAAATGGAACCTATAAGCTAAGACTACTAACTTTTGTTTTCAAATCAATTAATAACATTGGTCATAACACGATATCATTTTCAAAAAATCAAACAACCCGCAATACGAGAAATAGTTCAAATTTAAGGACAACAAGATGTAGACTTGAAACGACAAAGCAAAGAATTGAATATATCGGTTGTTCTGAATATAATAATTTACCTCAATATATAAAAAATCTAAATACCATATCAGCTTTTAAGACAAATTTAAAGAAATTTTTATTAAACAATTTAGAAATGCTTCTAGGATAATTTTTCATTTTGAATTTATAAATGTATATTTACATACTTTATATTTTATCAATAAATATTTCTAATATTTTTAAATTTAAAAAAAAAAAAAAAAAAAAAAAAAAAAAAGAGCTTAAATGAATGCCAACTCGCCTCAACAATGTCGTAAGACGCTGAGGCAACTGTATATTAAACTGAAAACTTGTAAATAAAATATTTCTAAATAAAAAAAAAAAAAAAAAAAAAAGTTTCACAAAAAACCTGTGTTTCGTAGTCGACGTTAAACTGAAGGGCCCGCCACTCACGTATAAAATTAACGCACATAACATGAGTGCTGTGAGAAGCTAGGCCATAATCCTGACTGAAGGGTTGTAATGGTCAATTATGTATGTTTGCATGTTTTAGTCCAAGCTCTTAATGCCTTATGTAACGAAATTATATCCAACAAAGCGTCCAGCGTCTCTGTACCTTATCCTCCTTAATTCTTGTGAAACTTATCTCGCATGCCGGGCATGACATGCATCTCCCAAAATTTTCTTTCCATTCTGTTCTATGTTAACTTGGATGGAAATTTATAAAACAATCCTCGTACGATGATACATAAATTGCGAATTTTTGTTTTCTTTTATTTTTACGCACTTTTATCCAGTATACCGTGTAACAACACATTTAATATGCGTGGATGTATGTGAGTGTGTAATTTCTTTTTAATATTCGTTTGTATGGCCTCTGTTGAGCACTGTGTTTATCAATGTAATTCAGCTTCAATTACATTTAAAAAAGCCATTTCGCAAGACATTTCAGTCACAAGACACATTCACCAGATACACGCATATTTCGAGTACTTTTGCTTGTACTTGATGCTCTTCATTATCACGAGCAATGCGTTGAAATATTTTCGTATTTCGAAAAGTGTCTCCGTCCACAAATAAAGAGAAACGCCACCATTTTTAACGCGTTGGCAATAAAAACAGAGAAAAAACAAGAGAAAGTTCATGTTCACCGTAATAAATAATTGACATGAAAAACGAAAACGAAAACCAGGACGCAGGAAACATTTTTCACAGATTCAAAGATAAAACCGAAGCGATAATAAAGCCTACAAGTCATGGAATATAAAAAGAAAAAAATCAACAATTTTTAAATCAGTTGTTACGACCGTATACGAGTACTAGTAGTGGAGGATGAGGCATATTTAACATGACATGCCATAGCATTGCATGTGAATATCATTTGATGAACGAATTGTTGATCAAATATTTGCAGTACAACCCATAAAGAATCAATTACGAAATATTTTTCAATTAAAATATATTTTTTATTACCAGGTTTAGGGTTAATTAATTAAATTTCTTCTTATTCTGCAATAAAAAACTCCAGCAATCAATTCCCATTTCTTTTCTTCAAGTGTATTATCCTTCATAGCAATTTCTTCGTGAATGTCTTGTTCTATAGTTGTGTGTGTGTATTGAAGTTGTTCTTGTAGGATATTTCATATTTCTTAGTATGTGTATATGTGAGTGAGTAATTTTTAATGAACACTGAAATCTTTAAGAGACTAAAAAGTGCTCTTGAGATATTTCTCTTATTGTGCTCATTTTTATTACACTCACACTCGCCCATTAAAGCTTAAATACATACACAATATCATAACGTATGATATGCATGCATAAGGTCACACACCAACCATCACAGACGTATTGCTTGATATTGGTGAATAAAGATACCATCATGCCCTACATTGTGACACATCTTAAGGGACTAGAAGATGTGATCCGGTCTGTGTTACATAGTAATGCACACACTCCCATAAACGGCAGCGGATAATTCGAATGTGTTGATTCCACAGCATTCTATTGGGCAAGCTATCTTATCTTAGGCTCTTTATGACGAATTTTACATTTCATTTACAAAAAAAAGTTTATCTCACGCAACCATAACTCTGTTGATATGCAAATAGCAACAGGCTTTCAATCTGAAATTCTCTCATGCCATAGGTCACGGAGAACCCTGTAGTGATTGTGGCAAAAAGCATTTCAACAGAAAAAGGATGCATTATGGTCTGGTGGTATCATAGGATAGGTTTGGTTATTTAAGGGAAGGAAGAAGTTTCTCTCTTAGGCTAACGTTTAGGCCCATTGCGATACCACGATTAAAATTCAACCCGGGGATGAAACGTTCTCAAGAGGAAACCAACACAAATTCAAACAAAACAATTATGAGAGCTCGTTTGAGAATGTCAAAAACATCCCTGATTTTATTCCCAGAGCAGGGCACTAACCCATGAAGTGCAGACAAGTCTCCTTCTCTTTCTCAGACCCCTAATTCCTTCAGATGTCGTTTAACGCGCAGTGTTAAGTCTTTAGATATGCCTACCAAAAGGACAGTGGCTGGTGAAAGTCGTTACTTTGCGCTGGATGACCATGCGATTTGAGAACAGAAGTGAGTCGTTCTGCATTCTATCCATACATGTCCAGCAAAGTCTAGAAATAATTTTGCTGCCAACGAGACGAGAGTTAACCGGTAACTAAGTTAACCGGTAACTAAGTTAACCGGTAACTAAGTTAACCGGTAACTAAGTTAACCGGTAACTAAGTTAACCGGTAACTAAGTTAACCGGTAACTAAGTTAACCGGTAACTAAGTTAACCGGCAACTGAGGAAATTGGAATAGATATGCCAGAAATCATGTTGGAGATGGTGAAATCGATCTTCCATCGATACCATTATGACCCGGAATCCATATAAGAGTTGCCTTTGAATGATGCGAACTGTAGCTAAGATCTCCACGGCATTCATGGATAAGGACGGACGTTGAAACCACGTTCGTTAGGTACTTAAGCGCAGTCTGGCTGTCTGAGTAAATCAATAGATTTTCAAGGAATATTTCACCCTACACAACAAGCATTAATGCACAGGCCTGAAAACCATAGCCTAGAATTGTCATTGTTATTTTCGAAAATGTTCCTGGAAGAAATTTTACCGTAACAGCGCTATGGCCATATAATAACCCACTTTTAAAAAGTAAAACTAGGTTGCAAACTCCAATACATTGTATCGTAATGTAGAGTAACAAATTGTCGGTTTTAAACGCGAATAATTTTCTCGTATTTCCTTTGATAATTAAGAAAATATTTTCGATATGTTGTGCGTTGAATGTGAAGAATTATTTCTTGACAATCGGCAAGCAGTCTTAAAAGAGGAAAATTGAATACAGAATTTTATAGACGATGTTTGTAAAATACTTGCAGATTTTCAAGGAAATTTAATTTTTTTAAATGAAAACATATGCGTTAATAAATGAAATTGAAAGGAAAACTGACTTTTCTTATTATATAAATGGGTATTGAATGGTTTTGATTACCAGGCTTGTAAAAGACTTTAAACATTTTCGTTTTTTTTCCAATTTTTTTTTTTAATAGAAAAAAATTTGACTTCAACAGCTTCTTTGACAAATTTATTGTGGGTCAATGAATATTTGCATTCAGAAAATTTTTATTTAAATAAAGGCATTGGAAAATGGAAAATATTATTCCCAACTGATTAGGTAAACATGTTTAAGCTGCCACTATGTATTGAGCCTACCTTTAAAGATTGCATAAAACTTTTACTCAAACACACAAACTTTGTGATTATTTACATGCTGATCCTTTGTTTCGTGAGAAAGTGAGAAAGAACACCAAAATAACAGAATAAAGCTATGCCAGCAGCAGCAAGCTTCATAAATCAAAGCCGTAAACACGTACTTGAAGTATTTGTCAAGTAATCATATAAACAGGTATGTACACATATACAGTAGCGAGCACAAAAAATGCAACGTTGGGTAAAATTATCTTTAAGTGCGATAATTTCAAAAAAATGGTGACCAGTTCAACATATTTCTTTGGGTTATTAATCCCTACAGTTATAGATATCTATTATCAATAACATTACGTAAATATTTTTAATTAATGATAGATTATTTTGTCATTTATTAAAAAAAATGCGAATTTCATGGGAGCAATAAAAATGCAACAGCATAAATTTTAATGTGTTTATTAAAATTAAATAGTAATTCTTACAAAAAAAATCTTAAAATTAATATTTAGTGGCGTAGCCCTTATTTTTTATGACTTCTTGCAACCTAGAAGGCATAGAGTCGACTAAAGCTATTAATGTGTTAATGGATATTTTCTCCCATTCACTTTTCAAAATTTCTTCTAATTGCCTCTTATTTGACGGATGTTTCCTCTTAACTTCCCGATCTAATAGCTCCCATAGATTTTCTATGGGGTTTAGATCGGGAGACTGTGGTGGACAATCCAAAACATTAACATCATTGTCGAGCTAAGCGACTTGAGTGCTTTGGATCGTTATCCTGTTGGAATATGCTACCAGGAGGCATTTTTTCCCGCAGATGAGGTAGCATGTGTTCTCCAAGGATTTCACAGTACTTCTTGGCGTCCATTTTGCCTTCGATTTGAGTTAAGGGACCTACCCCATCACGGGAAAACGCTCCTGTAAATACGTGACGTAAAATTAATAATTTTTTTTAAACATATCGTTCCTTACCCCACACCATTATTGATCCACCGCCATGTTTTACGGTTGGAAGTTGATATCTTGGAGAATATCTCTGTCCAGGCGGTCTTCAAACAAAATTTATCCCATCGGAGCCAAACAAATTAAATTTGCTTTCATCGCTCCACAAGACTTTAGCCCATTGTTCATTTGACCAATCCTTGTAACGTTTTGCAAATTCCAGGCGCTTCTGTTTTATTGATTGCACTGGTGAGAGGTTTCTTTGCAGGTCGTCTCGCATGCAAATTAGCCTTTTTCAACCTACGGCGAACAGTGTGAACGCCTATAGAGACTCCCATTTGCTCATTTGCGAAATTAGCAACGTCCACTGTGGTCTTTCGTGGATCTTTTTTAACCAGTGCAATCATCCGGCGGTCTTGGCGAGAGGTAGTTTTTCGAGGATTACCGCCACCTGGTTTCCTTTCCACACTATTTCTCAAGGAAAATCGAGATTTAATCCGACATACGGTTGATTGATTTACACCAAAGAGGTATCCAACTTCACGCATGGATTTTCCTTCTTCTAAGGCTTTAATGATTGCAGTTTTGCTGTCAGCTGAGAGCTGCTTCTATTACAAAACAAATGTTGTATAACTTATTTAAGAAATTTTCAATTATAATTAAATAAATAACTTACTTTAACTATTTTTTTATTATGTTGCATTTTTTTTGCTCGCTAAAAATTTGCACTTTTTTCACTAATTCAAAAATATTTAACTTTTTAAAGCAGAATTTGGAATAAACTGTGGTTACTTTGAAAACTTATAATTGAAAGAATTAACAGCAAAAGAAAATAGATAAATTAGTTACCGTTATTTTGAAACAGATCTTATTAAAGATCATATGGCACAGTGTTGCATTTTTTGTGCTCACTACTGTACATACATATGAGTAAAGAACATATTGTGTGTGTGTTTGTGTGGTCAAATGTATGAGTATGTGTGTTTCTATTTTATAGAATAGTTGAGAGAGTTAATAACAATATTTTACGTTTCTCTCTTTACTCTTCACCGCTTTATCCTTGCGATTCTCATGAGAAAATTCACGAAGACTCCCATGCTTCTCAGGTCTCTTAATGCAATACAAATACAGCTACTCTAGCATCCATTGAAACTTTTAAGCCAAGAGGAAAGGAGGTTGTGATGTTGTAAGAAAAATATTTTTTCAGCTTTCAACCTCCCACGTATGTACATTTTCCAATTCACATGAATAAGCCTTCAGACTGATTCACTTGCTTTTTCACTTTGAAGACATTTTCAAAAGGTATGTACAATGTACATAGATGTGTGTGTGTGTGTGCGTGTGTGTGTGCGTGAGTGTTGTCAAGTGTTTTGTGTGAAAATAACGTTTTGAGTGACAACATTAGACTGTTAGTTGTTGCCATTTCAAGCATCATTCCATTCACTTTCTTTTTTTTTTTCTTTTAAAGTGAGTTAGTCTGTCTGTCCTGTGTGCTCTACTCTACTATTTGTTTTGCCTTTCTGAAGTAGTTGTTTTCGTTTTTCTTTTTGAATTTTTTTTTTGTTTTTTTGAACAACAACACACCTCAAGAAAATATTGTGAATAACTTACATCCCAGGAAACTAAACTTTTTGCTTTGCTCCACGGAGAATATACACGTAAGACTACGGCACGAACAGAGCCAATAGATAACAACACATACGCTTAGGTTCACAGAGCACTACATACACTAGCGTGCAACAGAGCATTGAAAGCATGAGAATGGATATGGATTGTTTGAACCATGAAGTATCCTACACTGTATTATTCTATTCTATTGAGATTTGAAACAGAATTTACTCGAAAATAAATTTAACGCCAACATTTATCATTCGAACACACATAAAGAGAAGAGCAAAAAAAATTAAAGACAGAAAGGAAATTAAATTATCTCCATAGCCAGCAGATAACAGTAAAGAAATTCTCAACATCAGTAAAGGCTGTGAAAACTCTGTAGTCTCTATATACCACCAAGAAAAGTCCCCAGTTTGTGTTATCATCTGACCGATCAGCTCGAATAAGTACCGTGGTCTAATCGAACATAGGATTCAACCTTTTCACCATTAATTCTCTTGGCATTTTAGTCAGACACTGTAAGCAATGGAATTAACACCGCCTTCAAACAATAGATTTGAATAACTTCTCAGGGCCAAAAGATTCTTGAAAACGAAATCTCAGAAGGAGTAATTTTTTCGATATATCGCTGTGTTCGAGATGTCTGGGCTGGGTTTTTAATCATGGTCAGCTTCCAATAAGTCAAAAACGGCTCATTACCTTACAGATTATAATTCTGCGGAGCTCAACAGAACATCACCCTGTTCCAGTAGAGTAACATAGATAAGAACTGCCTAGAAAGGACCTTCCTACATGCGTGTCTTCCATCAATTTTGACCTGACGTTGTGTCCAATCTATGCCTTCATTGCAGCGTGACATAGCTAGATGAACTTTGTATCCTACCGTGCATATCAAAATCACATGCAGTGATCATATTGACCTGGACTATTGAAGGTGGACTAAGGGTCCATACCTTCAGGTTGATAATTCTCAAGATCCTATGTTTTGCAGATTTCTTTAACCTAAAACCCACCTCTACTAATGATCTTAAAAAATTTCTTGTGTGCTAGAAGTGGTCCTAGAATTATTTATCGCATTAATTACAACTGCTCTTGGAGTACCAAAGAGTAGCATCCTGCCCTTTGCGCAACAATTTTCTCTTATTCGCCTTATCCAAAGTTTCCTAATGTACTATATTCAGCCATGTTTGAAAACCGATTAGATTATAGAGTCGTACAGAGCAATCCCTTAGCTATTCGGCAGCCCTTTCGTTTTTTGTTGTGATAAGTTTATTTCATCACCACTTCACGCAGATTGTAGGGTGCCCAATAAGGCAGTCTTGTAGAATTTAATTTCACGTCCGTTCCTGTAACTTCACGAAATGAAAAGTGAATGAAAATAAGAAAACAAAATGGAAACAACAATAACAGCATGGAAAAGAAAGGCAGACAACTAATGAAGCTCACGTTAGCAGTAGTATCCATAACAGTAATGCTGTTGCGTTGCATTGCCAAATAAAATGAAAGTGACAGAGTGACTGACTGCTTGAATGAACGTTAAAAGAAAATGGCAATAAAATGGACCGTCATTCTAAATAAATGATAAGAATATCGGTAAGGATAGGGAATACTTACGAAATGCTTTGTAAACATTTTATATTAAAATTGCATTTTTTTTTGTTTGATTGGCATATGATTTAAGCTTTTTAAAGCTTAAAATGCATAATTATTGTGGAGAGAGCAGATTATTATTGAAGTTGATGTTGTGGTAATACTTAGTGCTTATGCTTCATTGTTATAATGTTATTTACAGTTGTTGTTATTGTTGTTGTATTTGATAATACAGTCGAACCTCTATAATTTGAACTTCTATTACTTGAATTTTCTGTAAGTTGAAGCACAGCAATAGCGTCTTGGGCTTCTTTAACTTGAAGTTTCTATAAGTTAAAGTTTTTTTCTGGACAATAATGATTCAATTTATAGGAGTTCGACTGTATTATTATTCTTACTTCGTCTGCTTTATGTTGTTGCAGTTTATCTTGTGAGTAAGAATGTTTAGGGCAACAACATGACAAGAGTAAACACAACGACAAATACTATCATAAATCATCATTCGCTTATTTTGAAGGGAATGAATCCCATTTGGTTTGTTGCCTATTTATTTTTTAGAGGCAAAACCACTAGATGTCAAGAGTATTGTGTGGTAATTAAACAAAATTATGTATTAGAGCGCCCTGGTAGTCTAGTGGGTAGTGTGCTAGACTATTAGTGTGAGGGTCGTGGGTTCGATTCCCACCAGAGGCTCTGGTCTGTAACACTACACCGGGCATATGGTCGAAGTTACTCAGCTCGTACATGAATATAATATAATTTGTAATTGTATTGTAATTTTTATATAATAAAAAAAATTATTTATGAGTTGAAGGAAATTCAAAGATTAAGTTCTTAAGACCTGAAATCTGTATCTATTGCTTGTGTAGGATAGGCTTTGAAGTAGGGATTCAAAAGTAGCGTTGCAGGCATTACGCTTAGACGAAGTTGTCGTAGCTTAGAACGCGGTTCAAACTCCAGATCAGACAACTTCAACGAAATGAAATACTAAAAAAATATTTCAATCGGCGACTTCCCACAAAAATATTAATAGGGATACCTTGTCAGTTTTCATTGCTACTGAGGCATCATGCTGTAACACAAACGCACTCACACTCCATATGGACACTAACACACATTCACTATGATAACTAACTTTACTAACAAGATTTATCACTATGAGCGTATGTATGCATGTGTGTAGAATGATGGCAATGATAACAATGTATGTGTCTGTCTGTCTGTCGGTCTGTTAGAGGGTAAGTGTTCTGATGTACATCAAATTTTGTTACATATGTATGTGTAACACTCTCTCTCTACTAAACGAATACGACTCGCACTTCTTAATGTAATATGAAGTTTATGAAGCATGATTTGTGATGATCATCACTAGTATTCAACGATAAAATACTAAGAAATACTGAGTCAAGAGAACTAAACAAGCAGAAGGAAGAGTCGGAGAATAGCATTTTTAGTAATTTTATTTATTATTGTTGTTGTGCAGTATCAGCTCCAAAAAAATACGTTAAATTCTTGGAAATTTTTGTTGTGGTTATTGAATGTTTAACAAAAGATTTTCAATTCATTTTAAATTACTCGTATAAGTATAAAGAATTTTTATGTTACAAGATAACACTCTTTTGGCTATGTATGCATGTGTTGTTTCAAAAACACTCTTTTGGGTTCATTGTCTTATTATAGCATCTCATGGGAGCAGTAATTCTTATTTGGCGTAATGCAGTGTGTTATGATTGAATATGTTTGTAAAGTTCGCAGTGTTCTTTGTTAAGCTCAATGTTAAATAGAAAGAAATTGAGAAAAAGAGAAGGCGAAGGTTTTCAAATATCATATTCCTTCGTCTTTAATGTAGTCATTTAACCCTATGGCAGAAGAAATTTTTCCAATATAATTTATAAATGTCGATTACGCTGTTAGAAAAATAATAAACCGAATCTAAGACAACCACGACACAGATGCCAAATCATTCATTATGCGCTGCTAAAAACTAGATTATCACAGAGGTCCTGTGCCTTTATTGGGATCATTTCTCAAACGCTTCCTCCAAAATTTCGATTTGAATAAAACTGAGTGGGTGTGAGATATCATCGAAATTTTTTATTAATGTGTGCGTGGAATATAACATCGTTTAAATGTCCGGCACAGCATCTCTGGGTGGAGTGAATCCGAAATGTTAAAATTTCCATGATTCTGACACATAAATCAGGCTGACCTTCATCGATGGCTTGGGTTATATTGGCTTTGAGAATATCTGTGGTTTCTGACTCACACCAGCGACATAAAATACCTCCTAAGAAATAGTCCAACCGTGTCAAATTACAGGATCTTGATGGCCTATTTACATCATCTCGATGTGAGACGATCATACCCTCAAATCGATCGTGCAGAAAACCTAATGTAGCTTCCAGTGTGTGACAAATAGTGGCCTCCTTAAGAAACCTGATGACATATGGTGTCCACATAATCCAGTTCAAAGTAAAATAAGTTGTTAATCATAGTACTGGACCTATAGTTGTTACTCGTGGCTCTTGAAGAAATAGGATTTCTTGTCACTGCTAGTCCTGCCGTAAATCCTTATCAAACAGTGGACACAATTATCAATTAAATTGCTGTCATGAAAATGGATTGTAAATCTATAAAGGCTTTAGGATCTTTAAAGACCAGATTCACATTATGAAAGTTTTCATTTTGATAGTCTCTGTTTATTGGGTCCATCAGCGATTAAAATAGATTGGTACCCTGTCTTTCATGTACTTGGAATCTCATTTGTGTGTTCTAATTTTTTTTTTCATATGGAAATAATAATGAATGATTTATAATTGAAATTTAAATCTGCAGACTTTCATCAACTAAATTACTATTGCAATGGCAACTGCTGTTTTTAAATTTGTATTTGCTGTCACTTTTAATCCTGGGCATATAAACTTCATTGCACCGTTGGCATGTGATGGGTTTTGAAACAAAACGAAAATTTGATTTAAAAATCATTTCACGTGTATTATTATTACAAGTTTTAATTGGTTTCGATTGGTTTTCATCAAAAGAAACGATTCGCGCAACTTTGTTACTCTCACATGAAAAAGTTTTTAAATAGAAATCACGTTTACCTTTGGTTTGTTGGTTTATTTCAATGTTTTAATAGAGAATCGAAATATTTTTTAGGATTTCATTAGAAATTATAAAAATTCTGTAAATAAAATTGAAACAGGAATAGCAAATCAGTTCAATGAAATCTTTTCATCAAGTAAGGATATTTCTTGAAAATGATGATTAGATTGTGAAATCAGATAGATTAACTGCCATGTAAGAACCAGATTCATAAATATATTCTGGGAAATACTTCACTTTTATAAACCTTTTACCAGAAGCTCTATATGTATATCTGAATTAAAAGGTAAATCAGTAACAGAAACTGTATTACGCTTGCTTACTATCCGTAAGCAATATACTCTGATTGCCTTCCTTATAAGCAACGGATCTTTTAAGTATGACTGGACTTGGATCCGGACACGATCCCTATGTATTGCAAGGTACAGATAAGCAATCGTCAAAAGAGTGAATTTATACAGTACTGTCCATGGTATATTACATCCCGTTCGTCAAAATTAATACATTCATGGTGTGTGTCATAACTGCAACCTTGAGTGGCTGGATCTACAGTTCAACTTCAAATTCGAAATAGACTAGAAAGCAAATATACAGTAGCGAGCACGAAAAATGCAACGTTGGGTAAAGTTACCTTTAAGTGCGATAATTTAAAAAAAATGGTAACCAGTTCAAAATATTCTTTGGGTTATTAATCCTACAGTTATAGATACCTATTATCAATAACATTATGTAAATATTTTTAATTATTGAAATATTATTTTGTCATTTATTAAAAAGAGTACGAATTTCATGGGAGCAATAAAAATGCAACAGCATAAATTTTAATGTGTTTATTTAAATTAAATAGTAATTCTTACAAAAAAAAATCTTAAAATTATTATTTAGTGGCGTAGCCCTTATTTTTTATGACTTCTTGCAACCTAGAAGGCATAGAGTCGACTAAAGCTATTAACGTGTTAATGGATATTTTCTCCCATTCACTTTTAAAAATTTCTTCTAATTGCCTCTTATTTGACGGATGTTTCCTCTTAACTTCCCGATCTAATAGCTCCCATTGACATCATTGTCACTTAAAAAGTTTCGAGCTAAGCGACTTGAGTGCTTTGGATCGTTATCCTGTTGGAATATGCTACCAGAAGGCATTTTTTCCCGCAGATAAGAAAGCATGTGTTCTCCAAGGATTTCACAGTACTTCTTGGCGTCCATTTTTCCTTCGATTTGAGTTAAGGGACCTACCCCATCATGGGAAAACGCACCTGTAAATACGTGACGTAAAATCAATAATTTTTTTTAAACATATCGTTCCTTACTCCACACCATTATTGATCCACCGCCATGTTTTACGGTTGAAAGTTGATATCTTGGAGAATATCTCTGTCCAGGTGGTCTTCGAACAAAATTTATCCCATCGGAGCCAAACAAATTAAATTTACTTTCATCGCCCCACAAGACTGAACAATGGGCTAAGTTCATTTGACCAATCCTTGTAACGTTTTGCAAATTCCAGGCGCTTCTTTTTATTGATTGCACTGATGAGAGGTTTCTTTGCGGGTCGTCTCGCATGCAAATTAGCCTCTTTCAACCTACGACGAACAGTGTGAACGCCTATAGAGACTCCCATTTGCTCATTTGCGAAATTAGCAACGTCCACTCCGGTCTTTCGTGGATCTTTTTTAACCAGTGCAATCATCTGGCGGTCTTGGCGAGAGGTAGTTTTTCGAGGATTACCACTACCTGGTTTCCTTTCCACACTATTTCTCAAGGAAAATCGAGATTTAATCCGACATACGGTTGATTGATTCACGCATGGATTTTCCTTCTTCTAAGGCTTTAATGATTGCAGTTTTGCTGTCAGCTGAGAGCTGGGAGCTGCTTCTATTACAAAACACATGTTGTATAACTTATTTAAGAAATTTTCAATTATAATTAAAAAAACAACTTACTTTAACTATTTTTTATTATGTTGCATTTTTTTTGCTCGCTAAAAATTTGCACTTTTTTCACTAATTCAAAATATTTAACTTTTTAAAGCAGAATTTGGAATAAACTGTGGTTACTTTGAAAACTTATAATTGAAAGAATTAACAGCAAAAGAAGAAAATAGATAAATTAGTTACCGTTATTTAGAAACAGATCTTATTAAAGATCACATGGCACAGTGTTGCATTTTTTGTGCTCGCTACTGACCTATCGTACAAGACCTATCGTAATTATATGGAACTTTCTGAATACGATAGAAAAAATCCGAAGGTGCTGCATTCATCTAGTTCCTTCAATCAGGAAATTTCTTTTTAAACCTAATCTCACTGAGCTGGATTTGCAAAGGTTAAAGAAAACAACAAATTAAACAAAATTTTTAAAAGAATTTTTTATAATTCTTTGGCCAAAAAATATTTCCTTTCGCAATAAATTATTCATGATATTTTCCTCCCCCATCATGTGTAATTTAAATAGTAAAACTGTTGTTAGCCTTGAGCTCGAGATGGGCTATAATTATTTAACATATGCTATGATTATTTATTTTACGACATACAAGACGCACCAGGAAAACTTTCGGAAAATGTTTTTTTAAAATATTTTTATTACCCATAAAAGAAAATGCCAGTCCTACACCCCTCCCCCTTGAGAGTGTAACTAGAGAAAGAAGGGGAATAAATTTTTTATTTTCTTGCAATATAAGGCAATAAAAATTATGATAAAACATCAAAATGCAATAATGCCGCACAGTATTTAACTTAAGTTTATGGGCCACTTTAAATAATTTTTTTTTTTTACTATTAAGATACACTCACTTACTCACTTATTTTTTTATTTTAATTTTGTTTTTGTTTTATTTTTTTTAGTTTAATTTTTATATGAAAATTTATTACGATAGTTAAAATGAAACACAAATAGCGACACTTCATGCGCTGAATGGAAAGTAAATTAAAATGAAAACGTTTCTGGCATTAAAACTTCATGGATTTTTATTTTTTTTTTTTTTCATTTAAAAGCAAAGCGATAATAGTCTGCTGGAAGAAAATTGTCTTAAAAAAAATATTTGAATACACAAGTTAAGTTAGTTGAAAAATTTTAATGTGCGAGGGTACAAGCAGGGTTAAATGTTTTGGCAAAAATCACAAGCGTCGTCATTAAACCATTTGAACTCTCTTGTTTTCTTCATTTTTTTAAATCTGTGGACTTGGTGTGTTTTTGTGTTCAGTAAAACGACAATCATAAACATTTTGTGGCATTTATAGTGGCATAAAATAAGAACAAAACATGAAAATGAAATTCATGATTCAACATCAGAGCCAAATCACAGGACCTATGGTAGTTTGCAGTTAATCATGTCTGTACATTCTACAGACTTTATGTTCCCTATACTTTTAATTAAAAAAGTTTTACAGTGGCAGTTAAATGTTTCATTTCAAAAGCATTTAATTATTAAAGATTTAACCAAGATTTATTGGCTTCGATTCCGCCGTTGTAATGACTGCGTTTACCTGTGACGTTACAACGGACCGCTCTGCATGCTCATTGAACCTTTTGGTTTCAAAGCTACAACTTCAGCCTACCAACTTACCTTTATTGGCTTCAATAAAATAACAGAGTGTAGGTGATTTCAGCAGTCATTTAAATATCAAACCAATACATACCGTACATCATTACATTAGACTTACGACCTAGTTTCTCGCACGATATAAGTGTGTGTGTTAATTTTATACATGAGCGGCGAGACCTTCAGTTTAAAGTCGATTTCGAACGACAGATTTCTGAGAAACTGTTCATAATAATTTTATTAACTCTGAAAGGAGGCCACTGGCATAAATATTTATTGCATATATCCTTATAATATGCGACCGTTTGGGGAAGCTGAATCAGCTAGGCTGGTATCCTTTTGGGTCTCAGTTCAAGTGGAAATTATCGGCAATCAACAAGCAAACGAGATATTGACAAGGGGAGTAGCCACGTCGTTGATAGGATCAGAACCCTATTTATCATCAGGCTATGAAGAAATAGTTTGAGGTTGATAATCGATCTTTTGAGAGGGTACTGTATACTCAGGAGACATTTATTTAGAGTTCCGATTGTCTCGATTTTGTAACGCGACGATAGGCTACTGTTTCTGAGAAACTCTTCATGGCAATTTCATATACTCTCAGGGTTTTTGCCAGAAATCTGATGATAGGAAGTCGTCTAAGAAATGTTTTTCGTTTTGAAAATATAGGCCTTACGTCCTATAAGCTAACACACTACCTGTATTGGTTCAAACCTATGCATCAAGTATGAAACAAGATCAACAACCAACTGGGCCAAAGTACATAACATAATTGGTAGCTACAACCATTTAGTCAGGATTTAAACTTAGTTTCCCACATCACTTATGTTGTGTGTGTTAATTGTATACATGAGTGCCGGGACCTGCGTTATAAAGACGACGCTGAACGACAGATTTTTTTGCGAAACCCATCATGGCAATTTTTTTTAATTACTCGTAGAGTTTATGGCAGAAGTCTGCTGAGAGGAAGTCATTGATACCTATCTAGTAGGTATCATTTCTTTGATGATTTCTTTGATTAAACTACGCCAATTCCTTTCCAATCGTTAAAATCTTTAATATAGGCACAGCCAACCTTTATGGAATACTTTTCTTCAACATAACCAATCCAAGAACTCTCCAAGAAGTAGGGTGTACTGAAAGTCTTTATTTTAATTTTTATTTTTAATGATCAGCTTAATAAAAAGTGTTTTGCTTTTTATTTTCAAATGTCAGATTGCTGTGCAATAGTATGACACAAAAACTATTATAAGAAAGGAAATAATTCTCGCGAAAACTTTATAATGAAAAAAAAAGAAGTAGAACCTTTAATTCCATTTTATTGTACGAAATAAAAATGAAAATATTTTTATTTTTTTTTTATTTATTTTTTATATTCAAATGGTATTATTTTTTATTATTTTCTTTTACTACTTTACAGATAATAATAAAAAGAGATAAAAATTCTTATCAAACGCTTTAAAAATTTATTGAAAAAAATGTTCTAGAACAAATGCAATTTTTATATTCAAATTAAATTTTAAACTACAATAACAAAACGAAATCGGATTTAATTTTAAAATTTTATTCTCACATATTTCGGCTACAAGATGGCGAAATTTCCTTGGCCAGTAAATATTTTATTGTGGTAAGAATTGGAAAAAAAATATTTTTCATTGCATTCAACAAGTGTTTTCTTTATTTTTTTTTTTTTGGTTTCCTTTTTGAATTTCTCTCTCTATCTCTCTCTTTCTCTTTTATTTCTTTAAACTTTCTAATAAAAATAAATGTCAAAAAGTTTCCATCGAGAATACGAAAAAAATGACTTTTTAAAATTTATTTCATAAACGCATGAAATAATCGTGAAAAATTATTGTTACGAGGATTCTAAATCACCCCTTCCTCCCTTAATCTTAACAAGAGAGTGTAAAACATGATTCGAAAACATTTTTTAAAAATAAAATTCTATTTTCTTTTTTACTATTGTTATTGTCGGTCTGTTATTGTTGTATTCTGAAAGAGAAAAGAAAGAAGGTAAAGAAATAATAGGAGAAAAATGTGTTCTGTTTGAAATGTGTTCTGAAATCTGTTTATAAGCACACGATTACTTCATAAAGGAAATTATTATTAACAGGCTGGGACTCATTATGGGTGTGGGAATTAACACACACACACACTCACACACACACTATAAGTACTCGCGGTTGTCACACTTGACATTAAAAACGCGTTCAACTCAGCGAATTGGGGGCGGATTATGAGAGCCCTCTTTAACATGGGTACGCCGCCATACTTAATGGAGATTTTGAACAATTACTTTCAGGACAGGAAGGTAATATATCTAACGGATGAAGGAGAGCAGGAATACGTAGTGACAGCGGGTGTCCCGCAGGGCTCTGTACTTGGCCCACTACTATGGAACATAATGTATGATGGAGTACTTCGACTGCGATTGCCAAACGGGACTACAATTGTAGGCTTTGCAGATGACATTGCCATAGTCTCGGTAGCTAAGACGGTACAGGATATAGAGGAGAAAACTAACACAGCGATTCGAAATGTTGGTGCATGGCTGGATGAGGCAGGTTTGAGACTTGCTGCACATAAAACGGAAGCCGTTTTGGTAAGCGGCCGGAAGATAGTGGAGAAGATGAAAGTGACCGTTGGAGGCACAGAAATCGAATCAAAGAGGGCAATAAAATACCTCGGAGTGATTATTGACGACAGGTTGAACTTCAAGGAGCACGTAAAATACATCGGCGAAAAGGCATCTGTAACGCAGGGAGCACTGGCGAGGATGATGCCAAATATTGGAGGACCAGGTCCATTCAAGAGGAGGATAATTTCAGCGGTAGTTACGTCGATAATGCTATATGCTTGCCCCATATGGTCGGAGGCACTCTCGGTGGGGTCGACAAGGAGAATACTGTCCTCGGTGTATCGTCTAAGCGCGATTAGACGGATAAGTGGCTTCAGGACAGTGTCTGATGAAGCGGTATTGGTATTGGCAAAGACAATACCAATAGACATATTGGCGGATGAGATGAGGCGCATATACTTCCGTCGTCTTGAGAGTCCAGGACGGACAGCGGCTATAAAAGCGGAGGAAAGAATGACTTCCATGCACAAATGGCAGTCACGATGGGAGAGCAGTTTAAAGGGAAGATGGACATTTCAGCTTGTCCCTTCTATAACCCCTTGGATGGAGAATAATCATTGCGAGCTGAATTATTACGTGACCCAGTTCCTAACTGGTCATGGATGTTTTAGGAAGTACCTGCACAGATTTGGACATGATACTTCCCCTATATGCCCAAACTGTGTAGACGAAGAGGAAGATGCGGAGCATGTTCTAACATGCTGCCCCAGGTTTAGATGGCCCGGAGAAACTAGATTAGGACCAAACCGGCTCATGGAGGAGCTGTTGAATTCTAGGACGCTATGGAGCCAATACAGCCAGAAAATGGCCGAAGTAATGATAGTACTCCGAAGGTTGGAGGAACGAAGACGAAATTTGAGATGATGTGATAAAGCTTTCGAGCTAACCAGCCTCCCGCGAAGTAATACCTTACGGCAGTCCCGCGGGGGGAGAGTGGCTGATGTGTGTGTAGGGGGTGGGTTTTAGTACGTAGGCACCAAGGATGGTGAATCGTGCATGCTTTTGTTGGAACAAAAGTATCTTCAGAAGATTTACCACCTAGTACTGTGAGAAGCTACAGTAGCGAGCACAAAAAGCAACACTGTGCCATATGATCTTTAATAAAATCTGTTTCAAAATAACACGGTAACTAATTTATCTATTTTCTTTTGCTGTTAATTCTTTCAATTATAAGATTTCAAAGTAACCACAGTTTATTCCAAATTCTGCTTTAAAAAGTTAAATATTTTTGAATTAGTGACAAAAATGCAAATTTTTAGCGAGCAAAAAAATGCAACATAATAAAAAAATAGTTAAAGTAAGTTATTTATTTAATTATAATTGAAATTTCTTAAATAGTTATACAACATGTGTTTTGTAATAGAAGCAGCTCTCAGCTCTCAGCTGACAGCAAAACTGCAATCATTAAAGCCTTAGAAGAAGGAAAATCCATTCGTGAAGTTGGACACCTCTTTGGTGTAAATCAATCAACCGTATATCGGATTAAATCTCGATTTTCCTTGAGAAATAGTGTGGAAAGGAAACCAGGTAGTTGTAATCCTCGAAAAACTACCTCTCGCCAAGACTGCCAGATGATTGCACTGGTTAAAAAAGATCCATGAAAGACCGCAGTGGACGTTGCTAATTTCGCAAATGAGCAAATGGGAGTCTCTATAGGCGTTCACACTGTTTGCCGTAGGTTGAAAGAGGCTAATTTGCATGCGAGACGACCCGCAAAGAAACCTCTCATCAGTGCAATCAATAAAAAGAAGCGCCTGGAATTTGCAAAACGTTACAAGGATTGGTCAAATGAACAATGGGCTAAAGCCTTGTGGAGCGATGAAAGCAAATCTGATTTGTTTGGCTCCGATGGGATAAATTTTGTTCGAAGACCGCCTGGACAGAGATATTCTCTAAGATATCAACTTCCAACCGTAAAACATGGCGGTGGATCAATAATGGTGTGGGGTAAGGAACGATATGTTTAAAAAAAATTATTGATTTTACGTCACGTATTTACAGGTGCGTTTTCCCGTGATGGGGTAGGTCCCTTAACTCAAATCGAAGGAAAAATTGACGCCAAGAAGTACTGTGAAATCCTTGGAGAACACATGCTTCCTCATCTACGGGAAAAAATGCCTCCTGGTAGCATATTCCAACAGGATAACGATCCAAAGCACTCAAGTCGCTTAGGTCGAAACTTTTTAAGCGACAATAATGTCAATGTTTTGGATTGGCCATCACAGTCTCCCGATCTAAACCGCATAGAAAATCTATGGGAGCTATTAGATCGGGAAGTTAAGAGGAAACATCCGTCAAATAAGCATTAATAGCTTTAGTGGACTCTATGCCTTCTAGGTTGCAAGAAGTCATAAAAAATAAGGGCTACGCCACTAAAAATTAATTTTAAGATTTTTTTTTGTAAGAATTACTATTTAATTTAAATAAACACATTAAAATTTATGCTGTTGCATTTTTATTGCTCCCATGAAATTCGCACTCTGTTTAATAAATGACAAAAATCATCATCATTAATTAAAAATATTAACATAATATTATTGATAATAGGTATCTATAACTGTAGGGATTAATAATCCAAAGAAATATTTTGAACTGGTCACCATTTTTTTAAAATTATCGCACTTAAAGATTATTTTACGCAACGTTGCATTTTTTGTGCTCGCTACTGTATGTCGTATTCCCGACTGAAGGGTTGTAATAGCCAATTAAATACGTATGATCGTTGCCTGAAGGTGTTTCATATTGTTGCAACGATAGGAATGTAAAAAAAATCTAATACAGAGTGGTATCTGCCCATATAAGAAAGGGCGGATTAAGGTACTATGCAATCCATTGTGGTAACAGTAAGGCTGGGGGTTTCTAAATAATCTAGTCGATGAACCATACCAAATTCAAGAGTAGATAGCTTATATCACTCTACCACCTAGTTTCGATTGGGAAAAAACTCTTATGGCTAAGAAACACTAAATTAAATACAAAATTAAAATATAAAACCTTTGCTGACACTGTCTCCAACAGAACTTGTAGGCCTAGTCCAAGACTCACAGCCTCCACAATTGTAAGTAAACCAGCAACATCATATAACAAAGCTAGCCAACTGAATACGACAGATGTAATTGCAATTGATGGAAAAATTACCCAAAAAGAGAGTTGAAGCAGTAGTGACGTCAAAGTAAAGCTGTTGGATTGGCCATCCAGATCGCGCCTCCTAGCAATACTTCAGAGGCTAGGCCTTAAGACTATTGCTGTTGGAGGAATAAATAAGGAAAGAATATCACAACATAACAATGATGGCATGCCTAAGATACTAAAATCCATGCAAAGGGCTCAGTCAGGAGAACGGACTTACCCGGAAAGATAACAGGAAATATGAAGAAGAGCACAATACCAAAAAGAAGGCGTCCAAAAGAGAGGGCAAAAATATCATGTCATCCCAAAGGATCGAAGGAAATATCCTAAGGTTTCAGCTAATTTGGAGTACCTATTATAAAAAACATGTCGTGAAAGTATATCTGGAATTCTGGTGTATTTTAATATTTTATTTTACTTTCTCTCGAGAGAGTTTAAAAATTTCCTTCCTGAGTTTCCAATATCTGTATTAAGATCTAAATAAGCTCTGTTTTTAAACTTCCCCAGCTATTATCAGAAATTCTATTCTCTCTATGCATTTTCTTAATACAAAATTTTCCTTCACAGTTAACGTTTGTTTTTCAAAAGATTTTTGTCTAGAAAATGACATTAAAAGAACACAATCAAAATGGAGAAAAAATAGAAGGAATTGCAAGAAAACAGTTTTAATAACCCAATCCCGTGAAACAATGTCAGCAATTATGGTTGCCATGGCTTATGCTGAAAACATATTCTAGTCGTGCACAACACACCTATCGTATACAGTTTTACGATCATGTCGCTCTCCTGTCTTAATCACACGTTCACTACAATAAAGTAGACACGTATTCTGTGGCATTAATTCCAAAAATACTTGAAGATTTATTTTTTACGTTGATTTTTTCTATTCGTTTTCGCTCTTTTTTAGTTTCAAATTAAAATGGCTTAAGAAGTAAAAGTTTTACGAGAACGACATTTTTCTCTATTCGCAGAAGGAAATGATGCAGAAGAAATAGATGAAAATATTCCACAACACATGTTCGTCTAGTACAGGAGATAAAACATTTCTTTAGATTAAAATCATCGTAAAATAAAGTGTACGAGAGTATACCGATAAAGATACGAGTTGTAATACAATTTTGCTGTTTTACGATAGTTACGGGTACATGGGTACGAGGGATACGGTTACGACGGATACGGGTACTAGTTATATTCGCACTATTTATGGTTGATTCATTAAAATGTAATAAAAACACACACAGGATATTAGGAGAGAAGAGGGACAGAGACACAAGCGGGTTATCATGTCGCTCGTTTGTCGTAAGTTCTGTCCAAAGGCATCCTTGAATTTTATGGTGGTTGTAAACCTAACATATTGTGGCATTCATTCCTTTCTTGATTCTGTTCAAAAATCAAGAGACAAAAAAGAAAAACGAAAACAAAAACAAGAACTAGATGGTGAAACTATTTTAAAACTTGTTGAAAATCTTGTTGAAATCCCATAAAAACCAATGCAAAAAGGCAGAAAGCGAAAAGCAAAACTGAAAGAAAAAGGTTTTTTACTTTGATTAATGGTAGTCGGGGGTCAAAGGTTAATAGAATTTGTTTCCTACTCTATCAGTTGTATACAAAAAGAAAAAATTACTTTCAAAAGCTCATGTGGATAATGAGAATTAATGCTGGAAGATGTTTTTGCCAAGCAAAACGAAAGGAATTTTCTATTTGTGCAAATGCTATGGCACTTAAGTGTATGGAATTGAATTTAAAAGTCCTTCAACTTAATGGCTACAAAGTAAAATTACTTCTGTTTTTTTTTTTTTTTTTGTTGAAATTTATTACAAGATTTTAAACCGTATATGAGCAAATGATTACTTCATGTGTGCAGCTAAATGAATAACTCATGATATGATATTCATGAAAGTTATGGTGAACATTCATATGAAAACAATTTTTGTGTATTATAAATCTTGTTGTTTCAGCTCAGCAAGAAATTACTTTATTGCATTAGTTTCTGGAATGATAGAGTTGCCATCTTTCACTGTGTCGAACATGTGTACATAAATTCTCCTGTCAAAATTTTTTGAATTGTTGTTGGACGAAAAACTTACTTTGCTAATTGTGTCTTACTCATGTTGATTATTATCTGATACGATAATAACGTTTGACATCCATATATATTCGGCAAAAGTTCCTCTTAATTTTCAGGTTAGTGATAAGACAAATAGCTAGGAGCTATATCTTTACCGGCAATCCTTTTCAACTAACCTATATCGTTGGTCATTACAACCCTTTAGTCAGGATTATGACCTAGCTTCTCGCACCACTGACGTTGTGTGTGTTTATCCTATAGTTTAAAGTCGATTCAGAACGACAGATTTCGAGAAATTTTTCATGTTCAATTTTTCTGAGTATTTGCCAGAGAGGAAGTCGCCGAAGAAATTTTTTTTTTTGTTTTTCGTTCTGTTGGAGATATCTAACTTGGGTTTTGAACCCAATTAATTACGCAATACACAACGTAATAGACTACAACGACTACATTTTTTTTGTTTGTGCTGCTCTGATTTCGATAAAATGCCCTACTTAAGGTATTACATCCAATGAAGCTTTGTAAAAATAGAAGAGCAATCATGACCATTTTAAATAATTTGTTAGCTTCTACGGTAAAAAAGCGGAAAAAACTTATGAACACTTTCGGGTTACTATGCCTCCAGTATGGCCGCCTTCTTTACTAGTACTTACAGATAATGGGATGAGGAAGAGAAGCTCATGGGACACATGATAAATAACTTTGTAATACTAGAGCATAGTCAGGAAGGAGTTGGTTTAGTTCTTTGACACACTAAGTCTGTGATTGTCAAGATCAATAGTGGTCGCAGAGTATAACCCCATTAAGGACCTGACCTTATCTTTTTTGTATTCTGTAAGGCTAACCTTTGGCGCAGTTGTGTTGTCTTTTTAAACCGTAAAGTAAAATCTAGACGATGTGGAGTAAAATTGTTCACTAAGTAGTATTGTTAGGCGCTAGGATGTGGTTCCAATTTCGGCTCTGACATCAACGAAAAAATATTTCTTTCGGCAATTTCATCTCAGCTGTCATCTGTTAAAAACTGTAGGAGTAAAATAAAATTGATACGAAAAGTTTGTCTGTCTTTCGGAATGGATCGTGGAAGAAGTTAGGTTGTAATCCTGACAGAAGTTTTGTAATGACCAATTACTTAAGTACGTAAGTATAATATTGACGTTTATGGTAGTTTAACTTAGTAAGACATTGAAATAGCAATTAGCTTGCCCTCTCTTCTTGCAAAACTCTCACTCTGAATTTAAGTATACAAGGAACTAAGTTGTTTTAAAAACAAAAAAAATTTTCCCATCTGTTGCAATAAATTTTCTGAAATACATACTTGCCACACAATCAATGTTTGAATAAGTTTTTTTTTCCCATTTCTGTTGGCAAGCCACAGATGGAACACACTATGTATACCTGCCTGTCAATCTTTCTCTCTCATTCGGTTTCAGTTAATGGCATGAAAATAAATGAAATAAAAACAATAAAGAAAGAATAAGAAATTCTGCTGATTGTATAGTTGGTTATCTATACATGATGGCGGCTATTTTACGTTTCCTTCACAATAAGTGCTGGTACTTTCAAGTCTAATGGTGATGCCTGCGAAGTGCTACAAATTTTTGTTTCTGCCATTTTACACCACTTGCACTTACTGCTTAACATACACACAGACACAGTCAGTCAGTCAGTCAGTTATATGATTGTATTGGTTGGTTTCCAATGATGGCGGTACAAATATTACTGCCTGCCTGGACTGATGTTGAGGATGCTGACGTTTACTGTTGTTTTTGTTACAAAGAAAAAGGGAGCCGTTATGATTATTACGTTGATTACTGTGAATATACAATTACATACACAAACAGCACAGTGCCATAGAAACAGAAAGAGGGAGGGAGAGAGGGGGAGAGAGGAGAGAGAGGGATAAAGTGAAAACACACCTGAGCTCAGCAATTTTATTTACCAACGCTTTCTTTTATTCTCATTATTTTTCTTTATCTGTTTTCCTCTTCAAATGCCAAAGCCCTTTAAGCTCATGTAGTCGTTTGCCGTGCAGCAGTACAGATTCAGAGAGATTCCCATCACTTTCAAGTGCTTAAATATTTTTGTTCATGTTTGTGTTTGTTTTTGTTTTTGTTTTTGTAAAAATTACAAAAATTACTTGAAGTATTTGTACGGGATAATAAAGACTACAACGTAATGTGAATACAAATGGAAAATGCTAAACAAAATTACTATTTCCTTCTTCTTCTTCTTTTTCTTTTTCTTCTTGTTCTTCTTATTCTGTTTTGCTTTGCTGAATAGTTTGTAGTTTTACTTTTAATATGACAAAATTAACTTGAAACGGCAACAACAACGACAGCAACAATAATAGTATAACTAAAGTAAATCTTAAAAAAAGAAAATGTTGTACAACAACAAATCAAAAGGATAAAATGAAAACATCCATCTAATTTACTGAGGTACAGTGGGCTCGGCGAAAGAAAATGTAAACAAATTTTTGTACAAAGTTGGTGGAAACTGTATGCAGGGGGATGGACTATTTGACAATAATATCGGGTCATCGAGTAGGGAAATTCAAACTTTGACAGTTGATAATGGCTTTACTTTATTGAAGCAACATCTGGCAAATTACAGTTGGCATTTATTGCCGCCATGAGCGCATGTAGCATTTAACAACAACTGCAAATAATAAAATAGGTGTACTGTGGGAGTAGAGTGCTACGTGAAAAATCATATTTAGCGATAAGGCAGATTTGTGGATGAAAGAAAATTCTTAAAGCTAGGATCATACCTTGCCATGCCATATTAGATCCAATAGCATTATGTGCATAGCAAAAAAGTTACTATTTAATGTGGATTTTTCACTGTAAACGGCAAGCACTATAGGCAGCCGATAACTAATTGCTTTAGGCGTGAATTGAATGATCTGGATACCAACGACATATGTTTTCAATAGCAACCATACTGTTTAGGCCACATTGTATATTTTGCATGAGCGATTTAACGACAATGTGAGCTTACCATCAAGATCATGCGATTTGACTTCATTAGGCTTTTTCTTTTGGGGTTGCTCTTCAGTTGCAGCTGCGGATAAGCCGCAAAAT
This sequence comes from Sarcophaga peregrina, assembly GCA_014635995.1. Lineage (NCBI taxonomy): Eukaryota > Metazoa > Arthropoda > Insecta > Diptera > Sarcophagidae > Sarcophaga > Sarcophaga peregrina. The sequence goes on from CM025793.1 coordinate 21,796,740, forward strand.
ACAGTGAACCTGAAAGTCAAAATGGCTTACATGCCATTGGGCCAATTCTGTCTGATTTACGTGCCAGACACTTGCAGATGCGCTCTATTTAGAGAAGCCATGACGGCCGTTTGTACAATATTATACTCGCAGTCGCGAAAGTCTACTAGGTAGTGTCTTGGCTTATTAGACATGAGGCCACGGTACAAACCCCAGGTCAGACATCTCCAACAAATGAAATTTGAAAAATATTTTTTTGGCGACTTTCTTTCATCAGATTTCTGGCAAAAAGTCTGCAAGTAAAGTTGCCATGGAAATTTTTCTCATAAATCTGACGTTCGGAGACGACTTTAAAATTGCAGGCTCCGCCACTCATATCATACAAAACACAACATAAGCGATGTGAATGACGTATGTATGTATACTTCGTACACAAGGGCATCAAAAGGTCTTCTAAACGAATACAAAATTTCGTTAATATCTTACGCACGTTTTGTTTTATTTAAATTTAATGAATAGCCTTTTATTAATTTTTGTCTAACTCCAAATGGTTCTTGATTATTTCTATTGTTTCTACTTTTTTATTCACAGATTTTGAAGGTCTGCCGTATTAAAATTGATCACATTTAAACGTGAAAAAGTTTAAAAAAAATTTTCGCCTTTTAAGTTTTTGAATCAAAACATTTCCACTTTATGACCACTGTGCATAAGCAAAACATAAGAGTAAAATTAAAATACTTACACAAGCATTATAATGACAACTGTACTCTGTACTTAATGCCAGCACTACTTAAGCTTAATGCGTATATAAAAAATAGCAACAAAAATAACAACAAATAAAATACTGCTAATGCAACTCCCACTCACTCTCTCTCTCTCTCTCAACGGAAAATGCCTTCTACGAACATATTTATGTGCTCTGAAATAGAAACATTAAAAATGTGTGTGTGTGTGCACTACACATATACATTGTAGCAAAGTAACAGAAAGTGTAATACATAGTGTAAGTGTAAGTGTAAGTGAGGGAATGAAAGAGTATTAAGAGAGAGAGTGTGTGTGTTGTGTGAGTAATTTACTTCCATTTGTGATGTATGTACGTATTGTTACAGTGAGTGTATGAAACATACAAGTAAGTAAGCATTAATGTATGCATGTGTATATGAGTGAGAGTGTGTGTGTGTTTATGCATAAAGTGTGTAATAAATTTGTACAGATCTTAAGCAAATAAGCATCATAATTCATGCTAAAAGTTTTTCTCTTTTTTTCCTTTTTTTACTTTATCGCTCTGTTTCTTTTCCTTTGCAAATGTTGTTCTTGGAAAAGTGACATTTTGTGTTACTTTGAATATTTGCAACATTGTTGTTTTTGTTGTTGTTCTTGTTTTTATGTCAACTAAATTATGTTATCAACAACAGCAACACCAGCAACAGCAACAATATGACAAACAACATAAACAAAATTAAAGTATAACACACGCATTAACATTTTCACAAGTGCCGTCTGAAAACAACACAATTTAAAGAGAATTAAAACGATAAAAAATAAACACACACACACACACATACACACACACTCACACCACCATCATCATAATAATCATAATCATCATAATTATTCATAAAAAATAAAGAATGAAAAAAAAAAATGGTGAAAATTTTAACAAATATTCTCCATAATTCTCGCCAATAAAATCATGCCAGCAAAAGAAAAAAAAAATTTTCTCTCCTCCCCTCGTTTTCTTTTTCTTTCTGCATATGCGAGAAAATTTTGCTGCAAAAAGTTTTTCTTTCCGTTATGTTTTCTAATCATGAAAGTTTTCATTGAATTTTATAGCATTTAAAAGCGCCTGTCGTTACTTTCTGTTTCTGTTTCTGTTTCGGCGGTTTCAGTTTCGAAAAACGGAAATATTTTATGTTTCTTTATGAGAATAATTTTTTTATGTTAATTTATGAGACTCTTTTAACTGCACCTTTGAAACACCTGGTGGCACATTTGAACACTGCGAGGCAAAAGTAAAAACTTTTTGCATAAATTAAAACGTTTTTTTTTCCTTTCTTTTCTTGACATCGTTAACGAAGGAAGTCAATTCATTAAAAGGAAATTTAAAGTTTAAAGATTATTTTAAGGAGGCCGTTAAATTATTTAAATAAACAAATTAAAATAAAAGGAGAGAAGGAATTGCCTATTGTCATCAGAGATAATTTATGAGGTACAAAGCCTAAAATAATATGTAGAGTTGCCAATACATAAGTATAAGGGATTGAAAAAGTTTACAAACAAAAAGGCCTATGCAATTTGAAATTGACTGCCAAGCACGTAGTATGTTTCCTATTGGGATTAATTAATGCTTTACAAATTCCAAGAATGTTTTCAGAATTTGTCATAGAATTTAGATGGTAGACCCAAGACAATCTTCATTCCGAATACTCTTAGTCTACAGTGCCTTGACAAAAGATTGTTCATCAGCGCTCATGTTATGGTTTGATCGTCTGATGCATGACTTAGTCTACTCTCTAGTTGAAATTTTCCAACAAAAGTTTTGATTACCTTAAAACCACTTGGTTTGGGAAGAGTCTTTACATGCATAGAAAAATACATAATCGGTCATTACAACCCCTCAGTCAGTATTACGAACTAGCTTCTACATCACGTATGTTTTGTGTGTTAATTTATAAATGAATAGCAGGACCTATAGTTTAAAGTTGACTCCAGCAATTTTGACTTACTGTCTGAATTCTTGGCAGAAAGCTGTTGAGAGGAGTCGAAGAAGAAATATTTTTTTCATATTTCGTTTTGATATCTGATCTGCCTCTTAGCTTTTTTCTCTTTATCTTCCCTTTCTCGCAGCATAACTTTCCAAACATTGAACAGCGTGGAAGCTCCCCTTGTCGTATGCTCGTCTGCTTGTTAATTGCCAAGAAATCCTAACCTTAATTTCCCAACTTAAATGATTTAGATTCTTCAGGCAGCCCCATACTATATTCGATTCAAAGTAATAAAAGTCGAGGGTATGAAAACTTACGTTGTATTGAGCATATCTTTTGATGCCCTAAACCTTCGCTTGGAAGATATCCGTGAATTTACCCATGGGATAGTAGCATCGTTGAAGTCGCTGTGGTCTAGTGGGTAGTGTGTTGGCTTATTAGACAAAAGACCCGGGTTCGTATCCCAGGTCAGACATCAAAAAGAAAAATATTTCTTCGGCGACTTCCTCTCAGCAGATTTCTGGCAAAGACTCTGAGAGTAAAATTGCCATGAAAAGCTTCTCAAAAATCTGTCGTTCGGAGTCGACTTTAAACTGTAGATCCCGCCACTCATGTATAAAATTAACGCACACAACATAAGTGGTGTGAGAAGCTAGGTCGTAATCCTCACTGAAGGGTTGTAATGGCGAATTATGTATGTATGTATGATAGTAGCATCGCTATTTGAGACATAAAACTTATGCGCCTATTCCAAGATCTGTTCTTAACCCGTCTGTGTACCGGTAGTTAAGCAAACAATACGTTTTTGTATCTTTTTGTTTTCCTTTTTTTTGTTTTGGTTTTTTTGTTCCTGACAGATAACATCAGATTAATTTTATTTAAGGTCCATAAATCATGGTTTAATTTTGAAAATTAACACCTTGGGACACTTTTAACGCTTCAAAGTTTTATTTACCTTCTTACGCGTTACGCTAGTAAAAGAATTAATCTCTGTAAAGTTATTATGTAAAGAGGAACACGCGCAATTACAATTAATTTTCGTAATTAAAAAATGGGAAAAGGAAAGTGAAATAAATGTAGTGAAACACGTTACGGGTAACACGTTATGGGTAATTAAACGTTACAGGAAATATCCCTTAAAGGGAAATTCTTTCTTTCATAATAATTAACGAAATAAGCACACGGGATAATGACGGTATATAAGTAGACTTGCTTAAATGCTGGAATATTAAAAAAAAAAACATTTTTAAATTACATTTAATGGCTTGAAATAATCTTTACTCTGAAATACAGGGTTATCCATTTAGTGGTGGCAAAACTGTAGGTCTATCCAGACTGTCAAGTGTCATTTAGTTTGGAAGAAGTTTACCATATCCGAATAAGGATCGTTTAACAATTGAAGAACAGCTTAAATTTAGTATTGAAGTCGTAATTCAAATCGTATTCAGCTTTCGAACATTATGAGTTGATTATGGCCATAATATTCTACCTACTAGGCAAGCAGTTGGTAGAAATATAAAAAACTTTGAAGAGAATGAAAACGTATCATATGTAGTCGGAGGTCTAGGTCATTGCAATTCCCTTAAAGCTGAAAATTTCGCTTCTGTTAGAGTAGGTTTAGCAAATAATTTGTCGATTTCATGAAGATCTTAGCGATTTGCTTTATCTACAGCCTGTGAAAGCTTATTTTGAATTTAAGTTTGCATCGTCACAAACGGGTTAACTATTTTTAATGTCGCAGATATGCTGATTGATCTCCAGCAATGAAGAATTGTTGCATATGGAGCTCGGAGTACCCCGAAATGTTGAAGTTTCTTGCATAGTATACTCTGGAACTGTACTTGAAACGCATCGTATTCGAAAATTACACTGAAAAGACCATTAACGTCTATAGAGAGTGCCATAGTCAGATATTATTCAAATATTTTTGGCCTCCCTACATCAAAGACCGTATAAGCATGGATAATCTCCCAAACTTAAAGCATTTCATATCGTGAAATTATCGTTGACATACCGCTCGTAATACAGCATAGATTGCTGCCATCAACTCCAAGCATTTCATTAAAAACTTAGTTTTTTCATGAATTTCAATTTAAATCGTGTTTTTGTTTTCGAAATCCGTAAATGGCTTTCCCTTTACAATATTAATACACTGTACTTAACAGTAATTGATTCAAAATCAACTGTTAAATATCCAATAATACAAAGGCTTCTAAAAACTTCGCTCCTCTTTCTCTCTTCCTCTCTCTTTCTAGTTCGTTTTACTCTTTAATATTTAATTTAATATATGTTAAGTGTTGTAATGTACAGCAAAGAGAGCAAAAAGAGCAAAAAAAAAGGGAAACAAATTGAAACAAAAATTCTTTTCCATTTTTGCTTTTGGAATTCAATACAAATGCTTTCTTTCACTCAAGCGAATGTTATGTATGTGTGAGTGCACGTTGTTTATTGTGATTGTTAACTCATGAAACTTTTAAGCATGCCTGTGTATATGTGATCGGGTTCGGGATACATTAGAAACAAAAAGCGAAATAAAGCGAAAAAGAGAAATATGAGCACGAGTATGCTAAGTATGAGAGTGGGAGTCGTAAAGTTCTCTTGCATGTAGTATTATAACAACAAATAAAATGTACAGCAGCAGTGACAGAAAACAAAGAATCCACTTAATAAACTTTGTAATTGTAATTGTATTTGTAATTGTAATTATATTCTTCTCTCTTTCTTTGCACGCTACACCAGTAAAGGAAGTGAGTGTGAAACAAAATTGCTTGCTTAATCGTGTAGAATAAGTGGTGAATTTTTCATTAAGGCTTGCAAAGAACAAAATTTTAAAGATTTTTTGATGGGTGTTAGCCGTAATGAATACGTATGGGATACTTGCAACAAACCCAATACAGAGAAAAGGGGCTCTGATACAAAGGAGAAGCATAAGGCCTTCCCATGTTGGATCTACAAACTCTCCCGTTGTTGAGAGCTATTGAATCGACTTTAAACAGTAGATTCCGCCACTTCTACATAAAACACACAACATAATTGGTGTAAGAAACTGCGGGCTTCTTGGGGACGATTGCTGTAGACTGTCTAATGGTGAAGGTATAGCACTGTTCATTTTATAGTCACCAACCAGCAGCAACTCGTTTCCTTACCGTTCGTATCTCCCTTCTCTCCTTCCACGTTTCCTAAAAGTCTGCACAATGCACTGCATGAGTAGGGGTCATCCCCTGAGTGCTGGTTTTATAAAAAAAACACACAAAAAAAAAAAAACAGTAATATCACCAAATATTAAGTGGTCCACGGTGGTCATTAAAGCTAGTTATCCTTCTAATCTGTTTTAACCTCTTTGGCCCAATGACGTCGATGCGTTGAGTTTAAAAGCTTGAGATTTGTGAGAGCTTGTGGTCAGTCAAATATCTTTATAGTGGAGAATATAATGCCAAACAAACTTAAAAAAAGAAAACCGAGCTCCGATAAATAGCTTGGCCTTTATGCTAATCAGAAGAAAGAGCAACCGGCAGTCTGACCAATTTGCAAAGTAATTTCAAGATTGAATGAAATACTGACTTTTTCGGCATGCATTGGACACTCTTGGAACTTATGTGGATACTTATTATGCCTAATTTCCAAACAAATTAAGATCAGTCGCCTTAGTGGAGTAGGTAGAATGTTGACTTATTAAACGTAAGGCCACTGTTCACACTCCAGGACAGATCTCTCCAACAAAACGAAAAATTTTTAAAATATTTCTTTGGGGACTTTCTCTCAGCAGGTTTCTGACAAAAATTCTGTAAGTAAAGTAAAACAGATCTAAAAAATTTCTTCAAAAATCTGTTGTTCAGAGTTGACTTTAAACTGTTGATCTAGCCACTTACGGATAAAATTAACCCCACATCCACATAAGTGGTATAAGAAGCGAGGTTGCAATGCCTAGTTACGTATGTAAGATCGGTTCATACATTTTAAAAATGATTTGCAATATGCTTTCATATGATGATTACTGTTGTAGCATGAGGTCGCCGTGGTCTAGTAAGTAGTGTGTTGGCTTATTAGACGAAAGACCCGAGTTCGAATCCTAGGTCAGACATCAAAACGAAAATTTGAAAATAATTTTTCGATGACTTCCTCTCAGCAGATTTCTGGCAAAAACTCTGAGAGTAAAAAAATTGCCATGAATAGCTTCTCAAAAAATGTGTCGTTCGGAGTCGACTTTAAACTGTAGGTACCTGCCACTCATGTATAAAATTAACGCGGTGAGAAGCTAGGACGTAGTACAATGGGTTAATTCGACCACCGTAATTGTCCGAAATGACAAGTACACGTCCTCTAACCTAACCTAACCTAACCTACTGTTGTAGCATGACATGGATTCGTACTATATCGTCTTGAATTATATTTCATTCCTGTTACTTTTTCTCCTTTAAGCCATCTACATCAACTTTCATTAATGACAAATACACACACGCACAAACACAACGACAATGGCAACAATAACGAATATAATATTAGAGAGAGAGAGAGAGAGAGGGAGTAAGGAGAAAAAGAGAAAGTAAAAAAGTATTTTTTGTAAAATTTTGTTTTACTTTTGAACAGAAACTAAACGGAGTGAGTAAGAGAAAGAAAGGGGCGAACATATACATTAAATTACTCATACGTACCAATGTACGTTCTAATACGAGTATAAGTTTCTAAGTAAAATATTTTTACTCTTTTTTGTTTTGTGTATGTTTTTGTTATGTTTGTGATATTGTTGTTGTTGTTGTTGTTAACACTAAATGATTATATCTTTATTTTGAAATTGAACTAGAAACTGGCACATAAAGTTTATCGTTTGTTTTTTTGTTTTTTTTTTATAACAAAAATTAAAACAACTAAAAAATAAAATAAAAAATAAAAAGAATTAGACTTTAAAACTTTTCCTTGCAAACAATAAATAAATGCAAAACAACAACGTTTAGTTCATAAAGGGTTAAATTGCTTAGTATGCACAGAATGTTTAATTAGACTGGCAAGAGAAACTTTTTTCCAAAAAAAAAAAGAAAAACAAAAAGAAAATTTATTTAATAGCAGTTAAATATGTTTTGTTAATAGCCATCACATTTGAAAGTACCTGCAGTTTAATGCCCTGCAACTATAACTATGGCAGCATGTTTAGTGGCTTAATTTAAAATTATTTTTAAAACTATTGGATCAAAAACAAAATTACCACAATTTATTGCTTATAAAATGTATGAACCCTTAAAATGGCAATCTTTACTTATCTTAGTCTTATACAGAAGACTACCCGGTTTTATTAACTTGTCGTGCAACAATCTTAAAAGAGTATTTCGCGATGTTCGATTAAAACATGGAGATTTCATAGACGTTAATACACCACATTAAAGCAGAGACCAAACTAAGTAGTTTGAACATGTGCAAGGAGTTAGTGAAAATATAAAGAACTTTGAAGAGAATGGAAACGTTTCACATGTGGTCGAAGGTGTGAATCATTGCAATTCCCTTCATGCTGAAAATTTCGCTTCTGTTAGAGTAGGTTTAGCGAATAACTACAATTTGTCGATGTCATGGAAGTCTTAGCGATTTGCCTTATCTTATGGCCTGTGAAGGCGTATTTTGAATTTAAGTTTGCATCGTCATTCATGTAAAGGTCTACGTCGCAACAATTAAAGCCGGTTGACCATTTAGAACGCTGCAGATATGCTGATCGATGTTCGATCAAAACATGGAGATTTCATAGACGTTGATACACCACAGTCGCCGTGGTCTAGTGGGTAGTGTGTTGGCTTATTAGACAAAAGGCCCGGGTTCGAATCCCAGGTCAGACATCAAAACGAAAAAATATTTCTTCGGCGACTTCCTCTCAGCAGATTTCTGGCAAAGACTCTGAGAGTAAAAATTGCCATGAAAAGCTTCTCATAAATCTGTCGTTCGGAGTCGACTTTAAACTGTAGGTCCAACCACTCATGTATAAAATTAACGCACACAACATAAGTGGTGTGAGAAGCTAGGTCGTAATCCTGACTGAAGGGTTGTAATGGCCAATTATGTTATGTATGTGATACACCACACTATATCAAAGACCCAACTAAGTACTTTGAACATAAATTTCGTTATACAAATTGGTGCCAAATATGACGATGCCTTTTTAGAACGCACCTTCACTAAACAAGACAATTTATGATCAATATTGTACCAACGCATTGATTGTTTTGAAGTCACCGTAGTCTAGTAGATAGTGTAATGTGGTTTATTAGCCATGAGGTACAAACCGCAGGTTAGACATCTCCAATATGTTAAAATATTTCTCCAACGACTTCCTCTCAGCAGTCTTTTGGCAAAAATTCGGAGAGTAAATAAAATTGGCATGAAAAGTTTCTCAAAAATTTGTCTTTCGTAATTGATTTAAAACTGTAAGTTCCTCTTCTCATGTATAAAAAATTAGCACACACAACATGGGTAGTGAGAGAAGCTAGATGGTAATCTTGATTGATGGGTTGTAACAACCAATTGTATATGCATTGACTGGTTTAATGGATATTGCATTTGATAAAAAAAAAAACATTACACTATAGAAGCCTTAATATGAGTTGTTTTATGATTAAAATCCTTAAATTACGTTATAAATGATTTCAAAGAAATTAAACTTTAGCGATGAAATCATCAAAGAAATCAATTAATTTAAAAAAAAAAAATTGAAATAACAGCTGTCCCAGGTGTATAGAAATTAAAGGAGAATATACAAGGAAACTAAAACAATTTCTTAAGTTTGTTTCATTCATGTGAAATTGTGTTTATTGTAACAAAAAAAAAAATAAAATTATTTCATTTGTTCATGCATTTGTATACAAATGATTTATTTTTTATTTTCAAATTAAAAATTCAAATTAATTGGGCTCATAAATTCCGATTTGTTTAAGGAAATTAAAAAAAGAAAAATACATCCTTCATATTGCATGTACATTTATGACCACATAACTAACATAAGTTTTAAAAAACCTATCTTAAAAAAAGAAAACAAATCTCTGTTTTTGAATAAATTATTTTCGCAACAAATAACAGCTCATTTGTTTTACTTTAAAACAAAAAAAGAATAAAATAAAGAGAGAGAGGGAAAAAGTAAAGGATTTACTTTATGTTATAATACAATACATATGTACATTTTACATACGTACGTATATATGTATGTACGTATGGCATTGTATTGTAATTTATTATTCCTTCCATTTCGGTCTGGCTGACATAAGACGATTTCAAATGTCGGTTTCATTTCTCTGAGTATGTCTCACTGTGGCATGAGTACATGCAGCATATGGATTAGATTTTATGCAGTTCTTCTTCTTTTTTTTTATAACAATTTAGACCATCTTTCCATTTCCTTTCTATATTTTTATTTGTATAAGTGGTGTAAAGCAATGTTTTCTGAATTTTCCATACATTTAAAGAGAGAAATAAAAAACATAGAGAGACAGTGAGAAAGAGAGAGAAAGGGAGCAGAAGACAAACCAGAAAAAAATTGAAAAATTCAATCACAATTCAATTTGTTGGTATGTATTTATACCCTACAACAATGGTAAAGTATATTAAGTTAGAGCATAAAATATAATACGTTTGGAGATTTAAATGAATCTACATTTTTGTAATAGCCCAAGTTGTCAAGCCATCTTGGCGCTTACTGAAAGCTGCTTCTAATAAAGCACTCTTAGAGAAAAACACTATGGAATCTAATGGCATTAGAATTCAGTTGATCTCAGGTCAGACTCAAACGAAAAATATTCTCTGTGACTTCCTCTCAGCAGTTTGGCAAAGACTTGGAGTAAAATTGCCATCAAATTTCCAAATCTGTCGTTCGGATTCACTTTACAGGTCCGATATTATAAAATTAACGCAACAAATATTTTGAGAGCATGGTCGTAACCTGATGAGGTAATGGCCATTAGTTGTATGATCTTGCTCTGAGATTGTTGTATCATATTTCTTGGATTCGTTACGCTATTATGCATACCTTATGGAGTTGGAGATGTATCTATACGACTACAGTTGTTAAATTTATTTTAAGATATGAATTCATTACTATGACAGGAAATTCAGAAAACTGATACACAATAGAATTCTGGCAAATCCGAAGCATTCTAAAGGATTACAAAAACTATGGAATCATTTGATTCCTTTAAGCACTAAATCGGTCAATTCGTAAAGGGTAATGATTTAATAATACTCTCCATTTACCCATTAGACAATGACCATTTACATTAGAATGTAAGTTTATGCTGAAGATCTTTAAATCCTTGAGAAGCTTTCTACTTGGACTGAACAGTAATGCTGAGTGCACCTTGAAATGCCACTCTAAGCGCAACGAATAAGGCGTTTGCCATGTGTTCGATATTCTAAATTGCAAGCTTGCAAGTAACCAAATAGCTTTCATATCCTGTAAGAGCTTTATTTCCGAATCAATGTACACCGTAGCCTAATAGATAGTGAGTTAGTTTATTAGACGTGAGACTTCGGTTCAGACTACAGATCAGACATTTTCAACAAATCGAAATATGAGAAAACTAAATGACCCGTGCGAATATTTCGCACCGTTAGTTGTAATTTTTTTTAACATAAAATGAAAATAATTAATAGAAATCATCATACATATGTTCAAATGCTTTTATAATACTTCTTTGAATACAATGTTAGAGATAAGGACATGATCATCATTAACTTTTTGCCCGTACGAATCCTTAATACAAAGTAAAATGTCTTTAAACGTACGCACTCGAGTAAAAGCCCATGTGAAAAGACCGATTCTGGTAAATACAATCCTACCTTTTGAAGAGTTTGACCTTGTGCTTTGTTTATCGTCATTGCAAAAGCGACTTTCACAGGGAATTGTTTTCGTGTCATTCGGGGTATGAGTACAGTTTTATCAGTATGAATAATATTTGCTGATATCATGTGCTCTCCCAAGTTTGTTACGATTAGCCTGATACCATTTATTAACCCCTGTTTAGCATTAAGATTTCTGATTATTATTATAATTGCATTTGGCTTTTCAAATGCACATTATTTTTATTCTTATTTTTCTTAAAACCTTTTAAACTGTTAAATATCAGCTGACACTATATATATGTATGTATAAATTAAAAGACACCGTATTACTACACTTCATAAAACAAACGATGCCATGACAATAACGACAATACCAAAATGGCTTTTACAACTTTATATATTATTATGTGGCATTATAGTAAATAGCGGTATTGCCAAAAACATATAATCATAATGACAATAGTATTATCATGCAGTTCTATATAAAATATAATTTTTAGCAATGAAAATATCAATTTTTCAATTTTTAATTATTTTTCGCAATTAGTATTAGATATAAGCTTTAAAATGAGATATCATTCATTAAATTTGATGCGGTGGTATGGGAGATATTTGCAACCGACAAAAAAGAAAGGCCTTTGGAAATAATATATATGATAGTAAATAGCGTTATTGCTAGAATGGATTTTAACACATACTATAACAGAAACATATAATCATAATGACAATAGTATTATCATGCAGTTCTATATAAAATATAATTTTTAGCAATGAAAATATCAATTTTTCAATTTTTAATTATTTTTCGCAATTAGTATTAGATATAAGCTTTAAAATGAGATATCATTCATTAAATTTGATGCGGTGGTATGGGAGATATTTGCAACCGACAAAAAAAAGTGCTTTAGAAATAATATATATGATATTTATTCGGCGACTTTCGCTTGGCAGATTTCTCGGAAAAACTCTGCGATAGTAAATAAAACCTGCCATTCAATATTTTCTCAAAACACTGCCCTTTGCAGTCAACTTTAAACTGTAAGTCTAGCCACTCATGTATAAAATGTACACAGACAGTATAAGTGGTATGCGAAACTAGGTCGTACTCGAAACTCAAGTGTTGTAATGACCAATTACGTATGTATGGGCCTATGCTGACCGACTGTAATGTCTCTGCTGATTTGATTCTTTTGTTTTTATTTTTTCCATTTAATCCTGTGGCATACATAATATTTTCTTGTACTACATATTTATGTGGCAAATGCAATTGCAATTGCAATTATAGTGAGTGGTTATGCTGGTAATACATCTGTTTCTTCATATTGTTATACAATGTCTATAGAACAATTCATATTCACCAACTCTATTCCATATCCTTTGCTTTAAAAATATTGTGTTTAAATGTGATTGTGTCTGGCTCAAGTGTATCTGTGCCAGTAGTTTGTTTTTCAAAAAATGATTACAAGGAAATCTGTAACTGCAACTACAACTGCAACTAGTGCAATATTTTTCTCCCCCAGTTTTTTTTGTTTGGTTTTTGTTTGTTTTTCTTTTCACAATAAATTTAAAGGCAAAATCTGCTGTTGATTTATTAGATTTTTTTTCATTTAAAAAGATTTAAATTACATACACCCTCTCATAGATTCGTTTAAAAATATTTTCTAAAGTCAATTATAATATGAATAGGGAGCAGGGTTTAATAGAATTTCTAAAGAAATTTATTGAATATGAAGCTTATAACAGGGGACACAGTTCAATGCTCTTTTTTTTTTTGGTTTTGATAAAGAAGTTTTAACACAAGATCCCTATTTTTGCTAAAAAGATGGAAGACTAAGTCATATTAACTCATTGCTACCATCGTGCAGCAAAACAAAATTTCTATTTTCGTCCACCATTGAGTTTTCGTTCCCCTGCCCAAAGGGTTGCACGTATTTAAATCATATCCTTAGGCCATCCTTTATGTGATAAAATGTAATCGCTTTGTTTAGCAGCAATACGCTTAAATTGAAACAATTTATGCTGCTTACAGTTTAACATTAATCCTCTGGCTATTTAGGTTTTCTGCCTCGATATGTAAATGATTTTTTAATGCAAATTTCCCAAGAAAGACACCAGGGGGAAGGAGTGTGTTAATAGACTTGAAAATATTTAAATTCCATCACACACACACACAAACACACACACAGACACTTTTGAATTGAAAGACTGAATTTAGTCTAGGCTTAGTTAGAATTCTTTACACATATTCTTCATAAAAGTTTACTTAAGCTCCTTAAGACAAGGATAAGATGGAACATAAAACACCCGAAAATCTTTCACATTTAACTTACAGCAGCATAAAGAAAAAACAAAAATCATTTGAATTTCTATTTTGCCCATAGTCTAGGATATAAAAAGCATTTCCAAAAAAGGCCAATCATTAGTTAAGTTATGGCTGCAATGGCAGCGTTTTAATTAAATTAAAAAATCATACCAAAAAGTAAAACAAACAAATGAAATCAAGAGTCAGTCATCGTTGATTTAATACACAGTAAATGGACTGCTGTTGATTATAATATTTCAGCAATTTGTTTAATGGTGCCTAATAAGGTCAAAGTGGAGCCTAATAAAGCCAAAGAAAATGGATGGATTTTGGGCCTTTTTTATCTAAAAATAGGAATCGTAATGGGTGGATTTAACACAGAAATGAAACCAAATCTTCGTGGTATTTTTAGTTTCTGATGGAAATTAATCCTATAACGTGACAATCCTAGACTTATTACGTCAAACAACAAGGTCAGCCCTTAAGTAAGTATTTGCCAAGCCCCTCTATTACACAGTTGGTGGTCAAGTGCGACATACACCTCTTTTCCTTACAATAAATTCTTCTCGTAGATTTGACCAACTTGTTTAAGTGGTTATTGAACTTAGTAAACTGTAGGTGCTTCCGAAAGTAGGCATCATTTGTTCATCATCTCTTCTGACATACTATGACAGAATATCAACGATTAAAGCGAGCCCAGTACATTTGGTATACACTGAAGTAACCACTGGAGATAACGTCACGTAGCCTTAATCAGAGATACTATTCGAACGGAAGTTGAAGTCGTCGTAACCTGGGAGTGTGTTGACTATTTGACGCTAGGCGACGGTTCAAACTACAATATGGAAAAATATTTCTTTGTCGACTTCCGCTCAGTAGATTTCTAACAAAAAGTTACTGTAATTAGACTGTCTATGAATCGCCTGAAAGTCCAAGAAGAAATAGAAGAAAAGTTCCAAAATACAGTTCATAAGAACAAAGAATCTTTAAAGTGAACGCTTGGTAATTGAGAAACTTTAAATTATGTCAGAAAGGGCCATATGGACGGTTGTCAGGCAAGGGTAAGAGTTATCCTGTCTGCCTGTGAACTATAGCTACAGAAACCAGTGATAACGCAGTGGTCTAATACGTCTACAAGACGACAAGTCCGGGTCGTTTAAATATGCTTATTGGGCTCACTGATGAGTTAAACATAAGCGTGTGTTCTCGTTTTGAAGACAACAAAGCTGTGTAAGTAAATAGCTAGAAAGTGCAGTGAACTCGAATGGATATACAGTAGCGAGCACAAAAAATGCAACGTTGGGTAAAATTATCTTTAAGTGCGATAATTTTAAAAAAATGGTGACCAGTTCAAAATATTTCTTTGGGTTATTAATCCCTACAGTTATAGATACCTATTATCAATAACATTATGTAAATATTTTTAATTAATGATGATGATTTTTGTCATTTATTAAAAAGAGTACGAATTTTATGGGAGCAATAAAAATGCAACAGCATAAATTTTAATGTGTTTATTATTATGTGTTAATGGATATTTTCTCCCATTCACTTTTCAAAATTTCTTCTAATTGCCTCTTATTTGACGGATGTTTCCTCTTAACTTCCCGATCTAATAGCTCCCATAGATTTTCTATGGGGTTTAGATCGGGAGACCGTGATGGACAATCCAAAACATTGACATCATTGTCGCTTAAAAAGTTTCGAGCTAAGCGACTTGAGTGCTTTGGAACGTTATCCTGTTGGAATATGATACCAGGAGGCATTTTTTTCCTGCAGATGAGGAAGCATGTGTTCTCCAAGGATTTCACAGTACTTCTTGGCGTCCATTTTTCCTTCGAATTGAGTTAAGGGACCTACCCCATCACGGGAAAACGCACCTGTAAATACGTGACGTAAAATCAATAATTTCTTTTAAATATATCGTTCCTTACCCCACACCATTATTGATCCACCGCCATGTTTTACGGTTGGAAGTTGATATCTTGGAGAATATCTCTGTCCAGGCGGTTTTCGAACAAAATTTATCCCATCGGAGCCAAACAAATTAAATTTGCTTTCATCGCTCCACAAGACTTTAGCCCATTGTTCATTTGACCAATCCTTGTAACGTTTTGCAAATTCCAGGCGCTTCTTTTTATTGATTGCACTGATGAGAGGTTTCTTTGCGGGTCGTCTCGCATGCAAATTAGCCTCTTTCAACCTACGGCGAACAGTGTGAACGCCTATAGAGACTCCCATTTGCTCATTTGCGAAATTAGCAACGTCCACTGCGGTCTTTCGTGGATCTTTTTTAACCAGTGCAATCATCTGGAGGTCTTGGCGAGAGGTAGTTTTTCGAGGATTACCACTACCTGGTTTCCTTTCCACACTATTTCTCAAGGAAAATCGAGATTTAATCCGACATACGGTTGATTGATTTACACCAAAGAGGTGTCCAACTTCACACATGGATTTTCCTTCTTCTAAGGCTTTAATGATTACAGTTTTGCTGTCAGCTAAGAGCTGCTTCTATTACAAAACACTTGTTGTATAACTTATTTAAAAAATTTTCAATTATAATTAAATAAATAACTTACTTTAACTATTTTTTTATTATGTTGCATTTTTTTTGCTCGCTAAAAATTTGCACTTTTTTCACTAATTCAAAAATATTTAACTTTTTAAAGCAGAATTTGGAATAAACTGTGGTTACTTTGAAAACTTATAATTGAAAGAATTAACAGCAAAAGAAAATAGATAAATTAGTTACCGTTATTTTGAAATAGATCTTATTAAAGATCATATGGCATAGTTTTGCATTTTTTGTGCTCGCTACTGTATGTTATCCAATGCTTTCACTAACTGCCTGATGAAAGATAAATATTGGAATTGGTTTACTAGATGTCCAAGGCCAGTATCTTCAGGGAATAAACACTATTGAACTGCGTAGAGTTATTAAGGCTACCACAGGAATAGCTTGTAATTTTTAAAATCTTGAAAATTCTACATACACCATATCGACACCTCCGTTCTATAACATTCTAAGTCGGAAAAGTGTGTTTTGAGTTATGAGCTCTCAAAGTTTTCAATCGACATATGACTATATGTGTATTCTATGTAGATTTTTGCCTATAGCTTTGGAATGGATCGGCGCATCTTAACCAAATTTTGACAGTAGTTAAGTTAGAAAATGTAGAATTTAAAAATGCAAGAACATTAAAAATATAGAATGGAGGCGTCGATATTATCCCTTAAACTCCTGTGACAAAGGAAGACAACTTGGCTACATTAAAAAAGATTTCAAATATCTCCGTAAGCTAGCAATGTTAGTAATAAAATCTTAATCCCCTATACGTGTTATTTTACGGCTATGTCTACTTTAAAAATATTTTGCTTGCCTTTTTCTCTCTGTTTATCACTTGCTGTCTACATACTCGTACATTACAAAATACTCCAACCACTACTACTGTGGCTTTAAGGATAATAACTCCGTAAAGCCATTTAAAAGCTACGAGTACACACGGAATAATTTAAAATGTTTTAACGCATGCCTACATGGGTATACGTGGAATATAAAAATCTTTTATTCGTTATTACATGTGGGGCATGCATTAAAAATGTTTGAATGCTTAAAAGCATTAAAATGCAAGCGTTGTATTTGCATTTTATAGTCGTTTTTCTTATCGTCCCCGCTTATATTTGTATCTGCACAAGTGTATTTGAAAATCACGGTTTAAATGTAAATAGAAAACGAAAATAAATAAATTTGAGATGATTATGTGATGGTAAGTATTTTATTTATTTATTTATTAAGTACAATACAATTACAAATTATATTCTAATTCTATACGAGCTGAGTAACTTCGACCATATGCTCGGTGTAGTGTCACAGACCAGAGCCTCTGGTGGGAATTGAACCCACGATCCTCACGCTAATAGTCTAGCGCACTACCCACTAGACTACCAGGGCGCTCATGTGATGGTATGTAAAGAAGAAATATTCTTTATGAACCCCCCAAACTAACTGCAGCATGTATAATAAGCCGCGCAGGTAATACGAATTCATAAGGATTTGTTTAATCGGCTTCTTTACTAATCAGCTCCAAAAAGTTTTTGTTTTTCTTTTGGTTTCCATTTACAACATCATGAAGTTTGGTGAAATTAATTAATTAATAGTGGAGCATAAAATTTAATTCATTTTCCCCTTAATGGTCTTTATTTGCTGCAAGAGAAACCAAAAGATATTTGATATGATAATTGAATATTCGTTTGTTTTTACTTTTCTCCGAAATACTCTGTACTTTGCCAGTAAGACGAAAGAAAAACCTGAGAACAGAAACCATTTCATTTAAAAATCTGTTGAAGAAAGTTATAATGGATTAAACTCGACTATATTATACCCTAATTGGCAATAAATTTCATAGAACAATTAATTTTGGCATAGAGAAGAGGGCCAGCTTTATTCTTGCTTAACTGCCTGCTAAGCAGAAGCTGTAGACTCCATGATTTGGGAACTGAAACGAGGGATCATAACGGAAATGAATAGAGTACTCTGGAAGCTAGCATGTGGCATACAAGAGGGCCAGGAACGAAACTTGGAACAGTAGTAGAAGTACTTGGTCTTTGAAGGAAATATTTAGAGCCAACGGGGGAAACTTGTGGATATATTTCCAGCGAGAGTCTATGTCATAGAAAGATGTGCTCACTTCAACTTGAATAGGAAGTACAAAAAACAATACAAGCCGCCAATTAAGCCCTTGCTTCTTATGACGTAAATTTGGATATAGTAAGGGAATGACGGGGATTGCATAAGCTATATAGGCAAAACAAGGTTAACCTTTGCTAGGTTATTCTCGGTAATGAGCAAAGAGACGAGGTTATGAGGAGAGCTTCCAACTATTGATGGGTTTTTCTATAGGGTGGGCATGATCAACGAAAGAGAAGCGACTTTTCTCAAACCTAGTGCGATAACTAAGTCAGGTTGATAACTGGTCAGGGCACTGTACACTCAGAGAATACATACATACATACATAATTGACCATTACAACCCTTCAGTTAGGATTAAAACCTAGCTTCTCACACCATCCATGTTGTGTGCATTAATTTTATACGTGAGTGGCGGGACCTACAGTTTAAAGTCGACTCCGAACGACAGATTTTTGAGAAGCTTTTTCATTGGCAATTTTTACGCTCAGAGTCTTTGCCAGAAATCTGCTGAGAGGAAGTCGCCGAAGAAATATTTTTTCGTTTTGATGTCTGACCTGAGATTCGAACCTGGGCCTTTTGTCTAATAAGCCACCACACTACCTACTAGACCACGTTGACTTCACACTCTGACACTCAGAGAATATTTATTCAGAATTTCGAGCCTAACATATAGATTTTGTGACAATGGGAATGCATCATTGGAACATATTCTTAGGACTAGTGTGGCATTAACACATAGCAAAGGGAAACATCTGGAAGCTTACTAAGTGGTAGGCAAAGAATTGATTTTGTTTACACCGAACACCATCCTGAAGTTTTTCAGGGCAATTCGCTTCGTGGAAATATTATAAGGACCCATTATAAAGAGTGAGATGAGTAGACAGATGGCTATTGTCTGTATTTGTATCGTAACAAATGAATGTTGTCCTTCTGAAAGGAAACAGAATGCCATACAAGAATGTTGGTAATGCATGATCGTCTCTGAGTCCATTACCAGCCACCCTAAAGAAGCAAATTTCATTTTGTGGTTTAGTATGTCAAGTTTCTAATTTATTTAGTGAATTTTATTTCAAAATAATCTGCTGCCATATTAAAGCAACAACGTTTCCGCCTATAATTTAAGAATAAAGGATAATATGGACACTGAATAAGACAGTAATTATCCACGAGTCAAGTGTTATAATTAAAAATGGATTCAGGACTGTGCAACAGGCACCATTACAAAAGTAGAGTACCTTCAGGAGCCTTATTTTGTAGTGTGGGTTGTTGAAACGCCGAGAGTTTATTCTTGTTTTTGTTCTTGTTTGAATGAAAAACCATAACGAAATTAACAAATAAAAGAAAAACTCGAAACAATTGAAAAATATTATGAAACACATGAGCAAACACCGCCGACAGCTGTTATAGTCTGCCTGGCAAGCACACAAGCACTCAGTCAGTCAGTCAGTCAGTCAGTCAGTCATGGCTGTAAACATGAAATAAAAAATTTCCAGAGTGGAAACGGAAGTGGTTTTGTAAGTAATATTTCCATTTACTTTAAGCAGGAAAACGTTTATTGTGTCTGCTCTCAACAAGCATTTGTTTCAGATTCTTTTTTGTTTCTTTTTTTGTTTTATGGCCTCAACATTATTTTTTAAAAATAACACTCGAAACAGAAGAGTAACAAAGTAGAAAAATTACACCATTTCCTTTTATTGAAGGCTTCGTGTTGTGCGGAGGCGTGGAATTATGCTTGATATTGTTGAAGGAAATGGTTAATGGCCTCTGGAATGGAACAATAACTTACAGAAAGGAAAACTAAATCTGAATATTATTGGCAACGATAATGAGTAACAGAAATGCTTATGATTTCCTTTTTTTTTCGTTTTTTCTTTTTTTCTTGGAAACTTCTTTTGTTTGCCAAACACAATGGAAATCAATTCCAGATATTACTCAAAGCAAACTCATAAGTTGAGAGGAGAAACCTTTAGAAAAGACAAGAAAGTTTGGAAGAAATTGTTTAATTTAAGCACAAATAATTGCAAATTGCTTCATTAAATTTAATTCATGTTTTTTGTTTTTGTTTTTTTTCATTGAAATCAAAGGAAAGAAAAGAGATACTAACGTACAATGACCTGTCAATCCATTGTACTGTCCGCAACCTTCATAGAATGTTTCCGCTGGTCGGTCGATAGGCATTACTTCACCCCCAATGCCAGATACAATGCTGCCTACAAATTACGCGCTTAGGTGCCTGCATTTGAATAACTTGGAGGAAGCAAGACCTCTTACTGATACCACTTTCGGGTGAAACATTATTAGAACCCTGTCTTAACTTACATACTAACTTAATTAGTCATTAGGAGCCGTATGTCAGGATTATGACAGAGCTTTTCACACCATCCGTGTTGTGTGTGTTAATTTTATACATAATTGGTAGGTCCTAAAATTTAATGTCGCCACCGAAGGACAGATTTATTAAGAAACTTTTCATGGCAATTTGATTTAACACCGTGGTCAAATGAGCTTTTGGTATCAAAACCAGCTCTCTAACACTCAGAAATATGCTGAGAGGAAGTCACCGAAGAAATATTTTCTTTCAATTTTCGCTTTGTTGGAAATGTCTGACCTGGTGTCTGAACTGTGGCCTCGTTTTTATGTTAACACACTATCTACTAGACTACGGCGACTTCTTTATAATTTCTGTGTTCTATATAAATAGTCGCCGTGCTCTAGTAGGTAGTGATTTGGCTTATTAGACAAAAGGCCCGGGTTCGAATCCCAGGTCAGACATCAAAACGAAAAAATATTTCTTCGGCGACTTCCTCTCAGCAGATTTCTGGCAAAGACTCTGAAAGTAAAAATTGCCATGAATGCCGTGCTCTAGTAGGTAGTGCGTTGGCTTATAAGACAAAAGGCCCGGGTTCGAATCCCAGGTCAGACATCAAAACGAAAAAATATTTCTTCGGCGACTTCCTTTCAGCAGATTTCTGGCAAAGACTCTGAAAGTAAAAATTGCCATGAAAAGCTTCTCAAAAATCAGTCGTTCGTAGTCGATTTTAAACTGTAGGTCCCGCCACTCATGTATAAAATTAACGCACACAACATAAGTGGTGTGAGAAGCTAGGTCGTAATCCTGACCTAAGGGTTGTAATGGCCAATTATGTATGTATGTTCTATATAAATCCCATTGTCAAGTTTTTCCAGCTTATCAGGTGATTGCAACAAGTTCTAGAATAACAGGGTTACCATTTGTAGTTTACAAGAAACTAAACATTCTATGAATATAACTTCAATTGTTGAAGCAGACGTTGTGGCAATGAACCTAGCGCACTGGCTCCCACTTTTCCTTATCATTCCCACTTTATCTTCAACGTACGACTGAATTCTTTGCAATTAAACTAAAAAACTTACGTTATGTATAAACCAGGCAATATATGAAGAAGAGTGAATGCTTTCAGTAGTTTTTGGTGTAGGTATCTTGATAGGGTACCTTGTCTGTATTAATTTTTTTACTTCCATTAAATTCCGTAAAGAAAAAATCGTATGCATTCCTCCACCTTGAGGTTGCATAAAAACAAATTTAATTTGGCTCTCTTATTACACTGGGCCATAAAATTAAATTTCAAGCAATAAAAACAAAATTCATTGCATAGTAGCAGGCAGCATCACTCATACAAAATAAGATTTTTTTTTTATACTGTAAAGTTCTGTACAGCTTGTTGGTCTATGAATACAAATTAAATTGTAGCAACAGCAGTATGAGAGGAATTTCTTTCATTTTTTTATTTTTAAAAACAATAGACTTTTAATTAAATTTTCTTTTTTTTTTTTGGTTATTTTTTAAAAAAGAAAAACCGAAAGAAAAAAATAGAAAGTAACAGAGAAACTTACTTGAAATGATAGGTTGTGTTCTCATAACCAAAAAATGGCACCGTATAGGTGAGCATCCAAATGTTGCCACCGCCACAATCATAATACGGTTTCGACCATCTGCCATCCTCATATTTTACAGCCAGTGTATCATCTTCAATGCGCTCGTCCGTTTTGTTCGAATACAAGTGAAATGCTGGAATAGAAGAAAGCAAAACATAGTTACAAGAATTTTTTAAGAAAAAATTAAGAAAATTAAAATGCAAATTGTCTAGGCCAATTAAAAGACGATAATTGCTGTTAAAAAGGAGAATTTAAATAATTTTCAATTATAAAAACTATGTCTTAAGGCATTAGATATGTATGTATGCGTGTGGCTCATTTAATAAATTGAAAATCTCTTAATTTTTTTTTGTAAAAGATTTCGTGAAAGGCAATTAATTTTGTACCAATGAACTGAAAATGAGTTGGCAATTTAATTTCATTATTAAATATAAGGAGTTTTTTCAGTGTTCTTAATTCTTCTGTTATTAATTGTATTATTAATTGAAAAATACTTGTTATTGTTAATGTTAATGGTTTATACAAAAATAGCATGCGCTCTGCAGATACATTTCAAGGTTAAAACTACATGCATATGTACATACATACATAATTGGTCATTACAATCCTTTTGACAAGATTACAGCCCAGTTTCTCAAGCCATTTATGTTATGTGTGTTAATTTTGTACATGAGTGCCGAGATCTACAGTTTAAAGTCTACTCCGAAAGATTAAGAAATTGTTCATAATAATTTTATTAAATGTCAAAATTTTTCCCAGAAGACTTTTTATGATATCTTTTTTATACATCGTTTTGTTTGAGATAGCGGAACTGAGGTTTAAACCACGGATTTGGTATAATAAGGCAACAGACTACCTATCTAATACACTACGGCAAATAGAGGTCACACTTAAGCCAGGGTTTAGGCCTATTGTGATAATCGACCAAATGCACTCCTGGAAATGTACAATGCCTGCATTGCCCAAGGTGTCTTCCCTGAGCAATGGAAGCTGCAGAAATTAACCCTGATCAGCAAGGGAAAAGGAGACCCGACACATCCATCATCATATCGCCCCCTCTGTATGCTGGATAGTGCCGGTAAATTATTGGAGAAACTTCTCCAGCGCAGACTGGCAGCGGCCATTGAGACAGCTGGTGGATTATCGGAGAGGCAGTATGGCTTCCGACCAGGTAGGTCAACGCTTGGTGCCATAGCGGATGTAGTGGAATGCGTTGAACGGACAAGGCTCAGACGCCACTATCCGAAGCGCATTGTTGTCCTTGCCACGCTAGATGTGAGGAATGCTTTCAACAGCCTACGATGGGAGGGTATTATTAAGGCACTACGAGAAAGATTTCGTATTCTTGTATACCTTCTGAAAATATTACGCAGCTATCTGAAGGATCGCAAGCTTCTATATGACACACCCGATGGCCGAAGGGTCGTGGAGATCACGTCTGGTGCAGCTCAGGGATCTATTCTTGGTCCAGATCTCTGGAACCTGAGCTATGACGAAATCTTAGGTATAGAAATGCCTCGTGGGATACGCGGATGATATAGTGTGACATTGAGGATGCCAGGAGAAAACTGAATCGAGTCATGATAAGGACTCAGATATGGCTTGAGGATCATGGTCTAGAGCTCGCAAAGAACAAGACTGAGGTCATATTGATGACAATGGCTCGCATCCCACTCGAGATTGGTATGCAGATAGGTGATGTATCACTGGTCACAAAAAGGGCAGTTAGATATCTGGGCATAAGACTCGACTGCAGGCTTAATTATTGGGCCCAAATACAGCATGCAGCTACCAAGGCAGCAAAACTAACGGGCATGCTAAGCAGGATGATGGCAAATATTGGCGGACCAACACAGGCCAAACGAAAATTGATTATGGCGGCGACGGACTCGATATTGCTGTACGGAAGCGAGATATGGGGAGATGCGCTGGAGATTAAATCTAAGCGAAAAATATTAGCAGCGGTGCAGCGAACAGCGGCATTAAGAGTTGCCTCGGCCTACCGCACAGTATCGGGCGCCCCAGTCCTAGTGATCGCCGGTGAGATACCTATTGACCTGCAGGCATTTGAGCGAACAAAATCTTGGAGAATGAAGAGGGAAAATCTTCCCATTAGTAGCGTAGATCTCAGATCTCAAACACTACGGCGATGGCAAAGTAGATGGAACGAGGAAACATGCGGAAGATGGACTTATAAACTTATCCCATCTATAGAGGCATGGATACGGAGAACCTTTGGGGAAACTAACTATTTTCTGACCCAGTTTCTCTCTGGTCATGGTTATTTCCGAAAATACCTGTACCGTATGAGCAAGGTGACTAATCCTAGCTGTATTTATTGCGAGGAAATTATTGACGACGTTGAACATACATTCTTCCATTGCATTAAATGGCAAGACGAGAAGAACATGTTGATGGAACAAATTGGTGAATTTACACCCGACACCATTGTGAACGCAATGCTCGAAAGTGAGATAAAATGGAACGCTGTGAGAAGATACGTTGAATATGTACTCCGCAGAAAGAAGTCCGACCTTGATGCAATACAACGGCATGATACATGAGAAGACGAGCCAATAGCATGAAGCTGGATTCAAATATGGCGTACCCAGACGTGGGAGAGTAGACAACGGTCCTTAACTGGACGTCGTTTCTGGGCCCTTCCCGAAGTAATGCAGATAGCCGTCCCGGGAAGGGAGTATCCCCAGAAGGAGGAGGGATTGTTTTAGTGGAAGCACCACTCGACGCAGCTGATGACGATCACTGTAAGTGCGAAGGCATTTTGAACCCTACCTCACACGTCAAAAAAAAAAAAAAAGGCCTATTGTGATACCGCAATCAATATTCAGTAATCGTCTCTGACTGTTTTGTCTCTTTTAAGGTATTAAATGTGAATCAATATGCCTTTATTAGCTGATAAACTCTTCACAACATACTTTGTCACCGCTTTCATTTCGGGCGAGTTAATGTTTCAACTATTTGTTGACAAATCTAATTCATTACAATTGCAAAATTTTGTGCAGATTTGCCATCAATTGTTGTCAAAGTTATCATCAAACTAGGAATTGTGAAATATCTCTTCGACTTTTTATATTGCCATTAGTTAACATTACAAACTAGCTTCTTGCACCATCCATGTTGAATGTTTCTGAACCTTATACATGAGAAATGATACCTAAAGTTTAATAGATTTTATGATACATTCTACTTGATATAACCTATATACTACTGAATGCCTTATTCAGTACATAAAAGCAATCTCAGGCGTAAATTTTTAATATCATTAGGTGTAATGGAATGAAAAGCAGAAACAAGAAAAAAAAAATAGAGGAACGTATTACAAGAACTTTAAAATTTCAAATAAATTTTATTTTTAAGACCGTTGGCTAAAAGCCAAAAAATACAATGAAAATAATTTTCTGCATTTCATGCAGAGCTGGTAGTCAGTAGATTTAAGTAAATTCAAAAATGATAGCCATCGTTGGATCTAATGCAAGCAACAGACTGCATTGACCACAGTTTAAAATTTGTAAATTTTCTTTAATTAAAAAATAACCAAAAAAAAAAAAGGAAAATTAATTAAAAACCACAACATTATGTTCCTTTTATTGTTTTTTTCCCCAAAAAATTTGGCAAAATAAAACTGTTTAAATTAATTGAAAAACAATTTTCCTCATTATATGGGAAATTTTCAGTATTTATTTCAAATTTATTTCAGAATGTCAATGAAAAATTTAATGTTTCTGCTTCTAGACCATAATAAAACTGGTTTAGGTGGACAGATAAGAGTCATTAGATTCAGAAAGTAATCTTTAGAAGCTCAGTAAGTTTTGTAAAACGATCATATGACTCCTCTAGTGATGAACTCATCTTAGAAGCAAAATTATTTGCAAGTACTTCTTCATCCACCATAATAGCCATCAAACCGATTTGTAGACAGATTATAAAACATATTGTTACGTTTTTACCTTTTTAAAAACGTTAAAAATATGAGTTCGTAGATTGCAAATAAAGTAAAAATAAATATGTGTTTGGTTTTAATAAATTCTTTATTATCTGCACAATTTTTGTGCCACTGTTCGAACTTGTTTCACGTATACAATGATACTTCACAATATGTGTTTGTTCTTTATACTACTCTGCTTACAACCCTTTTGTAAGCAACAACACTTGTTAGTTATTCTTCTTTCTCACAACCTTTTTGTAAGTACAACACTAACAACTGTTTTCTCAAACGCAACTTGTCTGCACACAAGTCTGACCGAATTAAAGCTCGTTAGATTTTAATTATCAACCAACGTGACGTCGTCTTACATGATCAAATTCAAACTCTACTCTGAATCATCTTTGCTCGCTTTGGCTTGCCTTTTATATCACTGGATCTTTAGTGTGATGAATGCCCTTGAAGGACGATGACGAATATTCTAAAAATGTAAACAACCTATTCTTATTTTTGTTGTTGCTTGTTTACATTCGAGCAGGTAGATTAGTTGTTGTTGGTTTATTTGTCTATCCCATTTTATACTGCACATTGTTGTTTCTTGTTTACTTTTTAGTTCCCTTTATTTTGTTGTTGGTTATTTACGTCTTTTTATCCTTTATTCTTGTTGGTATATTTTTCTACTCATTCATTGATCACGTGAACAGTGCGCTGTTTGGTTTTTGGGGCTTTTGTTTATCATTTTAACAACACCATTTCCACTTTCGTAACAATATTTTGAAAATGTCATTATGAAACTCACTTTCTACAACCACTATCAGTATGATAAACGGTCGACCATTTAACTAAAAACTTGTCCATATTTTCATAATGTTTATAAGAAAACTTTGTAGATTTTTAATAGCCTTGGCTATTAAACTCTTACTCATGTTCGTATATGTACCTACCATCCATCCATTACGTATGTATGTATGATACGGTTTATACAAGCAAGTTTCCGGATTTTACATTTAAAAATAATCTCAACATTTACTACAGTTTCACTATTGAATATAGAAAGCTTTTATTTTTTGTTTGTTTTAGTCAATTTTGAAAAGGAAAAGAGAAAAATATCGATTACAGCAATGTGTTCCGTCTAAGAAAACAATTGCAGTGATACTGACTAAACCCAAAGAAAGCAAACAAAACCACACAAAAAAAAAAATTAAAAAAAATTAAAAAAAATGAAGGGAAAAACGAAGAAATGAAAAGAATTTTTTATAAAAATGTCATGACTATTATCGTACATTTAATGGATGGAAAATAATGAAAAGCAGAGACAAGTTTCAAATGGCAAACCTGAAGGCCAAGGAAAATTGTCCGAATAAATGATGCCGCCACACAGTTGGTTAGTAAAGTTTTTGACATCGAACAGATAATGAGTGCATAAGATTGGATAATTGATTTCAGTTTATCAACCAACACGGAAAATTTAATTAGGAATAATGGCAAGGGTATGCAGGGTCACATATAGTATGTTGTAACCCATATTGACGATACATGCTACAGAATTTGAGATATTCTTCACATATTCTTACATTTTCTAAAATAAACATAATAACGGACATCTAGGTAAGTAGGTACATAGGTGGTAGAGCGGTAGCTTTTTCACAATTTTATTCTGGAAACAAATGAAATTCATTTTTTTTTCTCGTACCAGGTCGCCTAGTGCTGGTTTTTTGACTAATTTGGAATGCTTTCAGCATTTCCGGTCTAGTATCGCAATCATTCGCTTTTCCCCTATTAGCCCAAAATTTCTATGAAAGGACTAGTCTACATCCGTTACCAATATTAACTGTTTGAACTTCTCCAGAAGGACGGGCGAATTATGTGGTAATGAATGAGCTTTAGGGTATCGAACAATAGTGAAGTTTCAGGCAACTTTTTCATCGAATGCTATAACCAACTAGCGTTTGAAGTCGCAATGGTCTAGTAGGTAGTGTGTTGACTTATTCGACGAAAAGCTCGAGTTCGAATCCCAAGTCAGACATCAAAACGAAAATATGGAAATATTTCTTCAGCGGTTTTCTCTCAGTAAATATCTGGCAAAAATTCTGAGAGTAAAAATTGCCATGAAAAGCTTTTCAAAAAGACTTTAAACTGTAGGTCCTGCCAGTCATATATAAAATTAATGCACACAACACGAATGGTGTGAGAAGATACGACGTTATACAATGGGTTGACCTCCGGGTACTGTACTTGTTGCAGTTGACAAGTGCACGTCCTTTAAACTAATCTAACCTAACTACCGATTGATGTGATATGCTCTCTTAGGTATATCGCAGTCTAAACATTCAATTTTTCATGATACAGCCGCATAAACCAGATAGATTTTGAACGACAGCACGTATTATATTGATTCCAACTGTGCATGGGAGAGGTGGCTAACTCTTATAGACTTATGAATTAAGAAAATCAGACAGGCAAAAATATGTCGGGGTCGAATCACATGATAGGACCAGTGACCAGTCGCCTCCATATGTGATAATCCTACCCTCAATTCGATCGTGTAAGATATCTTATAAGGCATGAGCTGTGTGGCAACTTGTTCAGTTCTTGCTCAGTGGCAATGATAACCAGACCAATGTCATTCTCAACAAAAAATGGACCGATAAGGCTGTCAGCCCTATAAATCACCCAAAACAACCTCTTTTTTTGCCTGCATTAGACGCTCTTTAATGAATTTTATATCGTGGATTCGTATTGTATCAAATTCGAAAATTTTATTTGTTAATAAAGAAATGGAGGTCACCATTCAAGATAATTTTCTAAGCAAATTAGAATCAGTTGCCAACTACTCCCAAGGCCATTCTGCAAACGTAGGTAAAATATTAAGAATATATGACAACTAATTTGACAAGTATACATACATACATAGCTTCAACAAGTTGGAAGTTTTGACTCGAGAAGTTGAAAAAGTTGAAAAACGATATTGATCGCTATATCGATTACGTTGACGGTAAGTGAAGGAAGATTCATTTTAAAATACACTCCACGTGTGGCATGTCTCCTATGTAGTATATTTAACAGTGATCTCGGCTTTGTAACTTGAAAAAATAAAAATTGATTGTCATGACACCCTTACAGCAGTCTTATGACAAATGTTGTCTAGATGCAGATAATCTTACATGTAAAATTAATTCTTTAAAGTAATCCTGAATACTTGCAAAGGTTTTTATTTTTTACTTTACATAGCTCCTGGCCGTGCCTTAAAATTGAATTTTTAATTCAATTTTTTATTTTAATTTTTTTTTTTATTTCAATTATAATGGCTTAATTACAATTATGATTCCATCAAAGCTTGTTATCACTTAAAATACCGCACATTTAATAATTTCATTCATAACTTAAGTCATTTCACCAAAAAACTATTTGAGTTATTAAATAACGCTGCGGTTATAAACAATTCCCACCGACTGTAATAATTTATTTCAATTAACATGTAATGCGTAACCAATAAATTTAAAGGAAATAAATGTTTTTCAATTATTTTTTTGTGGATTTATAGGCCACGTTTTAATTAAAAAATTGTGGTTAATAAAATTGCGGAAATTTATTTTACATTTGATTGCAAACAAAAAAAGGAGAATGGAAGTAAAAAATTATAAAATTATTGCGAAATTAAATCAAATGTTTGGGTTGTAATTAATGGTTGCGGCAAATGGCAGGGGTTGCAATAAAATAACAAACTTTTGGGTTTGATCTGATAGCCCAAGAAGAAGACATCCAAATGAAAGTAACAGGAGCAATTAATTTAAAAAAATAATTAAATAAAAGCCAAAAATGGTGTTCACTTCTAAGTTTCAAAATAAAGCCAATTACGGACTAAGCAGGGTATAAAATCGTTTCTCTAAGTTATTCCTTTCATTTCAAGTACGTTGTTATAACGACATAAAGAAATATCTTATAGATGCAAGCACTTCAACTCCAAAATCAATTCCAACTTCATTGCAAGGCTATTGCTATTGCCATTACCATTACCAGTTATTGGCAATAATAATTATTTAAGCAGTTGGAAACCAATTTATTCTACAAAACATATACATAAGCTGCTTCAACTCTGCTATCGAGTGGTCTTTTGTTTTCTAACCTTTCAATGATTTCGTATTGATTTCATGTGGCAAGGCCAGTATCAACGTTTACAACTTTCTGCACATTTGTAGGTCAAATAAAATTATAAGCAATTATGCAGTTTAAAGTGGCAAACAATTCCGAGAGCTCTATAATCATTAACATTTAAGCCTTTAACTTATCATACGTATGTACATACCTATATAGTACATACATATGAGCATATTCAGTTACGTTTGTTATACAATATCCATCCATTCATCCATGTAAGCATCATAACAATCAACATATTTTTGTTTGTTTGCTAATGTTGTGTTTAGTTGCACAACAAAACAAAAAAAAAACCAAAGAAATCCTTTACAGAGCACAAATCAAAACAATTTGTTCCTGGTCGTTTGTGGAAATTAAGCCTTAGCCTATCGTAAATTGAAACTAAATTAACACGCAAATCGACCAACAACATTTTATTGAAAATTTAAATGTGTAGCCAAGCCAAGTAAAAGCCGCACATAAATGTTAAATAAACAGAATATTTTAAAATTTTAATGAAATTTATTTCCCTCGAAAATTAAACAAACAAACGCCCGATTGAGCACTTATTATACGTATCAATTGAATTGTTAAGAGATCGGATCCTTATTTAAGAAAATTGTTAGTTTTTACTAACCACGTGACTAGTCACAAGGTGCTAAGGAAGAGCCAGTGTTTGAATTTTGATTTCCTTAAAACACAGCTGCTGTTTAAGTTTTGATAAGATGGCTAAACAGTATACAAAATAAACTGGATTATAATGAATTAATTTAAGAGAGGGGAATATTTAATTGGGCCTTAAGAAACTTCTAATAAAAATTCCCACTGAAAACTGCTTTAGAAATAGGGAATTTAATTTGGTTTTTGGTTTGTATACCTTTACAATTGTTGAAGTCGCCGTGATCTAGTAAGTAGCAGGTTGGCTTATTAGATTTGCGGCCACGGTTCAAAGTCCAGGTCGCACATCTCGATCGAAGCGAAATATGACAGATTTCTGGCAAAAACTCTAAGAGTAAATAAAAAATTGTCATGAAAAGTTTATCAACGATCTACATTCATAATGAGTCATTTCACTTGTTCAGTTAAGACTACAACCGAGTTTCTCACACCACTTATGTTATGTGTGTGTTAATTTTATACATAAGTTGCAGGACCTACAGTTTAAAGTCGATTCCGAATGATAGATTTTTTAAAAAACTTTTTCATGGCAATTTTATTTAGCGATCAGAATAGAATTTTTGCCAGATAACTGCTGAATCGAGACCTCTTTTATGTAATAAGCCAATTCACTTGCTACTACCTTCATCAGTTCATAATTTTTTAAGATCGGGCAATATAATGACGGGCAATATAGGTTCTGAATTGAATGATTTGGACATCAACCACATGCGACTTCAATACAATGACGCTATGTTGCACACAACAACTCCTCATACTATATAAAAGTTTTTGGACGAGTTTATTGAAGTCGTGACCATCTCATATAGAAATAATTTGAGTTGGCCACTGAGGTTTAATCTTGAAATTTTACTTAGTCGTAGACCA
The DNA here is from genome assembly GCA_014635995.1 of Sarcophaga peregrina. Classification (NCBI taxonomy): domain Eukaryota; kingdom Metazoa; phylum Arthropoda; class Insecta; order Diptera; family Sarcophagidae; genus Sarcophaga; species Sarcophaga peregrina. The sequence continues at coordinate 21,828,764 of CM025793.1, forward strand.
CAATTTGAGGACCTAATCCATTAAACGAATAAAAAATTTCGATGTGAGATATCACAAACACACAATTTGTTTTTTTGTTATACAATTAACGATAGGAAACGGTTTAATAAGAGACCTGATATCACAATAAAATAAAACCCTCTTTGTTAAACTGATTTTTATTTTCTCTCCATTTTCCAACCACGAACATTAATATTTAAGTCCGACCACTAAGACAAAAAAAACTTGCTTAGTTATCCTTATTAAGCTTTTTTGAGTGGAGAAAATTAAAATTATTTTGGCTGAAATCTGCTCGTGCGGTATCATTCCCCAATTCGTAAATGCCAAACGTTCGATTTACACATCCACACAGAGCAACACAACAATTTGCCCCTAATTTGTAGGCCATAAATATTTAATTCTGTTGTTTTATAACAAAAATATACAAACACACACACAGACAGAGAGAGAGAGAGAGAGAGAGAGTAAGAGAGCGCTTAATAGCAATAAATTGATTTGGAAGGATTAAATAAATTTTGGTAGTTTAGTAAGCAATAAGCCAACAATAATAGCAAAGACAAAAAGGTATTAAATTTTATTAAAACTTTAATTAAAGTCAGCAATTTTTATTCTATTCAGCACATTAAATAATCAGCTTAAGGCATTACGGAAGTAAAAGTAATTTCTTTAATTGGGTAAGAGTAAAAGCATTTTTAAACGTCACTAAATGTTTTTACACACCAATGACACATTGTAGAGTGTATTAAAATATTCTTAAAGAAATATATCCAAGTAAAACAGTTATAATTCCTGTTATATTTCACTCAAAGGACTATGCTCATCCCTTTATTATACAAATGAAGGCCTATTGGATTGATTATCCAAATGCAAAGGTAGCCATACATACATACATAATTGACCATTACAACCCTTCAGTCAGGATTACGAACTAGCTTTTCACACCACTTATGGTGTGTGCGTTAATTTTATACATGAGTGGCGGGACCTACAGTTTAAAGTCGACTCGGAACGACAGATTTTTGAGAAGCTTTTCATGGCAATTTTTACTTCAGAGTCTTTGCCAGAAATCTGCTGAGAGGAAGTCGCCGAAGAAATATTTTTTCGTTTTGATGTCTGACCTGGGGTTCGAACAAGGGCCTTTTGTCTAATAAGCCAACTCACTACCAACTAGACTAAGGTAGGCATACGTAAAGCAATAAAGTTTTTAAAGTATTTTATTATATTATTAGAGTGTAAAAAGAGGGTTAAGAGGAATCGAAACTTCGTCTTAAAATTTTGCTGAAAATCAAGCAGCAAATCTAATCGATACTAGTCACGATAACTGTGATAGGCTATAAGAAAGAACGAGCAAAACATGAAGAGTTTGCATCAAACCAATAACGGACATTGGCATGATAAGCTAAGCAAATCCTTTGTGTACTGTTGTAGTCCTTAGAATAATAACAAATATGCCTCTGTTAAAATATATTGAGCTGCTATCTAGAGTATAATGTTAAGATATTTAATCATTAGTCCTACTCTTTCCCAAGGCAATATTGAATCATTTTTTACCCACAGCCAACATAAATTATCTTCTTCAGATATGTTTTATTTCTTGGTTTTGGGTCATTTACAATCTTTGTTTAGCAGGTTGATACTGGTCTATTGGAAGAGATCCTTCCATGAGAACAGTTCCGTTTGTCGATGGATTTATTCGATTGAGTTCAAATATTTTTTAAAAGCTGGAAATCCCTGGTGCTTACTAATATACTCGCAGTCAATTTAAATCCTCTATGGAAGCATAGAAGTAAACCAGAGTGCTTCTTAGATTGATTTTTTGAAGCGTATTAAAGAATCTTAATTTCATAAACTCGATAAGAAGAAAAATGAAAAGAATTTCTTTCAATGACTTCCTCTTTCAACAATTTTTTGGCAAACACCCGGAGAGTTAATAAAATTGCCTGGAAAAGTCACAACAAATCCACCGCTTATGTTTGAAACTAACATGCAACTGGGTTGGTATTAGAAGAAAGGTTGTAGTCCTGACTAAGGGGTATAATGAACAATTGGGTACATAAAAAAGTATCAGCGATCAGCAACGAACATTCAAAATGATTAGTAGATTCGAGTCATAAATTACTGATACTTATAGGCATTCATACTTATTTTAATATCATACTCTTACTACTTATATCCATACTCATCGTACTCATACTTAACAATACGCACGATGTTGTTGATTTAGACTCGTCATGACGCTACATGAAGCACAAAATAAATCTGATTCGAGTAAGAACACCACAATACTCGTTAGAAGTTTGTGTGTTTGCTTTGCTTACTGTCTTTGTGTTTTCTTTCTTTTCTTTTTTTAAGTGCCACAAGAACTAAGACTATAAACTTTGATGAATGGTTCGAGTGACTCGAATCACTTATAAGTATTTTTTTAAATTAATGAATCTAAATGAGTAGGCATATGTTTCAAACATTTTTCGAATGTTGTGAGTTTGATGTCAATGTTGTACTCAATGTTGTAGCGAGTACGAATGAATCAGGGTGGTTGAATTTCAATTCTGTTGACTCAATCATACTCAAAATTATATGAGTAGCGAAAACACGTTCCATTCCTGATCTCTGGTAAGTATGTGAGGATAGCAATGATGATAAGTTTTCTTCTTCTTGCTTTAAACCTGGAATTGCAAAAGAGCACAGAATTCTTTCACATTTGAAAGCGTAGAACATTTAAACATAAGTCAGGGGTTTAAGAACAGATTCGTAGGCAGCTTGTGGCGGACATCATACCACCAAACTATTTATGCCAGAATTAATTGGAAAAACATTTTTTTTTTTTGGTCATTGAAACTAAAGAATAAAAATAACTTTTAAACAGCACATGGCATTATTTTCAATACTCCCACATAAATCATAATAACAACACAAAAAAATCGATTTTAAACTACAGAACTGGTTGAACGTAAATTTGAATCTGCATGCATAACATGCAAAAGAAAAAAAAAACGAAAAAAAGAAAACAAAACCTTCAAAAGCCTTCCGTCCTTCGATTACCTTTTAAATATTGTTCATTGCGTGCAATGACTTTTTCAGCATTTTTACGGGCCTGAAAGAACCATTCGGATGTATTGCCCAAATAGTGATACTCCATGGCCAAGTCTTTGGCTAAAATTGCACCCAAATTGGGCGGTGGCAGACGGTAGGCAAACGGACAAAATAATCCTGGCTGTGAGGGATGTTCATTCCAATCGAAACAGTTGCCGGCAGCAAAAATATCATCATCGAATTCCACCATCGATAGCACAGAGGCATGCAGCAGATTCACATCGGCCTGGGCTGCTGATGAAGTCATTTTGAAAATCCTGCAAATGGACATGAAAAACAGAAAGAAATTCGTATGAAATTTGTATTAAAAAAATTGGCTCCAACGATAAAAATAGAAAAAATAAATCAAAAAATAAAGCAAAGAATAAATGAATAAAACGTTAAAATCGTAAACGGCTAAAAATATAAATCAATGGATTGAATTGATTGTGTATATATGGTTTTAATATTTTTCTTTAAACAAAAGCCTACAAATCAATTGAAATTTATTTTATTTTTTCTCCTTCACACGGTTTGTGAAGTGAAGTTTTAATTAAAGATTAAAACCATACTCATGCCAGGCTAGTTTAAACTTTATTTCATGCAATTGAATTATAATCAGTGGACATAAGCTGTTATTGTTAACGTGACTGAACACTTGACATGACTTAAGTTGAATAACATTCGGCGAAATTTTTAAAATTAAATTTGATGGCAGTAATTGCTGTGATTGTTCAAGAAAATCAAGTGAAATATGCCTTTTTGCGTCCAAGCCACATACACTTACACACAGTAGAGAGACTAACATATATTGCTTTACCAAGGGCATTAGTATGTATCCGATAGCGTTGCTAGAGGCTTTGTTAAATTTAAGCTGGTGATACATTGCAGTGACAACCACAGTAATGGAGACACTGGTTAATTTAACAGGAGACTATAAGCTGGACATGTAATTCGTCAGAGTGCATCGTAACCTGAAAAATCGATTAGCTGACGGCACTTTTCCTAAGGGTTCCTTTAACTGAAAAAGTAGTTTTGGGAAATAATCCGCGATGAGGAGGGGAGGAGTTTCAATTGGGATAGCAGAATCCAAAAAGCAGGGCAAATTAAGTCATCTGGTGATAGATTCCATACCATGTAGTAATTCATTGCAGTGCGCTTTAGCGTCGAAAGGGAGGTGTTTTCATTCGTTGATAAGGCTAGAACTTTTCTGTGAAGTGGGAAGAGTTATTTGGAAGGCTGTACTTGGCAACAGAGAGACTCTCTTTAAAACAAATGACTTACTTACTTAATTGGCCATTACAACCCTTCAGTCAGGATTACGACCTAGCTTCTCACACCACTCATGTTGTGTGCGTTAATTTTATACATGAGTGGCGGGACCTACAGTCGATTCCGAACGACAGATTTTTGAGAAGCTTTTCATGGCAATTTTTACTCTCAGAGTCTTTGCCAGAAATCTGCCGAGAGGAAGTCGCCGAAGAAATATTTTTTTGATTTTGATGTCTGACCTGGGATGGGAGGCAATCTAAACTTATATTGAATTCGCAAGATGTTAAAGGAATTGAAAGCTGGAGAATGCGCTGGATAATGCGAATTTGTCCACGATTTCCAATTGGAATTATCTTATAGCTCTTTGTGGCGTATCTAAATGCAAAAGTCCACAAAGCCTTAGATATGTTGATTGGATGCTTGAGCAACAGGATTTTATTGAACAAAATTTTCTTCCGCGTTGTTGGTAATTTCTCACTCGTGTTTACATCAACAAGAAAAGTTGTCGCTTAGCGTCCACCTAACATGCGCTTAATATGTGCGAAAAACTGATAGAAAATTACCTCGAAAGTATCAACTGCAACTATCAATCAAGAGACGGGTTTGCTTTCCATACAACGCGACATGCATACGCATTATAATGGAAAAATCTTTCCTCAACACTAAAGCTCTCTCCCACAGCTTATTGAATTTCTCCTGTGAAACCAAAAAATGAATCCACGAAGTATAAACAAGTAGGTTCTTGACAGCGACCGTTACACGGTGCTCCTAAAAATAACATGTTTTTGACAACGTTTAAGTTGTTTGTTCTTTTCTTCGTCAAATCCGTCATTCAACAAAAAGTCCTTAAATGCTTAGCAAGTTTCAAAGCAGTCTACAAGTCAACTGTTTTTAAGTTCTTTAAAGTTTCTTTTCGTTTTTCTTATTTTTACGTGTTATCCATTGTGTTTTCTTCTCTTATTGTTGCGCAATTAATTATTGAAATTTCACTTTTCCTGTAATTAACTCTCTGGAGCAGTTTCATGATTTCCTTCCTTCCTTCCCCTTCTTCACCTACAATGCCTTACTTCATCAAATTATGTTCAAATGGGGTTTAATTTTAAATGAAGACTTCAGAATGCCTCTCATACCCTATTTTATTTTTTTTTTTAATTTTTTGTTTTTTCTTTCTGTTTCTATTGCTTGCACTCAGAGTAACATGTTTAACTTAAATTAACTGCTCCGGCTTCCTTTTGTTGCACTTCGCTGTTGCTAATTAAGATTAATTGTGAGGATGAGTTTCTTTCTTTGCAAAATAACGCCTTCAAAACGTGTATTTGCTCTTTCTTCAAGTGCAATTCATTCGTAAAGTGTCAACGTAAAAGAAAATTGAATTTCTTTCTTCGCTCTTTCGGTTTCGAAAACTTATTGTTTTACTGTTTCCATTGGCAGATGCTACAGCAGCACAAGAAGATTTTTCTTTATGAGAAATAGTTTTCCAAGGTATATTGTTTCAACAACAATCCTGGTACGAAATTAGCTGGAAATGCCGATTTTTTTTTTTTTTTGTTCCTGTAATAGAACATAGAAGGCATTTCCCCTGAAGTTAGACAGAATTTTTCTAATTATAGACGTCATATAAGCAGGTGTAGTCGAGCTCAGACCAAATGCCACAACAAATCAAAAATCGGGCATGACTTCATCAAAATCAAATTACCCTCTTTTGGATGCCAGGTCATGTGAAATTTCTCAGCAATAAGTAACCAAACGAGCTTGGCAGTAGGGGAACTTCCTTATCACTGATTAAACCTGAACTTTGCTGTGCAGTGAGAGCGAAGAAAAGGAATATAAAGAGAGGGATGGAACCTTCTTTAATCAAGTGGGTTTGTGGCAATCAAGAGTTTCGTTCGGAATCACTATAAGAATTGATCTGAGTTATGCATCGCACTCTCCAAGAATAACCTGAAGTTATTAACCGCTCGAAGCCCACTTGTTCAGTATGAGAATTGTCTCGAGGCTGACATGATGATTAAAATGAATCGTCAGAATATATGCTTTCGGCTCAAGATGAAACAATTTTGTTTTTTTTTACGCCCAGGAGGGATAAATGTACCTAACCGCACCATAGAGGAAGTCGTCACATCCTCCATGTCTAGGGCCCTCACCCACTAAATGCCCTTCGTCTCCTGGACTACGGTGATATTACTTCGGAGTGGAGCACCAAGGAGCCCATATCCGCGTCCGGATTGCGTATCGAAGGTTGAGAGACGTCTAAGTGTCTCCACTATTTCCTCTTGATTGGTACCCGAGAGAAATTTTGTTTGACACGTGTACCAGTATCATATATGCCGGCGTGCCTACATGTTTACAGCCTCAAGATCTCTTTTCTTCAGTCTTAGAATACGATCCACGTAATTCACAACTGAGGCCCAATTCTCTCTACTCGCAATCATAACCCCGACAATGTTAGCAGCAGTGATCGTTCCAATAATCGACGTCAATACAGAGCGATAGTGTATTCTGCATCATCAATTGCTTCCCCTTCCTTGTAAAGGCAGTAAGGGGAGGCGGTCTTGCCCATTCTGTGCAGATATTTCCTAAAATATCCGTGACCCGATAGCATTTGCGTAACGTAGTAATTTACCTCTCCAAATTTCCGACCAATCCATAGCCTTCCCCCCCTATCTTCAGCGTTCCATCTTGGCAACATCTGAAGTAAGCCTAGTGAAACAGACCACGCCCGTCAGCCAAACTACAAATAGCGCAGTATCACGTCAGAATGCGATCTATTCTCTTGCCTTGGGTAAACATTATTTATAAAAACAACTCCTTCAGTAGTGTTACCGTTCTTTAATGCACTTAATCTGTGATTGGAAAGGGATACTCAACAGATTAATGACGGTTGCAATGTAAACTTTAAACTTTAACTTTGGTATTTGACTCAATTCTAATCACCAAATATAGTTGAATTGAATGCTGGTAGGGTTCTTTATATAAATACTTGGCCATTTCATTACAATCTTTCAGTTAGGATTACGACTTAACTTGTTACACCACTCATGTTGTGTAGGTTAGTTTCATACATGAGTGGCGTTAGCTACAGTCAACAGCCGGCTACGAACGATAGATGTTTGGAAAGCTTTCAATGGCAATTTTTTATTTTCTTTCAAAGTTTCTTTCAGAAGCGGAATATTTTTTCATATTTCTTCTTGTTGAAGATATCTGACCTGGCGATTGAACCGCGGTCTCTGCCAACTAGATTATGCCGACTTTGAATGTAGAGTTCTTTGATTTACTAAATGTTGGATAGATCAATGGTCGTTGCACTGCGAAAGGCTGCTTTTATTTTAAGTTCACTGTACCTCATCGTTTTTTTTTTAGTTTATTTTATTTCCATTGAAAAAATGTTTATTTTTAAAATTTCTTTTAATTATTATATTAAATTTTTTCTTCGAATAATGAAAAATACACCGAACATTAGACATTTCTTAAATTTAAACAGAATTTTAATTCCCTTTTTTTTGTTTTTTGTTTCAATTTCTAATTTCTTATTTTCATTTTCATTTCAAGTAATCTTGACTTTATTTTTCTTTTAATTTCTTCGTCGAATTTCCCCCCGCCTGAATGGCACGTACAATTTGAAAATTTTTTATGTCAATAACACTAAGATTCACTTAAAATCGCATAGACGGACGAGACGGAATAGCAGGAAAAAGCGATAAAATTAGAACATCATGAGAAATTTATCAAAAAAAAAAAAATTACTTGTCAAGTGCAAAAAAACAAAAATTGGAATGCAAGTATCCATGTTAACCATTATCATTTATAACTGGAACAAAAACAACATAAAGAGAGTACCTATACTATCACCATCACTGTTGTCGTATCCTAGCCAGCTTCATTATCATCTTATCATTATCATCATCATTCTTTTTCATCTTTTTTTTTCTGTTTTTCTATTTAACGTTGTGTAACGATGCCAGCAACACTCAAACAAAGGACAACCAACATTCAATGGATGACAAGAGAAAATAAATAAAAAACGAGGAACGAAAAAAATGGAAAAAATTTTTAACGATTTTCGTTACTTCGTCAAATTGTTTATCATTAGCAACAGGCATTAATTCGTAATACCTCGTACCTCACAACTCCTGCCACGTACTTGTAAGAGGATTCTTATGAAGAGCACTGATGATGAGAAGGATGACAGTGAATTGTCCGATGCACCACATACCACGTAACATAGTTTTATCTTCTATTACAGTCCTGGCTACAGGACATGCATACATAACGATGATAATGATGGAGTGATGTTTTAGTTTTTTTACGGACAAATAACCTTTATTGTCTGTATTTTACAACCTTCTTGAAGTGATCGCCGTTTTTTAATGTGATATTTTGCAAAATTTAACAGAAAAATTTCTTTTTTTGTGCTAGAATTTAAGTTTGAATTTAACAATACGACCGAAAATTTCTAGATTCCAATGCTAACATAGGTGGCAATACAAATTAATTTTATGTCGATATAGGCCTTCAAAATTAAGTCAAGTTAAGCTGTATTCACTCATCGTTTCCGAACAAAAATTTTGTTTTTTTTTATATGTAGTTTGACGTTTCTCTTTATGAGAGAGAGAGAGAGAGAGAGAGAGAGCGAAAGAAAGTAAGCTTGCTTTGGAACCAGTGATGCCAACTTAGCCCTTTTCGGGCTAGATTTAGCCCTTTTTGGAATGTCTGTAACGCGAAAAACTTAGCCCTAAACTAAAAAACGCGCAATTTCAGCGCTTTTCAGTATTTTTATTTAGCCCTTTTAGCCCGTTTTCCCTTTAACTCTGTATGGAAATATTATCGTACGTTTCTCTGGCAATGACGAATTGTAAACCAATGTGGCAGAACTTTTTTTTCTATTTTTTGTTTTCTTCTTTGTTATTTACATAGAATTACCAAAAGTACCGGGAAACACAAGCTTTGCTGAAAGTTCAAAATTGTGTTTACCTAATAATTAGGTGGAAAAGAAATATCAGTATATAACGATAGCGCAGTTATATACTGCAATTCATTCACCATTTGCTTCCACAGAACACTTGACAGAGCCAAGTCTCAATACCATATAGAAAGCGATTTAAGAATGAAGAAGAGGATGACTAAGGAATAAAAATGTGTTTAACAATGACAAACTTTGAAAGATTGTAATGTAAATTCTATTTGAAACTAATCTAGTACCTTAAGTCTAGTGAACGGAAAATGATCTCTAAAGCAATAATATCGATTAAAAAATTATTTTGTTTAAACATTATGGTGGTTTTATCTGAAAAGACTTTTTTAATTTTAGCCCCCTTTATGCGCTTTTTTGAAAAAAATGAAATTGTATTGTACTAAAAACGTAATTTTTTCAATTTAGCCCTTTTTAGCCCGTTTTTCATTTTTTTTTCACGCGTTTGGTGTCCGAAGAGTTGGCATCACTGTTTGGAACGATTTCAGCAATTCGAGCTAATTTTAATCTTTCTTCCGAAACAATGCATTTGTTTTCACTAGGATGTATTGTAATTTACAATTTCTTTATAACACAATAAAAAGGATATGATCACACTCAAGCCAAGAAAACAAACGAATTGCAATCATCTGCTACTGTGCTGCCTAATTATAAAACTAACATGCAATGTTTACAAAAATATTTCATATGGTAACCTTGTTCAAAATAAGTGAATCGTTTTGGAACAAACTCTCAAAAAACTGAGCAAAATGCTTGGGTGAATGCAGCTTTACAGAAATGTACTCTTTTCATGTTAAAAGAATACAGGAATAGCTTAAAGGTATTTATCATTGAAGTGTGTGTTGGCTTATTAGACGTGAGGCCATTGTTCATATCCCAGATCGGACATGATCAAGTCCTTCAACGCTCAACAATACAGGGAATCTTGAAAATTCACAGGAAAAGTATACACACACCCCTATGATGTAATCCGCTGCAGATATTTTTCTTTTCCTGCCTACAGTTCACAATGCTATGATCATAGTATCTGCTACTCATCTACACAATTATTGTCGACTTCTTCCCGTCTAAAGTTGACTGCATAGAGAATGGTTCAAGTAATATATCCCTCAATAGCTTCTAGGAGAACGTAAAAACCTGGAGAGAAGGTCTCAATATATGCTCTTCTAATGTATTTCAGTCACGGCAATTGCTATTCAATTTATCCACAGTTCCTCAATATCCTATCAATCAGTTGTTTTGGGGTTAGTTAGGTTAGGTCGTAGTGGTAGCTCTGATATCACAAAGCTCACTTGAGCACGCATGGGCCCGTTGTGATGCCACGGGTGAAACGCAGTCCCTGTACTAACCACGTTCCGCCAAATCAGGGAAAGGAAGAAGTTGATCAGCGCAAGTGCTGCACAACAAAAGCACAACTACCCCGTACTGGAAAACCAGCCAGAAAATTTGATGAACGAAGCTATATCCTTGATATCAATAGATGATAGCTCCGTTAAGCTAACAAGGAATGGGGAGCCAAATAACCTATATCTACACCTAGCAAGAGGACTGGCACTGGCAAATAAGGTGAATAACGCTCTCCTCTTCCTCAGTGGACCTGCATCCACGGCAGAAGTCGTTAAAAGGGAGCCTCATTCTCTCGGCGTGCCTACCCATGATGCAATGACCCGTAAGCACGGCCACTACAGTCGAGATGACATCACGACCGAGACCAAGTAATCGGTTGGTACGCCTTCCATCCATCCTGGGCCAGGTAAGTCTAGCGGTAAAGCAGGACTCCTCATTGAACCAGGATAGGTTGGCATCCCGAAGGAACCTCCGCGCAATGGTCAACTTGACCGAGGCAAGTGGCATACCCATCTCAACAGAAGAGGATTCCGGAAGAAGCGCACCAGCTCTGGCGAGCGCGTCGGTCCTACAGTTTCCTGGAATATCACTATGTTTTGGGGATTGAAACTTAATTTTAATCCAACAAAATCCAACAATTTTATTCTACAAACACCTTAATGTTTAGCAGTCATTTTAAAATAAAAGGCGTTGTAATAAGACTCTACAAACGTACGTTGTTTGCAGAGCATAACAACTTAGAAATACTGAGACACGTGAATCGATTGATTAAATTCAAAAAGTTCCAGTAAGACATTCGTACCACAGTGCATTGCCAGTAAGAGTGATGATGATGGTGATGCCATCAGAAAATCGTGTTTTATCCTTGGCTTAGCACTTGGTCACGTAGCAGTTGTAAGTATTGTGGTCTTTTGTGACTGTGACTGTGACTTGGACAATTTTTCTTTTCTTTCACTTGAACATTAAAGATCTACGCATTTTTCGTTTAGTAAGACATTCCATTCAGCCATGGGTCATCAATTATAAGAGCTGCAGCTAAAGCTACAGCTAAAGCTATTGTTTAAATTTTTTTGTGGAATTTTTTTTCTCTGCTTTTTTATATAAAATATAACATAAGCCCGCAAAAGCATGAAAGAAGAAATAAAGAAGTCAACAATCATTGTCTTCATTGCAAAGATTTTTTTTGTTGACATCATCTTCATTAATTTCAACTTGGCGAGGGATTAGGGGTCAAACTCAATGCATACGCTGGTTAATGCTTTAAGAAAAGCGCTGGTCTTAGCTTTTATTTCACGTTTTTTTATTACGAGTGGGAGTATTAAGAAAACATGATGAAGAGAAACAAACAAAATCATTACCAAGTAATTTCGGAGATCGAAAGTGAAAAAGTTTGAAGTTGCTTTTGACATTTGGTTTCTTTGATTAAAAACTATTGTTTCTCCTTTTCGTGGAATAACTTTCATTAGCAGTTGTTTGTTAGTGTTTTTGATGGCTCTGGTGATTGTTAATTTTATTTAGATTTCCTTATATTTTATATGCTTCGTTCCCTACTTTGTTGCTTTTCTGTTTTTCTTCTCAAATACGAGTACATTGTAATGGCATCTGTCAGAAAAACACTTCCGAATGTAAATCGTAAAAATTAAAAAATTAGGAAAAAAACGAGAACAATTAATTGCAACTGAACTGACTCTATTATTCGTCTCTTCATTTAAAATTTTTAACGCTTTTCTCTCGTTTTACGTTATTACTTCAAATTTCTCACAATTCGCACAAGAATTATGCAAATATGCTTGCAAAATAAAAAAAAGACAAAAGAAACACGATATTGCTTGCAATATCTGAACAATAAAAAAAAAAAAAAGGGAAAAATTCAAACAAAAAAAATCAAAGAGTTCTTTAATTAAAATGCCATTTAAAATAAAAACCCAAAGCAACGGTGCGTATGATTGTTACGAATACTGCGAATATTAATCATACGCCAGCAGGGTGTAATGCCAATACAATAATCAAATAGCCATGGGGGTAAATTTTATTTAAATTAATTAAATATAAAGTTTTTGCTGTTTAATTATTGTTGTTGTTTTTTTTTAATGCATTAAAAAGGTATCAGTTTTCAGAGGAAGAGAAAGGCAAATATTCTCAAGCAAAAAACAAAAAAAAAAACAAGAAGTAGTTGAAGAGTAAAGAGTTGCAAATAGTTTCTATGCACGCGATATACATACATACATACATAATTGGCCATTACAACCCTTCAGTCGGGATTACGACCTAGCTTCTCACACCACTTATGTTGTGTGCGTTAATTTTATACATGAGTGGCGGGACCTACAGTTTAAAGTCGACTCCGAACGACAGATTTTTGAGAAGCTTTTCATGGCAATTTTTACTCTCAGAGTCTTTGCCAGAAATCTGCTGAGAGGAAGTCGCCGAAGAAATATTTTTTCGTTTTGATGTCTGACCTGGGATTCGAACCCGGGCCTTTTGTCTAATAAGCCAACACACTACCCACTAGACCACGGCGACTTCATCTTCTTGCTTCGGCAGAACATATACTAAAATTGGAACGATACAGAGAAGATTAGCATGGCCCCTGCGCACGCGATATAACATATAGAAAAAAATTCAAAAAGACTTGAATAGCTTCTGTATAATGTTAAGATTTTAAACTAAAAATCCGGAGGTACCCAATGGGACCTTTAAGGCTTATACCGATAGCTTGAAGCTGTGGTTTGTGGGCTGTAGTACCTGATCACTGCAATGTTTTCAAGTCTCATATCAATGCCAATTTGGAAGTGGTGCAACTCAAGTGGGGTGGCAGCATTTCCATCTGAAAATCTTTTGATTAGTTGGATAGCCAGACTGTTTTAAGCCTCTTCCTCTTTAGGATACATACAAACATTATTGGCCATTACAACACTTCAGTCAAAATTACAGCCTACGTTGTTTGTGTTAATTTTATAGGGGAGTGGCAGGATCTACAGTTCGATGATTCTTTGAGAAACTTTATCATAGTAATTCTATTTTGCTCTTCGAGTTTTTGCCGGAAATCTATTGAGTCGAAGACGTCATTTATTTCGTTGTGATATCCAACCTGGAGTGTTAACTAAACGTGACCTGAGGCCAGATATCTTCAGCAAATCCGAAATATTCAGCGACTTTTCTCAGTAGATTTCCGAAAGATTTTCAAAAAATCTATCATTCAGAATCGACTTTAAACTGTAGGTCCTGCCACTCGTGCATAAAATTAACACACACAACATAAGCGATATAGGAAGCTAGGTCGTAATCCTGACTGAAGGTCTAAAACCTTACCATTAGATAAGGTAAATAGAATTTTTCCTTCTGGATTATCACAGTTTCCTACTCTCGGCATGGCGGTTATACCATGAAATCGTTTACACACTTTTGTACATAAATTTGTTTTGTTAAGTGTAAATTAATTAATTTCGTTTTTTAAACTGTTGAAATGATCAATGTGTTGTTTTACAAAACATGATTCATTTGATGTTTGTTTTCAATTAAAATTTTTCGTCGCTTAATGATAGAATAAAAATGTTTTTACTGGAATACTCAAAATGGAAATGTTAAAATGACATGCAAACAAAAGCAACTGAATGTTCGAATTGACAGGTATTAACAGCAACAACATAGGCATAATGTTTGCATTGACAGCACATCGGTAAGAGCAACAAAGTGCCTTAAACATTTTGCCAAACAACATTAAATACACGAGACCCAAACACAGTACATTATGAGCAAGATTTATGAGGCAAATTTTAATTTAATTGCATGCTTTACCAGTTTTTTTAAAATATTGACGAACATTTTTTTAAAAATAATAAAATGCCACCCATTTGATGTTCATTTTAAATTTTGCTACACCCAGCCATTTAAAAAGTTCAATACATTCGATATGTTTTTTGCTTCATCCTAATATGTACATAAAAATTATGCTTGACTACTAAATGCATACATGCAAACAGTATATGTGTTAATTTAATTGATTAATTTAAAATAATTTATGTTTCAATAAAAAAAAAACTCCGTTTTTTTTGTAATATTCTCGATGACATTAAACATAAAACACAACATCAAAGAGGTGGGTAAACATTTGTAAGTGACTCGCTCGACATCACTTCATACCAACTGAAGGGCAATTCATTTGAAGTGTAGAGGGATGGCATGTCTAAAACGGAAGTTGTTTTACACGCAATGTAAAGTGTGAGAGGAAATGCAAAAAAAAAAAGGAAAAAATGAGAGACTAGAAGATGGAATAATTGTTTATGCACATATTTTATGGCATATTTCTGGCGAAATAAACTTATTTTGTTGCATAATTTATAAGAAAGAAATTTGAAAATAAAATGTTTTGTCAGGCATGACAGGAAGGAAAAAAAATTTTTCAAACATGAAACTCACAATTCTGTAGTTCTTTAACAAAAAGAAAAAGAAAAATATGCAAATAAGGATGCAGAAGCGAGAAAATATTTGAAAAATGTAATCGGACAGGGAAGACAAAATTTTTATGGGATTTATTTTGTATTAAAATTGAAAAAAAAATTTTTTTAACTGCCTGACAAAATCTATAACAATTTTAAGTCAGAGGAACAAGCTTAGGCCATGACTAATGTGTAATCCTACTGTTCCTTTGCAGGTTACATGTTGCAGGCCTTTATCATAATCATACATTCTATACACATTGAATTTATGTTATGTTATGCACGTGGTGTCTAGTCTAGACATGAGCCCATGACATGCGGTCAGACATCTCCAACAAAACAAAATATGAAAAAATATTTGTTCGGCAACTGCCTCTGTCATTCTGAGTAAAAATAAAATTGCCATGAAAAGTTTCTAAAAAATCTTTTCGTTCAGGACTTGAATTTAAACTGTAGTTTACGCGGCTCGTGTATATTACTTACTTACTTACTTAATTGGCCATAACAACCCGATTAACGGATTTCGGCCTGCCGGAACACATCCTTCCAGGCGCCTCTGCTTCTTGCGCGCCTACGCCAATTAGTCACACCAATCGATGACAGGGCTTCTTCGATTTGGTCCTTCCAACGGATACAAGGTCGTCTTCTTCGCCGACTTCCGCAGATCCCCACATCAAATACTCGTCTCGCCGGAGCATCCTCCTCCATTCGAACGACATGGCCGAGCCAGCGCAGCCGCTGGATATTAATACGCTGTACAACGTCCATGTCGTTGAGGAGCTCATACAGCTCACTGTTAAATCGGATGTGAAAATCATCGCCAACTCGCACTGGACCGAAGATCTTACGTAGGACTTTTCTCTCGAATACTCTCAAGGCAGTTGCATCAGTTCTTAATAGGGTCCATGTTTCAGCGCCATAGAGAAGCACGGGTAGGATGAGCGTCTTGTAGAGTATTAGTTTCGTCTTGCGAGAGAGGTCTCTGCTACTCAATTGCCTATTGAGACCATAATAGCACCTGTTGGCAAGAGTAATCCTGCGCTTGATCTCCAGACTGACATCATTTTCGGTGGTAACGGCGGAGCCAAGGTAAATGAATTCCTTGACTGTATCAAAAGTATAGTTATCGGCCGTAATTTGAGAATCAATACGCCGCACGACTCTACTTGTCGATAATATATACATCGTTTTGCCTTCATTTACTGCCAGAGCCATCTTCTTAGACTCCCGTTCAATAGCACTAAAGGCAGCAGTGACATCTCGTTTGGTACGCCCTATGATGTCGATGTCGTCAGCGTACGCAAGCAACTGGACACTTTTTTGAAAAATAGTGCCATTACGATGCCCTCCTGCCTTTCGCAGAACACTCTCCATGACGAAGTTGAAGAAAGAGGTCGCATGATAAGGGATCGCACGGTAATCAAAAGGTTCGGAGAGGTCCATTCCTACCTTGACGGAGCTGTAGGAATTGCTCAACGTCATTCTGCATAGCCTTATCAGCTTAGCAGGTATACCGAGCTCAGACATTGCGGCAAAAACACGATCCCTTATGGGGCTATCGAAAGCAGCCTTATAATCGACAAAAAGATGGTGTGTGTCGACTTGATTTTCGTGGGTCTTTTCCAGGATTTGGCGTAGTGTGAAGATCTGGTCAATGGTGGACTTGCCAGGTCTGAAGCCGCACTGATAAGGTCCAATCAGTGTTTTGACGAGTGGCTTCAGTCGTTCACACAATACGCCTGTAAGAACCTTATATGCGATAGGGAGAAGGCTTATACCCCTGTAGTTGGCGCATATTGTAGGGTCTCCCTTTTTCAGGACGGGACAGAGGACACTGAGGTTCCAATCGTTGGGCATACTTTCCTCTAGCCATATTTTGTAGATGAGCTGGTGCATGCGCCCTACCAACTCATTACATCCGGTCTTAAACAATTCAGCGGGGAGGCCATCAGGACATGCCACTTTATTGTTTTTAAGACGCATAATCGCGACTTTAACCTCTTCATGGCTAGGCGGCGGAATCTCCACGCCGTCATCATCGATCGGGTCCGGAACATCATCTCTAGAGGCGGTATTGATGTTGTCATCGCATTGCAGCAGAGTAGAGAAGTGTTTCCTCCACAACCTCAGCACCCCTTGCGGATCTGTAACCAGGTTTCCATTCTCATCCTTGCAGGAAGACACTCCGGGCTTATACCCCTCGGTCAGACGCTTAACCTTTTGATAGAATTTTCGAGCGTCATTCCTACATCTGTACATCTCGACTTCCTCACGCTCACGCCTTTCCTGCTCCCTCTTCTTGCGTCTGAAAAGGCGTCTCTCGTGTATATAATTAACATAAACAACAAAAGTGATATGAGAGGCTAGATAGTAATCTTGATTGAAGTATTGTATCCCATTTTAAGGATATTCTTTTTAAATTTCTATCCTTTAGCCCATCCCATATCAATCAATGCCATACAGCAGTAGCCATATTTAAAAGAAAATTTCCTTCAATTAAGAAAATATAATGTCGACGTTAATTAACTTTAAATTTTAAGTTAATTATTCAATACCATTTTAAATAAATAACAACAACAATTTCTATTTTTTTTTCTTTCCCTTTTATTTTCGTTTCATTTTCTATGATTCCATCGAAATTCTTTTGTTTTTGTTTTGTCAACAAATTACAAATTTTTCCTAATTAAACAGAACGAAAGAAAGCAAATCAGTGTTCTTGGTTTAGCTCAGCAACAAACCAAACAACAGAAACGGAAAAAATAACAGGAAAACGATAAGACATTATAAAAATTGTAACTGCACCAGCACAGGGTTTTTGTTGTGAAAATATTTATTCTGAGATGGAATGAAAAAAATTACAGGAAATGTTCACTTAAATTTATAAGAAATAAAAAAAAAAATTATTTCCGTCTCATATTTGTTCAATTAAATGTAGTGAAAAACCGAAATGACCTAATTTCTACCAGTTGGGTAGGAGAAAAAGTAATTTCTTTGAAATTAAACACAAATAAGAAGTCTTTGAGAGGTCAAAGGGGACTCACATGGAATCAAAATCTGGCCATAATATAACTCATTGATTTCCATATGCAAATTATAGCTTTGCTGGCATTAGAAAGCATATTCCATTGGAGTCTTTGTAGTCTAGTAGGTAATGTGCTAACTTATTAGCTAGAGTCTAGCCTGCGACAGTTCTGAAAAATATGAAAAATATCTCTTTCGGCCACTTCCACTTAACAGTCTTATGGCAATGAATTCTGACTGTAAAACTTATGTAAACTATTGCAAACATTTATCATTTGGAGCAGATTTTAAACACCTTTAAACTCTACATAGGCCTCGTCACTCGCCAGTACAATTTACACACACATTATGGCTGATGAAAGAAGTTAGGTTGTAGTCCTGACGAAAGGGTTCTAATGACCAAATTAAGTAAGTAAAAATATTCCATATTTCAACGCTGCTCTAATGAATAAATAGAGTTGATTATCCTTTAGGATTTTACGACGACGAAACAATTTTTTTCCTCACCTTCTCTAAAGAGAAAATAGTCGAACGAAGTTTGAATAAAAATATCATGGTTGGTCAATCGCTATAGAAAAGACAAAAAAAGAAAAGCTGAAACAAAAGCAGAAAAAATAGCAAAAAAAAAGAACAAAAGAAAACAGGAAAAAATATTTCGTAATAACTGTAGCGTAAATAGTCACCAACCAACCAATTTTTAATAAATGGCTAATTGAAGCATAAGGCCAAAAGAGATGTAAAATAAATATAAAAACCTAGGAAAAAAATTAAAATAAAAGCAAGGAAAACAAAACAAAACAAACAAAAAATACTACCGGATGCTTAAATTAATATTGATTGGAAGTTAAAAGAAAGTTCAACAAATTTGTCAGCATGATGGACAAAAATGTAAATGTTTTTGTTCTTCTTTAATCATGGTTTGAGTCCTTAATAAATTGTTTTGTATTTTGGAGGATAAATTTATCGTTGTTTCCGAAAGACAAATTTTTGAGAAGCTTTTCATAGTAATTTCATTTACTTTCAGATATTTTTCCAGAATGCTGTTGAGAGAAAGTCGCCGAATCCTTTATTCAATCAAACCTAGCTTCCCACACCATCTATGCCGTGTGTGAATTTTATAAACGGCGGAACCTACAGAGTAACGTTGACACCGAACAGCAGATTTTTGAGAAGCTTGTCATGGTAATTTTATTTACTTTCAGAGTATTTCTAAAAGACTATCGAGTGGAAGTCGGCGCATACTTTAGTCAGGATTAGAACCTAGCTTCTCACACAATCTATGTTGTATGAATTAATTTTATCAATGAGCGGCGGAACCTATAGTTTAACGTCAACGGCGAATGACAGATTTTTGAGAAGGTTTTCATAGTCGTTTTTATTTATTCTCATAATTTTTACCAGAAGACTGCGGAGTGGAAGAAAAAAATAATTTTTTTTATTTCATTTTGTATGAGTTGGGGTTCGAACCTTAATTTGTTGTCTAATATGCCAACATCTCCCAACCATTCTAATAGCTTTAAAGAAATATGGAATTTGTCCAAAAGTTCTTTTTCTTTCTTGCTTCAGAAAATGTTGTGATAAGTCTTCAATCTCTGGACTTATATATCCAGGAACCAGTGTTCCATTATGACTGCTGCAAAGCTATGCAGAGGCTATAATGTACGAACAAACAAACGTTGTACACAACACAATAAGTACACTGTGTATCCAATACTTTAAAGTGTTCTTTAATTGGATGAAAATCCATGTTAAAAAGAAATCTTTTCAACTTCTGTTTGGCTATTGTATTCACATTTACTGAAAGCTATTGCTCTTGCTTTTGCTCATAGTCTTTGCATTTCCTTCCATTTCGAATATCTTAAAATAGGCCCATAAAATGTGTACAATGAAAAGTAAAGAAAAAATTTAAACGGAAACGGATGCAAAACGGAATAGAAAGGCAGTGAAACCTGGTAAAAAGCCTTGAGGCTTTTTTTTTATAAAAACAAATCCTTAAGGTAATATTAAAGTTGATTAAATTATAATTTTACAACAACAACGACAACAGATTTTCATTATATTTTTCTTATTTTCCTTAAGGGTACTATAATGTCAGTTTATTAAATATAGGCAGTCTCCTGTCACTCATTTTCATGTTGTGGTACTGACGCATACATTTTTAATGCCAGAATAGATGGTAGAAGCAACATTTTTTTTTTCGCTCTTCAAAATTGTTTTTCATTAAATTGATTGTAAAAAATGCAAGTACGTGTGTTAAATATTAAATGAATTGCAACAGTTTTTTTTTTATTTTTGTTAGAACATGTTTTCAAACACAAAAACTTTATAGTTTTCGTTTTAGTTAAGATTAGATACAATGACTACTGCGGAAGAGGGAGTTGGATGATAGCGCCCAATAGCAACTTGTGTTCAATTCTAATAATCACACCTAGTGATTATTACGCGTACATATTAGGGAGGCCAATCGGAAATCCCGAAAGTCGAAATCCCGAGGATTGGGATTCACACAATCCCGAATCCCGTTTTTTAAAACTTCCGGATTTCGGGATTTTCATTGGAATTCGTAGGATATCCCCACAATTCTGAAAAAATTCTATATCACTGACTTCGGTAATATTCTCAGATGAGATTTACATGGATAAAAGGTTTGATGCATCAATCCCTATAAACAATTAAAACGGTTATTAATACTCATGTCCAAAGAAATTTTATTTAAGGAGGTAAGAGGGAATATTATATGATAACTGTACTCCCGCAGATGTTTTTAAACGGCAGCGTATGTTTGCTTTAATCTTTTTGTTGGAATCCAAATAATTTTCTTAAAACTAATGCATTTGCATATGTGGGAATAATTTTTATGTTTGTTATTTTACGCTTTTTTTGTTACTTTTTGTCTTGCTGTTTAAAATTTTATTTTAATGACATATAATTCTGATATTTGCCATGAAAAGTTTCTCAAAAATCTGTCGTTCGGAGTCGACTTTAAACTGTAGGTCCCACTACTTATGTATACAAATTAATACAGACAACATAAATAGTGTGAGAAACTAGGTCAATAATCCTGACTGAAGCGTTGTAATGATCAATTATGTATGTATTTGTATATATATAATCCTGATATACATACATAATTGGAATACAAATGATTTTTTTAACGAAATATTTTTATTATTAAGAGAAAATCGCGATTTTACCTGTGATTTTTCGGGATTTTCGGGATTGTGAATTCGTATGTATTTTGACCCCACAGAAAGTTCTGAAAAAATTCTATATCACTTGACTTCGATAATACCATCTCAGATGAGGAAAACCCTACTTCCATGGATAAAAAATGGTTTGATGGCATCGAAGAATGCAAAAGCCCTATAAAACGAATTAAAACGGTAACTGATTTAGATACTCAACTGTCCAAAGAAATAGATTTATTTAGATTAGGAGGTAAGAGGTGAATATTTACCTACTGATAGCTGTACTTGGAACTATTTTACCAACAAATGTTCATTGCGAGAAGTGTTTTTAAACGGCAGCGTATGTTTGCTTTAATCTTTTTGTTGGAATCCAAATAATTTTCTTAAAACTAATGCATTTGCATATGTGGGAATAATTTTTATGTTTGTTATTTTACGCTTTTTTTGTTACTTTTTGTCTTGCTGTTTAAAATTTTATTTTAATGACATATAATTCTGATATTTGCCATGAAAAGTTTCTCAAAAATCTGTCGTTCGGAGTCGACTTTAAACTGTAGGTCCCACTACTTATGTATACAAATTAATACAGACAACATAAATAGTGTGAGAAAACTAGGTCAATAATCTGACTGAAGCGTTGTAATGATCAATTATGTATGTATTTGTCTATATATAATCCTGATATACATACATAATTGGAATACAAATGATTTTTTTTAACGAAATATTTTTATTATTAAGAGAAAATCGCGATTTTACCTGTGATTTTTCGGGATTTTTAGATCCCGAATTAACCCAAAATATCCCGGGATTTCGGGATCGGGATTTACAAATCCCGAATCCCGGGATTTTTAAAACCGATCCCGTTGGCATCCCTAGTAATATATTAATGCCTTAGAATATATAGGGAGCGAACCGCCCCACATATAATCATAGCAAAAGGAACAGATTATTTCTCAGATTATTTCGCATTCATATCCAAAATATTCGACAGATATACAGGGCCTACTGTGGTTTCAAAACCACTAGCTCAGCCAATAGAATGGCCAGCAGATTTCTGGCGAAATTCTGAGTGTAAAAGTCAAATTGCCATGAAAAGTTTTTTAAAAATCTTTCGTTCGGGGTCGACTTTAAACTGTAGGTCCCGACACTCAAGTACAAAATTAATCCACACCTCATCGATGGTATGAGAAGATTGGTTGTCGACAGTCATGATAAAGTGACTAATGTCACAGTGAGATGAATTGAAAAGTTTAATTGAAGTTGGGTCAATTTACCCAGTGAAAGGTTTTGAGGCTGTGAAAAACATTCATGAAGCATTCGTTTCACCACTGATGCTAGGTTGGTATTGTGTTACAATTTTATCGTACTGTATGACATTGTATTGCTAAATGGAATACCTACTACTACCTACATGAGACACATTCCATCCTTAAGAAAACAGAAATGGAGACCACTTATATCATCAAAGTGTGTGATTGACAGCTTTCTTAGTCCATCCCTAACTTAGTTTCCCTCATTGATTACTCACCCTAGCAAGGCCATATCTGGCATCTTCAAATTTCCATGGAAACATTCCTTAACACTACGAAATAAGATTTATTTTTAACTCCAGTAACCCAGGGATCACATCCTGATCTGAGTGAAACTTAAACTTATCACCTACTCCTGCACAGAAGCCGTCCCAATAAACGAAGTATCCTTCTAGATTAACGTTCAACGACATTGTAAATTTGAAATTAAAATTTTGAAATAATTTTTAAACAATTGATTGGATTTTTTTGTTGTTTTTTTTTTAATTTTTTTATGTCGAAAGCATTATACTCCCGCCTGTTTATTTGTTATTGACTTTCATTTATTTTCACCGGCGTATTAATATTATGATCACAATGAGAATCATCAGCAACAATTCGGAAATTGTAAAACAACAACAAACAAAAAAAAAAAAAAACAATACAATAATAATAATAACAACAATAATAACAAGAACAATAATAACCACTAAAGTGTATACACTTCAATACACGATTACATGCAAAACGATGAGCACGCAAATAACATGTTCACACACAGTAATATTGTGTACATTTAAATTGTGTACAGTGTCTCTCAAGTTGCAGGTTTGTTTATCATAATTAACATTAACATGCATTCTACTGGAAATTTTCATGGCTTGTAATATGCATATATCTATGTCTTGGAGAGGGCGGGCTTAGTTCGGAGTAAGAGTGTTTTAATCTGGTATGCCAATGAATATAAAATGCACACTGCTGGTGTCGATGTTGAGGTTTACTGACTACTGCTGTCCTAGACTTTAAATCATCTGTAGATCCTGATAAAGCCACTTAGTTACCCAATGTCTAGTGTCGCCAGACTACTGGGATCAATTGTGAGGTAAACACAACCCCCGAATTGAAGGTACTTGGCTGTGATAGATTTCTAGACATAAACCAGTAGTCCTGTGAACAAATGTGTCAACAAGAGACATTTTTATACTCCAATTAGTGTTAGAAAAGGACAGCTAGAATACCACACTACATAACTCTCGCAGAGTCCCTAATGACTTATGTATACGCTAGCGTTGGAACCCTTATTGCTTTCGACCACGAACCTTCATATTGGAAATCGCAATCAACGCAACAACAACATTTTCTTCGAGCTTGTAAAAATTAAAACGGTGTCCTACCATTGTATTATCATCTCAAATATTATGTTTGAAAGTAAACAGCAACACGAACGAAAATGTCAAACATTTTTTCCACTAACATACATATATACGTACCTACATAATTGGTCCATACAACTCTTCAATCAGACTTACGACCTAGATGCTCACAACACTTATGTTAAGAGCGTTAATTTTATACATGAGCGGCGCTAACAACAATTTAAAGTCGGCATTGAACTCGCAAAGTTTTTGCCAGAAATCTGCTGTGAGCCATATTTCGTTTTGTTTGATATCTCTGACCCGAAGTTTGAACCGAACACACTACCTACTAGACAGTCGATGTTAAACAAAACGTAGGAACTGTAATCAATAAACCTTGCACTGCAATCACTAACCGGGAGTCTGCTTTCTTTCTATCATCTTATGAAGGAAGAAAAACCAAACATAAATTTGATGGATCCTGTATTTATAAGAACTTAACAAGTGTTACGAGTATATACAAAAATACAAAAAAAAATTATGAAAAGACAGGCAAACAGAGAAACAATCAAAATAGACACGTAGGAAATAAAAATATGGGACGATGTAGGTATACATAGGTCGACTATTAGATGCGCAATCCAAACCAGCAATTCTAGAGCCCTGAAGATGTTTTTAATTCAGTTTCATTCTTCAATGATTCATTTGGATTCGAATGTTCGATGTTTTAAAGTCTCCTAACTGTTATATGCTGCCGGAGAAACTAAATTGTGCGCCTTAGATTTCCTACAGGGCACTCAATCACACATGTTTTGTATTTATTTGGAATTTCTTTTTTTGTTTTTCATTCAAAAGCGTTTGGTTTTCTTTATGGAAAATGTTTATTTGTGTAGTAACAATATATAAAAATAAAAAAAAAAAATTACAATAAAAACACTGTGAAAAGAACAACAGCAACAACAATAAATAACAATAACAATAAGAAAAACAACAGCAATGGGAGCATCAGTAAAAAAGCCACTCACTATCCATGTCAGTTGTGGTAACAATTGTTGATGTCAGTGTTATAATATGTCTGTACACCGAATAAAAGTGTAGAAAACATACAAATTTTGATTTTGTATAGGAGTACAGTGAACAACATAAATTTACGAACGATTTCAAATTATAATTCCATCATAAAGAAGATCAATAGTAAGGGTTTAGAAAATCAGAAATTATTCAAAATGCTACACGAGAAGAGACAAATAAATAAGAAATATGCCCAGAGATGTAACGAAGATTCATTTCCTCTCTCAATCATTTATTCATCTAATTCATGATGTTTTATCTTTAATACACAAGCAACGCGATTGAGTTTATAATTTCTTGGTTTATAACTTCAAATCTAAGTCGGATATTAAAGTTGGAGATGGCCTTTACATAAATGAACGAATATAGAGGGACAGATGAATTCAGTGTACTTCAGCATAAGATACCTGTTATTTAAAGGACTGTATATGTCATCGAAAGGCCAGGGTTCGAATCCCAGGTCAGACATCAAAACGAAAAATATATCTTCGGCGACTTCCTCTCTGCAGATTTCTGGCAAAGACTCTGAGAGTAAAAATTGCCATGAAAAGCTTCTCAAAAATCTGTCGTTCGGAGTCGACTTTAAACTGTAGGTCCAGCCACTCATGTATAAAATTAACGCACACAGCATAAGTGGTGTGAGAAGCTAGGTCGTAATCCTGACTGAAGGGTTGTAATGGCCAATTATGTATGTGTATGTATATGTCATCGTATATTAAAGATTTTGACACTAAACTTTATTATAGGTTGGCTGGCAACTGTAACAGTGTTTTCCAGGCCCAGATCAATATCGTGTTAAAAGCAGCGCAATTCGTATTGGCTGACAGGATTTTCCTTGAAAATCTCTTAATTTCTTGTAGCCAGACTGCAACTAAGTCGCTATTGAATGTAGTTTCACAAGGATTTTCGAAGAAAATTTCGCATAATTCAAAGGTAGCTCTTCTATGGGTTTTGAGGCATAGGAATATCAATGAAAATTGGATTGCTGATCAGTTGGTCACTGCAGTTACGGGGCTTCCAATTGCCTCATTTAGAAGGAGACTCAATCCCTTTTAGAGCAAGAGGATACCTGCAATATTACTAAACTCTGCTAAACACGTATGGATAAGAAGATTAGCGACTCAATTCTATCCTAAAATCGCATGGCCATTCGTTCCACAATAGCGATTCTCATGACCCACTGTCCTTTAAGTAGACTTGCTGATAGACTTGGCATGACTTCTGTAGAAACTTTATGTGTGCGGGTTAGGAAGAGGCTGTCTTTCAACACGTGTAACAGTTTCATGCTCTTGTTAGAAAAAGACGAAGGCCAACGACATTTGTATGTATGTCGTCGCTATAGTCTAGCAGGTAGTGCGTTAACTTATTAAACGTGAGGCCAAAGTTCAAACTCCTAGGTCAGATGTCTCCAAACAAAGGAAATAAGAAAAAATATTTCTTCGGCGATTACCTTTCAACAGGTTTATGGAAAAAACTCTTGAGGATTTCTCAAAAATATGCTGTTTGGAGTCGTTTTTAAATTGTAGGTCCCGCCGCTCACGTATAAAATTAACACACAGAATCTAAGTGATGCGAGAAATTAAGCCGCAATACTGATTGAAAGGTTGTAATGACCAACTATGTAGGTAAGCTAGTGAATTTAGCTTGACAACTGCTATGGCCCTGGAAGAAGTATATACGATGTAATTTATGGAATACTGAATATCTTTGATCCAGAGCTGCCTGCAGGTCAATGTCAACATATATCAAACAGAGAACAACTAATTTGTGTACTCTCGACTTCGAATAGAGCTGATAGTGCTCCCGTGCTCCCGAGCTCATAATAATAGCACAAGTAAAATGGGACAACTTGTTCTGTTCTTTATTTATTTTTGTTTTCATGTTTATTTATAGGTATCTGCTGAAAATATTTATTTTCACTGTAGAAAAATTTCAATTTTGTAATAAAACATAACCAATGACATACATCCACTTGTATTTGGCTATGTAGATACGTAAATATGTATCATATTTTGTAAAAATATTATATTTTTGTGGCATAAAAATGCATATTTTTATATGATTGTGGCATGTTTTCTTGCCTTTTTATCTGTATTTTGTAAACAATACATAGAGATTTATTTATTGCTGTTATTGTTATTGCAGAGAGTGAGGGAGAGAGGAAAAGAGAGAGAGAGAGAGGGAGTTATTATACTGTATGAATGTGTATTTGTAAGTGTAAAAACATACATCTTTACACGCTTCCACACAAATTCTGTTGGAGTCTTTTGTTTTTGTTGAACAGGAAAATACACACCCGAGGGATAATAAAAATAGTGTTGCCATTGGGTTTATTTTAGAGAAAAACAATAAATAGAACCGTTGCCAGGCAGTTAAATATGAAAAGGAGGAGAGAAGAAACAATAAATCCGTTTATGGAAACACTGATGGGGCAGTAAATAAACTTCGCGAACTGCTAAAAATAGACTTGTGTGTGTACGTACCACTTACACGAAATCATAAATATTCTCTTGAAACTATAACATCAGTAATACAAGATATGCAGTGCCCATAGTAAACATCAGTTTTGGAATGTAAATGCTGTAGTAAAATGCAAGTAGTCTAGTGAAATTGGTTCTTATGTCGTTACGTTTTAAATTGCATACGTAAAGAGGTTTTTATTGTGTGAGTATCATACCATTTTGAGGCACCTTATGCAAATGGGATACCCAATGGAGAGAATAATATGGTGCCATCAAAGGGTTTCTACTAGGGATGCCAATCGGGAAATCCCGAAACCCGAAATCCCGGGATTTTCGGGATTCACAAAATCCCGAATCCCGGGATTTTTAAAAACTTGTCCCGGGATTTTTCGGGATTTTCGGGATTGTGAATTCATATGTATTTTGACCCTAGAAAAGGTTCTGAAAAAAAAATTCTGTATCACTTGACTTCGATAATAGCATCTCAGATGAGGAAAACCCTACTTCCATTGAAAAAAAATTATTTGATAGCATCGAAGAATGCATAATACAACAATATAATAGGGTAACTGATTCAGATACTCAACCGTCCAAAGAAATAAATTTATTTATATAAGGAGGTGGTAGAGGTGAATATATCTATCTTGGAACTATTTTACCAATAAATGATGATTGCGAGAAGTGTTTTTCAACGGCAGGTTATGTTGACAACAAAATTCGTTCAAGCCTATCAGATCAAATGTTAGATGCTTTAATCTTTTTTTTTGGAATCCAAATAATTTTCTTTATATGTGTGAATAATTTTTATTTTTGTTAATTTACGATTTTTGTTACTTTTTGTCTTGCTGTTTTTATATATTTTATTTTTAATGAGATATAATTCTGATATAATTGGAATATAAATGATTTTTTCAACAAAATATTTTTATTATTAAGAGAAAATCACGATTTTTCCCGTGATTTTTCGGGATTTTTGGATCCCGAATTATCCCGAAATATCCCGGGATTTCGGGATCGGAATTTACAAAATCCCGAATCCCGGGATTTTTAAAAATCGATTCCGTTTGGCATCCCTAGTTTCTACTCGTCTTTAATTTGTTTAAGTTTCCGAAATAGATTTCTCTAATTTAGCTGATTCTAGTATGCTAGGGTTGCCATCCGTCATCCTCCAGAAACAAAGCTTTGTGTATTCCGTTGTTATATGAAATGTATTCAGAAAGTTCATTGAGTTCAAAGGGATAAAGGGTTTCTTCGTTTGATTTTGAAAATTTGAAAATTTTTAAGCCTTCTATTGAGGTGATGTATTTAACATAGGCTCCTCATTCATTTCCTAAAGAGATGCCACGGCCTAACACTAGAATGAGAATCTTGTGTTTTAATGCATCGATTGATTGTATGTAAAACACTTGACGAATCTTAATTGCTTCATAAAAAAACTAGAAAAATGCTCACCTTCAGGCAGAATATGGAATTGATAGCTGGCTTTAAAGTGCAACATTTTAACCATTATCTAGATTATCAAGAAGAGTAGTAGATTAGTAGTCAATCAAGTAACAAAAACAATAAAAACTCTTTAAAGAAACCGGAAGCCATTCGATAGTAGGGTATTTTTTTTTTTGTTGTTTGTTTGTCTTGGTGTCATTACCAAAGAAAAACCAACTTCATAAACATTTCTATTTAAATTTGAACAGAAACTACTCTGAAACAGCAAAGCAGGAAAGCAAAAATTTATTATCATCGGTTGTTGCCTGTCATGTATCATTTGTTAACAAATGAGCAACAGAATGTTGGCAAAAGCCACAGATGCACATATATTTCCTTTTTTTTTTATGTCCTGTTTTTGTTTTCCTTGGTTTGTTTGTTTAAAAAAAGAAAATTCATAAGAAACTTTATTTCGCAAAGTAGAGAAAGAGTTTCCAAGATGTGGTATTTCTTCTGTAGTAAAAATAATTTAAAAAATTATGGTTGATTGAAGGTAAACTATTTTAGACACTTTTTTGATGATCTTATAATACTCAAGTCGGGTTTTTAGAGCTCATAGTTTAGATTTTCGACTTGCGAATACTGCTTCTAATATTTACTGCAAGTAATGTCCTTAATATTCTCAGCAATATTGAGTTTTTTGCTTCTTTTTCTGTTATTTTAAGATGTATAGAGCTGCCACAAAGCATTCTAACGATCTTCAATCAAATCATTATTAAATTGCAACCAGTTCTAGAATACTAGGGTTACCCTTTATTGTTGTATAAAGGCAATGGAGCTCCAAAGAAATATTTCGGGTTGTTGTATTAGGTAAATTAATAAATAGTTTAGGTTACTAAGTCTTATGTTATGTTAGATAAGGTATGATAGCGAACCTATTTTAAAAAAAAAAGGTCCCAATTTGGTCAACATTTATGCCTTTAACAGCTTAATCAAGCATGTTAGAAAGAGAATGGGCAAAAACCTTAGATTTTTTATAACTAAAATAAGTCACTTACACATCAGAGAACAGTAATGAATTGTTTTTTCGCTACTTATAAGTACTCATGCAGTTTTGAGTATGAGTGATTCAACAGTATTGAAATTCGCCTACTCTGATTCATTCGAGTCACTCGATTCATTCGAGTCACTCGATTCATTCGAGTCACTCGATTCATTCGAGTCACTCGATTCATTCGAGTCACTCGATTCATTCATCAAAATTTACAGTCTTAGTTGTTGTTGCATTTACAAACAAAGAAGAAAGAAACAACAAAGATAGCAAGCAAAGCAAACACACAACCTTCTATTGTGGTGTTCGTGAATATTTTGAGTCATGGAGAGTCGAAATCAACAACATCATACGTATGGTTAAGTATGAGTATGACGAGTACTTCAAACTTTGAGTATGAGTATGATATTAAAATCAGAAATTATAAGTATGACTCGAATCTACTCATACTTATTGCTGACCTCTGCTACACATGAGGTGAAATAAAGCCTGTTCCTAATCATCAAATACGCAGATCATGCAGTTCACTTCAGTTCACACATTTGACAGAATGCCAAGACTAACAAAATGCCTACTTAAGGAATAGTGGCCCGTGAGAATTACTGTTAGGCAATGGATTCCAATGCAATTTGAAGATTGAAATGGGTTGGTCTCCTTCTTATCCAGCAGTGTATAATGAGGGGATAATGTCCAATTCAACTGAGACAATTACATAATAACGTTAACTCTATTACCAGAGAAATTAAATCCGAGACCGTTGTAGGCCATATTATATTCGATGTTTACCGACAACATCTTTCTGTTGCAACATCTTTTGCAACATAATACAAGTGGAAATATTTCTTTCGAAATTTTTTTGCTTTCCTGCACTTGCAACTTTTCTTAGCTGAGTTGCATAATTCTCATGCTGCAAATCGTAAGTTCCTTACTAACGAAGGCTAGAAAAAAAAGTACGTTCAACATAAACTATGTTTGTAAGTTGTAGTTGAAAACTTTTTAAATACTTCTCTCTCCCTCTTTCTCACTGTCTCACTTTCTCATTTTCATTTTAACTTCTTTTTTGTTTTCAACTCATTTTGTAATTTTGCTGATGCCATGCGAAGATGTTGACTGGCGGGTTTGTTTTTCCTGCTAACTTTCAACGCATGCTTCTCACTTATTAGTTATTGTGCAGTTTTATTGTTTTTCTTACCTATACTAGTGGTTATAATGTCAGTTTGGCAAAATGTGTCGCTTTTGCTTAGGAGTAAACTACAAAAAATGTGTCATTTCTTTTGCTTTTCCCTTATTTTTGTTTTCGCTGTAAAGAATCTTAGTTCTTGGTTGACAATTCTTGGAACTTTTTTATTCATTAGAAAAGACGTTTTAAAATTTTCGAAAATATTATCCAATAAATAACTGTTAAATTAGCACCTGATAACTGTAATTATTTCAATTTCAAAACTGTACAAAGCACTTGTTGTGACAGAACACAAAACACTTGCGAAAATACTTTACGAGAGTGGTTGATGCAATCAAGCAAAGTGCTTGGTATTGTGAAGCCCTAGTAAAATCGAAAATTTATGGAAAATTTTCTGAATATTTAAGAAAGATTCGCCAAGTGGTGAAAAGAATTGTAACCCTCAATATGGTTCTGGTTTAATTTATGCAACTTATCCTAAAAGGTCATGGATTTTTCTAACTTCTGTAGGCTAACTTCTGAAGTCGCCGTGGTCTAGTGGGTAGTGTGTTGGCTTATTAGACGAAAGGCCCGGGTTCGTATCCCAGGTCAGACATCAAAATGAAAAATATTTCTTCGGAGACTTCCTCTCTCAGCAGATTTCTGGCAAAGACTTTGAGAGTAAAAATTGCCATGAAAAGTTTCTCAAAAATCTGTCGTTCGGAGTCGACTTTAAACTGTAGGTCCCGCCACTCATGTACAAAATTAACACACACAACATAAGTGATGTGAGAAGCTAGGTCGTAATCCTGACTGAGGGATTGTAATGGCCAATTATGTATGTAGGCTATGTAAAGGAGCAGTCGAAGTAGTAAATCTATGTCCTTTCACTTGTCTGCTGCTGCTTAGACAAAGATGGCCGGTTAAATGGTTTCTTGAAGAACTAGTAGATCTGAATGACTGCAAGCTTGATTATCTAATAGGCTTCATAAAAGGATTTTACTGGCTAAGGCTATATCCCTTTTTATGAGTCTCATTGATGGCCAATTGATGTTTTTGAACTTTTTTTCCATTTTTCGCTTTATTTTCATAATTGAGAACAGTAAATTGAGCCTGTGTTAGTATTATTTTGAACAAGAACTTTTTTCATTTGCATTTTTTATAAGTTATGTTTTGTCACTGTACTGCAGTTGTGATTATCAGCTGTTATGTTTAATGCTTCCAGATATCTTAGGATATACAAGATTAAAGGACATTAAATCTTGAGTTATAAATTGTTAAAAAAAAAATTCAATTTTATTCCTCGTTTAATAATAACGTAACGTATGAATGTGTCTTTCCGTATAAAGAATACCTTTTTTCTGAAATTTTTTATCTCAAATTCATGTTCATCCACAACTAGCTGATAAGCCATAAACAAAAACTTTCCAATAAAATACAGGAATATCCATTCGAAAGTTTTTTGAAAAAGACAGAAAAAAATATTCTCTATTCACGTACTCATAATTGATTGACGTTTAGGTGGATACATGCTAACCAATATACTGCCAGCATGTCTGTTCAATTTTAAAAGTTTTTTTTCCCACATTCTTTCGTTTTTGTTTTTTTTTTTCTTAGTATCAATAAATTGACTTCAAATGTTATCTGTTTTTGAAAATGATACATTGATGTGCTGTTCCATTCTATTCTATTGTATTCTGTTCCATTTTTTTTTTATTTTATTTCCTCATATGCAAATTTACCTGATCGCCTTACCTCCTCCCATCCCCCCTCCCAAAAAAAAAGGCCAATTTTATGTGGAAATAAATTATTGTATGAACCTGTGATAAGCAAAAATAGATGGAGTATTCAATTACCATAGAGATGCTATTGATGGTGACAATGATGGATGAAGCCTTATAGCATTTTACATGAGTTATGAATGAATATACACGGCAACACAATGTTGAAAGATATTAAAAATGAAATTGATGTGCAAAAAAAAACAAATAACGCATCTAAATAATGGTGGCCATAGAAAACAGGACAACAAGCAGGTAATAAATGTTTCTATTATTGAAAAAAGTTTTAAATTACAATGATTTATTAGCATATTTAGTATAAACAACATACGGTAATTATTTTATGACACGGTGGAGTATGTCATTTGGAATAGTAATAGTAAGGCAAAGAAATTTATTTTATGGAGAGAATTGTTTTTGTTTTAAAATTTTTTCAAAAAAATATTGTCCGACGCAAGAATGTCTAAAGAAAATTACCAGAAGAAAAATAGTTAGAAACAAATTGTCAGAAATTATAGAATTTTAGGAGGCGCCGTGGTCTAGCAGGTAGTGTGTTGACGAAAGGCCCAAATTCGATTCCCAGGTTAGACATAAAAACGAGAATATGAAAATACTTCTTCGGAAGCTTCTTCGCACAGATTTCTGGCAAAAACTCTGAGAGTAAAAATTGTCATGAAAAACTTCTCGTTTTCTGTCGTTTGAAGTCGACTTTAAACTGTAGGTCCCCCCACTCATGTATAAAATTAACACACACAACACGTGTGATGTGAGAAGCAAGGACGTTATTTGACATCCGGTTACTGGTCTTGTCACAGTTGAAAAGTACACGTCCTCTAACATAACTTATCCTAACCTAACCTATCGAATATGGGACGATAACAATCCACATGAGATCAAAGAGTTTCAAAAGCATAACGAAAAATACTCTGTTTGGTATGGATTTTAAGCTGACAGCGTCTTTTGTCTATATTTCTTTGAGAACTACTTCGGCCAGTCCAAAACCATCAACGGTCGGTCGCAAATTACCAACTTCTTTTGAACGGAACAAAATAATCAAGATTGGTCACAGCTGGATGGCGCTATTAGTTATATTGCTCTTACAATATTGAATATTAATATAAATTAATTTATAAGCAGATAACCCAATACTTGTACGGTAATAGCGTGCTTTCTGAAAGGCAGTCTGGTTTCAGACCTAATCACAGCTGCATTTCAGCACTCATTGATGTTTCGGAAGAGTTGCGATTAAGTGCGGATAACAATTTGACATCATTTTTGGTTTTACTCGATCATTCTAAGGCATTTGACACTGTTAATCATACTATTCTATGCCAAAAGTTAAAACACATGTGCCATTTCTCGGATACTGCTGTCAAGCTAATGTCGTCGTATCTGCGGGATAGGAGTCAATTTGTGTATCATGATGGTACTGTATCGGACAGTATTTTAACATCTAGAGGTGTCCCACAGGGCTCGATACTTGGTCCACTTTTATATTCAATTTACTCTAATGACCTGCCAAGAAAGTTGAGGTTTTGCAATGTACAAATGTACGCAGATGACGTCCAGCTGTACATTAGTTGCATGCCGTCTGATATTACAGATTGTATACGAAGGATAAATTGTGATTTGCATAATGTGTTTCAATCGGCGTCGATTAATGGTCTTTGCCTCAATCCGAGGAAATCAAAGGCTTTGATAATAGGCAAGGTAAACTGTACGGCACAGCTTACACAATTAAGGATTAATAATACTGCTATTGAAACTGTATATAGTGTTAAGAATCTTGGAGTTGTCTTTGACAACAATCTCAACTGGTCCAACCATGTAAATGCTGTCTGTGGTAAAACGGTTGCCATGTTGCGGAATCTTTATCTAGCGCAATATTTTACTCCGTTTAATATTCGAATGCTGCTAGCGAAAACATATCTCATCCCCACTTTACTGTATGGATGTGAACTGTTTTCTAGTTGTGACTCGATGAGTAGGAACAGGCTAAAGGTCACTTATAACAGTATTGCTAGATATGTTTATGGTCGTACAAGGTACAGTGGGATATCTGAGTTCTCATATCAAATTTATAATACATCTTTTGAGAATCTGTTGAAGTGCCGTACTCTGGTATACCTACATAAAATCATTCATCTTAGGAAACCCCATTATTTGTTTAATAGATTAGTTTTTTCAAGGTCTAATAGAGGCTTGAAAATTAATAGCGTTAGATACCATAAACGGATATCTGAGAGACACTTTTACATTAATGCAATTCGTCTCTGGAATGAACTCCCGAACAACATACAATTACAAAGCAATGGAAAGCATTTCAAGACTGTAATAATTAAATTTTTAAATGAACAATAATGTATAAACGTAATGAATCAATCACATTTTTTTTTTCTTTAATATTATTATAAATTTTGTTTTTATTAATTTTTGTTAATGTTAATTTATTTTTAAGGTTATTATCTTTGTAATATTTTATGCCTATATTCTTAGCAGTACTATTAAATAAGATAATATATTGTTGTACTGTATTTACACCTAAATGAATAAATAAATAAATAAATAAATATTCTGACCGCGTGATTTGAGGTCATGGTTATCTTGAGAGGCGGTGGTGTAAACTGGCCATTGAGATTATGTGATTTAACTACATTAGACTTCTTTTCAAACCACAGCGGTCGTTAAAACCAACAGATCTTATCTTATCAACCAAATTCTATGTGATTTATGTCCCTATGATATGAAAAATTGAACACTTCACCAAGAGAAGCCTTAAAGGGCATTGGAACGATGTTTATTCTAAACATGATGGCATCAAAAGATCTTTCAAACGAATACAAAATTTTGATTTCTTTTTTTGCGAATATAGAAAGTCGATGTAGTCTAGCATTTCCAACAAACCGTAAAAATATTTCCTCAAAGACTTCCTCTCAGCAGATTGCATTAAAAGTTCCTCAAAAAGCTGTTGTGCGGCATCAATTTTAAACTGTTAGTCCATACAACATGGGTGGTGTGAGAAGTAAGGTTGTAATCTTGACTAAACGGTTTAAAGGCTAATATATATAGAAGGACATGTTCAACGGTATCTAAGCATTATGACAGAGTGCCATCTTCCATTTTTCCAAATTATTTTTAAAGTGTTTATGCGTGCCTATCTCAGTTTATTCACAGCTTATGTTTGGTATGTGACACATGCTACTTAAGTATTTTAGGAAACATTTGAGACTCAATTAGGCAAAATTATTTATTTTCATTTTATTGACAGTGAATACTCGTATTATATGATACGTCTTGAACAAGACACGCACTTAACACACGCATACATACACGCATACAAGCCCACATACAAACCCGCTTATGATTTAAGAGACTTAATTTCGTAGATTATTTAGACATGTTAAGGATTTTTTAATAAAAAAAAAAAAAATCGAAAAAAACGAAACGAAAAAAAAATGTGAAGGAAATGAATACAAAATGTATACACGCACATCACTTATGCTCTTCCTGTATAGTCAACCATTAATTTGGCAGGATAATCTTGTTACACTGTGACAGCAGCTCATAAACAATAATGACAACAATGGAAAGTAAAAAAAAAACAACAACAACAACAAAAAACAAAACATTCTAGACAGGAAACGTAAAGTGTGTACAAGTGGTATTTGTAGATGTATTTGGAAGAGAGATGCCTGTTATTTTCGTATAACAAATACATCATCCTGTAAGGTTTATCGGGAAGAGTAGCTCTTATTTCGTTACTCAAAAATTAGCAAAAAAAATATTCTATTTTTAATACGTATTTATAAACCCCTGGTGGAGTCCAATGGCATAAAGGCAAAGGTAGGAAGGTAGGAAGTTAAATAATCAAGAATTCATAAACAAAAGGTAAAACGGCTAAGGCAATGATGTCAAAAGTTAAAGCAACTGTCAGAAAATAATTAAATTTTTAATTTAACAAATTTATTAAAATCTTAGAAAATTTCACTTTATTTTTATTTTTTTTGTTTGTTTGGTTTTGACTTCAGAAATAAATTCGTAATTTTTAAAATTTAAAAAACATTTAAAAAAAAGAGACGTTCAAATAGAGAAGAAGTTATAAACAGGATTCATTCCCTCTTCCTTATGATCCTTCAAATCTAAAAACATGAGCACCAAACATTACAATGCAATCTCTTGGTAAAAAGACAGTGTTTTTTACCCCTGCCTTTAATTCAAAACCCCAATACATACGGCAACTCTGTCATTCTAAAATCTGTTACATGAACTCTTATCACGTATTTGTTTAGAAAAAAAAAAATAATTATTAATGAAACCAAAACAAAACAAATAAAAATTGAAATTCTCAAAGAAATAGGAGGTATTTTGTGACAGTGTTATGCTCCTAAGACAAACCGTTGCAATGGAAATAAGAAAACAAGCTACTCGTTACTCTTTGCTCAGTGATAAATTAGCCATTAATTAAAGTGTAGGTACAGAACGCTTATTATTAGACTACAGCCGAGATTATTATACGTGAAGGGCCGTGGATCCAACCTCATTTATGAAATCGTAACCGGCAGGTTACTCTCAGCAGTCATCTGGCAAAAACTCTGAGAGCAAAGAAGCTCAGCATGGGGTTCGAACCATAGCCTTGCGGCTAATTAGACAACACACTGCCTACTAGATGTTGGTGATGCAGAGGAGCTCTTTTTCTCGATAAATTAGACTTTATTACCTCTGCCTGTGACACTCTGCTTTTCTCCTCCTTAAAACTTACAAATCCTAAGACCTAAAGGCCAATTTAATTGTCAGCAACAACGAAATGGAAATGTTGCCTTACATTGTATTGAACTTAATCTGCTGCAATTTATTTCTTATTTTTATGATCGCATTATTTATTTTTATGTGCATGTGCGTACGTATCTTTACTCCTAGATTTTATTCGCAAAACATTTACGATTTCATTTTTCATTATTAAAAATTTATAGTTCCGCGGAAGTATACATTCCTTCTCAGAAAAAATAAGGAAGTTTGCCTGGTTGTACGCGATAATGTTTGTGTATATATTTCCTTACCATACTTGAGCACTTGTCTGTTCTGAGAACACTTTATTGATAAAGGGTGATTTTTTTAAGGGTTTAGATTTCAAAAAATATTTTTTTTTCGGCGATAAATTAATGTTTGCCAATGGTTACGATGTATTTGGTCGTTTCCTATGATACAATTTGGCTTTTGTATGGAAAAAGCAAACAAAATAACCTAAAATATCACCCGTTACAATAAAACTAAAGAAAATTTAACAGAAATTTTATATTTTCTGTAGCCAGCTTTTGCATGTTTTTCCTGTGAACCACCAGAATTTCACAGAATTTGTATTTGGGTGTTTAAAAATTTATATTTTTACACTCACAGGGTGTATTACGAATGTAATGGATTATCCTCCCCCTGTAAATAATAACTGTAAAAAACCTCCCCATAATAAAATGAAAATGAAGCATTCATA
Organism: Sarcophaga peregrina; assembly: GCA_014635995.1. NCBI lineage: Eukaryota > Metazoa > Arthropoda > Insecta > Diptera > Sarcophagidae > Sarcophaga > Sarcophaga peregrina. The sequence goes on from CM025793.1 coordinate 21,867,150, forward strand.
TGCCACAAAACTTAAATATCGAACAAATAAATTTTAAATCAGTTTTTAAACACTTTATTGACTTACCTGGTCAACATATTGGCCCGATTTACTGCAACCTCAGCCTCAACACGAAACCGATCTTGGGCATAACGATCGACAACACCTTCGCCCAAATTCAGCGAAGTACCCGCTTCACAATTCGAACCGAGCGAATGTTGCGTTTCGACAATTTGTAAAAATTTCGTTACAACATCACGACCGTGCATCAAATCGCGACGATTACTACGCGATATTTCATCCCAATCGTAAATTTCTTCCGAATTCGCGGCATCCACGACACCCTCCAGGAAATGATTGGTTTCATCATCCTCACCACCGCCGCCTATCTCTAAAGTTACTTCCGCATCTGCATCAGTTTCCGCGTCAGCATCGTTATCGGTTAAGGGAAAGCCATTGGCATGATTTCTATCACCCGTATCCTCGGCATCATCTTGCGTGAGATCGGAAGGATCATTAAAATTTATTTGCTCCTCCTTATCATAGAAAGTCGATTGCAGTTGAATGTTGTGTTGGCTAGTGCTGGCCGCCAAAGAGGGTTCATAGGAATGAAATTCATTTGAAAATTCCGTGGCAAAAGTAACAAATGGAGAGGTGGTGTTGGAAGCTTCATATGTTGAATTAAAAACGTCCATAATGGTGGTAAGATTGTGAAAAGCATATTTCTGTGCAAAATCTTTAACTTGTTGCTGTTGCTGATTGTGATTGTGGTTGTGGTTGGACAGATTATCAGTTTCGTTGTCTTCCATATCGTCCACATTATTGTCAATCTCTTTGATGAACTGGGAAGAATAATTTTTAAAATGTTTCTCAATATATTTATCATCCAGCAAAGGATTTAAAGTTGTAACCAGCAATTCATCACTGTCAGCATTAGCATCAACACCCTCATCTGCTAACAGATTCTCATCATTCGGATATAAAACATCAGTTAAATCATCATTATCGGATGGCTCATCAGTATCGTCGTCAGCATCAACATCAGCATCAGCATCAATATCGACATCATTCTCATCATCAACAGCCAGCATATCTGGCAAATCACTATCATTTACACTTTCATTTGTGTCAACATCATTTGTGGCCACCACCACATCAACTTTATCTCCATTTGTTGCCCTCTCCGTTTGCATCTCTAGCTGCTGTGAATATATTGGCATTGGGGCAACTGTAGTTGTTTGTGCCAGCCACTGCCATTGCTCTTCTTGCTGTTGAAATTTTCTTACATTTTCTTGTCTGCCATTTTCTATACTCGAAGAGCTGATAGTGGTTTGGGGAGTAGAGCTGGTGGTAGTGATGTCTATGGCTGTAGCTCTACCCATATGTGTTGCTTGCTGTTGCAATTGTTCTGCTTCGAGCAGACTACGATGATGACCACCATTTGTATTGAATTTGTCGATATTCAATTGTCGCAAGCTTTCCACAATTTTCTTTTTGTGCAATTTTCGTATTTTATGGGTCACCGTTTTCAATGTTGTGGTGGGCAGTGGACCAGATGGTGTTAAACGATGCAGCGTCGCCATGGTAGTTGGAAAAGCAGTCGCTTTATTTGCATTGTTCGCCAAACTAGTATAATTTTTAATGCCATCTGTGGCAGTCAAACTGGCCATGGCATTGATATGCTGAATATTAGCATTCGGTGGTTCCTCCTCTATACTACTGCCACCACTATCATGTGCATTCGTTAAAGAAAAACTGTTTGGAAATTCATTGAATAACTGACGCTTAGCAGTGGTATCAACATTATTTGATTTGAAATCATTAATGCCAACAACGCCACCACCATCACCACCAGTGGCAACATTTTTAATTTGATGTTGCACATGCAATTGCTGCTGTACATCCGAGGTGGCTTCATATAAATTCCTAGACACATGTGACTGTTCTTTCTCTGTGTTGATAGTGGAGGAGGACGACGAATGGCGCCTTTGTTTAGAACGTTCATGGCGTATGTTTAAGTTATCCAGGCTACTTAAGCCTTCTAAGGCCACTTCACTGCTACTAATACTGCTAATGCTACTGCTACTGCTACTGGTGTTGTTTACGTTTGAACTAATTGTGGTAAAACTGGCTTCACTGTTGCCAATCGAATTGCCATTTAAGCCATTAAAAATGAGCATAATTTTAGCCAAATTTATTAAAACGCTTAAAGCAAACATTGTTACCAAATTGTTGGCCTTCTTTTGCTTGGCAATTAATTGCTGAAATAAAGCAGCAGGAAAACAAAATAAAATTAAAAAAGCCTTGACTTTTGTTCCCTTTTTGTTGTTCCTTTTTTTTTCTAGCTTTAAAAATTATCCTTGAGTTTTATGTGCTGTTTTCTAGAAACTGACTACCTGTGAGCCTTTAAACGCTTCAGTTTTACTAGGGTCTCATAATAATTAAATAAGATTTTTAAAAAATTCGTTGTTTTATTATTGTTGTTGGATTTGATTTCATGAATCATTCTTAACATTGCTTTTCATTTGCTTCAACTAACAGTTCTTATATGTTGCAGGCAAATAACACAAGTTTTCCGGTGAATTTTCAACATGAAGCTGTAATTGTGGGAATCTGGAAAGAAAGGAATGAAAAAAAAATTTTAAAAAGACTACAAGATATGACAGATTATTTCTAATAAAATAAAGGAAAAAGTCATTGCTTTAAGCAAGACTCGAACTAAGATTCAGTTGCCTTATAAGTCGTGGCTTACGCTAATAGGTTGTACAGTGTCAAAGCATACCCAAGGAGGTAGAGATCACAACACAATGAAATATAAACTACATCTGAAAATAATAGGCCAAGATTTTAACAGTCACTCAGTCACATCAGATTGAATGAAGAACATATGTTCCGTTGAAGACGCCGTAGTCTAGTAGGTAGTGTGTTGACTTATTAGATGTGAAGCAACAGTTCATATATTGAGGTGAAAAATTTTTTAAAAAATCTACCATTTGGCGAGACAGACAAAAACCTCAAAATGTAGGAACCGGCTCTCATATATAAAATTAACACACACAAAATAAGTGGCGTAAAAAGCTAAGTTTCCATCGCTAGACTGCAGGATTGTAATGGCCAATTATGTATGTGGATGAACTCCGTGTAGGCAGAGGACTATTCAGATGAATTACTTGCAGGGGAAGTAAAAATTCCTTCATTAAAAAACATTATTGTTGGATTTGTGACGAAGCTATTTAACTATCAAGGAGTCGCCATCAGCGAAGTATTTTAATTCTAATTATACAAGAGCTAAGTAACTTAGACCATGTGCTTGGTGTAGTGTCACAGACCAGAGTCTTTGGTGGGAATCGAAACCACGACCCTCATTCTAATACTCTTGCGCACTACCCACTAGGCTATCAGGGCACTCATCAGCGAAGTATTTTTTGTTTTTACAGTGAAAAGTAACAGACATTATGCTTGTCATCTGTGGCCATACATCATTATATCATATTTGATTTATCTGAACGGATAGACGAAGTCTAGTTGGCTTGGATTTCCAATACATCTATCATTTTTTATTATTCTGCTCCATGTTGCCACCTAAGGCATTTGAAACCTTCATCTGGTGTATTATTTCTTGGAAAAGGGAAAATTCTTAGAGAAAGTGCCATTAAGATTGACAGATTTTTTGTTAATTTCTATTGAAATTGATGGACATATTGTGGGTTTATTTTGTTTATATTTTATTTTTTATGTTTTGTTTTCCTTTTTCCCTTTTTTTTATTTATTTGTTGCTTTGCATCCAAATGACATTTTCAATTTAAGATTATTAAAACATACAAAGGTAAACTTGGAAAGAAATACAATAAAATTGCTTATAAAACTCTCTTATATTTTCTTTAAGATATGCTTTTAAAACGAAATTAAATATTTCCCTTTTTAAATAAGCAAAGCATTTGCTTTAAAAGCCTTCAAAAGGAAGGAAGGAAGGAAGGCAAAGGAGAATAGAAAAAGGATATAAGAAATGTTTTATAGAAAACTTAACAGACCATGCCAATGCTTTGCTCTTCTGTTCTATTTTATTTATTTGTTCGCTCTTATCTGTTTAGTTGAATGATAGCATGTTGACCTTTCTCTCTACTCTCTCTCTCTCGCTCTATCTCTATGCATACATCGATCCACTCTAATCAATTTGTTCCAATTCAATAAGTAACCGACTAATGGATTTACCTTTAGCAACGTGGGCTAAACAGTAGATAAGACAGACAGACGGACAGTCAAAGATGGCATTTGTAGGTCCCCAGAGAGATAGAGATAGAGAGAGAGAGAGAGAGTGAGATAAGCTAACAATTAGTTTGCTTGTTGAAAGTCAAATACACTGGCACGAAAGGTAGCCAACGTGACGTATGTGCGATAATTAATTATTTCAAGAAAATATTACTCATACGCTGTGGTATAGTGTTGGACATTTCGTATCATATAAGTATGTACTAGGGATGCCAAACGGGATCGATTTTTAAAAATCCCGGGATTCGGGATTTTGTAAATCCCGATCCCGAAATCCCGGGATATTTCGGGATAATTCGGGATCCAAAAATCCCGAAAAATCATAGGCTAAATCGCGATTTTCTCTTAATAATAAAAATATTTCGTTAACAAAATCATTTGTATTCCCATTATGTATGTATATCAGGATTATATGTATACATATACATACATAATTAGTCATTACAACGCTTCAGTCAGGATTATTGACCTAGTTTCTCACACTATTTATGTTGTGTGTATTAATTTTTATACATAAGTAGTGGGACCTACGGTTTAAAGCCGACTCCGAACGACCGATTTTTGAGAAACTTTTCATGGCCTGATATTTGCCAAGTAAATTTCATTAAAAATAAATTTTTAAAACAGCAAGACAAAAAGTAACAAAAAAAAGCGTAAAATAACAAAAAATAAAAACTATTCATACATATGGAAATGCATTAGTTTTAAGAAAATTATTTGGATTTCAACAAAAAGATGAAATCATCTAACATGTGATCTGATAAGCTTCAACGAATTTAGTTGTAAACATACGCTGCCGTACCTGTATGCAGCTTGTAGATATTCACCTCCACTATCTCCTGAATGGAAATGATTAACGCATTTCGGTCTGCTTCTACAAATTCTTCCATGCACCTCTGCTTCTTTCACGTCTGCGTCAACTGGTCACATTATTCGGTGACAGAGCTTCCTCGATTTGGTCCTTGCACTGCAAACAAATCTGACTTCCTCAAATCTCTGCTTCAAATACCTCTCCCACCTGATCATCCTCTGCTAATCGAACGACATGACCAAGCTAACGCAGTTGGTTGATCTTAATAAACTGCACAACGTTCATGTCGTTAAGGTATTCGTAATAGGCATGCCAGATGGGATCGATTTTTAAAAATCCCGCGATTTGGACATTTGAATATCTAAATCAGTTGCCCTATTAACTCATTTTATAGGGATTTTACATTCTTCGATGCCGTCAAATAACTTTTTATCAATGGAAGTGGGGTTTTCCTCATCTGAGAATCTATTATCAAAGTTTAGTGATATAGAATTTTTTTTCCAGGAGCTTTTGTAGGGCCAAAATACATACAAATTCACAATCCCGAAAATCCCGAAAAATCCCGGGATAAGTTTTTAAAAATTCCGGGATTCGGGATTGTGTGAATCCCGAAAATCCCGGGATTTCGAGTTTCGGGATTTCCCGATTGGTTTGTACGTATGCATGGATGCGTAGACTACCAGAGTTTTAAATGGAGTGGATACAAGTAAATAATGACCGGGTAGTGAAAAAGTTTTCTTTACTTTTCTTAAATATTTTGCGTTACTTTAAAGCTTTTTTTCTTTCACTTTGAATATATTAAAGTACTATGGAAAAAAAAACATTTTTAATGGCTTTATTTCCGGTGTGAAAAAAATGCTTTTTTATTATTATTGTTGTTGTAGTAAATAAACCTGAGTAAGTAAATATACTTGCCATGAAAAAGGTTCTCAAAAATCCATCATTCGGAGTCGACGTTAAACTGCCACTCACGTATAAAATTAAGGCACACAACATGAGAGGTGTGAGAAGTTAAGCCGTAATCCTGACTGAAGGGTTGTAATGGCCAATTTTGTATATGTATTCTACAATCACTTCACAAGCTTTAAAAATATTTTAAAATTATTTTATAATGCTTAGGCCTGAAATTTAGACAAACTACTTTGAGTGGCCAGCAATAAGTTACAGTGACTATAGCATTTGATAAAGCACTCGACTTAACATACTGCTTCACATAGAAAGTAGAACCTTCAGTGTAGTAAAGACCCCGGACACCACTTTAAAATAAGGGTCTGTTGTGGCATTTAGCTGCAAATGTCATCTCCGATTTCAATTATTCAACTGTCAAATTGCAGAATTGCCTTTACCAACGTACGTTATTATGAATTTAGTGTTTAAAAATTAAAAATTTTCTAAATTTTCCACTTATTAAATTCAGAACACAACCACTAAAAGCAACTCAAACCGTTTAAAAAATCTTAAAGAAAGAGAAGCTAAAAAAAGGAGAAAATATTGTTTAATTATATGCCAAAGTAACTCCGCTGGCATCTGATTAATTGTATTTAAATCAGCCGTCATCACATAAAAAAACCAAACAAAAAAAGACTTTCCTTTACTAATAAGCTTAACGTCCAAAAAAAAGAGAGAAAATCAATATTTTAAGGATAAGAAGAAAAAATCTTGCAGTCTATAAGATAAACAACAACAGAAAATGACTTTAAACGAGGAATAGAGAAAGCCAGTCAAAGAAAAGTGTTAAAAACCACCCCCGCATAATCATGAAATAGACAACGAAAAAAATCCGAGAAAAATTTAATAAGAATCCCTAGAGTAAACAAGCAAACAAACAAACAAAAAAAAACCCTGAAATGGTATTGAAAAGTGCAAAATCCTTTAACCAATCCATAAAATAACCATTTCAGGCCAAAATATTTCGTAAAAAAGGCTTGAAAAACATTTTGTCTTCAGTTTTTTTCTGTTCGCCGAGTTGAAAGTGCAACCGCATAAAAATTTTTCATCGCCACATTTTTTGTGTATGCCGCAGTGCGAATTTAATCTGTTTTTTTTCATACTTTTTTTGCTTAACATCACATTAATTTAAAAATGTTGAATTTTATTATAAAATAAGAAAAAAATTTGTTTAATAAGGCCTCTAGCGCCACAAGAGTATCACCAACAGCAATAAAAACACGAATTAAAATTTTCCAAATTTGTTTCTTTGTTTTCTTCAATCATGTGGTTATTATTTGGTTTTTATTTTATACTGGAACAGTGGTTATAAGTTAAGCAAGACACACCAAATATTGACAGCACGATACCAATATAAAATATCGTTTCAGACAGCATTTTTCCTCGGGAAAAATTACAGCCCAAGAGGCAAAACCAATATAGCAATGAGTTAAATTTTTAACGTCCTCTCCAGACAATATCCTCAAACTGCAGAAGAATTACATAAATTTCCAACAGATAGCAGCCCAATCCATTTCATTATAAATCGACTTTCAGGGTGTACGCCAGAGATCAGCAATGAATCGTTTTTCCTCTACTCATCAGTACTCATGCAATTTGGAGTATGACTGAATCAACAGAATTGAAATTCAACTATGTACTCTGATTCATTCGTACTCGCTACAACATTGATTTCTAAGTATAGGTTACAATGAGTATGAGTACAACGTTGGCATCAAACTCACAAAATTCGTAATATGTTTGATTGATACGCCTACTCATTTTGATTCTGATTCATAAATTTAGAAAAATACTTATAATACTAATAAGTGACTCGAGTGATTCGAATCATTCATCAAAATTTACAGGCTTTGTTTTGTTGCACATACAAACAAAGATGAAAGGAAACACAAGGACAACATGCAAAGTATACACACAATCTTCGTGTGAGTATAGTAGCGTACGTATGCGAATCATACTTATTTTGTGCTTCATGCAAATGTTAAGTATGAACATCATGCATATTGTTAAGTATAAGTACGATGAGTACGTTCAATCTATTGAATATGGACAGTATGATTACGAGAATAAATAAGTATGTTGCCGTATAAGTATCGAAATTATAAGTCTGACTCGAACCTATTCATCGTTTTGAATACTCGTTGCTGAACTGTGGTCTCTAGTATACGCATACGACGACATCTTCTACACACATTATTTTATTGCAATTTGTAGGTAGGAATCGCTTGAAAAAGACCCTATATAAGCAGCCAACCCATTTGAGCAATGAAACTCAAAACGGATAAAAGAAACGCTGAGAGGGATACAAATTCTGCGTAGGATAGCCGATCATAAGGTTCACATAAAGGTATATTTGTGGGTAAACTATGAATGTTTCAGAGAAAATATTTACCGAATGGCAACTAATTACGTCATTTTAATCTATACGATTGCTAGGCATAATGGCTAAAAACATCTCCAAGTTATTGAATTAAATTCTAATCAGAGTAAAGGCCTTTACAGTCCCGGAAATACAAGTATTATACACACGAAGTCGGCGTAGTCTAGGCTATTGTTGGCTTTTGAGAAGGCCGTCTAAACAGACATCCGGGCTTCTGAGCAGTATTTAAAGACAGAGTAAATGAAAGTTTATTACGACTCAACGGTACTCATATAAGAAACTATAAAGCACAGTATGGTTAGGAATTTTAAAAATTGCAGCCATCAGATGCATATTATCAGTATCTGTAAGAAACTGCTTAAGGCCATGTACTGAATGTAAATTTAATTCTTTAAATTTAATTCTTTAATCTCTGTTTGTCAACTTCTAGAAAAATCCACATAAAATGTGTTTAAATGTGTAAATACCAGAATTTTGCATTTATTTTTTATTTCCTCCTGTTTCTCTGCATTTTTATGCAAACATAGTTTAAATATTATGCAGAGTATGCATTAACAATTTATGCTCTTAACATTTTATAATACACGACATGAGTAGGACACACTTGAAACTCAAGTGCACAGACAGACAGAGAGCGGCAGGCAGGCAGCCTGCTTGAATAGCATAGACAGGCAAGCAACTGGGGAGCAATAGTCAGAACGGGTACGAGTATAACTGAATGCTATGACACACAACAGAGGACACAATGAAAAGGAAAAAAAGTAAAAAAAGAGAAAAAGTATTGTGCGGTAAATAAGCTCAATATTTATGCCACAGCACAAGTCTATAGGTGTTTAGGGGTTTTTACACTTTTTTTCCCGATTTTTACTCATCGTGTATAAAGTTTATGCAGCATGCAGGCAAGTATTCTGCGTTTGGAAATCAATTGCATTTACTACAAGTGCCATCAGTTGAGTACCTCTTAAAGAGGCACTTATTACCATAAAAATCTTCATCAAAATATGGATAAACATAGTAGTTCAGCCAGAAAGGCTTCCATGTTAGTGTAATATGTATACGTAACGTGTGTTGTGGTTTCTTTTCCTATTACTTTTCCAGATGATTTACGAAAAAAAAAAATTCTCAAGGTAATGTGTGGAGTAGTTTAGCTTAGTAGCAGGGCACAAGTAGCTCTACAAATTGGTTAATTATGATCAAATGAACTGCTTTAGAGTGGACTTCGTTGGAGAAAAATAAGAAGGCATAGTAGGAACGACAGGTGATTGAAGAAAGAGAAAATCTCAGGAAAATATCAAAGTACTGTCATAAGCTGTGAGTAAGTGATGAAGAGTTTGCATCTTGATCCACAGAAAATCCATTTCACGTTGCTATTGAAAACAGTTAACCTATGATTGGGAGCTGCAACAATAAGTATTCAATTCAATAAGAGGTAATTAAGGATCTAAACGATATAAAAAAATGCAGGAAGTGCTAAAGCCGTGTAATAATCGAATTTTTTGGTCTACAATTTAGTTAGGTTAGAGGACGTGCACCGGTCGGTCAAGACAAGCACAGTACCCGGAGGTCCAAATTGACCCATTGTATAACTTCCAGTTTAGTTAAGGACCTGTTCTTCAAGAAGTTTTAAAAATACGGTACCACAAGCCATATAAAACAGTATATTTTTGGTTTGGTTGCATGAGTAGCCTCTAAAAATTTTATTTCAAGATTTGGTGCCGTCATTTCATCTCCAACACCATTAGACTTCTTTGGGGGGCTACCTTCAAAACCCTGATTTGGTGCATAATCATTTGGGGATCCGCTTGGGAACATAAAAAAAAAAGTTCTTACGTATCCAGAGTTTTGTTACAAAACACGTCTGGCCAAAGGCGATTTGAAAAAACATTCACACATTGTAAGACTCTCAGAATGGTTGAGAAAAGCCCACTAGGGGCTGTAGTTATATGACGCAATGGATAATACAGGTGCTTCAATAAGACCTAGGAGTAAACTATGCCAATTGAAATGCCTGCCAGTTGAATCCAACCTATTTCAACTCTATAAAGATCAACTATTTGTATCCGATCCAGAGACGGTCACTTCATACATAATAGGTCATTACAACCATTCTGTCAAGATTATTGACCAAGTGTCTCACAGCACTTATGTTGTGTGTGTTAATTTTATACGTTTAAAGCCGACTCCGAACGACAGATTTTTGATAGACTTTTCATGGCAATTGTATTTACTCTCAGAGTTTTTGCGAGAAGTCTGCTGAGAGAAATACGGCGAAGAAATACTTTTTGCATTTTGTTTTGATATCTGGCCTGGAGCTCGAACCTAGGCTTTATGCCTAATAAGCCAACACACTACCTACTAGATTACGGCGATTCAGTCACTTCATTAATATTTTATTTCATAGGCAATAGCATGGTGGAGGCATTATTTTAAAATAAAAGAATCAGATTTTAAATAATTAATCCAACTTTCTTGCGACTTAAAAACAACAAAGCGGCAGGTCCTGATGGCCTCCCCGCTGAATTGTTTAAGACCGGATGTAATGAGTTGGTAGGGCGCATGCACCACCTCATCCACAAAATATGGCTAGAGGAAAGTATGCCCAACGATTGGTACCTCAGTGTCCTCTGTCCAGTCCTGAAAAAGGGAGACCCTACAACATGCGCCAACTACAGGGGTATAAGCCTTCTCCCTATCGCATATAAGGTTCTTACCGGCGTATTGTGTGAACGACTGAAGCCACTCGTCAAAACACTGATTGGAGCTTATCAGTGCGGCTTCAGACCTGGCAAGTCCACCATCGACCAGATCTTCACACTACGCCAAATCCTGGAAAAGACCCACGAAAATCAAGTCGATACACACCATCTTTTTGTCGATTATAAGGCTGCTTTCGATAGCCCCATAAGGGATCGTGTTTTTGCCGCAATGTCTGAGCTCGTTATACCTGCTAAGCTGATAAGGCTATGCAGAATGACGTTGAGCAATTCCTGCAGCTCCGTCAAGGTAGGAATGGACCTCTCCGAACCTTTCGATACCGTGCGAGGTTTCAGACAAGGCGATCCCTTATCATGCGACCTCTTCAACTTCGTCATGGAGAGTGTTCTGCGAAAGGCGGGAGTGCATCGTAATGGCACTATTTTTCAAAAAAGTGTCCAGTTGCTTGCGTACGCTGACGACATCGACATCATAGGGCGTACCAAGCGAGATGTTACTGCTGCCTTTAGCGCTATTGAACGGGAGTCTAAGAAGATGGGTCTGGCAGTAAATGAGGGCAAAACAAAGTATATGTTGTCGACAAGTAGAGCCGTGCGGCGTATTGATTCACATATTACGGCCGATAACTATACTTTTGATACAGTCAAGGAATTCATTTACCTTGGCTCCGCCGTTACCACCGAAAATGATGTCAGTCTGGAGATCAAGCGCAGGATTACTCTTGCCAACAGGTGCTATTATGGTCTCAATAGGCAATTGAGTAGCAGAGACCTCTCTCGCAAGACGAAACTAATACTCTACAAGACGCTCATCCTACCCGTGCTTCTCTATGGCGCAGAAGCATGGACCCTATTAAGAACTGATGCAGCTGCCTTGAGAGTATTCGAGAGAAAAGTCCTACGTAAGATCTTCGGTCCAGTGCTAGTTGGCGATGATTTTCGCATCCGATTTAACAGTGAGCTGTATGAGCTCCTCAACGACATGGACGTTGTACAGCGTATTAATATCCAGCGGGTGCGCTGGCTCGGCCATGTCGTTCGAATGGAGGAGGATGATCCGGCGAGACGAGTGTTTGATGCGGGGATCTGCGGAAGTCGGCGAAGAGGACGACCTTGTATCCGTTGGAAGGACCAAATCGAAGAAGCCTTGTCATCGATTGGTGTGACCAATTGGCGTAGGCGCGCAAGAAGCAGAGGCGCCTGGAAGGATGTGTTGCGGCAGGCCGAAATCCGTTAATCGGGTTGTTATGGCCAATTAAGTAAGTAAGTAAGTAATCCAACTTTCGTCATTCGTGACCACTGTATTAAGAATTTGCTCAACTCTTCGAAGTTAATTAAGATTTTCATTTTTCAAAAACCATATCCTGTAAACAAATGTTCAAAAACAAAACAAAAAAGAAGAAAAAAAAAATTAATTAAAAACCTTTTTATTTTTATATTTACTCCAACAGCCTTTTTCTTTGCACTTCAAAGCAACACATACAAAGTACACACACACGCGCATACAAACAACTGAAACCATAAGGATAACAAACTGATTAACAAAACCAAACAAACACACAGAAAGGAAAGGGAATGAACCCAAATAAACACATACACGTGGCATTTATCGGATAAGAGTAGTGTTGGGGGTACGAGTACTAATTATAGGCCACATTAAGATTTTTTATTTTCTCCAATGTTTGTTGCCCTAATAAGTACAAATTGGACCACAATAAAAAATGAAATAAAATAAAATAAAACACAAATAATGGAAGGTTAAATGTGGGCAAAATGAAGAAATGAAAAAATAAATACAAATAAAATAAAATATAAGAAAAGGTAAATGAATCAGCATCACCTTATCATTTTTGCAGTATTGAAGACTACTGTACTGCCCGCAATCAATATAGAGTAACCTTATATGAGATTCCACTCCAATTCAGATTGTCGTTCAGTATCGTTGCGTATTTTCTGAGAAACTTTAATGCCCTATAGTTGCCAAGCACTTGTTTTAATGATTCATCCTCATCATAATAGAATCTAAAGCTTTGGTTAGCCAAACGTTCACGGAATGTAACGGCAACTACGATCGTTTCTAAAATACGAAAAGCAATGAAAGCGATTACCGAATTGTAATGTAATTTTGGTATTTTGGAAGCTTTTTACGTTGCTGTTCATATGATGAAAAAAAACGCACGTTTCGTCATGTTGCGTAGTCTTTTAGCTAACCGTTACTTAATTTCAAACAAGAGTTGTTTGAGTCAAAGTCAGTGTCCAATCTGAAGGCCAGCCACTGCTCTAAGACAGTCTTTTTGCAATCCGTTGCATGACACAAATCTCTTTTCACCGTAATTTATCAAAAAAGTTGGTCTTTATCCTACTTGGAGTGATTTCCCGCACCAAAATTGATTGAATTGACCAGAGAACACGGGCTTCTTCAAGAACCGGGTGACTGGAGATAGATTCCAGGGAATTGAAGATAGGACAGCACCTCATCTCTTTGCATCTTTCCTATATTCGAACATAGCCTTTGAAGCTGTTGTTCACCTTTCATAGAAAAGTTCTGATATTATATGAGACGTGAAAATTCTTCGTCTTACATACTGAGCTGACTAGCCATAACTATGGTTATTCGTAAATAATATGGTATCCTGAAGGGTGAGTCTATTTTATCTTGCCGGTTGCTTCAGTTCACCCAGACAGTGCCATTTTATTCACGGATGAACTTCATACAAATCAAATATATTTGAGATCTTTATTGATGAATCACACTATTGATGATTCACACTATTGGTTAGAAGGTTCAAAAATTCGACGCTGGAAATCAATATGCCTGTCTTACTATCTATCCATGAGCCATCTATTTACCACAGTATAGTCGTCTTTGAAAGGAACTTATGGCCTCCATATTGCTTCATTTCATTACTCAGTCTAGAATCAAAATATTGCCCAAAAAAGTCCACTGGAAAGGTACTCTATATAAGCCTAGATATTCTGCCACCATTTTCTGTGATATTACCTCTCCGAGTAATTGATCCAAATTGTTAACAAAGCTATTGCCTTAAATTATTCATTCTAAAGCGGAACTCCTTTTTTGGTTGGCTTATCATGAATTAATACAAGCAAGCCATGTGCTTGTCACATTGAGGGTAATTAGAAAACTTTAATCAACTTGTGAATTTTGTTGAATCATTTATGATTTACCTCTACCTACCATCAACGAATTTACCCACCCAACCATGCCCTTTAGAGATAGGAAACGGAGAATTTATTATCCTTGACATTGAAGAAAGAAACAAAATTTCAATTGAATTGAATTAAATACGTACATATGAAGTGTGTCTTTAGTATTAATTAAATATCATCATAATGCATTAGTCTGTCATGTTAAAAATGTGTGTCTGTCCTCTTGTTAAATTTCTAACACGCTTTCTAACACCAACCACATGCATGTTATTCGAACAACATACAGTCTCTGATACAATTCTGTTCCGTCTGTCGTTGTCACAATGAATATTTCATAGAAATTGAAAGTGAAAGCATTTATGGGAGAACAAGTCCTTTGGAAATTTATTTTATTGTATGTATGTATGTATGTATTACCACATATGTATACTTGTAATGGAGTTAATTAATATACATTTACTTAGAAGAAGTGTGTTTCACATTTAAATAGGATTTATGTAAGTGTGGAATTGTTACAATATTTAACAAAATTTAAACACAAGAGTTAAACACACTTTACATTTGAAATTAATTAAAGACAGAAATATTTATTCATATTTATTCACACCCCAGTTTTGAAATAGAAAATGGTTGTCCAATTAGATGGTTTCAAAGAAATGTTGAGAATATTAGGTGAAATGCATGGATCTCTTCATTATGTACGAAATAATATGTTAATATATGATCGCATCTGAAGAAGTTGTAGCCGAAGGCCGATTAAAAAAATTTTCAAAATACTTTTCCACACATTCTGGAGTAATATCTCGACGTTAACATGATGATGATTGTTTCAAATGCGCCAAATTAAGAAAATTTAGAAGATTACTAGACATGGCATTTCATACATGTAGCTCCACAAAAAAAAAATCTTTTCGTGGTGGTCTATTGAAAGCAACTAAACGCGAAACCACTTGTGCAATAAAGCTAAACTTTGTAGCCTTGTGTTACTCGTTATACCGTTTTGTAGATGCACGCCCATTGTGAAACAAATTAAGGTCCATACTTAACCCAAACTATACAAACATACTTAATTGGTTACTACAAGCCATCAGTCCAGATTACAACCTAGCTTCTCACACCAATTATGTTGTGTGCGTCAATTTTATACCTTTTTAAAGTCAATTCCGAACGACGGATTTTTAAGAAACTTTCCATGGCAATTTTTCTTTTACTCTCAGAGTTTTTGCCGGAAAATTGTTGAGCAGTTTTTCGATTTGTTGGAGATGTCTGACCTAGGGTTTGAAACGAGGCCTCATGTCTAATAAGCCAATCCAATATCTACCAAGCTACGGCGACTTCACAGACCTGTACACCAGGACTATAAGACACATTAAAAATATATTTTCCTTTTCTACAAACACTTCCAGGTTTTGTGAGCCCCATATGCCATCACAGTTTCTCTAGTTGACATACAATGGAGTGAGGCATTGACTTAATTGCAGAGAAAATATTTTAACACCCTATATGTAAGCATATCTGCGCTACTGCAAACGGTCAATCAGTTTCAATTGTTGCGTAAGTTGGATTTAATTGATATCAGTTACCCTGAAACATCTACAGGTAGAGATTAATTGATTGACAGTTTTGATCCAGTCTTGCGAATGTTTTGTCTAATATAGGTTCCTGAATATAGAGACAATCGAAGTAATTGTGTAGCTAATGAACTTGCTAAAGCTTCCTAGCAAAATTAATGTGAATAACTCTATTAGGCTGTCTAAGAACTATGAACCACTTACAACTCCCGGACTGTGAAAGTACCCCGTTTAATTGTCAGACTCATCTGAAAACACTAAAATTAGATCGTATGGAGTGTTCTATCACAATCTCACTAAACTTCATCTCATGGGCCATTTCTTCTTGTGTACGCATTCGAAAGAATTAAGTTTACTTGCAAATTTCTTTTGCATAAGAAATGGGTCGAAATCGCCGTAGCCTAATAGCCAACGTGTTAGCTTATTAGATGTGAGGCCAAGGTTCAAACCCAAGATCAGGCATCTCCAAAATCGAAAAAAAAAATTTCTTCCTCGATTTCTTCTGTCATGCTGTGTTCATGTAGAAAAATTAACACACACAACATAAGTGGTGTGCACAGCTAGAACGTAATCCTGACTGAGGGGTTGGAATGACCAATTATGTATGCATGTGTGTAATATCACCTCAACAGACCATTTATGTCCATGAAGTTTAATAAAGACTGAAGAGGTCTTACCCAATATACCGACAGACATTGATTGTTATTTCATATCGTAGACTAAATGCAAATGATTTATTGATTGTAATACTAGCAACAGCTTATAAAATTCCTTTAGCTTCCATCAAGGCAGATTTATATAACAGGTAGGAACGTCTCTACAACAAATACAACAATGCAAAAACAACAGGGATTTTGTTTTTGTAAAGAGTATGCCTAATGTCAAAAACAGCTGACCAAGTGTATTCATCACTGACTGACGAATAACAATAGAAAGAAAAATGTTAAAAATTTATAAAAATGGCTACAACAAACACTAAAAAAACAACAACATTTTGACATTTTAAACATAATCAGCTGTTTAGTTACGGTTACCGTCTATAAATATACCGTGGCTTCCATATTTTATTGTCTGTGTTATCGTGTTTTCACCAGAGACCTGCGCCGATCGGCTGACAGCCGGCTGAGCCGAGCCGCCGACAAAACTTAAAAGCCGCCGCCGCCGAAAATTTATTCGGCTTAAGTCGGCTTAAATTCAGCCGCCGTTTTATGTTTGTAAGAAAATTAAAATATATTTTTAATACAAAAAATTTTAATTATATATAAAATATGATATTTATATATTATTATTTTACTTCACTTAAACACATTAAAGAAGTTTTTTTGTTCATTTTGTGATATGTTAATAAAAAAATTTTTAATTTTTTGATATGGTGATTTCAAAATCAAACACCCTTTCTGGATTTTGGTGAATGTGGTAACAATTTTAACATTACGTTAAATTTTTTAAAAGACAAAAAATTATAATGGAGAACCAAAAAATACAAATTTCTTTCAAAATTTAAATGATTTAAATTCATCTGATTCCGATGACGACTTGGTATTTTTAATTGTATTGACAATGATACAAACGAATACGAAAAAATACTAGCCACTAAAACAAAAATTAAAGAAACAACCCAAATCCTTTTAAACAAAAAAATCTTCAGCAGGGTCCATAATTTGGCACCATTTTGGTTAAATGGTTATTGGAAATAAACCTGTGCTAAAAAGTATCATATGTGTAAAGTTTGCTTTGATGAGTCCCCCATGGGTTTGAAGGGGTAGGTTCATACAAATATTATTTCTATCTAGGAATTAAATTTAAAGATAATTAAAAGGATATTTTCACAAAACAATAATTGAAACTCCAATTTCAATTAGCTTTTAGCAAAATTTTTCGGGAAATTATATTTTGAATATTTATTTCTGATAATTGTTTTTTAAGTGTTATAAAATCCGAAATAATTTCAGATTTGGAGTTTCGACGTCGACATCAAACCTCTGTAACCATATACGTGCTCAAAACCATTTACGTAAAATCAAAAAATTTGTAAAATTCGAATGCCAAAACAAAATCCATATTGTCAGGAAGTTCTAAAAATGCAGATTCCGAAAAATTTACTAACGCACGTCTCTTTGTGTAAATGAGCTGCAGAGATCTAAGGCCCTTTAACATAGTGGAGCAACCAGGGCCATTTTATTTATGTCATTTCGGATCACAGCAGACATAAAGGCGCCGCCGAAACTTTTCGATATTTCGGCTGACAGCCGGCTTAAAGCCGCCGCCGAAACTTTTCAATTTCAGCCGCCGCCGCCGACAAATTTGCTCGGCGCAGGTCTCTGGTTTTCACATTTTAGGCTTCTCACCTTAATTAAGCATTCAAAAAATTTTTGATTTATGGTTTCCTTAAAACAGATTCCCTTATTTATATTAAGCGTTCATACTTTTAATATTTATTATGCTGCTCAATCGAAATTTGATTGAAATTAAGTGAAATATTAAAAAGAGAGAGAAAAAAAGTCTTTCAAAATGAAAATTAAAAAGTTTTCTTTGAAAAAATTTCATATTTGAAAAATGACTTACGTTTGCCATATTGATGAAGGAAAAATGTTTGAATTTTATTGAATTTAAAGTACAATGGGTCAATTTCAACCTCCGGGTACTGTGCTTGTCTTGATCGACAGGTGCACGTCCTCTAACCTATTGAATTTAAAATTTATTTTAAATATTAAAAGTCTTTATTGGCATGAAGACATGAAGTTACAAATGAAGTTAAATCAAGTCAAGTTGATTTAGAGCTTTTTTCCTTTAAATAAAGTAAAATAAACAGATTTCAATACCTTTTGACAACTGCTAAATGGAGCATTCATTAAATATGCTTTTAAGTCTTCAATACAGAGATATTGAAAGTAAAATTCTTACGATTATGATTAATAGAAGACAATATTCATAAACAAAGTCCGATTTTGCAATGCTTTGGCTGAATAACGTGCCGCATACCATAGGCAGAGTTTGACGGATGATATGGGTCATGTGTCCTTGTCCCATACATCTGCAACTTAAGAAATCCAAACAAAACAATGCCTAACAGGGTCGACATCGCACCATCTCAGTGGTTAGTTCATATCACATCCACATGAGATAAAAGGAGACTTAAATCGCTCGTGCAGAATATCGAATGTGACCTGAACTGTGTTGCATTTAGCGATCTCCTGATGAAAGCACATATTATTAGTGTCCAGTTTTTCCAATATAGGCCAAAAGCGTATGGTGATCAGCAACCAAACATACTCAGTCTAGGCATTAAGCGCCTGGCTGACAACGTTCTCAGAGAAATACGAATCGATACTACGCTGGTAGCCGAAAATCGAAGGCATTCGATGCTTTTGGATCTCATTTGTATTCATATGCCACCAAATTCATCCTGAAATAGTACTCATACATGATTTTTTGATGAAAATTGGGTTCTATTGCCACCTGCTTCAGAGTACATTAAGCCAACATAACTCGTCTATGGCCGTCCATGGCGATTTAGTAAAATCTACTAAAGAAATGACAACCAATTCGACAGATGAAGCTTCAACAATATCGCCACTATCAACTGTTCTCCACTCAGTATTTCATTAAAGACTTTCTTGTTCGCTTTTACAAGAATACGTACCATAAGAAAGATCAGGATTGAAGTAAACTTTACCCAGTGAAATGAATTTCCATGTCTGTTATCGTAATAATCCATTGAAAATTAACAAAAATTCAAAAAGTTCTAATAAAATCTTCAGGAGATAAGTTAGACATTCAGGAAAGTACAATATATTTCATGTTCCATTTTTGTACGATTTCATCTTTCGTTTCTTTTCTTATTTTAATTTTTTCCTTTTGTTTTCGCATGTTTAAGACGCCGTTAAGATAATTTAACATAAAATTTTTGGCATATTCAAGTCAAATACACCAACAGAATTGATTTATTGACTCGTGTTTCCATAAGAAAGAAAAAACAAACAATATCTATATGAACAGCAACAACAATAACAAAATAATTATTAAAGTAAAGATTAAATAAAAAGGAAAAAATAATGTAAAAAACAAAGACATGAAAATATACGCATACAGACAGACGTATGCTAAAGACACACTCTTTAAAAAAAAAATGGCGAAAGTAAACATACATAGAGTTGCCATAGCTTACAAATTTTTGTAACTAAATCTCCAAAACACTAAAATGGACTTTCACAATTTGGTTTCATCATTTTTCCTCAGTCTTATGTCCCCCCAATAAATAATTTCTTATGCTCGCAATATATTTCCGATCATCGATGCAAGTTATCGATACAGTATCTATAAAAAATCGAAGCTATCAATACATTATCTATAAAAAATACAACTTGCCGATACATGTTCTATAGAAAATGCATGTCATGAATACATATCCTATAGAAAATGCAAGTTATCGATACAATATCTATAAAAAATGCAAGTCATCAGTACATTATCCATAAAAAAAATCCAAGCCATCGATACATTATCTAAAGAAAATGCAAATTATCGATACATATTCTATAGTAAATGCAAGTCATGGATACGTATCCTATAAAGAATACAAGTAATTGATACAGATACTGTAGAAAATGCAGGTCAGTGATACACATTCTGAGGACATACAAGTCATCAATAGAATGTCTGTAAAAAATGCAAGTCATCAGTACATTATCCATAAAAAAATCCAAGCCATGGATAGATTAGCTAAAGAAAATGCAAGTCATCGATACATGTTTATGGAAAATGCAAGTTATGGATACGTATCCTACGGAGAATGCAAATAATTGATATAGATACTGTAGAAAATGCAGGTCAGTGATACACATTCTGAGGACAATACACAATATCTGTAAAAAATGCAAGTCATCAGTATATTATTAATAAAAAATCCAAGCCATTTATACATTATCTAAAGAAAATGCAACTCATCGATACATTTTCTATAGAAAATGCAAGTTATCGAAATTTTTTTTATATAAAATCAAATCATCAGGTAAACTAAATACAGTTGAGTTCAATCAGAAAGCAGGCAAAATACTGCCATCCTTTTTTCCCAGGTCCACTTTTGTTGGGTAACTTCAAAATATTGAAAAAGGCATAAACGGCAACACTGAATACATATGAGAAAAAAAGGGGAAAATAATCTCATATAGCCATATTCTACTGTGCGTCAGCACAGACAACAAGATTTTGAGAAAAACTTCATGAGAACGATAAGAAAAGTTTCAATTTCAGACATTTTAACAGTGACAGTTTTATTGATTGAGAGGAAGCGGACAATAAAAGAAAAGAAATTGTGTCATACATACAATGGAAAAAAAATGGAGGAAAAAAGCGGAAAACAGGGAGGGGGGGGGGGGAAATAAAGGGAAAGAAACACAGTAAATTAATGTTATTGTCACTAAATAAATTAAGAAAATTAATGAATTGGAAATAGGAATGGAAACTAAAATCATGTAGCATTTATTTATTTATGCTTGATATTGTTGATGTTGTTGTTTTTGTTGTTAGTATAGTTAAGTTGATGTATGTATTTCCATTTCTACTATTTCTTCTATTACCACCCTCTGTTGCCATTTCTATTCCTTTCAGTTTTTTTGGTTTTTTTTATGGTTTTGTCCTGTCCCTTATGACAACAATTAATGAACAGGCCGCATAAATATTTAAGTTTGTCAAATAAACAAAACTAACAAATGCCGTCACATACACTTCAAGGACATTTTAATTGTATTGGTGTTTTATCAGCCGTGTTAATTTTATGTTTTTTTTTTCGTCATTTGTTATAGAAATGAAGGAAGGAAGGAAGGGATTCATTATTAAGCAAAAAAAAAAAATGGGAATCCACATTGGCATGAAACGAATATAAATTGCTAGAATTGGGGAGCATATTACCATTCGCAACTAATTAAGTTAAAAACTAAAGGGTTATCCATTAAATGGTTTCAAAAAAGATTTAATTTCCCTAAGAATTGTATGCCATTATAGTGCTTGGCATTGTCCGGATATGGAAGTAATACAGAGCCATTCATTTAAAGGCCGTCTAAGGATTCATTGTGGTAATCAATGCTTTTAAGGTAACGTTTTGGGTGGTTTCTTGCTTTTTAATTGCACCAGCGTTCTATGTTTTGAGTTCTATAAACCCTATATAGAGCTCGATGAGAAAGCAGGTTTAAAACTCAGCTGAAACATCTTGAACAAATCCAAAAAACATAAAAAAATATTTCTTTAAACGACTAAGAGCACTCTGCAGTTTTCTAGCAAAAACTCTGTGAAAGAAAATAAAATTGTGAAGAAAAGTTTCTCACAAATCTATCACTTGGAGTCGTCTTTAAACCATAGGTCACGCCACTTTTGTATAAAAATTAACACACACAACATACGTGGTGGAAGAAACTAGGTTGTAATCCTGATGAAAGTGTTGCAATGACGAATTATCTTTGTACGTATGAAATGCATGTAGGTTTTGAAATCACTAAATAGATTACCCGTTGTTACAGTTCCTCTGGTTTTCAATAGAGAGTTGGGTAATGGAAAAAGGTTTTGCTTTAATTTAACGCTACAATTAACAAACGATTCATTGGAATGAAACATTTAATGAAGAAAAAATGCCAAAACAATTATAATTTTTTATAATTTTTCTAGAATTAAAAAATAATGATGGACATGCCAAATTTATGTTACAAACTACAAGAAAAGGTCTATCATTGCAGGGTTTATTAACGACTTCATGGAGAAAAATTATATTTTTATTCATGGCATCAATAACTCATGAAATTAAAAGATTGAATAAATTTAAGCAAGCAAAAACAGTTGCCTTTCCATCACAACATAACAATTTTGCCACAATTAAGACAATTTTTATTTGACATGGTTTTTTATGGTCCAAGTTGAAGGTTAACAACAATGTCACAAAATTTCTTTTATGACTCGGCCTAATTTCTTTGTGGTGGTCGTTAAAAGGAAACTGTTATTGCGTATTGGCGTATGAGAAGTAATAAATTAAGTACTGAAGTACAAAAATTTATCTTAGAGGAGGGACGTTATAAAAATACTATGCGAAGGTCACAAAGAACATCCAAGTATTTGTTTAATGTGGCACATATTGTTAGTGTTTTTATTTAAAAAAAAATTAAGCTTTATTAAGAAAGTTCTTTAAAAGAACATGTCGTTTTCATTTCCTGTCTAGCTTATCATATTGTTGTGGTCCACCTTGCATTTTTGGATTGGCATGTGTTAGGTTTTCATGATATTCCATGGGAAGGTAGGCCGTAATCCTGATTGAAGGGTTGTAATGGCCAGGTTGTGTTAGTTTTCTTTTTAATGGAATTAGGCTATCAAATTAAATGAATTCTTTATTTATTTCACTTATCTAATGTGAGAAACACTTTTACTCCAAGTGGCAGATTTTTTCCTCATACTTCACGTACGTTTTCATTATGATTAACTATGTACGTTCCGTTGATATTTTTATTTATATTACAACGCAAATATGAAATTTCTTTTTATAAATTCTATTATTTCAGTCGTCTTATTAAGCTTTAAAATGGAAGAAGTAAATCCGATAAATAATTTCTGTCACTATCAGCACGAAATTGCTGACTATATGACCAGCATATATTTTTGTCTTTTTTTTTTGTGTCATATTTTAAGTTTCTTTATGTGTTTTGAAAAATGATTTCAGAAAATTAAAAAGAAACCGAAAAGTCACTTCATGGAATAATAAAATAAGAATTTAAGTTTCTTCTTCTTTTGCTTTGTTTTTTTTTTTTCTACGAATTCATGTATTTTTTTTTTATTTTCCTTTTTTAAAGAAGCTCTGACATAAATTGATAGTGCGATGGAAAAAAAAAATACAAGAAAAATTGCAAAAAATTAACAAACCCAACTGATAAAATAAAATACGTTGTAATCCAACGACATGGCGTTGCGATGAGATGATGTCACATTATTTATGAGTAAAATGAAATATTGTAGAAGAGAGTTGCCTTCTGTCTCTCTTTGAATTACAACAATTTAAAGCAACTGCCAGAAAATTGCCGGTCCTTTCAACAGGGATTTCCGATATTTTAGATCAATAATAATCAAGTTCGTTTAGCCATAATTGAACAATTTGAGTACCAACAGCATGTATGTATGAAGTTTCAACAGGCGCCATACATTTTATGAAAAATTTAAAAGTTCGTTTAAGCGATTTGAAGACATAGCCATCTCACGTGTAAGTGATGTAAACTGGCCCCAGATATCGTGAGAATTGACTCTGTTAGATTTATTCTTATGATATTTTCTTTAGTCTCCGATATAAGCCTATAAGCCACAATCCATAGCAATGCTCAAAGCCTATATGAACCATTCAATCGGTTAGCCTGATTTATGCTCTAGGTTTGGTTATGTTAGTGGGCATTTCGCCATTCACAGGCACGTTCAGGTCCACATGGACATTATTTTGCCCAGTATAGTGTAAGTCGCCGTGATCTAGTGGGTAGTGTGTTGGCTTATTAGACAAAAGGCCCGGGTTCGAATCCCAGGTCAGACATCAAAACGAAAAATATTTCTTCGGCGACTTCCTCTCAGCAGATTTCCGGCAAAGACTCTGAGAGTAAAAATTGCCATGAAAAGCTTCTCAAAAATTTGTCGTTCGTAGTCGACTTTAAACTGTAGGTCCCGCCACATAAAATTAACGCACACAACATAAGTGGTCGTAATCCTGACTGAAGGGTTGAAATGGCCAATTATGTATGTATAGTGTAAGTCACATTGTCATGATCCGTTATGAGCTGAAATCATGAAAAATTTAACATTTCGGAAGAGAACCAGGTCGCTCAGTCGCTCTTAGTTTGTTATAAAGACGGCACTCTCTATCTAATCACCCGATTGAACAGTCTAATGAAATTCCCCAGGCGAGATGCTTTCCTTACTAGCCTTCTTTTACCAGCTTATATATTAAGTCTTTCTCCCAAACTTAACAGTACTACGCAACCCATTGCTGTACCATCCTGTACCTGAATCTCATGAAGACCTTCCCTTAGGCTAAATAGCCTGTAAAAATCATGATAACCATGAATAATCCATAACCCAATCCTGAAATAATTTCGCTGCCTTGATAATTACAAATACCTCAACCTGGGATACATTGAACTCATCACAGGGTCTGCTGAAAATAACTGCGTCCTCTAGGATGCCAAGTAAGTTATGTAAGGCATGCCAACCGGAAGAGCAGCTTACCTCTGCATTCTCGTCTGCCCAATCTTGAGGGACTTTTTGTGTGGGATTTCTCCTCTTTTTTAAATTTATTGAATTAGAAAACTTTCATTAAGCTTCTCAAGGTAAGGACAATAAAAGCTCGGAATAGCAAATATACTCACTTTTAATCCTTTGTTTATATATGTACTAACGCTTTTCCCTTTCAACATTCAACAATTTCTACTCGTACGTGTGAGTTGTTGTTTTTATGCCCCCACACTTATTATTTGCCCAACGACCACACATGTTAAATAGAATGAAAGCACTTCCCTCCTCTTTTCCCTTTTTGTGTTTTTTTTTTTTTTACTAAAATTTACATTTAAACAGAAAACTTTTGCCCCCGAAAAAGAAAATTTATTTATTTATTCAAAACTATTTTTATTTGCAAATTTTTGGAATCTCGAATTACAATTGTTTTCACTTGTTTCAGAATATTTAGGAAATTTTTTATGAAAAATGTTAAACAAATATTTTTAAAACAATTTCTCCTTAGGAAACGTAGTTTAAAACATTTTTTACTTTTTTTCAATTTAATTTTTTGCTTTGTTTTCTTTCATTGTGTGTGTATGTGTGTGAAAATAAATTTAAATTTGGAAAAAATTTATTTTTCATTTGCGTTCATAACTTTCGTTACAGAAATCAAATGCAATGGAATTCTAAAATACTTTAGCAATGGAATTACACGGGCATGGCATGTTTTAATGTTACAATCAATCAGATATAACTACTAGGACGCGTGCTAACCACCCTACGCAATACAAACTTACAGAATAGGTCATCCTCTATCGAATCACATGATAAATCAGCCTAAATAAGTATCTCAAGAGAAATCTCTTCTTTTTCTTTACAGCTCAGCCCTCCCAGTTCCTATATAAAAGTTACAACCAGCACATACTCACTGACGATCCAACTCTTCGCCATATAAGACAAGATTTTCGACGATTCAACATGGACATTTTGCACTTAATACCGAGAATAGTGAACCTACAATCAGTAAAGCAAGCACAGCGACGGTTCTGATAGCAATTGGCGAACTCAGCCACTACAGGGTTCTAAACCAACACCCACAGGGCGAGGATCATTCCAAGGACCACACGACTCGGCACACCTCTTTGGATTTTCTGCCAAACGGACACTGCTTCAGACTGGTAGACTTGTGGCTGAATCCAGCGACTTCCTCGAACTTAAAATACACACTTTCTACACACTGTACAGCATCTCTACCAATATCCCAAGGTGAACAGATCAATTTTATTTTTTTTTAATCCCACAGGAAAACTATTTCGGAGACATTAGTAGAGCTAATACCAACCAATTTCAAGTTCACATAGTGACCCATCATTACCTACAAGACAGCTAGGCTATCCACATGGACGACGACTGTATACCCGAGCAGCTCCATTGCTATGATATCAGGTAGCCTCCGAGACAGCCTACGTGACATCCCGAGAATGAAATTCAGCTTCCGGATCAGCTTTTATCTTCGAGCCATTCGTAAGGATTTAATGACCGGCAAGTAGACTGCTACTGCATTCCTTGTATATTCTTTTAGTCAGTTTTACAACCTAGCTGCTCCCACCACCCGTATTAAGTGTGATAATTTTATCCATAAGGAGTCTACAATCCGTATTCGACTGATTTGGAATTTTATTTTACTCTCAGAGTTTTCCTAGAAGACTACTGAACTTTGTCACATAAGAAGATACAATGATTGCCTTGAAATGCTTTTGCCACAATAACTCAATTATGCCGCATAATTTTGTTGTCAATTTTATTGACCATATTGTTGGTTAGTATGACAGTTGGTAATGAACCAAAATCCAACCACAATAATAATTACAGTTATCTCTATAATTATAACAATTCCAGCGAAAGAACAAAGCGGGTGCAGCATAGATGTCGACATTAATTGGTTCTTTGAATTGTCATGATATCATGACATTTTAATGTCAAAGATTTCATAGAGTGAGAGTGAGAGAGAGAGAGAGAGCGAGAGAGAGAGAGAGCGAGAGAGAGAGAGAGCGAAAGTTAACAGTTGGATGTCGTTGTGTGTTCAAAGAAATATCAGAAATAAAACAGGCTCTCTATAGAACCCACACAATGTACTCGTCAATGCAAAGGCGGTTTTGGTACAATTTTTTTCTGAAGAAAATTCGCAGCATATTTGGAAAGATTTCTTTGAAATGCTATTTTAAATGGTATTCCAAATGGTAATATATGCTGCTGTACAAGAAGTATGCACATATTTTCCTTGTAAAAACACACGACGTCAAAAGCCAGACACTGAGAGTTGGGGGCTGGAATTTGTTCATAAAAAATGGGGAGAAAAATATTAAATTTTAAGCTGTGAAGACGTGAATTAAGGGAATTTAAAACTGTTGGTTCTGATTCTTCTTCCCTCCTTCTCAATATTTGATTTGCCATTGAATAAATGGTAATGCAGAGCAAGAGCTGAACAAATTCCGTTTGAAGCCATTCTATTGAATTTCTTTTGAATTTCGGAATTACTATCCGGCGACTTTGTTTCCATTAATTAAAGTCTTATACACATTTCCACGTGTTCCCATCCTTTCTGGTACACACAAATTCAAATTTAAGAGAATTAAAACAAAACAAAAAAACGCAATTAATATCTCGGTGTGTGTCTCTTTTGGTTTTTTAGAGAAATTTGCCTGCAATTAAAAGGAATTTTTCGTAAATTTCCACAAAATTTTCTCATCATTTCCAAAATGTTTCATTATAATATTCTGTGCTCTGTATATACATACAGTAGCGAGCACAAAAAATGCAACACTGTGCCATATGATCTTTAATAAGATCTGTTTCAAAATAACGGTAACTAATTTATCTATTTTCTTTTGCTGTTAATTCTTTCAATTATAAGATTTCAAAGTAACCACAGTTTATTCCAAATTCTGCTTTAAAAAGTTAAATTTTTTTGAATTAGTGAAAAAAGTGCAAATTTTTAGCGAGCAAAAAAATGCAACATAATAAAAAATAGTTAAAGTAAGTTATTTATTTAATTATAATTGAAAATTTCTTAAATAAGTTATACAACATGTGTTTTGTATTAGAAGCAGCTCTCAGCTGACAGTAAAATTGCAATCATTAAAGCCTTAGAAGAAGGAAAATCCATGCGTGAAGTTGGACACCTCTTTGGTGTAAATCAATCAACCGTATGTCGTATTAAATCTCGATTTTCCTTAAGAAATAGTGTGGAAAGAAACCAGGTAGTGGTAATCCTCGAAAAACTACCTCTTGGCCAGACCGCCAGATGATTGCACTGGTTAAAAAAGATCCACGAAAGACCGTAGTGGACGTTGCTAATTTCGCAAATGAGCAAATGGGAGTCTCTATAGGCGTTCACACTGTTCGCCGTAGGTTGAAAGAGGCTAATTTGCATGCGAGACGACCCGCAAAGAAACCTCTCATCAGTGCAATCAATAAAAAGAAGCGCCTGGAATTTGCAAAACGTTACAAGGATTGGTCAAATGAACAATGGGCTAAAGTCTTGTGGAACGATGAAAGCAAATTTAATTTGTTTGGCTCCGATGGGATAAATTTTGTTCGAAGACCGCCTGGAGATATTCTCCAAGATATCAACTTCCAACCGTAAAACATGGCGGTGGATCAATAATTGTGTGGGGTAAGGAACGATATGTTTAAAAAAAATTATTGATTTTACGCCACGTATTTACAGGTGCGTTTTCCCGTGATGGGAAAGGTCCTTTAACTCAAATCGAAGGAAAAATGGACGCCAAGAAGTACTGTGAAATCCTTGGAGAACACATGCTTCCTCATCTGCGGGAAAAAAATACCTCCTGGTAGCATATTCCAACAGGATAACGATCCAAAGCACTCAAGTCGCTTAGCTCGAAACTTTTTAAGCGACAATGATGTCAATGTTTTGGATTGGCCATCACAGTCTCCCGATCTAAACCCCATAGAAAATCTATGGGAGCTATTAGATCGGGAGTTAAGAGGAAACATCCGTCAAATAAGAGGCAATTAGAAGAAATTTTGAAAAGTGAATGGGAGAAAATATCCATTAACACATTAATAGCTTTAGTCGACTCTATGCCTTCTAGGTTGCAAGAAGTCATAAAAAATAAGGGCTACGCCACTAAAAATTAATTTTAAGATTTTTTTTTTTGTAAGAATTACTATTTAATTTAAATAAACACATTAAAATTATGCTGTTGCATTTTTATTGCTCCTGTATATATCATTAATTAAAAATATTAACATAATGTTATTGATAGTAGGTATCTATAACTGTAGGGATTAATAACCCAAAGAAATATTTTGAACTGGTCACCATTTTTTTAAAATTATCGCACTTAAAGATAATTTTACCCAACGTTGCATTTTTTGTGCTCGCTACTGTACGTATGTATTCGACGTATATTTGCTCTCATTTATGTTAGGAAATTATGCAGATTTTATTAAAATTGCTGATTAAGTTGTCATTTGGAATTCTTAAATAGTTTTTGTTTCTGTTGTTTCTTCTAACACTGCTTAATTGATAAAATTCTAATGAATTTTCTACGAAAAGTTTCTTAAAAAGAAAAACACAAACAATTTTTGTTGATTGTAATATTTATAGGCCTTCATCCTGATTTCATAAAAACAAAAAAAGTTTTCTTTAAATAACCCTATAAGACACACTCAGCAGTTTTCTTCTCTTATCAGGTTTTTATTGCTTATTATTTATGGTCTCAGTTAAAGTGAAGAATAAATAATAACAACAGCGAAATAAATAAGTTTAACCTTTAAAAACACATGATTTATTACGTCACTTGTCACAATATCATACAGATTTTGTCGATTCAAAAATCATTACACTTTTGCATCGAAACTCATTTCAATTTTGCAGTCATTTTAAACTGATTTGCTGTCATACAAAATAGAAATATGAACGATTAAACCGACATTTGAGAATAAACATATACAATTGAATACACAGTCATTCTTATAAAACAAGGCTCAATGGAAAGGAATTGGTTTGACATAATGATCACTGCACTTCAAATCAAATAAGAAGGGATGGTAAGCCCTTGATTTTAGGAATAAAACAAAATCTGGGTTTTAACAACAGCCAGTATTGAGCGTACACATAACAGCATGACTTATCTTTGGTCAGACTGCTAACCAACTAAAAGCAAAACTAACCTAAGTCCTCTGTTTCTATACTGAAATTGGTTAACAAAGAATTCCTTGGAAGAATAAAGCCACCGTAGTCTAGTAGACATTGTTTTGCCTTATTACAAGACAGCTCCTGGTTTAAGTTCCTACTCATATGTATCGAACTAGATATGAGCAAATATTTCTTACGACTTCCTCTCAGCAGTCTTCTGGTAGACATTGTAAAAGAAAATAAGATTGGCCAAAAAAGTTTCAAAAATCCGTCGTTCGAAGTTGACGTTAAACTGTAAGTCCCGCCACTCGTGTATAAAATTAACACACACAGAGAACAGATGGTCTGAGAAGCTAGGTTGCAATTTTGACTAAATGGTTGTAGTGACCAATTCCACAAGAGAGCCACCTAAGTTGTTACCTAATATGTCCCTTATACTGCAACCTACATGACAGCAATCAGCCTCCATAAGCAATCGTCGATGTGTTGCACACACTCTCCGTGGATTTAACACCGATAGGCTTCACATTCAACAGCCTTAATTAAATTTTATAAAAATTACGCCAGCATTTGAATTTCTTTATTGTCGGTTTGGCGGAAATGCACAGAATTCTTCACCACAGTTCCATAGGCTGTAGCAGAAAATCTTAAACAATTTTCCTTTTTTAATCAATCAATCAAGAATCATGTCTGTATAATCTCATGTCAACTTCATGCGATTGGAGTACTATATCAGGTTCTAGAATGATAGGATTGCCACAACACACTGTGCATTAGGAATAGTTGGAAAGAACTTTTCTTTTTGGGTTTTGCTTTTTCCCAATAGAGGAAGTGATGTCTTCTTTTAATATAATCCTCGTTGTTGATATTGTTCTGCAGGAATGTTGTTTATATTCTGCATAGATTAAGTTAGGCCGGAGTGGTAGCTCAGATATCACAAAGCTCACTTGAGCACGCATAGCAGCCCACGGGTGAACGCAGTCCCTGTACTAACCAAGTTCCACCAAAATCAGGGAAAAGGAAGAATTTGGTCAACGCAAGGGCTGCACCCTGGATAGATTACTTTGATGAAGAGTTTCGTATTCCTGCCAACCTCTAGATTTACTTAACTGGCCTTAATTGTTGCGAACAGGATAGTCTAGTTAACATGTAGTCGTATGCAGTCTCTATTAATAAGATGAGATTCCTCGATTTAATTAATAACCCAAATTGACCTCTGTGGCCAGTTGAAGGTTTAAAAAATAAACCGCTTTTGTTAAGCCTTTAGGTGTTTTGTGTAGCAACAAGCTGAGTATCACAAAGAAAATCATATTAAAAATTGTCCTTCACAACCATCACAGTTTTTCAATACACTCAAGATGTTTTGCACTAATCGGCTTAAAGGTGACATCGTTGTCCATCGTTGCTGGAATGCTCAAGAGGATAACAATACATTTGTAAGATACTCGGTATAGTACTCATACTTAGATCTGCGAAAATAAATAAATGTAATCTGACAATAAAAGAGAGGCCAAATGAAATGAAACGAAGGACTGCCAGCGGCTATGGTTGTACGAGTGGCAATGACGGTGACAGTTAGAGTGGCTGTGTCTGATTTAAACGAACAAATAACAATTAAACAAAACACTGATTAGTACATAAAAAAAGAACGAAGACTTTTGAAAATAAATATGAAAATAAAAATGGTTTAGAGGTCATAGAGAATTACAGAAGAAGATACAAAAACACAACAAAAATACCCAGCAGCCTAATGGGGACCACAAGTACGTACTTAGCCAAGTAACTACATGGCAGTGTGCTATTTCTAATAAATTAATCGGATTAAAGACATTAAAACAGCTTTACTTAGGAATTGCTCTCTTATCAAAAGTATGTTATAAACTATCACACACATAAACAAGTGAAAACTGCTGAAATATAATTCGAAAATATTTCGTAAGTAAACGGAATATCGCTGTTATCAAGTGCTGAAGGCATTCCATTTCAATAAATGTTGACAAAAACAAAATCAACAATTAAGAAGAGTATCTATCAGTGCAATTCAAATAAAACTATTCAAGTACAACAGTTAACAGTAATAATAAATATCCGTCCAAAATAAGTTACAACAGTTATAGGTTAAACAGGAGAATTTATTTTACAAAATTCCCTTTGTCGCTTGGTCTACGTTGCTTCAGAGTTCACTAATTTTTCCTTGCGATCAGGGTTTATTGAAGACCATTTTACCTAAAGGTTCTGGAATGAATGGATTGCCAAAACACACTGTATGCAAGTGTATTTGGTTCTTGTATTGGGAATAGTGGTGAGGAACTCTGCTTATTGTGTTATCTTGGAGGATTTTATGCGTTCTATAGAAACCTATGCAATATAATTAAGTCAATATTCCATTAATTGAGAACAAAATTTAACCGTTCAGGTATAATAAATATAGGCAATATTCAGCTTACTTAAACACACCAGCTGGTTGTTTCAACATTGTTGTTGTTTTCTCTTTCTTTATCGTTGCTAATATTTGAGTTGTCAAATATCAACAGGAAGTGTTCGGTTACTTATAATATGTTCACTAAGCAGACTTATGACAATTAACATTTAATTGAGCAATAATTAATTGGGATTTATATGAAATATTGAGATCAATATTGGCGTTAATTGCGGTTTACGCAATAAAGGTGCATACGTGAACATAGTATAACATCACCAATCGCAGAACAAACCAAATTCTCTGAAATAAGGTCGATTAGGCTTCTTAATGGCTTCATTAATAGACACTGCATGGTTAGAAGAAATGTAATGATTACCATTAAAGAGTTACCAGAATGATGTATGCCTATACTGTCTGAAGAATACGTTACTGTAAAATCTGTTTAATTTTGCCAGAAGTTTTTTTCAGTGCTGAATAAAGAATCTACAGGTTTCAACTTGAAAGACATTAAATTTGATTATTCATGTGCTTAAGTACTTTATAAAGGACTTCATAAGTTCACATAATGCTGTTAATACTCACCAGTACGTGACATAAAGTTTTTATAGCACCACCTAAAAATACAAAAAAAAAAGAAAAGAAGAAGAACTCATTAAATGTTATGAATACAAATGATATTTCATTAATTGTTACATTCATTGAAGAGAATATAAACTTAATTTCTTTTCTAAATCGTATGCAATCAATAGAAGAGTTCAATTGTAAATTTATAAAAAAAGAACAGTATTTGGTAGCAAGCAAATTGAATTCTATAAAAATCGAAAACCAAATTCTTCAGCATGCTGAACATTTTACCCCTAAGCTGCAATTGTGTAGGCTGGCTTATTTCAATTGTTCATTACAACTCTTTAGCCAGGATTACAACCCAATTTCTCACATCAATTTAACCCCACAGCAGACTGCTGAGAGGAAGTTACCGAAAAAAATTTTTTTCAATTTTCTTTATATTTGAGATATATAAGCCAGGTTTTGAAGCACGGTTTCATGTTTACTGAGCCCAAACACTATTTATTTGACTACAGCTACTTCACTGGCTAGCTTGACAGACAGAATCCTCACTCTATCTTTTCTAGTTTCATACCTTGGCAAACCATTAAAATCTTAAACCAAACTCAGCTTTAAATTTTTGTTGTAGTGGTAAGGAACCTTGCTAACCACAGATT
Source organism: Sarcophaga peregrina (assembly GCA_014635995.1). Classification (NCBI taxonomy): domain Eukaryota; kingdom Metazoa; phylum Arthropoda; class Insecta; order Diptera; family Sarcophagidae; genus Sarcophaga; species Sarcophaga peregrina. The sequence continues at coordinate 21,901,030 of CM025793.1, forward strand.
CCTACTTTTTCCCTGCTAATCGGATTATGGTTTACAAATCATAATGAGGGGTGACAGTTTGTTTTTCTGCAAAAATGTTCGTGGTGTAGAAAGTTTTCTAACTGAGATTTATTTGGATCTGATGAGATATAACTGCTCTGTACTACTATGCCAATAACTTACTACAACCAGTCCTACGCCATGTATTTCTTAGGCAATCATTATTCAGATTCAAATGTAGTGTAGTTAAAGTGAGAAAGCTAACAGTGACGTAGGCTATCTCAATATCGTAGAGATATTTGCTTCAGCATCACTCAAGTAACACTTAAGCATGGAATGAGAAGGAGCCAAATACCTATACGAACAGAATTTTAATTGCTACCAAATTTATAAGGGCCCTTATGCTCCAGTAAGTGTATGCAAATCTTTTTATTTAAAAAAAAAGCTCCGACAATTTGGTATCCATTGAGTATTTCTTTTTGCATTTAATTTATTTCAAATTCAGTTTTTAATTGATTTTTAATAAAATTCTATGCCTAAACAAAGTCTAAACATTTTCAAGGATACTTGAATATGTCCATCACTAAGGAGTACTTAAGAAAAGAAGAAAAGAACTTCAAAAGACCTTGAGAAACATGTTGTGCTTCAATTTTTAATAAAAATGAATTCATTTATGAGAGGGAAATTACCATAATAATCTGAAAAGTAAACGAAAAAATCAAATTCGAAAGTCATTAAGTAAAGTCAACCAAAGAACTACAAAGAGAATCATTAGAACTTTTTTTTGTTTTTGCTTTAATGATATGCAAGTACAAAGACGTATAGAATGAAGAAAAATGGGGAAAGAGTGTTTAAAGGTTTTGTCATTATCAGTAATTTGTTTAACTTTTTTTGCTGTTGTTGTTGTTGTTGTTTTAAACCACATTATAATGAATAATTTCCTCCTGTTTTTTTTTCCAAATACTTTGACTGGCAGAATTCCATTTTAAAAATCAAATCAATGCCAGAGAAATAAATGTTTCAAGTGTAACGAATGAGTATTTATTGTTTTACAAAGTACTCAAGTATTTCTTTTTTTCTCTGCATGTGGTTGTTGTTGTTGTTGTTGTTAAAACAATTACTTATAAATGTTTGTTTCTTGTTTGAATTTCCTTTTCATGTTTGTATTGCTGCTGGTTGTTTGCCTTTTTAAATTTGTTTTCAACAAATGTTTACAAAACTTGATTCTGAGCCAATTTATTACCCAAGAAACAAATCGATGGTAGTAGAACAACAATAACAAGAAAAATTGGATTATCTCCAAATCGATATAAAACTGAACTAGAACATTACTGGCAACTCACTACGACTATATGATGCCCTACCACCTGTCGCATAATTTGCCAGCTTGGAACCAGTTTAATTCATCAAAAGTTTCTTTTAGTTCGTCACGATATTCGTCTGTTGTTAAAGCATGTTCTAGAATGATAGGGTTACCATATGTCTGAAAGTATAATTGCATGAAAAGCAAACAAATCATTGCATCAACTTCCTTAAAAAATATCTTGAAATCATCTTAAAAATATCATAACTTTGACTTTGATTCCATGGATGTACGGTAAGAAGTTGTTTAGAAAAATCTTTACAAAAATCTATACAACCATTATAGAAAGTGTAGGGTATTGAAATTACTTCACAAAATGAGAAAACACAAAACAATTGAAACTGAAACTGAAATTGAATTTGAATTTGTTTGGAAGAATGAAAGCAAGAACGAAAGAAAAAAGAAAACAAATGTTTGGCAAGGATATTTCAAATAAATTGCCATACTTTGTTTGCAATTTGCCAATGTTATATGCCTACAATATGTGATCTTAAGCTGCCTACGAGTATAACAAGCATTTAATTGATAATTATTTATGGTTCAGGGTAAACAGGCAAATGGAAATTTCTTTAAACTGGTTATTATTTAAGGAGAACAGTGTTCTCTAAACATGCCATATGTAGATTTGGTAATGTAAAAAATTCATTTGAAAATGTATACACACGCTACGGTATTTATGTACCACGCATTGTGTATGAATGACAATTCAACTGTTTACGGTTTAAGCTCAATTAAATTTATACCTTAACATTCTGTATTCAAAATCTAAACGTGAAGAGGAATATTCGAAACTCTTTTCAACTTCTTTAATGTGAAGACTTGTTACTCCAGGAAAAAATAACTGAGTTCGGAGAAATTGATCTGGAGATGATAAGACTAAGCTTTTGAATCATTTGCAAATCTTCCTGCATAGCACGAACACGTAAAATCCGTATACCCCTCTAGTAAGTAATTAACAGTGTCAGCTGTTATGTTTACACCGAAAGTTTCACATACGGATAGGCCGGCTGAAGGACGACACACTGGCCAAGCGATCACAAACGATTACGTCCTGCGTAAAAGACGGAGGCTACGTAAGAATGTATGATTTTCAGGGAACTAGTCACTTTATTACGCCAAAGCAAAATCCGTTGTAGTAGCAATAGTGTAATGAAGCACAAGCCATTTTGCAAAGATAATCCAATGGATCAATTGAGTTGGTTACCCTACCGCCATTAATGAGAACTTAGCTCTCTCTTGTATGAACTCTAGAAACCTCAAAACGGATTTTTAGGTATTGGGCCAGATATGAAAGTTGTATTTCATTGTCGATCGGATATAAGTAATGTAAATAATAAGGAAATCAGATGAAGTGAAGTATTTCTTGTACCGTCTTTATGAAACCGTGGCATTTGAATACTTCTTTCGACACCCTTAACTACAGATGATGCAATATTATTGCTGCGTTGAGTTAATGTCAACCATATTCATACAACCCTATCCTGAGATTGATTGTAGATCGGATTTGAGTGAGTCATTCATATTAATCCTCTTCGCCTCAATCACTAAAAGGCATGGGATACTGTTATAAGGATGTGCATGGCAACTATTGCTATCATCTGCAAAAGAGTAGATAGGATTAGAAAATGAAGAAAGAAGATCGTTAATGAAAATCAGAAATAGAGTTAGAGATTGAACAGGCCTTTGCAGTACCTCTGAATTTATCCTGAACTCGTATGATGGTCTCCAATCTGATTTGTACAATTTATAAAACTTGCTGAACACTCTCTCGTCTTTGCTTGAATTTTATCTTATACTATGCGAGGGTTTCCACCACAACTCACATTTTTCTTCTCAATTACAGAAGAATAATTTTCTGAATAAATTTTACATATTAAAAAAATCATTTTATATATTAAAGTTTATAGATTATAAAGTTGAATTCAAAATCTTTTTAAAATCCTTTTTCATACCCCTTCTAACGTACGTTAATTAAATGTTGACATCAAATTATTTTTCAAATAAAATCTATTCGTAGTAACATTTTATTTTAAACTGAGCAAATGTTTGTTTTGCAATTGCATTTTAAAATAATTCCGAAATTAACACGTGTTTTCCATGTTTTCTAGACAGCAAACGAATGAAATTTTAATTAAATTCACCAAAATGTAAGGGGGAGCAGCAATTTACCTAAAATGTTCATTTCAAAATACTATTCGTTAAATAAATACACAAAAACCAATTCAAAATATTGACTAAACGATCAATATTTTAATAAAATATTTTATTTGTTGCGAAGCAAATAAGTGATACATTTCATGTCACAATGTCACTTATTTATCACAGATAATCGATAGAAAAAATTGAATTTCGAATTGCAATAAAATGTCCACAAACCCACGGGAGAGAGAATATTTTATTAAACGTTTTCGAATAATGGAAAGTTAATTTGTTGATGCAATATTTAGAGAAATACTTGCCAGTGGTACAACGTAATCGGACGTTTGTGTCAATTAATTGAAATGTTAGAGATTTTATTTACAAGAACTCTAAATGAATTACGGAAATAATAAAGGGATGGGATGGTACATCAAATAGTGATGGGAATCAAGCAACAAAAATTAGGGGATTAGTGCCAAACAAATATTGTTTTAACTTGTTTCATCCCAGATCATTTTACTAAAGTAAAATCATCAAAAATAGCATTAAACATGTGATGGAAATGGTGACCAGATTACTGTTGAAACTACTTTATATGTTGGCTTAACAATGGAAAAACAAATAGTTTGATTGTGTTCAAATTTTAAACACTGAATTAGAATTCCAATCAGATGTGACCAAAATTTTTTTATTGACACATAAGTGCACTATTAAATTTGCCTTTTCTTTAGCTATGGGTGAATGGCAGAAAAATTCAGTGCGATGTTCACAGCAACCCGCATATTTTTCAAGTGTCGAAAGAAGTATGCAAATGCCTTAGTTTTATAAGACCGTGCAAGAAATACTTCATTTCATCCGATCTCCTAATTATTTAGATCAATTTTATCATGTATGGTCCAATACCTCAAAGTCTATTTTGAGTGTACAGGAGAGAGTTAAGTTGCACATTAACGGCGGTAAGGTATCCATTTCAATTGATTCATTGGGGCATTGTTGCAATATGGCTTGTTTTTCGCTGTCCGACGAGTTTCGTTTTGGCACAATAAAGGGATTTATTCCCGAAAATCATATATTCTTACATAGTATTTATCTCTCTAGGTGATCACACCCGTTAGTGTTTGATTTTCCAGTGAATCGCACACTGTACTACAGAAAGAATTCATTTTTTTTTCTTCACTCGGGCTATCCATATGTGTTGGCTTATTAGACTGAAGGCCCGAGTTCAAACCCCAGGCCAGACATCAAAACGAAAATATGAAAATATTTCTTCGGCGAATTCTGGCAAAAACTCTTAGAGTAAATATAATTGCCATGAAAAGCTTCTTAAAAATCTGTCGTTCGAAATTAACTTTAAGCTATAGGTCCCACCACTCATGTATAAAATGAAAAAGACATAAATGGTGTGAGAAGCTAGGTTGTAATACTAACTGAAGGGTAGTAATGACCAATTATATATGTACTATCTACTACACGAGTTTATAAAACCCTCTTCAAATAATCAACACAGAAATACCGGTCCCCAAGAGAACATAACACCAACAGCGAAAATATCTGGTGACAGTCCTCGTCCCTAACAAGGTAAGCCAGTAAGTCCTTTTGCTTTCAAACTCGTGCATTTCTAAATAAAATCCAAATGTTTGTGTATCATTTAAGAAATTACAGACTTTTTGGCCGCACCTTCCTTTACACAAAACAATCATTTTGAAATGCCACAATATGATATCCTTCCTTGTTTGCTTTATGAGATTATAAATGTTCAAACAGCAATTATCCACATGTGAGAGAATAAGTATGTTGTTGGGAGTTGTCTGTCATGACTTAATTAGTTTATAAATCTTTAAACATGTATTATCATAAGTAATTACAGGGAGAGGGGGGATAATTAAATTAAGTAATAAAGGAAAGTCTAATAATGCATAAATGCTGGGTGTATTAATAAAAATCAACGTAATTGTTTTCATGCCACAATTTATAAAAGAAAAATGATGGAAGTCTTTAAACACATTTAAACCATATTGAGAATATAAAATGAATTTCTTTTTCTCCTTAAAAAAAAACAAAGAAAATAAAAGTTTTCTTCATTCATGCTTAACATTAACTACAGTATACTCACCCTCTGTTACTATAGTAATACATATGTACAGTAGCGAGCACAAAAAATGCAACACTGTGCCATATGATCTTTAATAAGATCTGTTTTAAAATAACGGTCACTAATTTATCTATTTTCTTTTGCTGTTAATTCTTTCAATTATAAGTTTTCAAAGTAACCACAGTTTATTCCAAATTCTGCTTTAAAAAGTTAAATATTTTTGAATTAGTGAAAAAAGTGCAAATTTTTAGCGAGCAAAAAAAGTTAGTAAGTAAGTTATTTATTTAATTATAATTGAAAATTTCTTAAATAAGTTATACAACATGTGTTTTGTAATAGAAGCAGCTCTCAGCTGACAGCAAAACTGGAATCATTAAAGCCTTAGAAGAAGGAAAATCTATGAGTGAAGTTGGACACCTCTTTGGTGTAAATCAATCAACCGTATGTCGGATTAAATCTCGATTTTCCTTGAGAAATAGAGTGGAAAGGAAACCAGGTAGTGGTAATCCTCGAAAAACTACCTCTCGCCAAGACCGCCAGATGATTACACTGGTTCAAAAAGATCCACGAAATACCGCAGTGGACGTTGCTAATTTCGCAAATGAGCAAATGGGAGTCTCTATAGGCGTTCACACTGTTCGTCGCAGGTTGAAAGAGACTAATTTGCCATGCGAGACAACCCGCAAAGAAACCTCTCATCAGTGCAATCAATAAAAAGAAGCGCCTGGAATTTGCAAAACGTTACAAGGATTGGTCAAATGAACAATGGGCTAAAGTCTTGTGGAGCGATGAAAGCAAATTTAATTTGTTTGGCTCCGATGGGATAAATTTTGTTCGAAGACCTGCCTAGACAGAGATATTCTCCAAGATATCAACTTCCAACCGTAAAACATGGCGGTGGATCAATAATGGTGTGGGGTAAGGAACGATATGTTTAAAAAAAATTATTGATTTTACGTCACGTATTTACAGGTGCGTTTTCCCGTGATGGGGTAGGTCCCTTAACTCAAATCGAAGGAAAAATGGACTCCAAGAAGTACTGTGAAATCCTTGGAGAACACATGCTTCCTCATCTGCGGGAAAAAATGCCTCCTGGTAGTATATTCCAACAGGATAACGATCCAAAGCACTCAAGTCGATTAGCTCGAAACTTTTTAAGCGACAATGATGTCAATGTTTTGGATTGGCCATCACAGTCTCCCGATCTAAACCCCATAACAAATAAGAGGCAATTAGAAGAAATTTTGAAAAGTGAATGGGAGAAAATATCCATTAACACATTAATAGCTTTAGTCGACTCTATGCCTTCTAGGTTGCAAGAAGTCATAAAAAATAAGGGCTACGCCTCTAAATATTAATTTTAAGATTTTTTTTGTAAGAATTACTATTTAATTTAAATAAACACATTAAAATTTATGCTGTTGCATTTTTATTGCTCCCATGAAATTCGCACTCTTTTTAATAAATGACAAAATAATATTTCAATAATTAAAATTATAATTATTAATTAAAACTGTAGGGATTAATAACACAAAGAAATATTTTGAACTGGTCACCATTTTTTTAAAATTATCGCACTTAAAGATAATTTTACCCAACGTTGCATTTTTGGTGCTCGCTACTGTACGTATGTAGATATACACCCGTTATTCATTTCCCTTAAAGGAAGTTAAAATAATTTCTTGCTTTCAATGATTTTTATTTCAATTTAAAGTAATGCTTTCTTTGTGGAGGCCCCGTCTCCCCCGCACTCATCCTCAGCAGTTTATGTTTCCTTCGATTCATTTTACTTACATTTTAAAGACTTAAAATGAATCGAAGTTTATTTTCTTCCGTTTCTGCATCTTCTTCGTCATCCTTCTAATATTGTATGGAATTGTGTTAGTGTGTTAGTCTGTTAGTGTGTTAGTGTATTGTGCTTGTTTGTTAATATTTTCCTTTTATTTTTTTCTATTCTCCCTTTTTCATTATTCCTGTACAATATGCCACACATTTGTTTTGTTTTTATTTTATTTTCGTTTTATTTCCATTGTTTGCGTTTGTTTAAGAGAAAACAAGAAAATACAAGAACAAAACATGAAACGTAAAAATAAATAAAAATACAAAGAAGAAGCAAAGGAACCAAAATATATATCAAATATACAGGGGGACGTAGATGGCGATGGAGATGGAGAGCGGAAGATCAGAGGTGTGTAGAATGTGTAAAGTTTTAATTGCTTAAGAAAATATTTTGCATTGAAAGGAAAGAAAGGAAAATAAAACAAAACAAAACAAAACACAACAAAAAAGGGAAAGGAAACGCTTCCTTTGGTGCTGTTCCTATTTTATATTCACCATAGCCGTTGGCAACACTCAACACAATGTTTGTGCTGCTGCTGCTGCTGCTTGCCATTAACTTGAATCGTAATTATTGTCTGATATCAGCGTGTAATTAAAATAATGATTTTGAATTCAATTTGAAAAAAAAAAGAAAAAATTTTAAATTTCTTGTAAAAAAATACTAAAAGTAGAGTCACTCGTCTCGTCAATAATTGCAAGGTGAATAATTAGTTCTTCTTTTTGTTTTTGAATAATTTCCCCAGTATTTATGTCTACATACTTAGGATTGGCAAATGAAAAGTTTCCATTGCCTAGTTATTATGGCTGCTGGAGTGTTGTCTTTTTGAGAAGCTTTGTTTTACCATCATGGTCTTTTCATAGATACAATCAAATCACCTGGCTACTGGCAATGGCCTAGCTTCTACAGAAAAGAATAAATTTTTTCTCACGAAAGTGTGCCCAGATTATGGGCATTGAATATGGGCACTCGTAGAGATAAAGACTCTTCTCCATTCAAGTGGTTTTAAAGCTATCAAAATTTTTGTTAGAAAACTACAATGGCAGGAGAAGTGCATCATTTATCAAATTATTCAGAAATAACATGAGGTGACTGGTTTTTTTTTGACCTACACACGATAGGTTCAGAACACATTTACATGGAGATAGTCTCGAGTCCAGCATATATGTATATAGATGAGAGAATGAACCATTGAAACATCCAGAAGGTGCATGACCAAGGAATAGACATTATTAACACCGAGCATAGAGCCTAAATGCTGGCCTTAGTTGGACATCTTTCTACCAGGGAGTCCACCACCTAACCTAACCGGTTACCGAGCAACACCCTGAGTCCTATCAGGGAAATAGAATTGAAGGAGATATTCCAAGGAAACCCTATAAAGTTTTAGGGAGTACAAAAGCTCATATTGTCACAGTACAAGAGCGTATTCCTCACGCCAAATAATAATATTAATAGGCACTCATACGGAGCACATTAATCTTGAGAACATGACAGACAAAAACTTCCGGTGTTGCAGAGACCGAAAAGAGTAGAAAACTGTTCCTCTTCTATTGGATAAGTTTGTCAGCGCTATATTAGCATTTGTAGTCGTCGTGGTCTAGTCTGGAATGCGTTAGCTTTTTACCCGTGAGCTTAGATTTCTTAGATTTGAAGTCGCCGTGGTCTAGTGGGTAGTGTGTTGGCTTATTAGACAAAAGCCCCGGGTTCGAATCCCAGGTCAGACATCAAAACGAAAAATATTTCTTCGGCGACTTCCTCTCAGCAGATTTCTGGCAAAGACTCTGAGAGTAAAAATTGCCATGAAAAGCTTTTCAAAAAATCTGTCGTTTGGAGTCGACTTTAAACTGTAGGTCCCTCCACTCATGTATAAAATTAACGCACACAACATAAGTGGTGTGAGAAGCTAGGCCGTAATCCTGTCTGAAGGGTTGTAATGGCCAATTATGTATGTATGTATGTAAACAAAATATGAAAAAGTGTTTCATAGGCGTCCTCCTCTTAGCAGTGAATCCTTCTGGCAAAAAAATTTTAGAATAAAATAAAATCTGTCCTACGAAGTAGACTTTAAACTGCATAAAATTAACACACACTACATAAGTAGTGTGAGAAACTAGGTTGTAATCCTGACTGAAGAGGTTGTAAAGACTACTTACGTATGTGTCTGCTATGCAAATGGTCTTACGGATCTGTTGAATATGGAATAGATCCATTAAAGCAAATAGATGACTGTGGTATTATAATGGGTCCTATGTTAACGCTTATTTACCTATTTAAGACGATTTAGGGAAAATTTAGGGAAAATGAATGATTGTGTTATTATACAGACATAATTGGCCATTACAACCCTTCAGTCAGGATTACGACCTAGCTTCTCACACCACTTATGTTGTGTTCGTTAATTTTATACATGAGTGACGGGACCTACAGTTTAAAGTCGACTCCGAACGACAGATTTTTGAGAAGCTTTTCATGGCAATTTTTACTCACAGAGTCTTTGCCAGAAATCTGCTGAGAGGAAGTCGCCGAAGAAAAATTTTTCGTTTTGATGTCCGACCTGGGATTCGAACCCGGGCCTTTCGTCTAATAAGCCAACACACTACCCACTAGACCACGGCGACTTCAAATTATAGTGTGTCTTAAATTTTATTATAGTGTGTCTTAAATTTGTCAACGCCTACTTTTCTATGGCACTTATAACCTTTTGATGTCCAGATATCCTTGTGTAGTCTTTTGATAACTGAAAATAGGCATGTAGGGCTTGCAAAAAGGAGTTTCGTTCCTTCCAAACATAATATTTAAATTGAAATAATTTTTAAAGAAATAAATTTTTTTTTTAAATAAATTTTAAATTTAAAGAAAATTTCGAACAAAGATTTCATTTTCCTTTGCTTCTAATTGGTTTCATAGAGTAAAATAGAGATTGTATTCACATACAACATACACACACTCATATGGCTACACAGACAAAATAGTGAAAACAGAGAGTTAAAATGATTCAAAAAATTTACCGTAAGAGCGTAGGATGTGACGTAAATCCACTTTCTTTGCCTACCTCACTTGGATTTCATCAGTTTTACTGTGTTGGCATAAGCTAAACTATACGCATATGTATGAGTATGTAGACGAATGTATGTGTGCATGTGCATTAGCTTTTATGAAAACATTGACATTGTGAGGTCTTAAATTCTCATTTTACAAAGAGAAACAAGAATTAAAAGCGGATTGTTTTACAGGCATCCGTTTCCTTTATTATTGCTGTTGTTGCTGTTGCTAAAGCTCAAAAAAAACAAGCATTAGGGGTCTCATTACACACAAGCTTTTTTCTGCACATTTAATTCCTTAATTAGAGGTGCAGATTCAATTTGTGGGTTATATTCCACAGATTTTTTTTTTTTTTGTTCTATTTTGCTTTGTTCCCTTTTATTATTTTGTTTACTTTGTATGAAAAGAAAATAAATATTTTCTATTTTCTCATTTTTTTCTTTTTTGTTGATTTTGTTTTTCTATAAGCAATTAAAAATTTTTTATTAAGTTTATTTTACCACAGACGGGTTTATTAAGGCCTGATTTTCTTTTTTGAAGAACATTCCTTTGAAAGGCTTTTTTGCTTGTAACCTTTGAAGGAGATTTATTTTCTTTGTAAGAAAACAGAAGGCAAAGGAAACAACACGTTGTTCTGTAAATATTTGTTTTGTCTTGTTTTATTTTTTCTGTTTCAAAAAACATTTTTTTTTTATATATTTTACGACTTCCGTTTGTAACTTTTTCTATTGCGACTGTAAAGCTTACGTTCTCGGAATTGAGACTCTATAAAAGCTATTCCATAAATACCATTCCATATTGTCTTTCAGTGGGAAAAAAATTGATTTTTTTCTTGTAATTTTTCCAAGATAAACTCTCTAAAAGTTTAGTGTTTTACTTTGTTTGTTTGTTTGTGTTGTTTGTTGTTTTAAAAGTAATTTCTTGCGTTTAAAACAATAAGAAATTAAAACAAAACAAACAAAATACACAATAATGCTGATGCTGTCGAACGACTTCCGCTTCTTCTGTTATTGTCGCCTTGGGAGCTTTGTAAACTCCATTATGTTTATCTAGCCAGAACAAGCAAAAGAACATAAACTTTCGAAAAAGTTTAAAAAATACATGGCCTTCAAACAAATCAAATCCGGTATTGTTTTAGTTTTTAAACAGTTTATGAATCAATTTTGTTTCCAAACAACTATTTTTTTCATTATCAGCATCATTATTTTTTTCCACTTTCTAGCCAGTCTTTAGCATTGTTTACATAAATAAAGAGAAGCAAGAATTTAATTCGCATTGTAAATGAAAATAAACTTTAGTTTGACGAAAATCTCCATCTCATACATCAATGGTATGCATGTATGTATCCTGCAGTAAATTAGCACGGCTTCAAACCCCCTACAAATAATCGACTTCAAAAGTCCGTTTACCTTCTAAGTAGAAACCGATAGGGCACAAATCAAGTGTTCTCTGTTCGATGTATGCCCACATTGACCTGCATGCAGATTTGTGTCATCGTACAAATTATCGTTTTAGGATATTCGCCATTCGTTTTGACTTATTCCTGGATTTTAAAAATTGTCAGATTATCATAAAATTTAGACGACGTAAAACTGTACTTAATACCTAGTTTATTTACATACATAATTACATATATAATTTGTCATTATGACCCTTTAGCCAGATTTGCAAACCTAGCATCTCACACCACCACATATTATGTGTCCAAATTTTATTCATGAACGGCTGGAAGGAAAATTTTTCATGGCAATTTTATTCACTTTCAGAATTTTCGTTAGATGGATACTGAGAGGAAGTCGGAATTGCCTCTATAATTGAAATTTAAGCACAAACTTCTTCCAAAAGCAATTATAATGAGAGTCAATAAACTGAATAAAGACGAGAGACTTTGAAAGATACATAATTTTGCAATGGAGACCTCTAGGTTAGATTAGAGAACGTATACTTGTCAACTAAGACAAGTACAGTACCGGGAGGTCGAATTAACCCATAGTACAACGTCTGAGCTTCTAACACTACTCTTGTTTAAAGTCGACTGCGAACGACAGATTTTTTGACAAGCTTTTAATGGCAATTTTATTTACTCTCAAAGAGTTTTTGCCAGAAATCTGCTGAGAGGAAGTCGCCGAAAAAGTATTTTCATACTTTCATTTTGATGTCTGACCTGGGATTCGAACTCGGGCCTTTCGTCTAATAAGCCAACACACTACCTACTAGACCACGGCGACTTCGTGACTACGGCGTGTAGTAGTCTGTGAAATATCTCAAATATCTGGGAAGCCTATTAAATACCTTAAGAAGGCATAAAAAAAATTCCATTCCGAAGCAATGTTATGAAAAAAAAAAAACAAAAAGCGATTGAAAATAATTCACACTGATCACATGCATATAATTTGCATGTTCTTATCGATATACAGGAATAACAGCTGCAATAAAAATTCTTTTCCAATAAATTCGCAATTTTATTACATTTTTCGTTATTGGCACAGTCCTAACTGAGGTATTCTGTACGATTGCAATCCGACAAATGGTGATAAAATCATCTGCTGTTGTTTAAAGTTGTTTCAGTGCTGAATTGAAATCATTTACATGTCATGCACAAGTTTTTTTTTTTGTTTTTTGACGTTCGATAAATCGAACGACATGTCAAAAAATTAAAAATAAAAAGAACGACATTGTAAATGAAGTGGGATTATATAAAACGGGTTGTCCCTTTAGTGATTTCAAAAACGCCAGACCGGCAAGACTGTCAACTGCCAACAAAAAAAAAAGCTCTTTACTAACCTTTTGACAAAATGTTGCCTGAGCTCTACTGTTTAATAACAATAAAATGTGGCATGCATATCCGTTTGTAAAATAAAAACACACAAGGGCATACGTACACACATTCTAAGGATTCTGTAACACAAATAACAATAAAAGTAATAAAGAATCAGTCGTAAACGACAATAAACTACAATAACGACTCGACATCCGTTTTCAGTACACAAGAAAGTTAAAAAAAAAGAAACAAACAAAATATCAGCAACAACTCAGTGTTAAAGTGTTATACTCATTCACAACACATGCATAAATAAAAAAGGAAGTGAAGAAAAAACGCAAACAAACTCCCATAAAAAAGTAACACAAACGTAACGTAAAGTAATAAAAGAGAAAAAATGTGATACAAACAATGCCTAACCATAAAACGTAACATAGCGGATACGCGAAGATACGTCATCATTACCAGCATCATCATCATCATCACCACCATTGACAGGCACATAATCCTCATCACCGGCAGCAACAATGTTCATGTTTCAGTACCCACACTTAATTTTAAAGCCTAAGCCAGCGTCACTTTCACTTTTATAGGCCTCAAGTTGAAAGTCATTTTAAACTGTTTTATTGGAATTCTTTGCTGTTTGCCATTACATTCTCGCCTGCTTTTGTAATCTCAAAAGATGCCATAAAAATTGTTGGCATTGTTGCTTTTGTTCCTGTATTTAAAGTGTCATTTATGATGCATGAAAATTTGAAATTATCGCAAACAACACAAACACACAATAATTTATATGAATTACTCTAAGAGGCGTGTTATTGATTCGAATGTTAACGAAACGGAAATTTGAATTTTTTATTTATTTTATTTACAACAACACAATTGCCTTAGCCGCTCTTAAGAGCAGATGGCTTACATGGTTTTCTGCTGTTGCTAGATACGACATCCCTAATATGTCTCCTCCGAGAGGTTAATGACCGTTGTAAAGTAAAACTCGCCTTAGTTCAGTAGCTAGGGTGTTAGAACAAAGTTCGCGGTTCAAGTTCCAGCCTAGACATTGCAAGCAAGAAACAACATTAGAAAAAATATTTCTTCGGCGATTTCTTCTCAGCAGTCTTCTAACAAAATTTCTGCGGGTAAATAAAATAGCCATGAAAAGTTTCTCAAAATATCTATTGTTCCAAGTCGAACCTAAACCGTAGCCTGCAACATGTATGGTTTGAGAATCTAAGGTGTTTCTTTCATTATCTCTCTTGGGAGTATATAGATTCCACAAGGCATTTTCTTTTTATCCGGTTGACCTTAAACTGTAGCAAACTACGTGGGTAATATGAGAAGCTAAGTTGTAACCCTAACTAACCTAACTAGGTTGTAACCCTGACTAACTTGACTAGGTTGTAATGCTGACACCATGCCTAGCATTTGATAATCCATTAGGTGTTTGCTTATAGTTGCTTATGTTTGAAGTCGCCGTGGTCTAGTGGGTAGTGTGTTGGCTTATTTGACGAAAGGCCCGGGTTCGAATCCCAGGTAAGGCATCGAAACGAAAAATATTTCTTCGGCGACTTCCTCTCAGCAGATTTCTGGCAAGGACTCTGAGAGTAAAAATTGCCATGAAAAGCTTCTCAAATATCTGTCGGAGTCGACTTTAAACTGTAGTTCCCGCCACTCATGTATAAAATTAACGCACACAACATAAGTGGTGTGAGAAGTTAGGTCGTAATCCTGACTGAAGGATTGTAATGGCCAATTATGTATGTATGTATGTTTGCTTATGGAATGCATTAACACTGTACAAGTTCCCCCTTTGTCTTCTGATGATTTATTCTCATAACAGAATCAACCTATTGAGCTTGAATCGGTTTTTTTTTTTCTAAACCTACAGGTTCCACTTTTGTGTTCTGATGATTTATCGTTAGATGGAGTCAATATGTTGAGTCCAAGTCGATCTCCTTTCAGAAGAAATGACCTTCAAATTTACTGTGCTTGATAGTTTGATGCAGGACACAATCTCATTTAATCACAATTATTGAAAGACCCTTTCCTTGGACCCTTTGCCATAATTTCCTTTTTCTATTCAAACATTTCTATGGGTCTCACGACCATTTCCATGTGTAAACGATTGTTTACATTGTTACTGATACTTTGCCGTTTTGTCTCCTACAATAGATGGTAAAAATGCTTACAAAAACCTGTAAAATCCTTAAAAAAAAATCTATTAAATTCGAATAAATATGCACCCGCCTAGTTGCATTCTTGCAATTACAATCACAGAGCAAAAGTTCTTCATCTTTTAAATGATTTTCGATTGCATATGGAAATATTCAAATCATTACACAAAATGAAGCTGCATTTCAACAGAAACAATGCTTCTACTGATGTGAAATTGTAATGTCAGCTACATAAGTAACCTTGAAATATCCTTTAGAAAAAAAAGCGTAAATTAAAAAACAACAAAACACACACACACATAAATAGAATGAAAATTAGAATAAATGCGTAGAATAACGAATAAAATCTTCTTATACGAGAGTAGACCTTAAATGTAAAATATTGTTTGTTTTACTCATACTTACATACATACGTACATACGTAACGTACGTACATAGAAATAGAAATAAATGAGAGAAAAAAGAAAAAGAGGAAATGAAATACTCACACTTCTTTATAGCCTATACACTCACACACAATTATACGCACACACTCTCATATGCAGAGAAGTGAGTTCACATAAAAATAAAAATATTCACAGTAAAATTTTTCTTCTCTTCTTTACATGCTCCTGCTCTTTACATACTCTTTTTAGTTGTCATTTTTATTGTTGCTTTCCGTACTTCTCTTGCCGTTTTATTTGTCGAAATCACTACAGTTGTTGGAGAAATACCCGCTTTCTACACATGTTTGTGACAGCATTAAGAGCGCCTTTCGGAAAGAGGTCAATATCTCTTACAGAATGTGTCTTATTACAACAAGTACGTTAGGACTCTTAAGCAGAGTAAGAGACTTACAGTCGAGGATAACTAACGATCAGCCGCTACAGGTGTAAGGGAAGGAATTCTGAAATCTGCAGCCTAAAGATACACAAAAATTATCATGTTTGGTTGGTTTCCGTGACAATTTATAACTGGTCTGAGCGACAAAGTTGTGCCTTAAGATACCGTTCTGCATGTATGCACCACCATTCCATTTCGATTTATTCTAGATCAATACATACATACATACTTGCAAAATAGTTCTTTATAACCCTTCAATCAGGATTACGACCTAGCTTCAAACACCACTTATGTTGTGTGCGTTAATTTTATACATGAGTGACGAGACCTATAGTTTAAAGTCGACTCCGAACGACAGATTTTTTGAGAAGCTTTTCATGGCAATTTTATTTACCCTCCGAGTTTTTGCCAGAAATGTGCTGAGAAGAGGCCGTCGAAGAAATGTTTTCATATTTTCGTTTTGAGGTCTGACCTGGAATTTGAACTCGGGCCTTACGTCTAATAAGCTACGTCTACGGCGATTTCAATACAACCCACCTCAAATTTTCCAAGGCTTGACAGTCTCAAATAAAATTATCCACTGTTTTTCTTCTATTAAATTGTCATAACTACACGACAGTCATCGTCCATTAATCTGTAATCTAATACGACATGCACGGTCTTCAATTGAACAGTGTCGAGCAAGTACTAACGTCTACTCTTTACTATAAACTTTATGCGAATCAGAGCAGCAACTAATCATAACCAGAAAATGAGAAAAAGTCAAAAAAAAAAAACAGAATACAAAGGTTCTCCACAGATACTGCTTTCGACGCCAGATAGCGTTTTTACTAGTCAAATACACTGCACAGACTAACTTCTTCGCGCGTACATTTCCATAAAAGCCTCAGTTGCTTTGGACCCACTTTAAAGTCAAACGAAAAACGAGAGATAGTAAAAAACCATTCAAAGGCAAGAATTGCTTAGCTGTCAATGAAAAGGCGAATGTGATCAAATTCTTCAGCCGGAGTTAGTAAGGCGTATGCCTTCGTATTTCCCAACACTCCTGCTGCAAAGACAACTTGGCTTCATTAGAAAAAACAGGCGATGCAAAGCCACAAGTCAAAACATACGTATGTCCTTTGATATCGAAAATTAGTGGGATTCCCCCGACTCCATTTCCTTCATTTCATGAAGAGATTTGGTCCTCGAAAACAAAAGAAGTTCGGAAATAGAACAATCATCTACAGACAGTAGAGTGTAGGGAAGTATTTTAGTAACACCATGTGATGATGCCTGGGAGCCTGGCAAGAGTAGCAGCCCATTGCGTCAATAAGCCCTTCACGAGGCAATTACTACTTCTTTCCAAGCATTTCGATGCTTCTCCTTTTGAAAAAGTTGCCTTTGGATGTGTGGTTTTCAAGCCTTTGGAGGCAAATATGCCTTAAGACCGAATACCCTGTTAACCTATTACCTCGTGTCGGAAAATCCAAAAACCAGATGACGAAAGAGTTCAATTAAAATGTGATTAAAAATAGCAAAACGATGAATCTATGAACTAATACTAGATAATAAAGCTTAAATTCAGTGAAATTACGAAGAGATCAGCAGTAACGGAACCTAATTTATCGTTTAACGTTTATATTTATACTCACAGAATCTGATGTTAGAAGTTTCACAGTCGGATTTGTCCAGACCTAACTTACACTTTTTATCTCTCTCCAGTATTTACATCAACAACAACAACAATGTCAATAAAAACAACAAAAACAAATAAAAAGAAGAAACGTTTTTATGAAAGAACGGAAGAGGAATATGCATGCAAACAATGCATTCAATGTGATAAAAAAAATAGAAGAGGAGGAAGAATAAGACGAAGTGGTAGTAGAAGAAACTATAAAATGTTAGAAATACAATAACAACCAACAATAAGAAAAACAAAAAGAAATAGAAAAAAAAAATAATAGAAACTCAACAGCCAGAAAAACGAAAAGGATTTCTTTTCTTATTCTTATTTTCTGAGTTTTTTTTTTATTTATTCGCAGCACTATCATCATGAAGTGTTGTTGTTATTGTTACTCAAATTAAACGTTTACGAGAATTCCAATTTTCATTTCCTTCAAATTTCTTTCTTATACTTTTCAAGACATTTTCATTTTCCAAGAAATGGTTTGCAATACGACATAAAGATTTAAGTGCAGTTGTGAGTGCCATTTTCAAATGCGATTTTAAATCTATTGTCTGTATTTGTCAAAGCAAATGTTTTTCTGTAAATACATTTGAGTGTAGCTATTTACGCGCTGATGCTAGGAGAAGCGAAAGATTTAAATTTTTTTCATAATCAAGTGATTCCTCTACAGAGGATGCTGACAATATTGTCCGCTTTCAATTGAATTCTGATTTCCGTGAGCACCGCCATGATGGCATAATCTCACGTGTGTCAGAAGACACAATGGTGTAATACAATGCATCCACCAACGCCCCCTCACACAATGATGCGTCAACGTGCCGTGCCACGTACAACATCATCACATGTGGGCGATACATGTCTATCATGCATCACGTTACCAACATGTGGGTGAATGCAATCGCGCGCCGTGTTCACGCATCACATCACCATATGTGGGTACCAATTCGAGGCCATGTTATTTGGACATGACCTCCCTCTTGTTTAGGGGTCGGTTTAAACTCCTTTAATGCGTTAAGAGTGTAACGCCACACCGTACTAGCGCACTCCACGCGATTTAGGTCCAAACCACAGCCACCACGTGCTCCCCGAAGGGGCTCCTGACACCCGTGGTACCAGATTAAAGACCTCTGGTCAGGCTTCGCAGCCAAGCAAGACCAGACTGCTACCAGTTGAACCCCAAACAGTTCTTGACTGGTGACAGTTTCATGTCGAAAGACCTTATTGGGGAACCGAACCTACCAGTCAAACCAGTCTTAGCCCAATTTCTTCTCAAAGAAAAGAAAAAGTGCAATTAACTTATATGACGAATCAAATAAGTACAACTAAACTGTATGTTTTGCAATGCATGAGAATGCAATAATACACTCCCAATACATCACCAATCACTGCAATAAGCCAACACTCCAACACTTATTTGGAAATTTATGTTAACTCTTACAATGATTGAAATTTTTATACATACAAAATATGTTGCAAACTTCTTACTTCCGCAACTATGATTGCATGTTTTGCAACGTATGAGAGCAGAGTATAAATACCCACTCCCAATACATCACTAACACCTTTAGTCGCCTCTTACGACAAGCATGGTGACCACTGTGGCAGTATTCTTTTGTTACCCGCTACTACACGGGTATGTCCGCTTTCAATCAAAGACAATCGAAAACATGGTCAGTTCTTAGCCTCTTTGAAGTATAGTTATGACAGATAGCGAAATATAAACAGTGTGGAACAGCTGGCTCAACAAAGCATCAGACAGGGATTGAGAGATACATACATACATACATAATTGGCCATTACAACCCTTCAGTCAGGATTACGACCTAGCTTCTCACACCACTTATGTTGTGTGCGTTAATTTTATACATGAGTGGCGGGACCTACAGTTTAAAGTCGACTCCGAACGACAGATTTTTAAGAAGCTTTTCATGGCAATTTTTACTCTTAGAGTCTTTGCCAAAAATCTGCTGAAAGGAAGTCGCCGAAGAAATATTTTTTCGTTTTGATGTCTGACCTGTGATTCGAACCCGGGCCTTTTGTTTAATAAGCCAACACACTACCCACTAGACCACGGCGACTTGAGAGCTACATGCGCATAAATGTTGCTTGTCTTTCAAAACCTTAAACTGAACTTCCTTCTGAAATATTAAAACTTCTTCTGCCACAATAATTTAAGCAATAGAAACGGCTGAGATATTATTTAAGATTCAATTCCTTTAAATTGCTGGCTCTTACAATCTTTACTTTGTAAGCAAAAGTTAAGGAAAATAATGCCGCATTGTTTTTTGGCATGTAACATACGCATACAAACGCATATAGCTGAAGGTGTGAATTTATAATCAAGTGTTTGTAATATATACACCTACACACATACAAACGTATGTACAGTAGAACTTCTATAATTTGAACTTCTATTACTTGAATTTTCTATAAGTTGAAGTACAGCAACAGCTCTTTGGAGAGAAATCCTATCAGGTTTTACTTCTTTAACTTGAAGTTTCTACAAGTTAAAGTTTTTTCTGGATAATCGTGATTCAATTTATAGAAGTTCGACTGTATGTACATATAAATTGCACACATTAACAATGAAAGGAATGAATGAATGAAAGAGAAAAGGAAGAAAAGCTTTAACAATCAGAAGTCATAAATGATTCAGTTTTATGCCTCAAATCACACTTTAACTTTTGCATTGTATAGACACATGCATACATACATAAGTATCCATGGATATACTTGCATACATACCATATGTATCCTTATGAGAGGAGTGTGTGTAAGCATGAATGAATGGAAATTTATGGAAATATGCTTAAAGCCATACCATAGCACCATGAAGAAAAATCTGGAAATAACATTCAGGTGCTAAAGAACTGTTTTGCAAGTAGTTTCAAAACAAAAGAAAATTTCTTTAAAAGAAAAACATAAAATTGTTAGTAATTGTGAACATTTCACAGAGACCAACCAATAGGAAATATTTCCTTAAGCATTTTGGGAGATTTTTAAATGGAAAACATTTTAATGTAGGAAGTCAAATGTGTGTCAGAAAACGAAAATAATTTCAAAACCAGTTCAATAAAATACCAACAATTTTAAGTGTTTCTATCTCTATTACATGATGAGAGTTGGCAGCCGTTTTGCTTAAACTTCAGCAGCCAAAATCCTCAACTATTGCTGCTTTAGCCATACTGCTTGTGCAGTATTGCAATTGCAAAACAAAAAATCTAAAACCACAATCTGTATTCACAATAAACGTCAGTTAGAATTCAGATTGAATATTAAATTCCTTCAATATTAATTTTATTTTGTTTCCAATCACAGTCAATTCCACCGTTTTTTTTTTCCCCCACAACAGAAATTCTTCAATTTATTCTCTTAACTCCAGCATATGTATCGTAATAGACTGTAAATTAATTTCGATTCTCATAATCAAACTTTTCAAAAACAAATCTTCAACAAAAGAAAAACTCCATAAAGACCTCAAGGCCAACAATAGCACACACAGCACGTTTTAAAGCATATTTGGATTGATGAACCCGTCTATTGGCCATAGAAAGCAAACGAAATGCTAGCAAAAGAATATTCCACACACAACAATATCAATCAACAGTTGTGTGAATTTTAATTTTCAATTTCATTCTCATTTTCCATTCCCCTTCCGCCCCTACTTTCGCCCCGAATGCTACTACTTTCAAGCAGTCAAGCAGTAGTCCACATTCACGTGCTGGATGGTGTAAGGAAAAAAACAGAAAATTTCTTTTCAATCTTTTAAGCAACAAATATAACAGCGGGATACATTTTTTCCGTTTTTCCTCATTCTCTCTCTCTCTCTCTCTCTCCCCATTCATTTTCATTCATTTGTCCAATATACGAGCTCTAAGCCAGCTTCGTTACTTTCCCGACTGCAGACTGACTGACGGACTGTTGAATTCAATCTGAAATGTTTTATTCGCCAAAATTTTGTGCGTTTTAAAGTTGCCTGCTCGTAAATGACAACTCAAGCGTATTTGAACGGAATGCATGAATAATTTTTTATTTTTTTATTATTTCTTTATCAGGCAATAGAAGAAGAATAAGAAGCAGAATAAGAAGCAGAATAAGAAAATTCTTGTGTATGATTTATGAAAAATGAAATGCCTTGAATTAGCTCAGCAGGAGTAGAGTCACAGTTTATTGCTGTACATGCTCTATCAATTAAAGTTAAAGTGGCACATGAAATGATTTGTAATTTTTTTGTTTCATTTTCTTATTTTTGTTTATTGCAATGCACTTGTGGCATAGAAATGGAAATTATAAATCACATTTAATATCCTACAAATAATGTCTAGACGCCTTAATTGATTACAATGGGATAATAAACTGAAATACCAAGGCAGAACGAACAGCAAATGGCATTCAATTTGAAAATGTCAACATTTTTAAGAATTTATTTCAATCAATACCAAGCCAACATCATACACAAAAGCCAATTGCAACAGGTCTTAGCACGAAAGCATGAGATTCGTTGTTTATTTAGGACTCTCTGTAGTGCCAGAAAGTCAGAAAGCTTCCATATGGATTTATTAGTTATACTGAGTTAGCTTTGAAGTCAATTCCAATCCAATCACTTGTCGTATTTAATGTACGACCCAACAGTCTTCTCAGAACCCGGCTGTTTCAGTCCTGTCCTATTTGAGGCTACTGATTGATAGATTCTAATTGCATCAAAAAATCTTTCACTAGTTTTGGAGAATGTGTTGAAAACAGAGTAAAGGAATGAAACAATTTTTCACCTCCTCCTTCAAAAAATCCTTCCCTTGTTTTGGAGAATGTTGTTGAATGAAAACAGAGTCGACGAACGAAACAAACCTTCTCCTCCTCAAGTTACAATTTTGTGATATTAAAGCCGCTGTTCTGAAAAGACAGTCAACGATCAAATATATTTCACTTGAACTGGCTTTTGTTGAGTAGAAGGTCTGCCACAGATGTATACTAATCGCTCAAGAACCGAAGAACGCTTCAAAATAGTTTTAACTTATTACAAAATTGTGATTTAAACGTGAACACTTTTCGAGTATTGCGACCAATAATGCAAGCCATTTTCAGGGTTATAAAAAAATTGTAGACTGGAGACTATGAATGTAGTCAGGCCTGTAGGTTGTCATAATGTACGTAATTGCATGTACTTTCGCTTATGTTTCAGAAAGAGTGGAGGGGGGTACACTACGAATTGGTAGATTCCACAACGGACCTAATGAGTTGTACTATTATGGAGCATTTCCCATTTGAATATGAAGTCCAACTCACATAACAGTTAAAACTGATTGACAAAGAATTCTATTTGGGTATTGCCAAAAGCAATAGGTTTTTAATGTTAGTTTTTCGAACAAAATTTTCTTCGGTGATGATAACATCAATCAACAATTATTGTGGCATATGTATGTATGTAGCTCTTGAATACAAAAGTTATTGTGCATTATTGTTTGAAGGTATCATTGAAATGTGATTAAAACTTATTTACGCTCTGCTCCTTAAGTCAATTAAATTATTTTGAAAGTTTTCAAAAGTTTCACATGGAGTAATGTCAAATACTCATCATCAAAGTATCAATATATTAGGTTCGAATCAATCCCCATTATGAATAAGTATATACTGACTGAACAGTAACATGCCAAAAGACTGTTTATCGATCTCACGTTATTCCTGGATAGTCTGAGGCATGACTCACATCTCCTGAAACGTTGCGGAATCTAATAATTCAGTAAATGGACTATATTAGGCAACCATTGGTGACCTGAAGGTCTTTTGATTCAGTGGCCAATCCCACAAACTATCTCTAGCTCAGCATAACTTTCATTCCTCATAACATTCATTCAGTTGACAAAGTAAACCAAATATTTTCTCCAAAATTCTGCTCAAAGGGAAATCAAATAAATTACGAGTTCTCCTACAACCCAGTAGGTATATATGAAATGTTATTAGTATAGGGTATCCTACAATGCCATAAAACCGATTCTATTATTTTTTACAACTTTTTCATCCTATACTTGAATCAGTTTTTCAATTTAACTTTCCAAAAGATTTCATAGAATATTTTAGCATTTCAACGACAAAATTTGCAACTCAATTTATAAACGGCAAAAAAGTTTTTAATTCGAAAGATAGAAGCCAAACCAGGAAGCAAAAAAAATGAATAAGCAATGCCATGCCAAAAGCCATTACAGACATCTGAGATTGTTTGGAAATTAAAAAAAAAATAGAAGTTAAAAAAATTTTAAAAATTGTATTTACTTCAGATTTCAGTAGAACTCAAGGAATAAAATGCTACAAAATTATTGATGCATTGTTAACAACAATAACAACATAATATTTTTAATAACTTACTTAATTACTGGCCATTTTATATGCAAATAATTAAAAAGCTTCTGAAAGTCATCATCATTCTTCACACACAGTCATGTGACAAAATAAGACAAAACAAAATGTCATGAAGACATTATGGAAACCAAATACCGAAAACTTTTGACAAAATTGGCATGAAATAAACGAGAAAAAACAACAGAAATATGTCAGCAAAAATTGACAGCTGAATGAATAGAAATTATGTGACATGACAGATAAGATTTAAGAAAAAAAAATTTGCTGTTCTGTTATACAAATTTAGAGGGTGTTTTCGCCAACCAAAAGAGTGGAAAAAGGTGTTATTAGGAGTAATAAATTGTGAAATGATGACAAAGTTTTTTAAAAATAAAACCAAATACATTACGTGAACAGGTAAGTGTGAAAGCAGGATTGTATGAGAAATTAGAAAATACCAGCAACTGGTGGCTGTAGCATGAAATAGGAATAAAAATATAAAGCAGATCAGCTTTAGTAATGAACGCAATAAGCAATCAAAGTATGCTACGAAAACGCATAGCATATAAACTCTAAGGGCAAGCAATCTTTTTCACGTTTTCAAAAGTAAAATTAAATAAAACACACATGAAGCTACAATTTTTAAGAGGATCTCGATACTTGCCTAACGTCAGGTTATTATCGTTGTACATTCGTGGCCAAATCTTGATGCTACAAAGCGAAGTTACCCTTTCCACATGTTTCTCATACAGGAAAATCAAAAGCGGTCCTTTTGTTTACACGCGACACTGAGTTTTTGTTAAACAACATATTGTTCAATTTATAATATTCAATTCTCCTTCTTAGTTGGCCATTAGCAACCCGATTAACGGATTTCGGCCTACCGCAACCCATCCTTCCAGCCTCTGCTTCTTGCGCGCCTACGCCAGTTGGTCACACAAAACAATGACAGACTTCCTCGATTTGGTCCTTCCAAGGGATACAAGATGGTCCTCTTCGTTGACTTCCGTAGATCCTGGCGTCAAATACCCATCACACCGGGGTATTCTTCTCCATTCGAACAACATTGCCAAGCCAGAGCAAACGCCTATGTCGTTGAGGAACTCATACAGCTCACTGTGGAATCGAATACTCGCACTGGACCGAAGATCTTACATAGGACTTTTCTCTCGAATACTGTTAAGACTCCTGCATCAGTTCTTAATAGAGCCCATGCCTATGCGCCATAAAGAAGCACAGGTAAGATGAGCGTCTTGTAGAGAATTAGTTTTGTCTTACGAGAGAGGTGTCTGCTACTCAATTCCCTATTGAGACCATATTGAGACACCTGTTGACAAGAATGATTCTGAGCTTAATCACCAGACTGACATGAATTCCCTTAATGAATTCCTTGCCTGTATCAAAAATATAGTTATCGGCCGTAATCTGAGAATCAATACGCCGCACGTTTCTACTTGTCGATGACATATACTTTGTTTTGACCTCATTTACTGCCAGACCCATCTTCTTAAACTCCCGTTCAATAGCACTAAAGGCAGCAGCAACATCTAGCTTGATACGCCCTATGATATTAATGTCATCAGTGCAAGCGAGCAACTGGACTCTTTTTTGAATAATAGTGCCATTGCAATGCACTCCTGCCTTTCGCAGAACACTCTCCATGACGAAGTTGAAGAGGTCCATTGGTAAGTTCAATTACAAGCCAAAAACAAATATAATATCGACTACTATATGGGCATAGTGCACTGAGTCCTTCTACAATCACTAAACAAAGGACAATTCACATGAAATATATTTCAGAGGCTTTAATGTGACACTTAAGTCGCAGTATTCTAGTAGGTAGCATGTTGGCTTATTTCTCTTGAGACCGCGATTTAAACCACAGGTCAGACATCAAAGGGCAATTTGAAAAAATATTTCCTCGGAGACTTCCTCTCAGCAGGAAGTACTTCTGGCAAAAAATCTGACGGGTAAAAAAATTTCCATGAAAAGCTTCTCAAAAATCTATCGTTCGGAGTTAACTTTAAACTGTCGATTCTGCCGCTCATGTATAAAATTAACACACGCAACATAAGTAGTGTGAGAAACTAGGACGTTATCCTGACTGAAGGGTTGTAATGACCTGTAATTATGGGTGGTAAGCGTGCATCATTATTCGTAAATCTTTCATTAAACAAATGACAATTCAAGTCAATTACATTTAAGAGGCTTTAAAATCACGAAATGTGTGAACATGATTTATAATTAAGCAGAGGAGTTTCAATATTCTCCTCTGTTTTCATTCAACATGAAGTTTGTATAAAACTAGACTTTATTGCCTGGACATTTAGCTTTCAGTTTCAAATTCACAACGAAATGATTGTTAATGAATGTCAGAGACCTGCGCCGATCGGCTGACAGCCGGCTAAGCCGAGCCGCCGACAAAATTTAAAAGCCGCCGCCGCCGAAGATTTATTCGGCTTAAGTCGGCTTAAATTCAGCCGCCGGTTTATATATGTAAGAAAATTAAAATATATGAAAATATGTTTTTAATACAATAAATTTTAATTATATATAAAATATAATATTTATATATTATTATTTTACTTGACTTAAACACATTAAAGAAGTTTTTTCGTTCATTTTGTGATATGTTAATAGAAAAATTTTTAATTTTTTGATGTGGTGATTTTGAACACCCTTTCTTGTTCTTGGTGAATGTGGTAACAGTTTTAACTTTACGTTAAATTTTTTAAAAGACAAAAAATTAAAATGGAGAACCAAAAAATTACAAATTTCTTTCAAAATTTAAATAATAATTTAAATGAGTTAAATTCATCTGATTCTGATGACGACTTGCTATTTCTAATGATATTGACAATGACATAAACGAATACGAAAAAATACTAGCCACTAAAACAAAAATTAAAGAAACAACCCAAATTCTTTTAAACAAAAAAATCTCCACCAGGGTCCATAGTTTGGCACTATTTTGGTTAAATAGTTTTTGGAAGTAAACCTGTGCTAAAAAAGTATAATATGTGTAAAGTTTGCTTTGATAAGTCCCCCATGCGTTTGAAGGGGTAGGTATGTATATATATTATTTCTATCCAGGATTTAAATTTAACGAAAATTAAATAAAACAAAATTGTAACTCCAATTTCAATTAGCTTTCAGCCACATTTTTTGGGAAATTATATTTTCAATATTTATTTCTGATAATTGTTTTGTAAGTGTTATAAAATGCAAAATAATTTCAAGTTTGGAGTTTCTACGTCGACATTAAACCTCTGTAACCATTTACGTGCTCATGGTATTGACGTAAAATCAAAAAATTTGTAAAATTCGAATGCCAAAACAAAATCCATATTGTCAGGAAGTTCTAAAAATGCAGATTCCGAAAAATATACTAACGCACGTCTGCTTGTGCAAATGTGCTGCATAGATCTAAAGGCCCTTTAACATAGTGGAGCAACCAGGGCCATTTTATTTATGTCATTTCGGATCATAGCAGACATAATAAAAGGCGCCGCCGAAACTCTACCATATTTCGGCTGACAGCCGACTTAAAGCCGCCGCCGAAAATTTTCACTTCTAGCCGCCGCCGCCGTCAAATTTGCTCGGCGCAGGTCTCTGATGAATGTCCATATGAAATATATTTGTATTTATTTGCCTCTTACCTTAGCAAACAGCCTACGTATAATTGAAAACTTTACAATACATATTTTGCTTGCCTAGCATTACAACAAGTAATGCTTAAAGTCTACATTTGTATGTATAACCACTACTGAAAATAGAAGATGAAAGAAAATAGAAAGAGAAGAGAGAAGGAGAGAAGATGGGGCTGACAGCGTAAATAAAATAAAGTGGAAGAATAAGTTTTCAAACTCAACACAAAAATATTCAAATTTTCTGTTGACATTTTCAAAATTATAAGTCATCATATCTGATGAAGACCTCAGGGAAAAAGATGACAAAAAAATGTTCAAAAAACGAATAGAAAAAGGAAAACAGGAACAGGAAATAAACATGCACAGGCAATACACACGC
Organism: Sarcophaga peregrina; assembly: GCA_014635995.1. Taxonomy (NCBI): domain Eukaryota; kingdom Metazoa; phylum Arthropoda; class Insecta; order Diptera; family Sarcophagidae; genus Sarcophaga; species Sarcophaga peregrina. The sequence goes on from CM025793.1 coordinate 21,929,270, forward strand.
ACATACATTCTCTCGTACTGTTATAATTTAAAATGTTATGCTATTTGGTAAATCCCTCCCTACTTTAATAGATAAATCGAAGAAACGTACATAATTTATTGTGTATGCGTACATACATATGTATGTATAGGGAGGCATGCATATGCTGGTTTATGAAAGTGTGTGTGTGTGTGCTTGAAGACTTGTGAGTTTATTTCAAGGCTTTTGGGCATTCAATACAATTGCTGCCTATTGTCTAATGACATCAATTTCTGTTTTAGGGAAGCTGCAGGTAAAAACAAAGGATGGTAGCAACTTTGTGTATGGCATGCCCCATATTTTGTTATGGAAATTAATTTAAATTCTTTCATATTTTCATTACAGTTTTCATAAATTTTAAAACAATTTCATTTTGGAAACAAAAAGAAAAAAAACGACAATAAATTGAATTTTTAAGGATTTAATTTTCAACGTTATATGCAAGGTCAGAACTGGTTTGGAATTTATGTTTCTTGGAAAAAAAAAAAATTGAAAGCAAAAAAATTAAATAGTTTTGATTAATTTTCCTTTTTTAAATTTTTAATATTTTTTATTATCTAGTCTGGAGACTGGCCAAGGCTGCCTAGTATCTATCCTCAGCTTCAATTTTTTTTTCTGTTAGTTTCCTTGAAATGGTTAATAAAAGTATGATTTTAACAGCAGTTTCCTTAAGTCATTTTAACACTTTATCATCATCACTTTCCTTATTTTTTTCTCATTTGTATTGTTTGTTGTCCTTAGGAATTATATGCCCTTAGTCTAGTTAGTTTATATTTCTTGGTATTTGTATGTGCCTTCCTGTAAAGTTTCTCTAGTATGTATAACGAGAGAGAAAAATTAAATTAGAAAAGTCCTGCTGCGTGTGATGATAACAAAATATGATTAAATTCCTGTGTAAGGTTTCTGTTTCTGTTTTTAGTTTTCTCTCTATTGTTTGTTTGTAAATTGTAAAAAAAAAACGTGTTAAATTACACAAAAATGAAGCAGAAGAAAAGCAAGACATTTTTTAAATTGAATTATAAGTCAGCATAATAGGAAATGTTAGAGTCTTAAATTTTAATAATGAAAAGCAATTTTTGTTTTAATTTTTTTAATTTTTCCAATACCAAGAAAACCGTGATAATGATTCTGAAGCATCGCCAGATCCATTTCATAGAGTCCTATCTTTATCAATTATTCTTTTTCAATTCCTTTTATCCTTAATGCTAAATACTTCTCATTATAATGGAGATATGGCCTAATTCTACGTATAGTTGATCTCATGTAGAAAGGCCATAACTCGCATATTTTTCTTCTAATAAATTTTTGTGAAGAGGTGCATGTATTTGTGTTAAATGTATCGGAATCACAAAAAAAAATCAACTTCGAAAAAAGTGGCAAGTTAGGGCTTTTCTACATAAGACCGACGATATATAAAAAGAGTACTGCAAGCCTGTTAAAACTTCAAAAAAGGAGGAAACTATTCTGCACCATTGGTGGTCGTCCTATCGAACTATACAGATGACATTTGACAACGGCCATCTTGTTAAGGCTACATCTGTCAAAATCGTTGTCAATTATGCAATCTATAATGACAAATAATCATGGACAACAATGTATGTTCGATGAATGCGTTCTAGAGCAGTTGGCAATTGTTTCTAATTTTCCTTGAAAAATTATCTTCAGTGACACATTGCATTTCTGGTTAAATGGATATGTAAACAAAGAAAATTGTCCAATTTGTTCGTTGCGTACCGATAAAGTAACTATTTGCCGCGTCATCAACCCATTTTTGTTTGGAGACGATGTTAGCCAGATTACTTATGTCAAATGACAAGAAGTATCGATCGATTATTAACAACTTATTTGGCCTGATGTGAGTAATCTAGACATCAATGATACGAAATTTCAACAAGACGACACTACGTGTCCATAGCTCATGCCACAATTCATATTCTCTACGAGCAATTAAAGTTCATGGTTATCTCACATGAAGGCCATATAAACTGGCCATCGAATTCATGCAATTTAACTTCGTTAGACTTTTTCTCAAGTAGCGCGTATATGCTAAAACGAAATAAACCACAGCAGTCCTTGAAGTGGACATGAACTATTTCATCAGCCGAATGTAGCCTGATTTAAGCGCCAGGAATATCCTACAAAGTCAACAATTTTTTAAAAAATTTTTCTTTTTTGTATAATTTTCTCACTGACGTACTACCACCCTTAATGTTTTCTTTATTTTTATTTACTTTGCCAGGTTTTTTTTTGTTCTCTTTAATTCTTATTAAAAATATTATTTTTCTCTTTGTAAACTTTTTTCTTCATTTTTATTACACTTATTACGGAAGTTTTGATTGCAACTTTAAAAGAAAAACATTTTTTTTTCTTTTGGTTACTTCTCATGAAACTGTTGAACTTTATTTGCGGATTTTATTTTTTAAACATATTTCCACCGGGTTGAGGTTTTTTTTTTAGTAATTTGTATACAAAGGGAAAATAATGGATTTTGTTTGCAATTTTTAAGGCTTTTGAGGTTTTTCTTGCTTTCATAAAACAGGGAAACTAATAGGAACAGGCAAGTTAAGGTAATGAATAGTAAAAGGGTTACGTCAAAGCCTTTATTATGTTTATACTTTATAACTCTTTACTTTGAGGAAATACGTTGAATAGGGGTCCCTTTACATAGCAAGTTATGCTTTTCTTTACAAGGGTAGTACCGCCTTATGGCGGTAAACATCCTTATGAGCATATGCAGGTGAACTGTTGCATATTTTTTCAAGTTTAAAATTTCTGTTCTTTAGTCATTAATAGTTTTAAGGAACTGCCAATACTTTCTCCCTTAAAAAAGCGTAAAAATTAAAAGCCTTTTTATAAAAAAGAAATATAAACTAAAGAGATATTCATTCTGTTTCATTCGTATTGCAAAAATTCTTTTAAAATCGTTTCGATTTTAATTTCTAGACTCCCCCTCCCTTACATCAACTACAACAGAGACTGTGTAATTCAAAAACCCCCCCGCAAATATGTGGGCAGTAGTAGAAAAACGGAGGGACTTAAACCACAAACCACAATACATGCCACACCACATCCCACACATAGGCGTCCTAATCGCTGAACCTTAAAATAAGCCTCCGGCATAAATTTTCTAACAACGGTTTCCGCTAAACGACCACGCAGCTAAAGTTCTTTAAGACATTTTCCCATTTTATTGTCATTTTTCAGTTTTCTCGTTCTTTTTGAAAAATATTTCATCAAAAATATTAAATTATAGCTTTTAGCGTAACGCTATTGTTGTTCTTATTATTGTTGTTTGTTTTGTATTCCTAACTTTTGAGAACGAAAAAAAAAACCGAAAAAAAGCGGAAAAAAACTTGAAATTCTTAGTACCTCCCTTTATATTTCAGTTGATTCTTTAAATCTTATTTAATGATGTTTGGCGTATTTCCACTAGAGTTTTTCCATTGTATCTCCCTCTCTCTCTCTCTCTCTTTCTGAAAACTTTATACTTTTGCAACTAAAAATTTGTAACTGCCATGTCATCGGACTTGAGATTGTCAAATACTCGAGGGCCAAAACAGAACAGAAAAAAATAAATAAACGTACTAGAGAAAGTAAAAGTTAAAAAGTAAGTCAGTCAACAGCAAATATAATGGAAAAATAGAGAAATAGACACACAAAAAAAAGGAAGAAAAACGAAAATTCAAAAAATACTCACAGACTTTAGTGATAAAAGATGCTTATAAAGCAACAATGACGATGAGGAGAAGGTTGAGAAGGCAAAACTTTAACTGATAGACGGAAAAATGAGAAAAAAAAGCAGATTACAAGGGAACGATAGCCACCCCAACATAGTCATTGAATTTAAACAATCATCTTTAATGCTTTAAAAGAGTTCTATCCATTTATGTTGCTTAACCAACCATCCCTTTAACTTTTGTCCACAAATTTCTTCTTTACCCAGGCAGACAATGTGTTTGCAGCAATTGAATGATTTAAAAAATCAAATAATTGTATACGAGAAGGTCATTTTGCTCCTTTCTTCTCTGTCTCTCGCTCTCTCCCTCTGTCCATTCCATAGCATTGTTAGAATTGATTTTAGTTGGTACTTTCTTTTCTATATTTTCCCCAAATTTCCCATCAATAAGTATTGAAAATTATTATAATTTTTATTGTTAAAATCATGATGAATGGATATCAAATAAGATTTGAAGAGCAGCAACATTTTTTTTTTTTTGGCCATTCTATATCCTTTTGACAATCAAAAGTGCAAAAGCATGCGAAACCAAAAATCAAACAGAAATGAAGAGAAATAAACAGAATAAAGAAATCAAATTAGGACTGTAAAATGCAAACAAGGAAATGAGGAAATGAATTTTAAATTACATTTTAAAAATTTTTTGGTCCAATACAGAAGTTCCAGCTGCTAGTCTACTTTATAACTAAACACGGAGGAGAGACCAATTATTTTGGATACTTGAATTCTGCAAATTATTAGGCAAAGTAGTTTTCCCGTTGGCTAGAAAATAAACCGTGATACACCGTATAGGTCTGAAAACCTATCATGAAACGCTGTCTACAATTATTCTCGATCTAATTAAGAACTAAGAATTTGCAAAAAATGTTTAGAATACTCAAACGCTGTATAATATCTTAGGCACGAGCCATTTATATGATCTCAAGCATACATACATACATAATCGGCCATTACAACCCTTCAGTCAGGATTACGACCTAGCTTCTCACACCATTTATGTTGTGTGCGTTAATTTTATACATGAGTGGCAGGACCTACAGTTTAAAGTCGACTCCGAACGACAGATTTTTGAGAAGCTTTTCATGGCAATTTTTACTCTCAGAATCTTTGCCAGAAATCTGCTGAGAGGAAGTCGCCGAAGAAATATTTTTCGTTTTGATGTCTGACCTGGGATACGAACCCGGGCCTTTTGTCTAATAAGCCAACACAATACCCACTAGACCACGGCGACTTCAAGCATAACAACCAGATATCAAACTATGTGCTGGCGCTACATTGTAGCAAAAACACAGAGGCGTACGGTTTTCACCTAAATTTAGTGGCTGGTCTAGGGCCTTACTTCAAATCTTAGCTGATGTTGAAAAAAAAAAACAATTAAGAATTCGGTTAAGTTAGGTTAGGCCCTTTATAATATGCTGTTATTTCTCCTTTGAACCACAAGCTCCTACTAAATCACTGGACATGACACCATAAGGAGGGGATTCTTAACTTCTCATATCCAGCCATCGTTTACTAAACTCGAAATTGTTTTCTATTGCGAATATTTTATCTCTGTAATGCAACAACGGGAGAACAATTGATTTAAAGACACAATGAAATTTTGGTTCTCTTTTTATCCTTATCAGGGCTGTAAAGTCTAGTTGTTGCAGGTATCACCCTGTCGCCAACGAATCGATTACTTGAGACTGCAAACTTTAACTGGGCCAATCGGAACACCTATGCCTTGCAACATGTTGGAGATTTTGAGTTGTACATCCGCGTCGACCAGGGCTGTTTATCTGCAATACAATTACCCAAAATATTCCGAAATCATGGAACCCATATAACAGTTAGTGGACAATGCGTGAATTTGAATTTGAAGAGGTGAGCTCTTGTTGGAATAAGAAACTGTTTCACATCACATGTGACATGACAAAAGTGAATAGTAGTAAGAGTAGTAGTAGTGAGAGTAGTAGTGGTAAGAGTAGTAGTGGTAAGACTAGTAGTGGTTAGAGTAGTAGCAGTAAGAGTAGTAGTGGTAAGACTAGTATTGGTAAGAGTAGTAGTGGTAAGAGTAGTAGTAGTAAGAGTAGTAGTGGTAAGAGTAGTAGTGGTTATCGTAGTAGTAGTGGTAATAGTAGTAGTGGTTATTGTAGTAGTAGTAGTAGCAGTAAGAGTAGTAATGGTAAGAGTAGTAGTATAGTCGTAATTGAAGAAGTAATAGTAGGAATAGTAGTAAAGTCGTAATTGCAGCAGTATTAGCTGTAGTAGCACGATTTGAAAGTAGTAGCAAAAGTAGTAGTATAGTCGTAATTACAGTAGTAGTAGTGATAGTTGTAGATAGTCGCATTTGCAGTAATAGGAGTAGTAGTGCAGTAGTAATTGTAGTAGTAGCAGTAGTAATAAGATCAGTAGTATTGTTGTAATTGCAGTAGTAGGAGTAATAGTACAGTCGCTATTGCAGTAGCAGTAGTTGTAATTGCAGCAGTAGCAAAAGTAGAAATAGCGATACAGTCGAAATTGCGGCAATACTGAGCTTTATCTACATGGTATACACCTGCCAGGGTGGGAGGTCATAATTGAAAATTAAATTTGAAGTAGTAGCAAAAGTAGTAGTATAGTCGTAATTACAGTAGTAGTAGTGATAGTTGTAGATAGTCGTATTTGCAGTAATAGGAGTAGTAGTACAGTAGTAATAACAGTAGTATAAGTAGTAGTACATACGTAATTGCAGTAGCAGTAGTAATAAGATCAGTAGTATTGTTGTAATTGCAGTAGTAGGAGTAATGGTACAGTCGCTATTGCAGTAGCAGTAGTTGTAAGAGCAGTAGTATAGTGGTACAGTCGTAATTGCGGTAATAGTAATACTGATACTGCACTTCATCTAGGTCATAATTTATTGAAAATTAAATTTGACCTGAATTATTTTCTTTGAACAGAATTTATTTCATATTTCAATTTCCTTTTTTTTGAATATATTTTCTTTAAATATTTTAAATAACATTTTTGCCCCAACAATTAATGGAATTATATCTCTGAGTATTGCCATTAAAATTAAATTTTAAATGGAAAATTATTATATTTATTATCGAATACCGCAAACGTACATGTTTATATGACCGCATACCTTACACTTGTGGTTGCATTAATAACTACAGAAGCAGCACATATTTTGCAAATAATTTACAACCCCTTCACCACACTTTAGAGAACTTTAATTGATTTATTTCTATGGAAAACAGAAAACAAAAATTAAAAAACAAAAAAATAAAATAAAATATAATCACAATACAAAACTTAACGACTAAAGAAAATTAAATGAATGGCATGAGCATGAGTTCATTTCACTGGTAGTTGTATTTTTAATATTTTTTCTGCTTCTTCTTATTGTTTTTTTGGAGTTTTATTTTTTAACTTATAGTCGAAAGTGGAAAATCATTAAAAAGAAAAAAAAAAATAAAAAATATTTAAATTGAATTTAACGTTCACTTTAGCAAATATGGGCAATCAAATGTTATGCTTTTAAAGCCCATTATAGTTTAAGTGTTTTTGTTTTTATTTTTTTATTTTATTTTTTTATTTTATTTTTCATTTCAAATTACTAAAGTTCACTGGATACGTGGGATATGCCATATGAAATAATTTCATTTATTTTTGTGGTATTGTAATTATTCACTTGTAGGGGATACCTTACACAGATCTACCCCAAATCACGTTGAGTGAAATGAATAATTAGGGCAAAAGCCTCTTTATCAGCCAGAATCTTAGAGAGAGGTTAGCATTCCTGGTTGTTTCAAACAGTGTTAATATCTTGCTTATGTTCAGCTAACTTTCACATATGCGTCCCATGTTATATGGACCACCGAACGTCTGTACTGACGTATCCATTCATAAGCCGCTTGGTTTTCAGAAAGTGTACAAGTCCTACATATCTCGTCTGGGGATATTTACATCTTCAACAATTGTGTAACGGCAGCATTTATTACAGTTACTATCGCCTGAAAGACGCTGCACTAATTCGGTAGCTTTATAGACTGGACAATACGAATCGGCTCTGGAAATATACTGGCACCCACAGTTTTATTCAATTTAGAGCCATCAGTAAAAATTTGTACGGAGTCTTTAACGAGATGTATTGCACTATTTTGGCCAGAGCTATTCAATCGGAGGGGAAAAAGTCCTATTGGTGTTGGACTAAATCGGTATATTGGCTTAGGGAGAAAGGAAGAAAGAAAATCTTTCACGTCTTTGAGAATAACATTCAACAATACCTGAAGTCTATCTCAAACCTTATCGCGTTATACACCAAATGTCGCTGGAGATTGCCATACGAAACTATGGCATGCATAATGCCTTAGAATATTGAACTCCCCTGTGGTTCGAATCCAATGAAAGAGGAAATAGATTTAATCATGGTTTGGAATTTTAAAAATAGTTATGGATTTTTGTTGCTCCTCCAGCTTATCCACCCAACGGACATGAAGACGTCAACAATGAAGATCATGGCAGCACCATGTTTTCTCATTGACGCGCGGAATACAATAACAAATACAATTTGGTCAACGTCACATGGCAACCCTATCACTCTAGAACTTGCTAAATTATGCTAATTACCTGTTTATTACAGGAATCAATGAAATAATAAGAAAATGGCTGAGATGCCTTATCACAATCCTAACTTTGTTAATGAAACGAAAGGTTATAAAATAAAAGGGAATATAAATGAATAAAAAGTACCAAGAAATCTTCATTGAAATGAATTCAGAATAGAGTACATTACTGTAATATGGTGTTGTAGGGTATTGTATGTAGTTGCCGTATGCTAGTAAGCTGTGTGTTGGCTTATTAGACGTGAGGCCATGGTTAAATTCCAGGTCAGACATCTCCAACGAAACGAAATATGAAAAAATATTTCTTCGGTAATTGCCTTCTCTCGTCAGATTTCTGACAAATACTCGCAGAGTAAATAACTTTACTTTGAAAAGTTTCTCAATAATCTGTTGTTCGGACTCGACTTTAAACTTTAGGTTTCGATATTCATGTATGAAATTATTAGCGTAATCACAATTATATTGGCGTAATCCTGACTGAAAAATTATAATGATCAAATATGTATGTTTTCGTGCTGAAATTATGTTTATGTTGTTGTTGGTATTATTTACATATTATTGGCAATAAAAAAATAATTTTTGTTTCATTTATCAATAAAAAATTGCATTAATTTGCTTAATACATACGTGTGCATATATTCGTCAATAGTGAAAATAAAAATGAAAAATATGCTGGTAAATATTAAAAAACAATTATTTTGGCCACAATCGATTTATGAAGTCAGCGATATAAAGTTTTCATAATAATTTATTACCATTTCGTTTGAATTTTTTTATGTTATGTTTTTTTTTTCTTTGGGTTTTAATTTGAATAACTTAATTTAATCATAAAAATAATGAAAATTTAAATGGCCAAGAGAAATAAAAAAAGAGAAACGTAATCAATGAAATTTATGACTCGACATTTTATATTTAAATCTCTACATAGCGATCAAAATAACTTACAAAGTGAATTTAATTTTCCCAAAAGTCATCATTTTTAGGGTTTTAAATTATAGGCCTTCTGTACAAAACTTAACATGCCAATACGAGTACGAAAAAAAGGTCATTTTATGCGTGTTGTTTTATTAATGAGCAATCCCCCTCCTTCAAGACATAACATTAGCCCCCAATAGAAGTTTTCGATTTGAGACAATAAATAATGAATTTTTAGTTTTATATTCCCTTTCGTACAATAAGAAAAAGCAAAAAAAAAGGAGAAAAAACGGAAGTAATAAAAATTATTTACCATCATACACTTTCTATGAGGTACATTGAGAAGGGACCATCAAACTAAAATCAATAGAACGAACGATAATATTACACGAAATGAAAATATATTTTCAATAAAACTGTCATCCTGGACTATAATAAATTCGAATACATAACAGAGAAAAACACTCTCTGTATGAGAGTATTTATTAAAGTTTATAAGTGTTGTTATTCTTGTTGTTGTTATATGAAGGTCAAGTAAACATAAAGTATTACTAACAACACTGAGAGTTTGGTAAACAGAACTAACTGTCCGCAAGAATGTGAAGGTGAAAGTCACCATAAAACTTAATCGATAATATCGTTGAGATACCAACGAAGTTTTTATGATTTTATTGGCATAGGCTTACCGTAGGAAAAGTTTCTAATAAAATTTCTAATAAAATAATTCAATTCAATTCTGTTACATGCAAAGAAATTGTCATCACTCAAACCCTTAATTTATAGGCCTTTTTATATTCATTGGGACCGGTTTATGAGTTTGTGTTTAATTTATTCCTATAGAATTACTTTTATTAATTTTTTTTTTTTGTAATTTCCTTTCCTTGTACGTTTTCTTAGTCTTATTTTAGTCTACGACAGCAGGTTCTAGTATCATAGGGTTGCCATTAATAATGGTTTAGAAGTAATGACTCTTTAGTAATTCTGGTTTGTCTGCTTAACGTCTCTATAATTTCACTCTTTTTTTGGTCTACAACGTCTCTGCAATTTAAACGGGATATGCTTTAGGTATATATCGATGGCATTAAAAATTTTTAGAAAAAGTAGATACGGCGTATAGTACGTGAAGAATTCTAATATTAAACTTTCGTATTGGCTGTCTGACTACGTTGGATTGCTTTTCAGCCACAGGTTGTGGCTTGTACGCCGGTGGGATTTTTTCTAAATGTCAGACAGCAATAAATCTTTATATAATATGACCAAATTCCAAGAAAAGAAAGCCTTTTTTTGTCTAATTTGAAGTTTTCACTCCTACGAGAATAAGCAAAATATTTCAATTCATACACTTAAAGTCATCGTCGCCTAGTAGGTAGCGTGTTGGCTTATTAGGCGATAGGTAACGATTGAAACCCCAGATTAGACATCTCCAACACAACGAATTATGAAAAATATTTCTTCGGCGACTTTCTTTCAACAGATTTCTGATGAAAACTCTGAGAGTACATAAATTCTATGAAAATTTTCTCAAGAAAAACTGTCCATCGGAATCGACTTTAAACTGTAAGTCCTGCCACTCATGTATAAGAAACAACACTCACCCAAAGTAAGTGGTGTGAGAAGATAGGTCATGATACTGACTGAAGAATTGTAATGACCATTTATGTATGTATGTATGTATGGCATGTCATATACTTACAAAGGTAGCTTATAGGCAGGGGGATGACATATATTTCCTGCATTTATTTTCAATGAATGCCCCGAATGCTTAAAAAATACTGCTTGTTTATCAAAATCAATTAAAAATTGTTTGTGTGTATGAGGCTTCCGTAAAGCATTATTAATTATTTATAAAAAAAAAAGGAAAGAAAAAGTAAAATAGTTTTACTTCCTCCTTTTTATTGTATTAAATTGTAAAGACTTTTTTCTAAAATATGTTTTAAAGCCTCTTTGCAAACGATTTTATATTTTAAGCTGATGAGTCTATACATAAAACAATATTTTCTACAACATTTCTGTAGATTTTCTATTCTGTTTTTTTTTTTTCATAGTTTTTAATGCAATTAAAACAAAATAATCATGTTTCTCTCAATTCCCTTATATACACGCTGTTTTGTATCGCATAAAAAAGGTATCAAATATACCACAGGCAGCAATCGTTCTGAAATAATATGGAAGAGGATAGAAGAAATCCGTACAACGAATATCCTTTATGACAGCCTCCTCTCTAAACAGATGTTTTGTTTGATAAGAGGATAAAAATTTGTGTTGTTGTTGTTGGTGGTGGTGGTTTATTTTTATTTTATTTTATAATAAATCGGCTTAAATATTGAAAATTATTTCTGCAATGCATAATAAAAATAATAATAAAACGGCAGACAAGATGAAAAAAAAAACGTCACAAAAAATAATCCCTCAACACTTCACATACATACATGCAATATTATAGGCAGAGATGAGTTACGATATAAATTCATAAATACGTCCGCACATACATACATCAATGAATGAATCAATGCATGAAGGAATTAATTTAATTTAAAATAAAATTAAAATCAAATAAAAATGCACACGAGTACAATTGCAAAAATATCTCATATTTAGATAAATTTGAAAAATAAAAATTAAAAAAAAAAAACATTTTAAGAAGGATTTTTAACCAAATTCAAGGATAATAGCATATGAATGCAATATTGCCATCCAGGCACAGGCACAGGCATAGATAAATTTCATTTGCATTTTAAAACACTTTGAATGCATTTACGAATGTTCGCATAAATACTCGGAGATTTTGGTTTTTTTTTTTTTTGCTTTCGAACAATGGAAAATACAGTCAAATATCTTATCAATTAAAATGAAATCGAATTAATGCTTAATTAAAGCGAAAAGATAATTTTAAATTGGCTTTTAAGCTATCAAAGGCAGAATTTCGTTAAATTTCCTTTTACAATAGAGTTTCAAAAATAAAAGATTAAATTTGGAGAATTTCGACCAGAGGGACTTTAAATATATCTCAACACCATATCATTCATACATAATTGGTCCCTACAACCTTTTACTCAAGGTTATGAGCTTATTACACCTATGTTGTGTGTTTTAATTGAGTGGTGTGAGTGACGGGACCTACAGTTTAAAACCGTTTCTGAACGATAGATAGAACTTTTCATGGCAATTTCATTTACTTGCATAGTTTCTGCCAGAAATCTGCTCAGAGTTAGTCACCGAAGAAATATTTTTTTAAAATGATCGATCCATTTCGTGAAATCAACTTTTATCTTTTCAGTTGAAAGTCTGATATTGATGAAAAGTGGATCGCTTACTATCACGCAAGCCATAAAATTATCAAAACTTACCACCAAAATGGCGTTTCTGCCACAGTCACATATCGTTCTTTAAAAGGAGATTATGGTTTACATAATCATCGTCCAAGTTCGCCAGCAATTGGCAGAATTGTGAAGAAATTTGAAGAGACTGGAGTGGTTACAAATATTGAAAGGCATCAGCGCATCAGCGTTTCACTCGTTCCGCTGAAAATATCGCTATTGTAAGTGAAAGTGTTGCCGAAGAGACATTATGGCGTATTTTGCATTTAGATCTACACCTATATCCATATAAAGTCCAGCTCACGCAACATCTGAAGCCAGTTAACTATTCACAATGTCGTAGATACGTAAAATGGATGCTTGAATAGCAGGCGGTGAACGGCAATTTTTCGAACAAAATTTTCTTCAGCGATGAAGCACATTTCACACTCGGTTGGTGCATTTCTCGTCGTGGCGATATCAACTGACCCCCAAGTTCATGCGATTTGACACCATTAAACGTTTATGCAGATAAACCTTCAACTCTTACATACATACATACATAATTGGCCATTACAACCCTTTAATTTGGATTTTGACCTAGCTTCTCACACCACTTATGTTGTGTGCGTTAATTTTATACATAAGTGGCGGGACCTACAGTTTAAAGTTGACTCCGAACGATAGATTTTTGAGAAGCTTTTCATGGCAATTTTTATACTCAGAGTCTTTGCCAGAAATCTGCTGAGAGGAAGTCGCCGAAGAAATATTTTTTCGTTTTGATGTCTGACCTGGGATTCGAACCCGTACCTTTTGTCTAATAAGCCAACACACTACCCACTAGACCACGGCGACTTCAACCTTCAACTCTTGAGCACTTAAAAACCAACATTCGTCAAGTTATGGCTGAGATACCGCCCAATATATGTCTAAAAGTGGTCGAATATTACCTCAAAAGAATCAATGCCGGCAACACTTCGCGTGGAGGTCTTTTAAATGTAGTAGTGTTTCACACATAATGTCAGTTTAAAAACCACGAAATGGATAAGCCTTTTTTTCGTTTTATGGGAGATCTCTGACCTGGAGTTTAAACCCTGGCCTCATGTCTAATAAGCCAACGTCCTACCTACAGCGATGATAAAACTAAATCTTTATGCCATACATAATTTGATAAGAAATTTTCATGCATAGAATTGTTATTAGATGTCCAAATTATAGTTTTGAAGCTTTTGGAAAGCAAATGCGAAAATTTTAAATAAAAATTTGAATAGCTAGTATAAAATATTGAAAATAGACCATCTTTTGTAACACTAAAAAGTCACTCTACATTTTATTCATTGCTTATGTTTCTAAAATCATAAATTACCCCACATAGAAGAAACTGACATTTATAAATAGCTTGAAATCATTCTATTTGACCGCCTATCTTTTGTTTTTTTATACGAGATTATAAATCAAATCTGCTGCTTTTTTCAGTTTTTTTTTTAGTCATAAGAACTGAAAAGGAAATGAAATTTTCATTATTTTATTTGCTCTACTCTGCTCTGCTCTGCTCTGCTCTACCCATTCTACAAACGCAGAAACGCATGAAATATAAATCATTTCATGAACATTTAAAATAGCTTTCCAAGTGACGGCATTTAAATATTAAAAAAATTATGGTTAAAGAGAAAGAAGCACGCACACATGCTCGTACACACACACACACACACACAATAATAACAAATTAAAATGTCAGTCATTGTAACACGTACACGAAATTATTTGTTATTCTCATAATATTTACACACACACCCCCACTGGCACAGCGCATAAAACAACAATTTCGTTTTCAATAGAAATAAAAGAGATTCTTAAAAAGAGAGAGAGAGTCGTAGTGTATGTGTGTTTGTGGTCTATACATACGTAATTGCCTCATTTTTCATAAACGTTAAGGATCTGATTATTAACAATCTGTTACTAAAGCTTTATTGTACAACAACAACAACAACAATAAATGCTATGAATTATGGCCTTATCCTAAGCTCACTATATCTGCTCAAACTCCCAAGGCTGTTTAATCATTGTTTCTTTAATTCTCTCGCTCTCTCTCTGTAATTTTTTTTACTAAGGAAAACAATGAAAACAAAGTGGACCCATCTTTGGATTTGTGTTCTCTTTGCTGCTGTGGGCAACATAAATAAAGACGCACGCGAAAGCAATTAAAAGGGAATAAAAAGCACAATGACTTACGGTATGTTTTACAAAGCAAAGCAAATAAAAAGAAGGAGAAAAATTATAAACTGAGCTATGGCTATGTGAATATGAATCGAAAAGATAAACGACGAACAAGTATATCAGCTCTTGAGTATCTAAACTTAATTCTTTCTGCCTTACTTTTCTCCAATTAATCTTCTTCTCTTTGCATATTCTTTCCTTTCCACGTTTTTTTAGTTTTTCTACCCTTTTCCGATACAAGGAAAATGAGGAAATAAGAAAGGGAATTCCATTACAAGATCCATTAAATACAATTTAAAAATTGTTTCAATTTCGTTAAGATTTTCTGCGAATTTTTTCTTGTTCGTGTATCGCATTAAATCCATTAAATAAAGTAAACCGAAACTATTGTAAGAAGAAATAAATTCAGTTGAAGGATGTTTCCTCACGGTCGGAATTACTAAAAAAAAAACATTCCGACGAAATACAAATCAAAATTCAATGCAATAAATGGAAAAGCTGAAACACAAATGGCATTAATGATTCAAGCCTTAACACATTGACTGCCACGTCACTAATATTCGGGTGGCAGTAAAGTTTCTGATCGGGCCGCGTTACCCATATTGGGATGATGCTTATTTGACTACGATTATGCGTGGCCTAAAGGAGGTTTTACTGTAAAGGTGCCTCCAAGGCTACGTTGGCGTTCTCCCATATCCAGCGAAGCTGTCTGACAAGTGTCAAATGCCCGCTAGTTGTTGTTCTTAGCGTCAGCCTTAAAGAAACGTAAAGAATGCAAAGCCCTCTAATTGCCGTATTTAGGCGAAAAATTTTGATTTTTTGTTCACGTTCAGATTCAGAGCTTTTCTGGTAGAAGAGAGAAACTGTTCAATCCCTAAACTAAACTGCTTTCAATGTTATGTTGGTAACTCTGCTTCGCCGTCTCCATGTATGTGAAGAAAGTCGGTGGTCTTCGATATGCCAGTCAAAAGCTGATCTGACAAATGTAAAGCCTGCTAACTGTCGTCTTTAAGGGAAAACTTTTGATTTTCTTGATCTCTACCTTCAGTTTCAGTGCTTTCTGGGTAGAAGAGAGAAACCGTTCAACTCCTAAGATTAAAATGCTCATTTTACTTTCCTCACTGTATTTTATTAGAGTATCTTTGTCATCATGGGAAATTGACTAATATGTAGAGAGATATGGGCACCGATTGAGTGACTCGTTACTTAATACAACGCTGTGAGTATCTTAAACTTCAAAACAGATTACATCAGCTTTTGGATGACAAAATTTTTGAAGTTCTAGACATTGGTGCGACATTGATACAACTAAGTGTACTGGTCGGTTTCATCTGAAGCTCCCCAATAATGTATCATGATAAAGAGACATACGTTACCCTGTGTAACACAATTGGGCCACCGAGCTAATGTTGTCAGTGAACGGCAAGTTATCCGCCAACCTAAACTAACTTAATGTATAGCTACTTAGTACCGTAGTAGAACTGGCTTTAGTTATGATAAGGTACGTTATCCGCTTTATGAGCTCAATTTTAATTGAATGGAATGCTTTAGCATAATGAATCCAATGGGTATTGATTTTAGTGAGAACCTCAAGTAATTCATATATTTTCACATCACCATTGATACATAATCGACACACGACATTTATGGAAGGACTCTAGCCCACATACATAATTGGTCACCACAACCCTTCAGTCATGATTATGGACCTAGTTTATCACACCACTTACGTTGTGTGTGTTAATTTGCTCCATGATTGGCGTGACCTCTGTGAAACTTTTCATTAAATTTTCTATCATTTTCGTTAACAGGAAAAATTTTACAAAATTATGACAACATTTCGTTGAAACCATGGTTCATATTCTTCTTAGTAATTTCCTAATAACTAGACCTTATTATATATGTATGTACATAATTTCTTTTTAATTATTTCTTCAATTACGAAACTATTTTCTAGTTTTATTTGCAAAAAAAAAGGCAGAGAAATTTAATAAAAAAAAATTTTAAATTTTTTAAAACAAAATAAAAATTTTTTCCAAACTGAAAAACAATACGAAACAAATTCTTTACAAATTGAAATGTTATCGATGGTTTCTTTTTCTCTTTTTTTATTTTTGTTTCCTTTTTGTTGTAAATATTCATGTATTTATTTCTGTATTTATTTTTCATTATTCCATTACATTTTTATTTTCCATTATTTTTCTTGTTTTTTGCTTTTGTTTCTCTATTTATTCAAATCCATTTTGTATATTAATTTGCCTGTGCTGGGTTTCATGTTCGAATTTCATAAAAAATTCTTTGGCACGGCTTTTTTAGAAATCATTTCCCATTTAATCTCAGATTAAATTCCATATTTTAGGGCTGGCGCAACACATGGCTTACATTTTAATACAAAATTTCACTGTGCAGGGATATAAAGTACTTGAGTATTACAACAGAATATAAAATTTTTATTTCGGAACAATTTTGTAAAATAAAAACATGAAAGATGTCAGAAGCTACAATCGGTTAAGTACGATCTTGTAGAACATATTTGAGATTGCTCGACAATATGAAATATTCAACAGTAACGGCCACATAGATTCCTAGGCATAACAACGCTGAATATAACAGAAAATCTGATGCGCATAATTGGTCATTACAACCCATCAGACAGGATTATGATCTAGAATCTCCCACCACTTATGTGGTGGGTGTTAATTTTTATACATGAGTGGCGGAACCTACAGTTTAAATTCGACTTCGAACGACAGATTTTTGTGAGACTTTTCGTGGCAATTTTATTTACTTTCAGAACTTTTCCCAGAAATCTGCTGAGCGGAAGTTGCAACAGAAATACTTCCTCATATTTCGTTTTTGTTGGAGATGTTGAACCTAATGTTTAAACCGAGTCCTCACGTCTAATAAGCCAACATGCTATCTTGTAGACTTCGACGTCTGTAAGGCTAGTACAGCAGATAATTACGTGGACTTTAAAGTGAGATTGGTATTTCTGCGCAGAGGGGTAAACACAAACCTTACTCATAGGCAATGGAAAGATTGAATGATGCAGCCACCTTTATAGAGTCCACACAAATTAGACCTGTTGTAGATGTATGCAGAATAAAATTTGCGTCATACATAATCAACAGGTACAATGGAATACTTGCCTCATACCCACGAAGTATGGAAATACCTCTCTTGCACTCAAATGATAAAGTTCGCTTTCCCTTCTTTCTTGCTTCTACTGCTTCTGCAGTAGGGTACTCAACGCAAAGCCTATTATTGATTTCGGCTTTAGACTTATTCTAAAGCCCATGAGCTCATCATCTAATCTTGGTCAGATCTGTAGCACTACCTTGCCTATATCGAAGCACATCAATACGATGTTAATGGAATCTAGTATGTTTTCAATGTGATAGCCAAAGTAGACACCTCATCAGATTTCTGAGGAAATAAAAATTGCCCTGAAAAAGCTTCTCAAAATTCTGTAGCTAAAGGTCGACTTTAAACTGTAGATACAGCCACTGATTTATAAAATTAACACACACAACTTAGGGGTGTGAGAAGCTAGATTGTAATCCTTACTGAAGGGTTGTAATGACCAATTATGTATGTATGTTAGAACAGAGTAAACTGATAACTGTATGGTAGATCGTTCTAAATGAGTCACGCTGTAAAGATGCCATATGTGCTGAGCCAGAATTGATGCCGCCGACCATTCTTAGGCTGGGCAACCTTAGTTTCCGATATCTTGCTATAAGGCATCATGCAATCTATAGTCCTGAAGGTTCTTAATACCGTCAAAATTCTTGCGAGACCGATATTGGACGAGTGCCTTTATCCAGACATGAATGAACGTGGATACTTTCGCCTAACGAAAATACTTTCACACGTTGATTAAATTTGTAACCAAATTTCTACTTGAATCCGCATATTCTCTGCCTCTTACTTTAATAAGTCCATATCCAATCATAATGGAATTTCTAATAAGCAGCGTAGAGGCATAATGTATTCGTCTTAGGTTGTTTTTTAAATTTTGTAACTTGTTTTCCGCTTTCTGCTACAACGCTGTTGTTATTTGTTATCAACCAGTGGTACTTATCCTTGGCTTAACTTTTCATCATGATTCACCCGTGTCTATGTAAACAATATTTTCATTACAATTTTTTGTTTTCATTTTGATTTTGTTTTTTTGTTTTATTTTGTTGTTTTTTTCCCCCTACTTTCCTTCTGTATGCTTTACATTTTTAAATACAATTTTCAATGAATAAGCTTCAATGAATGATTGAGTGAATGAACGAGTCAATGAAATACAGATTGACACACAAAAAGTTTACTGATTGAAAACAACAAAATACTTCAAATAAAGATGCCACCTCGCTCTCTCCATCACTATACCTCATTTATTGTCTGAAAAAACTATTCCAATTTTAATGACTCAATGGGAGGTGGTGGGGAAAAGTGTTTCCTAATTTTGTAACCTAAAACAATATTTTTAATCAGTGCAACAGCGACAATAAAATACTTGAGCATCGTTTACAACTGAAAGTGCCATAATTGTTGACGTTTTTGACTGTTTTACACTTTGAATCTATGAATAGAAAATTTTTAAATGAGGTCAACATTTTTAAGGGATTTCTTAGTTACAAAACAAAGAAATGCAAAAAAAAAGATAAAAAAAAAGTTTGAAGTATGAATAGGTACATAAAAAATAGAAATGATTAAAGAAAAAGTGTAAATAAGTTGTAAACATACATACTTTGTTACAAACAAAACTAAATTTATTCCGAACGACAGATTTTTGAGTAAGTTTTCATGGCAATTTTATTTGCTTTCAGAGTTTTTGTGAGAAATCAAGCGAAAACTAGTAACAGAAAAAATATTTCTGCATATTTCCAACCTGACTGTTAAACTAATAAGTCAACACACTACGTATTAGATTACGACGACTATGAATACAGCACAAGGCACACAAATTTGGGCTTCAAACATAATCCTAATCACATTGTATGTATGTACGTACATACGTAATAATTAATTGAAAATTTATGGAAGTCATGTGGTAGCATAAGAAGTCGCCTTAGTCTAGTAGTTAGTGTGTTGGCTTATTAGACGTTAAGCCCGGGTTCGAATCCTAGGTCAGGCATCAAAACGAAATATGAAAAAAATATTTCTTCGACAAAAACTCTGAGCGTAAATAAAATTGCCATGAAAACTTACTCAAAAATCTATCGTTCGGAGTCGACGTTAAACTGAAGGTCCCGCCACTTACAGTGACAAGCAGAAGTAGGTGCATGTTCACAATACTGAGTTTCGTCATCCACAAAAACAAAACCATACAAGCAAATATAAAAAAAAATTAATTTTAATTCTTTATTTTATTCTTAACAAATAGCAGTAAAAAAACAGTAATTAATGAAATGAATTCAGTGAGTTTGAATGAAAAAACGAAAATAACTCATATAAACTCAATTTTGCACGTTTCAAGAAAAATTCAAGATACTAGCCCAATTTCAATATTTGGTCCTTAGGCCCTTATTAGAAATAGCTTGATTTACACAGTTTGAGATGCTTTCTATCAAATGATCAATAATATCTTTCGAAATTCGATTCCATTTCGCATTTATACAATCCCAAAGTTTGACCATGTTTGTTGGGGCTGTTTCATACTGTCCGAGCCGGCTTTAAATAAAGAAAAAAAGAAATGATCCATGACTTTTTGGCGGCATATTTGTTTCCCAATTTAAAAAATATTATAATATTTTTTTGTTTTTACTTACAAAACTACAAACTACAATTACTACAAAACGCGAACTACCTCGAATTTCAAAAAAAGCTGAGACCCGTATTTAATTAAATCGTCTAAAGATTAAAATATGTTAATTTGGCATTTCTATTACGAACAACCCCGAACAAAAAATTCAAAAACCATTTTTTTTACAGAATATCCTTAAAAAACGGACATAAATGATCGTCCTTGGACAAATTGTATACACTGTTGTACGCGCCTTAAAAATCCTTTCTTATGATATAGATATTGTATATGTTGGTAAGGAAACAGATCCACAAATTAACAAAATATTCAAAAATAGACCCTTTTTCAAAATGGTCCAGCTCACGAGAGGTCGAACCTGGAGCCGAAATATTTGAAATGTTGTCTTAAAAAAGTCCAAGGTTCATTTTTAGAGGGGTACATCGAGCACGAATTTCGCTTCCATACAACTTGAGTCGCTCTAATGTACATATGTATGCATTCATGTGTGTGTGGCAGCAACATAAAGAATTAAGATTCTTCTCATTTTGACAGAGAAAATTGGTACTAAAAGTGTTTGTGGAAAGTGTACTGCGATTATAATAACTCCGTAGGCGTATAAGTCATATTCAATATGTTCCTTCAATATTGCTCATACGTATAAGGGGGTTATAAAATATTTTTCATGACTTCTTTAAAAGCCTGTAGCAAGACTTTTCAAAACAAATTTGAATTAATGAACGAACCAATATTGGTACCAAGTACATAATATTTACGGAAGATATTGAATATCACTCATACGCCAACGCAGTTGTTATAATCGCAGTACTTAGAGCAGGCGCTTTAGTAACAACTTTCCATCAACTTGCTATGCCAATATGAGACATGGCGAAATAGCTTTTATGAACTTTTATAGCATATAGAGCTATAGGATGCAGGAATTTACAGTTGAGTATTTTAATCAAAACTGTCACAGTTACCTTACATCTGAGTGACTATTTTTTCTTTGGATTTGATAGATATTTTCTTGAAATGCAATGCCAACACCAATTCCAAGCTGTATTGATGAATCTTTCGCATTCTCTTTATAAAATATAAAATTTATTACGTTTTGCCCTTTCTTTGTAAAGCCTAACTGCTTGTAAACCTTTTGCAGAGTTCTACTTATATCTGCCTTATTTGATAGGGAATTTTTAACACGTTGACAACCGCGACAATTTCCAGAAAAAACGACAATTTGATTTTTTCACATTAGTAAATACGAGATAACTCGCAGTTTGGCATCCTAGAACGGAACGCAATCAACATCAGAACATCAATTTTTAAAATGCAATAAATAATGAAAATTAATATGAAAATTAATTTGCCATTTATTTTATATATCGTATCGTACTAAAATGTTATTTTTTATTAATTTTATCGTTCTTAAATTATAATCCTCCTGCTTCTTTTAACTGGGGAAATACAAATTCCCAACACAAAGTAACACAACAACAGTTTTGTCTCGAACTCCCTTGATAGGACAACAAAAGCAATTTTATGAACCTAAAGATTTATTCAACTGTAAAAAATATTAAAAAAAAAAAATATTAAATTTTTCAATTTCATCTTCTAGGCATTTTTTTTTTTCTCAAATGAATTAAAAAAAAAGAATTTATTTTGCTTTCAAGCATTTCATTTTATGGTAATAAATTGTTAAATTAAATAAAATAATTAATAAATACAAACAATATTTGCAAATAAATGCAATATTTTAATGGTTATTAATTTTTAATTAACCATGCTGCCACATGTTCTTCTTAAGCCCATTAAATTTTATGGGAATTTAATGCCAATGCGCAGCGTAAAAACAGAAAAGGAAAATTCAAAATAATTTAAAATATTTCTCGGCCATATAAGGAGGGTGCAGTTCTTGGGTTTAAAGGTTAAATTTAATATCCATTTAAGACGATAATAAAAATTTGTAAGAAATAATAACAAAACAAAGCAGCCATTACAGATTGTAAGAAGATGGTAATAAAAGCATGAGACTTACAATTACCGTCGAAAATTTATGACCAGTTGTGTAGCCCATAAAACAATGCATTCAAATGAAATACCACAACAACAACAACAACAATGCCAATATCATTTGCATAGTAATGAATAGTACGGGGAATAAAAAGAAAGAAATCTAACAACACAAGTACCTACGAACGTGTACTTATCCGTAACGTAACGTATTTAAATTTAAACTGAAATACTTGGTTAGGCCTTAAGGCCATAAAAATGAATGTTAAAGTTCACAAATTCGCCTTCCATTTGCAATGGCAAGCTTAATAAAAACAAATGAAATTATTTTCCAGATTTACACGAAATATGTAGGAACAGTAATAATTTTCCATCAACAGAAAACGTTAATTAAGCGTTAAATTCATTTAAAAAGGAATTTATTTCAAATTTTCTTTCTTTCCGAAAACCTTTAATGGCTTATTATTATAATTTTAAAATAAATTTTTGATTTAGCTTTTCCAACAAAAGCTGGAGGCTTTTTAAAAAGGTCATGAAATATATTTTATCACACCCCCATACGTATGAGTAATATTATCGGAATATATTGAATATTACTCATACGCCTCGGGAGTTGTTATAATTGCAGTACACTTTCTACAAACGCTTTTGGTAACTATTTTCAATGAATTTTCTCGGCGTCAAAATGAGAATACTGCCATAAAGTTTCTTTAATTACATGAGTCATTCCGATCATAAACAATAACAGTGATTCATTCGAACAGATTTGGATAATTGCTAAAATAAACAAAACACTATAAAAAATACAGCCCACTGATCTAGGTTACGGTTAGAGTCTCGGTTTAGAATTTAAATTTAGTTTTACATTTGCTTAATTGAGCAAAACCGTATTTGTACTGCTAATAGATGGTGTTTTGGCTTATTATACGTGAACCGACGATTCAAACTCGAGGTCAGACACCTCAAATAAAATATGAAAAATATAAATCCGCTTAGAAGATTTCTGACACAAACTCTGTTAGTAAAAGTGAAATTGCCATAAAAGGTTTCTCTGACGTTCGGAGTGGAGGGACTCTCCACTCATGTATAAAGATTAACACAGACAACATAAGTGGTGTGACGTACTAGGCATGAAAGGAAGTTTATAACGATCAATTATGTATATAAAGGGCTATCCATTCCATGATTTCAAAAGTCTGGGACTGGAATTCAACATCTGTCAAACTAAGTTGGGACACCAATTCTTTTCTTTTCAATTAAAAGTCTGACATTAACGGAAATAAGCTATCACACAACGTATAAAAATGATCAAAACCTACTACAAAAATTGTGATTCTGCCACAGCCACGTATCGGCAATTTTTCAAACAAAATTTTCTTCAGGGATGAAGTACATTTTACAGTTCGGAGGGTATGATAATAAACAAAATTGTCGTATTTGGGGTTCTGAGAAACCTCAAGTAATTGAAGAGAGGCCATTACATCCAGAAAAAGTCAATGGTTGGTGTGCTTTTTGGTCCGAAGATGTGATTAGACCTTACTTCTTCGAAAACGACGATGGAACGACTGTCACCGTCAATTCGAAGCGTTATGGCTATATGATAACCGACTTTTTTTTGTCTGCTATTGAAGAATACGACTTGGAGAATATATGGTTTCAACAAGACGGTGCCACATGCCACACAACTCGAGCGAATATGGACTTATTGTAAGAGACATTTCCTGGCCACGTAATTTCTCATCTTGGCAATATCAACTGGCCACCAAGATCATGCAATTTGACACCATTAGGTCTTCTTTTGTGGGGCTACGCGAAAGACCGTGTGTATTCAGATAAACCCTTCAACTCTTGAGCACTTAAAAACCAAGATTCGTCCAGTTTTGGCTGAGATACTGCCCAATATGTGTCAAAAAGTGGTTGAAAATTATTACATAAAAGAATCAATGCTTGCAACACTTTGCATGGAGGGCATTTCAAACTTTTCAAACCAAATAAAACTGAAATTTCATGAAAAATATATTTTAAATGTGTTGTATTTACATTTACTTTTGAAACCACGAAATGGATAATCCGTATGGATGTACACTTTTGTAAATCTTTTCATGCCCCCATTTGTAGCGGTAGTCTAAATATAAATTCCATCTTTAAAGGAAATTTGTTTTGACATCCTATCTTTAAAGGCCTTCATACAACCTTTAGGCATAAAGTTCCCTTCAAATACCTACTCTTCTGGAAAGCATCAGCTCAAAGACAACTACAAATTTGTTGAAAGGCTAGACAAGCCTTTTAGAATATTACAAACCTAAGGACAATAGCCATAAGCCTTTACTATTACAATGTAAATGTAATTTTGCAAAAACAAAATTGTCTGTTCTCTTTCTCTCTCCCTTTCTCTCTCTCTCTCTCTCTCTGTGTGTGTTTAATTACCACATAATCGATTACTGATAAATATTTAAATATTACTTAAGCTATCGTATGTTTTGTGTTTTGTACAATTACAATCACGTCAAAACCTATTTTATTAAAGACTTGACCTGGTTTTGCGATGAAAACAATAACAATTACCATCGATTTAAGCCATTTTAATTTTATTTATTTTCTTGCCTCATAAAAACAAAATATACGAAAGAAAAGAAGTGCCCTTTAGTATGTCAAGTGAGTATATTTTGCAAAAATATATCGACAATAAACAAAGAATACAAAATAAGATGCTCTCTCTCTCTCTCTCTCTCTCTAGCTCTCTTTCTATCTCTTGCCTAGTCGTATTTATTTTTGATATGAAAGATGTTTGACATAATTTTTAGGTCGTCTTCTTTGGTCTTACTATTGTTGTACTCATAAATACTTATTTATTTACGTTAATGTTGTTGTTGTTGTTGTTGTTGTTACTGTCGTTGTCACTATTATTATATGTCGGTTTTCGATGTTTTTGTTGTTGTTGTTGTTGTTATTTTTGAGTATTAATATTTAAAACTAAATCTTGTCAATGTTAATTCAAGTATAAACAAATCTTGTTTACACATAGAGAAACTGGTGAGTGTTATTGTTTTCAAGTTTTTGAATTTGATTCGTGATTTTGTTCTTGAATTTGAATTATTTTTTTAAGATAAAAATTGTTTATCCAATTCACATACATGTATACGAACACATTCATAAATACACATACATTTATACATATACATATACATCTACACATATGTATGTATGTATGCATATGGCGTCAAAATTCTATCAGTCTATGAATAAATTTTTCTTTCATTCAAAACAAAGCAAGTGTTGTTCACTGAAAGGAATTTATGTTAAAAAAAAAACAACAAACAAATACTGGCTTTAAAATAATTTTTTTCATTCCTCATATTTGTTCTTTTGAATTTGAATTTTAATTAAAATCTTAAGAAACAATAGATAAATAAGTCTCTTTAAGAGAGTTATGCTTTAATACATGCCAAGTGCTTAAAAATATTTATTTTGCTTCTCTTACCAATCTTCAATAGCATGTGGGAGATTTAATGTCATAACACTTTAAACATATTTCCTTACTTCAATGGCCACTACAACTCTTAGGCAGAATTACAACCTAGCTTCTGACACTATCCATATCGTAGGTGTTAATTTTAACCACAAATTGCAGGACCTACAGTTTGAAATTGATTCCTAACGAAAGATTTTTGACATGCTATACATGGCAGGCTTTTGAGTGCAAGTAATCGGCGAAAGGAATATTTTTCACATTTCGTTTTAAGATGACTAAGCAAGGTTTTGAACCGCGTGTTTGCTTGTAATAAGCCAACGTACTGTAGTTGATCTATGTAATGGCCGTAGAACTATAATAGAGTATATCTAGTGGGATAATAAACATATTAAAAGACAGTAATGCAGCCATTGTAGCTCTAAAGAATATGTACAGCATATCGATTATTTTCTATGAATGATATATGCCTGTGGATAAGAATTTCGTAGATATCCTCAATACGAAGAAATCTAAAATACTAAACAAGGATTGATGCAACAGAAATTGTGATTAAATTCATAAGTGAGATTGGCACTCCTCCACCTCTGATCTCATACAGAATATAACTACTTGCATAGAAAAAACTTTGATAAGTAATCTATTTGGTTAGAGGCTCCAGACAAATTTAGGTCCATATCAACATATTTCTGTTAAACCTAATCAGGTGGCGATTTGACGGTTGATCCTGACCCCTCGGTCTGTCACCTCTATGGCCTCATCGATGGATGGGTCAGGAGGGAAGAGCAGACACGTTGGGAGAACGGATCGGGTTGTTCTGTTTCTAGGCGTCTATGGCCTGCTGTAGACAGCAAGAGGACAGAGTGGCTGCTGGGCTTGGTTAAGGCCAGCTTAAGGTTGGTTGTCGGTTTTATCACGGGGCACTGCGAGATTAGGTCACTGACGGGGATCTGGAACAGATCCCAGCCGGACTATTGCAGGGTATGTTGCGATGAAAAGGAGTTGGAGACTGTTGCAACATCTCCTCTGCAACTGCCCAGCCCTTGGTAGGACCCTTGGCAGGGCCTTCTTTGAGAACTTGAGTTCTGTATCTAGAGCCGACATCAAGGCTCTCCACAGATTCATTAGCAGCTTGGGCTGGTTAAGAGGTGCTAGGGCTTCATAAGTGTAGTCGTACTCTCAACCGCTGTTGTTTTGTGTCTGTTGTTTTCCATTCTCCCTCCCCTTCCCTACTTTCCTATATCCTCCTTTTCCTTCCTCCCCTAAGGACAATGTACAATGGGACAATTTCGACCTCCGGGTACTGTGCTTGTCTTGACCGACAGGTGTACGTCCTCTAACCTAATCTAACCTAACCTATTAACCTAACCTGAAACCTCATAGCAGCTCATAGAAGCTGTAATGACATTATTCTGCACCTGGGGTTTTTGAATTCGTAGAACATAATGTTCTTTGAAAAATTCATTTCACAGATCATCTCTGGAACCTCGTAGCACTTATACTCGGATTTCTGTAGGAGCTGTGGTAACGAGAAAAAATGATGGAACACAGTATATCTACACTGACATTGTCCTGCAATTGGGGCTTTGAATTTGTAAAACACGGAGTTCTTTGAAAGAGTTATTGGGTTTATGTATTGGATGTACTAGGAACTCCTAGTATACCTGGCTGTCAGCGTCATCTGCAATTCTGGCTACTAGATTATTGTATAAGGAGTTCTACTGTTTCTTAGAAAGAGTCCTAGGCTAACCTTTCTAAAACATCGTTGTTGATCATCTATAAAGAGTCAGAGACCTTTCTGGATGAACGATTTAATATCGAATGATAGGTTTTAAATGTCTGAAATCCATGATAAATATTTGTGTTTTCTTGGTTTGTTTATCAAGACCAGCGTTACCGTTGAGCGACTAAAGTCGCAATTTGACACTTTTTCAGCGACCTCGCCACTTTTTGTGCCCCCTTACTAAAATGAACTAAATCTGACACTTTTCAAGATTTTTGACCCTTTTTCCCCTATTTTTAAAAAATATTTTTTCTAGAACTAGACTATATACTATTCTATAGACTAGACTATAGTATGGACTAGACTAGACTATATACTAGACTAGAGACTAGACTATAGACTAAACTGGAGACTAGACTGGAGACTAGACTCTAGACTAGACTATAGACAAGACTAAATACTAGACTATAGACTAGACTAAATACTAGACTATAGACTAGACTAAATACTAGACTATAGACTAGACTAAATACTAGACTATAGACTAGACTGGAGACTAGACTCTAAACTAGACTATAGACAAGACTAAATACTAGACTATAGACTAGACTAAATACTAGACTATAGACTAGACTAGAGCCTAGACTATAGACTAGACTAGAGCCTAGACTAGAGACTAGACTAAAGACATTTTCTTTTCGTTTAACTGCCAAAATACAATTTTTGTGCGACTTTTTTTTCAAAAATCCCCTTTTTGTGCGACTTCTTAAAAATTTCCAGCGGTAACGCTGATCAAGACTACTATCCACCATAGTCAAGTAGGTAAATTGTTTCTTTATTAAACACAAATCCGTGGTTAAAATCCTGGCTCAAACATCAGATGAAATATCTAAACAGATTTCTTCAGTAAAGTAAGGAGTAAAACAAAATTGCACTGAAAAGTTTCTAGAAAATCTGTCATTCGGAAACAACGTTAAAACTGTGAGTCCCACGAGTCATGTATAAAATTAACACAGACAATATAAGTGGCGTGAGAAACGAATGACAAGTCATGGACCCTTAAAGAGGATACAGCAAATATGAAGCAGCTACAGGATAACAGCAGTCAAACAAATAAATTCAGGAAAACTTGACTTAGTCCGAGATATTGGATACATCCTTTAAATGTTTAACTAAAAGGCAGATCTTTTGACAAATCGTATTTTAAAACAAAATTGGTTTCATGGAAGAATTTTAAACCTCATTTCATTTAAGTATTTATACTAAACAATTATACTAAACAATTAATTCTAAAATTGCACACTTCAAGAATGCTACGAGTACTTCTGTTCCTTTCGTTCTTGTAAAAATTTCAATTTTCAATTGATATTTCAACACCTAAATCAAGAAATAAATTTCGTGTAAATTTTCAAGCATTTAAACGTTAAACATTGCTCAGGTGGTGCGAAACATTGTCAGTGTTGTACGTTGATTAAATGTTTATGTCTCATCACTGACAGTTCATTGTATTATTCACTGATGCGCAGCTGAAAAGTAACACAAACAAAAAAAAAAAAAAAACAAAAATGAAATCAATTTGAACGGGCACAACTTTTACAAAAGTTTGACAACGAAATTCCAAGCAATTCATTCAGTCGGTTAATGTTCTTTTCTTTTCTTTGTGAAGCGATTGTGTGTGATTTGGTTTCAATGTCATGGCAATAACATTGACAAAGGAACTGTCTGAGCAACTGTTGTTGTTGTTCAAATGCTTCAATTTACCTTTAACTGTAGATTTTGCTTAAAAACTTTGTTGTCCTCTTGTTTTCTAACAAAAACCAAACAATGAGCGCCACAATAGCAGCATCAAGAAAAATGTAAGAAAAATTTATGATGCCTCACAAGTTGTGAAAAGGTTTCGCTTAACACAAACGAAAGAAAAGAGAGGAATGCCAGCAGAGATAAAACTTAAATGTGTCGCTAAAAATTTCGTGCAGATTGTATGCAGCAGACAGACTAACGTTTACTCGTCCTCAACTCAAGTGCCATTCATTTATTATCGCATCTCATAAAGCTCGTGTAGCTGTTGTAACTGTGCGCCATTAAACCGAAATCAGAAATAAAATTAAAATAAAAAAAAAAACAAAAAACATCTGAAGATTTTAAGGCAGGATTTTAATTATCCTTTGTTTGCTTTACATCTGTACACACTGGGCACCTGATAAAGTGCTTAAATTCCTTAAAGTATTCTTAAAGACATTGTGTTCTGTAAAGTTTTATTAGAATGTCTGGCAATGTCTGTATAATTACGGAATTAATCTCACGTATTAAATTCGTTTTTTTTTTCTTCTTTTCATTGCTTTTGCCATGATTATGTGACGCATTAAATAAAGCTGAGACCAGATTTCATAGACTTTCTAAAGACATGTTCTAAATTGCTAATTAGTTTTGCTGCTGCAACACAATCAACATAATTTGTCTGCATGTATTTTAGTTTTGATCTGCATATTTAATTATTTAATGTTTACTTAAGTGAAGCCTATTACTCCACCCCCCCCCCTACGTATACGTAATTAAGCCAAATGATGTTTGTTACTCATACGTACTGTATTACTACTCTAGTAAGATGTGCTCAGACAACATATGATAAGAAAACAAAAAATATATTGTAATGAGATATCCTTAGGCAATTTAAGCTTTAGAAAACCAAAAAGTTAATCTAATTAAAGATAAGATAAATTAACTTAAACACATCTACTAGGAAAAATAATATTTTTAACATGAATTTATAACAACTAATGCAGTTCACTGCACCCTACTTTACCATTAAATTGAAAAATAGAGAGATAAACTACTAAAGATTCTTTAGATTTAAGTTAAGATTAAACAAAACACGTTAAAAACATGCTAGGTTCACTCTTAGGGTTACATTCCATATACAATATCAGGAAAAGCGTTGTAGCTCAAGTTAGCCAGAGCCAATGATATGCAGGGCACAGCCTTAATAGTAATTCGTAGAAGTAACGTCATTTATGCCAAGAATAAGGTTCACAATATTCTCGCTCGTGGAATAAAAATAACTGTTTCCTTTACCTCAATCGCCGTAGTCCAGATGGTGGTCTGAATGGAGGCCTCAGGGTTGACTTCAGATATTATCAATAAAACCGAAGTAAAATATGATATTTCTTCGGCGACTTCCTCTTAGCAGATTAGTAGCAAAAACTATGAGAATAAATAAAAAATTGCCATGAAAAGTGTCTCAAAAATCTGTAATTCAGGGTCGACTTTAAACTGCTGGTCCAACCGCTCATGTATAAAATTAACGCACACAACATAAGTGGTGTGGCGAAGCTAGGTCGTAATCCTGACTGAAGTGTTGTGATGACATATACAGTAGCGAGCACAAAAAATGCAACACTGTGCCATATGATCTTTAATAAGATCTGTTTCAAAATAACGGTAACTAATTTATCTATTTTCTTTTGCTGTTAATTCTTTCCATTATAAGTTTTCAAATTCTGCTTTAAAAAGTTAAATATTTTTGAATTAGTGAAAAAGTGCAAATTTTTAGCGAGCAAAAAAAATGCAACATAATAAAAAAATAGTTAAAGTAAGTTATTTATTTAATTATAATTGAAAATTTCTTAAATAAGTTATACAACATGTGTTTTGTAATAGAAGCAGCTCTCAGCTGACAGCAAAACTGCAATCATTAAAGCCTTAGAAGAAGGAAAATCCATTCATGAAGTTGGTCGGATTAAATCTCGATTTTCTTTTAGAAATAGTGTGGAAAGGAAACCAGGTAGTGGTAGTCCTCGAAAACCTATCACTCGCCAAGACCGCCAGATGATTGCACTGGTTAAAAAAAATCCACGAAAGACCGCAGTGGACGTTGCTAATTTCGCAAATAAGCAAATGGGAGTCTCTATAGGCGTTCACACTGTTCGCCGCAGGTTGAAAGAGGCTAATTTGCATGCGAGACGACCCGCAAAGAAACCTCTCATCAGTGCAATCAATAAAAAGAAGCGCCTGGAATTTGCAAAACGTTACAAGGATTGGTCAAATGAACAATGGGCTAAAGTCTTGTGGAGCGATGAAAGCAAATTTAATTTGTTTGGCTCCGATGGGATAAATTTGTTCGAAGATCGCCTGGACAGAGATATTCTCCAAGATATCAACTTCCAACCGTAAAACATGGCGGTGGATCAATAATGGTGTGGGGTAAGGAACGATATGTTTAAAAAAAATTATTGATTTTACGTCACGTATTTACAGGTGCGTTTTCCCGTGATGTGGTAGGTCCCTTAACTCAAATCGAAGGAAAAATGGACGCCAAGAAGGACTGTGAAATCCTTGGAGAATACATGCTTCCTCATCTGCGGGAAAAAATGCCTCCTGGTAGCATATTCCAACAGGATAACGATCCAAAGCACTCAAGTCGATTAGCTCGAAACTTTTTAAGCGACAATGATGACAATGTTTTGGATTGGCCATCACAGTCTCCCGATCTAAACCCCATAGAAAATCTATGGGAGCTATTAGGTCGGGAAGTTAAGAGGAAACATCCGTCAAATAAGAGGCAATTAGAAGAAATGTTGAAAAGTGAATGGGAGACTCTATGCCTTCTAGGTTGCAGGAAGTCATAAAAAATAAGGGCTACGCCACTAAATATTAATTTTAAGATTTTTTTTGTAAGAATTACTATTTAATTTAAATAAACACATTAAAATTTATGCTGTTGCATTTTTATTGCTCGCATGAAATTCACACTCTTTTTAATAAATGACAAAATAATATATCATTAATTAAAAATATTTACATAATGTTATTGATAATAGGTATCTATAACTGTAGGGATTAATAATCCAAAGAAATATTTTGAACTGGTCACCATTTTTTTTGAAATTATCGCACTTAAAGATAATTTTACCCAACGTTGCATTTTTTGTGCTCGCTACTGTATGTATGTATACATGTACCTGTGGTCCACCAGGGGTTAATATTTAGCTGACGGATTCGTACAGGGGTTCCCTTCTATTCAGGAAGCATTAGCCTGACAATTTTTTAGTCTAATCGTGGACAAAGAGACCTTTATGAGCGGCATACATAAGATTTTTCCAGAGAAATAAGTAACTTTCACAGAGAAGATGTCAACATAAAGATGACTGCACGGGACTTCACGCCACCTATACTCGGTTAGACTATGTTTCGAGGAAATATATTACGGCGATAGTCATGACCTTTTTCTTTTTTTTTGCTAGTCTTTACTTTTACTTGCGTTGAGTATTCTTTTCCAAATATCCATTCTCATTCCACGGAAGGATTCTTGCGGCATATAACCTTCCATCTTTGTCTCCCACAAGAACTGGAGGCCCAGTAGAGGGTGACATAATTTTTTCTGTTAAATCGATTTAGGTACTCTACACAGTACCATACTATCTTCGATTTTGGCAATACGGAAAAGGCAATTCTAAAGAATTGTTCCGAATTGGGAGAAATGTGGTAATGGTGAAAGAAATTGTATCGACCTTAGTATCTCTAGTTTGCTTCGAATAGTAAAGACGCTATTTTATCTCTGAACAGAGAACATCAACTTACTTGATAAGTTTACCTGAACATTGCAGCGCCGTCCTGACAGAAATTTCAGCAGCATGACCAGCTGTGATAATTATTGAAATAAGCATTACTTTCGAATCGTTTCGAGATTTTAAGTACTCTAACACCTGATGAACTCGAAACAATTTTTAAGCCTAGCGCGCAAGGAAAAAGCAAATTTACATCAAGTTCCGGCTTATATTAAGGGAAACTAGGGAGCAGACATGTCAGCTTAGACATAACAATGAGTTAAGACACTAATAATGCCAAATTAGTCATGCATGAAGTCTGAAAACTGTACTACGCACCAAGTATAGTAAATAGGAATGGCATGACCGTAGGACTAACAGGTGAGTTTTCAGGTAAGGCACTCAATGGATAAAGGCGTTAAAGTTCGAAAAGCTACTGTGTATTGCACGCTGTATGAAATCAATGACTACTGCGAAAGCAGCATTGCCAAGAATTCCAGATGATTTCAATATATTAGGGCACAATTTATAGTCTCATCGCAGTTAGTATGGTCTTATGTTGAACCCTACCTATGTCTGAGGATATCATAAGCAGATTTTAGGAAACTCTGCAGAATTTTCAAGACTTCCTGAGGATTCCAGGCAAATTTCATTGTCTTATCCCAGCTGGTATGGTAGTGTAGTGCTGTGTCTAATATTTCTAACCCAATCATTGTCATATACAATCGCTCTTAAGACACTTTTTAAAGGCCATAACCATAGCGAACTGTAGGGAGAAACAGATGAAGTAACAGATGGACATGCTGGAATTTAATTTACCCACCCGTTTATTAAATTTATTTTCTTTCTGTTTTTCTGTTTTCTAATCGGATTTAGAATCAGCCACATAAACATAATTTTGTAAACGAAAAAAAACTCACAAAAACTTACCTTTTTTGTCCTTTTTTTTCGTTCTTGGGAGTTTATTTTTACATAAATACTCTCGCGGGATATTTTCTGGTCCGGATTTTCCAACAATTTGTAGACGAGGAACAGAAAAAGCTGCAGCTGTGGTAGATTTTTATGATAATTAGTCACTTAAGAACTCATTAGGGAAATGCCACGAGAAAGAAACACAATTCCGTACGTTTATACCGGTAGTAGCAACAAGAAAAAACCCACACATACACAGATACAAACACACGCACGCCGTTACATGTGTAAAGCGGTTAGGGGAAGTATTTCCGTTTCCTTTCTTCCTTTTGTCGCAAGAAATCCTCTCGTGTATTATGTTGATGGGATAAAAAAATACGTTGTATTTATATTTTGTGTGTTGCTGGCTGTTTGGTTTTTAATTTATTTTTTTTAAATTATTTTCTAAATTTTTTTTTCGGGTTTTTGTTTCTTTTTCTGAACACAAAAAAGAAATGCTTTTCAAAACACTTTAGAAAATTATAAAATGACGACAATGATGAATAAACCTGCAAAAGAAACGTAATGAAATTCATTTAAAACCAGTAACACTCTGAGGAATTTAAAGCACATTTGAATAACAGTTTGAAATTTTAATTGAAAATACCAATACATTCACGATGATCTGGAAAGGTATTTGGGAAAATAAAAACGATTTAAATTATAAAATGATTTTGATTAAATTTTACGAAAAAATATAAAATTTTCGATTTTAAATTGATTGAATAAAAATGAATGAATTTTACTATTCTTTTTTTACCCACTTTACACGCATACTCAACTTTATTTAATTTATGAAAATATGAAGCGAAAGTCGAGTTACATAGGCCTCAATTAATTGAGTAACAGATTAACTTATTGCCAATGGTAATCAACAGTCGCCATAGACAAATAGTTAGGGTGCTGGCTTATTAATCGTAAGGCCATGATTCAAACTCCGGGTCAGACATTTTGGACGGTATATGCGGCGACTTCCTCTCAGCAGATTTCTACCAAAAACTCTATGAAAAAATAAAATTCCCATGAAACTGTTAAACTATTGGACCAGAAACTTACGCATAAGTGGTGTAAGAATATAGGTTGTAATCCTGATTGAAGGATTGGAATGACCAATTATGAATATGAATGTAGGTAATATTGGCTAACAGAAAGGTGTTGTGCTCCACCATGATAATACCAGATCACATATTTCTTAACTAACCTGTCAGAAACTATAAGAACTGGTCATAGAAGTTTTAATGTTTTAATAGAAGTTTTTAAAAAGTCCAGATACTGGAGCTACAGTTAATTCTACAATATGATCTGTAGAGGACTTACTTAATCATATAAATTTGGAATCCGTAGAGATTTGAGAACCGCTAGCTCTCTGTTGGAATAATGCTTGCATCGCAAAAATGTCACATTGCTCTTTCAATATTTCCATAAACAAACAGTTTATTGGCCACTATCATTCCAAGAAAAACTGAATATTTTCGAACGAAAAAAAACCTATGAAAAGCGGCTTTAACCAGTCGTTACCTAAACCAATAGTCTGAAATCAAGGCTAAAAAAGAAGACTATTCTTATAAGGATTTGATCAAGTTAAACTGGTAGTTGCCTTAAAAAGCATAGTGTACTTAGGTTCAATAAGATCCCATTGTAGTAACGACTGTACCAAGCTCTGATAGTTCAACATAGCCGGGGATTTTACTAAGACCATGTTCTATCAGTAAGAAGTCACCATAGCCTAGTAGGTAGTGTGTTGGCTTATTAGACGTGAGAATAAACCTCATGTTCAAGCCTCATGTCAGACATTTTTAGCGAAAATCAAAAAAATATTTCTTCAGCGCCTTCCAGTCTTCTTGCAAAAACTCTGTGATTAAATAAATATCGACTTTAAACTGTAGGTTCCATCACTTATGTATCAAATTAATACACACAATATAAGTGGTGTGTAAGGAGTTAGATCGTAATCCTGTCTGAAGGGGTTGTTATTAGCCATTATGCATGAATGTGCTGTCAATAAATTCTGGATGCCTATGAATCCTTTGCATCAAGTGCCGGTCATCTATTCTTTCCCTTCATTGTAAATCTTTAAATCTGTCTTTTATCAATTAAAATAACTTAGAAACGTTATTCAATTAAAGTTTCTTCTTGCTCTTTTGTTTAAGAAGAAATATTTTTGCTGTCATAAAAACCGAAACTAAAACACAAGGAACTCACTTGGAACCTCAAGCAATGTTTTAGAAATTTTTTCATTTCAAATTCGAAAAAACACGGACTTGTCTAACTAACGATGCAGTGAAAAGTGGAGGCATTACTCCTCTATATAGTATAGGCAATAAGCCAACCGATTTAATTCCAAGTGTATGTAAAGAAGCACCAAATCAGGTGCTGTATAATCTAAACCTTTTTGCCTTTTCCTTGTGGGAACTATATTAAAATATTTTGATTTGTCCATTTCGAAAAGATAACATTGACCACAACGTTAAAGGAAATAATTCGTAAAGAAATTTTCAGTTATCATAAGAATCTTACTTTTTTTTTAATGAATTGATGTTTAAATTTTAAATATTTTCGTATTATTTTTGGAAATTTTTTAATTTTATTTATTATTTAATTTTTCAGTTTTTTTTAATTAAATTTATTTATTTTTTTATTTCCTTTTTATATGTTAAATTAATGAAATGATTAATTATTCTTATTTGGTTTAATTATTTAATTTTAAAATATGATAACACTACTAATAATTATTAATTAATATTTTTAAATTTATTTTAAATTTTTATTTTTTCCAATTTAATAATTTACACTTTCTAGATTAATTAAAAAAAAAAGAAATGAATATGATTTATTATTTTTTTTTATTTTTTATTTTTTAATTTATATTTTCTTTTTATTTTTTTTAACATAAACTTGTTTTTGTTAAAATTTTTTTTTTTTCAATTTTAATTCGTATTTTTTTATCCTTTAGGATTTGCAAACATTTTTGTTTGCATCCTTTTTTATTTCAAAAACAATTATTTTTAGCGGCTTTCTTTCTTTTTAACCGTTTCGAGCAACCGTTACGCATTACGTTTAACATCATACTGATTTTACTGTCACTTATAAACTACCGCTATTACCGACATCACATCAGTACAACGACAACGAATGGCTGTGTGTTACAAAAGAAATCTTTTTGCTGTCCTACTGAAACAGTTTTGGGCGTAAGTGTTGCCAGTTAAAGGGATTTGGTATTCAAGATATGGAAATATTCTCCGATATTTAAAAAGAAAAGCGATATTATCTAGCTAATCTGGCAAAAACTCTCAAAGTAAATAAACCTGCTATGAAAAAGTTTCTCAA
Source organism: Sarcophaga peregrina (assembly GCA_014635995.1). Taxonomy (NCBI): domain Eukaryota; kingdom Metazoa; phylum Arthropoda; class Insecta; order Diptera; family Sarcophagidae; genus Sarcophaga; species Sarcophaga peregrina. Next base: position 21,966,798 of record CM025793.1, read on the forward strand.
AAATATGTCGTTTGGAGTTGACGTTAAACTGTAGGTCCCGCCACGCAACATGAGGGTTGTAATGGCCAGTTATGCATGTATGTTCCTGCGTATTTGCCATAAATCTACCTAATATTGCGTTTTCTCCGAAATGTTTTACTTACGGTTTGAACCGCAGCCTCGTGTCGCGTTACAGAATCTACAAGTTGGGCTCGAGACAACCGCAACTCTAAATAAATTTATTCTGAGTATACAAGGCCCTCTTAAAAGATCGATTATCAAACTAAAACTATTTCTATTTCAAATAGAGTTTTGGTCCCCCTCCTCAAAATCTATTTTGCTTGTTCATTGTCGAGAATACCTACTTGAACTGAGACCCAACAGGATACCAACCTTGCTGATTCAGCTTCCCTAAATGTTCGATTTAATGTCCGTTGTATCTGGATTTTCGGTGTGAGGATGCCCGCGAATTTCTGTACGGGCTCGGAATATTTCATTTTGAGACTACAAAGTTCTGCTCATGTTCCAAGATCCGTTATTGACCAATGAGTATATCACAGTATAGACCCACATTGAAGAGAGTATGCAGCTTCCAAATAACTCCAAATATTTTTGCCGCTAAGTCTCATTAAGAAACACGTCCCGAAATCATAAAGTCTACTGATTCTGTCCAGAGGACAATTAAGCCCCGAAACCCTTTACTATACCACCATAACTCTGTAGTTTCCATACCACAAATACTCTAACTAACGTACACTTTCTAACCTTTAAAGGCATTTTAGGCATTTGTTTGCTATTACTGGGTTAAAAAATAAATCGCAAAACTTTCTGGCAACGCTGTTATAAGCATTAAAACTGTTACAAAAACATCATCATTAGCATTCGTTTGGAGTGGTGAAATGAAAAGCGTTCGAAATATAAAACACGATGACGAAAACAAAAGAAAACGAATTGTGTCTGTAAGCCATTAGGGTAATGGAACAAGAAAGTGAAAATGCCAACAACAAATCAAAACAAAACATCGAATGTAAACCAAACAAAGACAATAAATATTGAGGCAGGTTCGTTAAATAAAAAAAATTAAAAAAACTGCAGAAAAAGGACAGATGATGACTAATAAAATTTTATAAAAAAAAACGAATTAATTTTCTTAAAATTATTAGGCATTTATTAAGTTATTTATCCTTCATTCTTTAGTTATTTTTTTACAAATAAATTTTTCCAAGAATTCAAATTAATCTGCCAAATAAGGAAAACATCGAAAACATTGCATTCCTGGCAGCTGCGTAGTTCTAAACTCTCCACTGTAAACTCTCTTCATCTGTTAAACTAACAGTTTACTCTGGCGTTTGGCTCTTCAAAGTAAACTCACCACCTTCAAGAATAATAACAACAAAAAGCATTATCAATAGCAAACAAACTACAAACAAAAATAAACAAAAACTTGAAAAGTTTGTCTTTGGCTTTGTATTGCTATTTGCGTTTGTGTTTGTGCGAAAAGTATTAAAGCACGTGCTCTTAGAAGTCAATGTTGCATAAAGAAAACATCCAACACCGGTTTAAACAACACACGTACACATATGAACGAAAGTCCTCTCTTCTGTTTGGTACGACAGCAACCACCACAATCAAACAGAAGCCTCATTTGAGGCGTGTTCATATACATACATACATACATGTATGTATGTATGGGTACGTGCATGTGAAAGCCTAAATTACAATCGCAGAAAAAATATTCCGTTTTTACAGAGCAGCCTTCAATTTTGTTTCCGTTTGTTAAAGTTTAAAATTGACGTTAAATTTTCTCTTTGTTCAACGCAAAGGCATAAAGCAGTGACAAAAAAGTCAGACTTTAGTTTGTTATTTTTTTTTGAGGGGAGGTTTTGTTTCTGAACTCATTTGTAAATAAGAAATTAAAACAGAAAAAATATTCAGTTTGACTGCAAATTATGGTAGAGGCTTTGAAACAAAATTAAAAAAAAAAAACTCTCACTTTTATTTCGACATCAAAGGAAACTTAAATAGGAGAGCACTGCCTCTATATTCTGACATATTGGTGCTGACCAAGATCAGTTACATAAAATCTCTTCAAAAACGCCTATAGAGCGGGAGCTTTAAGTCAATGCTCATATAGCGGCCCACAAGAAACCTTGTTTCAGAAACAACTGACGCGAGAACAGTCTTGAGTCGATCCAAGTGCAATCATTTTTCTTCTTCACCGATCTACTGTCTTCACTGAAAGTCATCTGTAAGTTTTTTTCGCATCCCTACGCATTGCGGCCCTGACCGGTAAGTACAAAACAGTGGCAGCAGCATCATCTACTGGTTGGTTATACAATCCTTTAGTTGGATTACAAACTTAGTTTCTCACACCGCCCATATTGTGTTATTAATTTAATACACGAGTGGAGGGGCGTTACAGTTCAACATTGACTCTGCAAGGACAAATTTTGAGAAAACTTCTCATGGGTCTCGGTCAGAGTTTTTACCAGAGGCCGCTGACAGAAAATTGCCCCGCCTAGAATGTATTTTTTTAAATTATTTTTTATATTTCTTTCTGTTAAAATAGGTCTGGCTGGGGTTTGAAGGCACAGCTGTCAGTCTAATAAGATATTTTTTAGTTTGAATGTGTCCGTCGTTGTTGTTGTTGTAGTCCATCAGCCACATAATTACACGGGATATACCGAATCGAAACAGGGGGGTTAACGTACGTCCGCCATCATTACACTAAGTGGTGTGAAACAGGTCGTAAGTGATGAAGTTTATGGCCAATTATGTATGTTTATACCAATGTACAGGCCATACAGTCATATAACTAAAACGTCAGGAGTCGCGGCATATGTCAACCATTTTTGACCCTCAACCTCGGCTCCTGGACCTCGGCCTGGACCACACGACAGTAGTCAGGTAAACAGAAGAGAAAAATAAGGAAGTTTTCCGCCATTTTATTCACATCGAGTTCTTATGGCTGGTAATTCTTAAAAAACATAAAGAAAAGTGTTTGTGCATTAATTTGTTGCAGAATGTATGGACATTAACCTTCAAAAATTTAAATTACATGCTAGACTAACTGCTGCTACAAGGCATAACTGTATACCACACGTAAATAGCGAAAATTCTTTTTAAATTTACGTTTGAAATTTGACTTTAAAACAGTTTGCCTGGAATTATTTAAAAATGAAAATGATTTTTAAAACAAATCACAACAACAATCTTAAATGAGTAGCAATTTGGCCACCACAAACCAATATTTTAGCCAATAATCTGCACGTGATGTTATTTTTTGAGGCAAAAGTTTTGTAAATTTCATTCATAATTATGGCTGACAACCGGTAATTGAATTGCGGTGGAAATTGTGAAAATTTTAAAATGAAAACAACAAAAAAAAAATAAAATCGAATGAAAAGGATATTGAACAATAAATTTTAGCATGAATGGAAATATGGTAAACAAACGTGAAGGGGAAACATATTAAACAATACATTAGCAGAAGAATTACATACATACATAATTGGCCATTACAACCCTTCAGTCAGGATTACGATCTAGCTTCTCACACCACTTATGTTGTGTGCGTTAATTTTATACATGGAATTAATCGATGATACAAATAGATGTGTTTCACAGTAAACAGAAGAGGCATACTCTATAGACCCTCAGACGTCCGTATCTATAGACCATCGAAAGCCTAGGTTATTGTCTGAGCTGGTATATGAACCACGACCTCTCGTTTAAGTCAACACACTGCATTAGTGCGGCGACTTTTAAGTCGTTTGAGTGTAGGCATCCACAAATCAATATAAATAACTGATTGATACGCATCTAATGTAGACCAGTTAAGTCTGGCAATAAATCTAGATTGTTCCTTAATCCATATATGCCTCTGGATTGGTGTTCTATAGGAATGTATCTGCTCATATAATTAATCGGAATATTGCTGTGACCATGAACCCCTATTAGACTGACCTGCATGTATAGTAAAGGCAGACATTTCTAATTAACAAATCATATGTTGAAGCGCATTAAAAATCTAAGTTCTTATGAACTTTTCTTCATTTTAAAAATGTTATCTTCTTCTACAAGTCATGATTTGTTAACCTATATACAAGTTGCCTTTAAAAATCCCTTTATGAGTACAATATGCTGTGTAATGTATCAAAAGTTGAACTTAAACTGTTTTCTACTTCTTTAATTTGTATTTTTTTTTTATCGCTTTTTTATCCTGGAGGTGACAAATGACCTTTATTGTAAGCACTGCTAACCTATTTAAAATGAAATACATACACTGAGTAATCACGTACTCTTCACCCACTTTAAAATTACAGTGATTTACTCGCTTGCTTACTTACTTAATAAAGCAGACAAGACAACGTTAATTTTCAATGCAACCAGTTAACGTACAACCCCTTGAATACGTATGTATACATATGCTAGTATACACATGCTCACATAGCACAGGTGCGTAGCTATATGGAAGGAAATGGATATCCTAAGAATATAACAAGAATTATAAGATGAAACATAAAACTGTCGAAGGAATGCAGATCAGTAGGACTACTGTAAAGTATGAATTACCCCCTTCCATAAAATGAAAGCCTAGAGACCATGTCTTGCGATTGTTGCGATTTACTTACTAGCATTTGGAACATTAATGTCCCATCTTCATAATTATATTCTTAATGTTACCCACCACTGTTGCAATTATTTGCTCATTACGCTGCATTAAGCCAGAACACTGAACTTATCATATGAAACAAAACCAAAAATAACAAGAACAACAACAACAAATGATAACAATAATAATTACAACAATTTATTAATGAAAGTGAAGGGGTTAAATGCTACAACAACATCAGCAATAACAAGAAATAAAATTACAATATTTATACCCACCACACCCATTATCCAGGCATGTGGATAAACAACAATAATGAGACACAATTCACCCACTCATGTGCACTCATTCATTTTGTGTCTCTGTTTTACTCATTAAATACAATTAACGACAGACACAATAAAACAGTATCCTCTGCTACATTGGCTGCTGCACTGGCAATAACATTTGTTCGAGCAGTTACAACTGGAGGAATGTACATTTAGTAGCTGCAACCATTTGTCTGATAAAAATCAAAATTAAAAATAATTGCAATTGCAACACAAATTAATGCAACAACAACAAAAAAAAAATAAAATAAAAACAAAACTGCAACATATTTAAGCTGTGAGTGAATAAATATGTAAGTATGTTGCAGCAGATACATAGTGGCACAAATGATAATTTGTACAGTGGCTTCAGGCTCTTTCCTGGTTGTTTAAATTTCAAATAAGAAATCAATTCGATCCGAACCAACAACATTCCAAGACCAGAGTGTAGATATCTTCGAGTTATCTGTGCCAACTTAAATTTGTCTTATGTCTGGTTTCCCCGGTGGGCATATGGATTTAAAGTGGGACCTACATTTTAAAGTCGACTCCAAACGACAGATTTTTGAGAAGCTTTTCATGGCAATTTTTACTCTCAGAGTCTTTGCCAGAAATCTGCTGAGAGGAAGTCGCCGAAGAAATATTTTTCGTTTTGATGTCTGACCTGGGATTCGAACCCGGGCCTTTTGTCTAATAAGCCAATACACTAACCACTAGACCACGGCGACTTCATTTATTGCAGACAATATTTTATATTATTATGAGGCGTTATTAGACTAAACTTGTGTCTCTTTGTCTTTATGTTTAATAATCTCTTAAGATTAAATTTGGAAATAGAACCATGAGCCGTTTTATGGCACTCCAAATTATTTCGAAATTTTACTGCGATTGGCGTCATCTTGTATTTAGAAGACAACTCCGACTTTCAGTCTTAAAAACAAAAATTTTCATTTGGAGTCTTTTAATTCCATGAAAACCGTCCTATCAGATGTTTGAAGCCGAATGTATGTATCGCCACTCGCGGACAGAATTATCACACCCCAACTTAAGGGTTATAATGGCCAATATGTGATTACGATAATAATTACAGCGACTATATGAATAATTTATCATTACAATCCTTTAGCCAGGATTACAACCTAGCTTCTTACACCACTTATGTAGCGTGTGTTAATTTTATACATTAGTGGCGGAGTCTACTGTTTAAAGTCGACTCCGAACGGCTGATTTTTAAAAAACTTTTCATTGCCAGAAATCTGACGAGAGGAAGTCGCCGAAGAAATATTATTTAATATTTCGTTTTGGAGATGCCTTTTAAGGGGTTTTAACCGTGATCTGACGTATATTAAGCCAACTCACTATTTACTAGACTACGGCGACTACTTTCTTGTTCAGTATGCCTTTTAAAATTGAAATTTTCTTCTTTATTTTCTATCACACTGTCCCCCATTATGTGTATGCTATTGACACAAATTCTGATCAAAAACAATCAAATGAAAGTGTAACGTGTGAATATCTCTTTGACTAATTAATAATCAGGGCCATAATACACAGCAGGAAATCTCATTATTTTTCGTATTTCAGACTAAATTATGTTGAATTATGAAATGAACAAAAATGCAATTAAAAACGGACACAAAACACTCAATAAATATTAAGAAGGGGTTGCCAAAAATTAATGTAATCTACAGAAAGCAAGAAAATTGTGAAAGAAAACTTTCTCCCAAATGAATTCTCACATTTTAACTTGGGGAGAGAATTTTTTATAAGTTTTAATACAAAAAAAATCGCAGAATATTTTATTGAAAGCATTTTCTTTTTACAATTAAATGGTTTTGCCACATTTTGTTATACTTTGTTGTGTCTTTGAAATTGCTTTGAAATATCTTTTTAATATTTCCCATCATAATAGATCTTTAAAGACTTTTTCTCACATTGTACAGGTTAAGTTATATGCTTGAATGATAACTAAAATAGTCCCGGTTTCCTTAAGCACCACTTTGATTTCAAACACTGTTTGCAAAACTATTATCAATCAAATGCCATAGAACAAGAACATATACAAGTCACATAGAACAATAACAACAACAAATCATAATCACGGTTGATGTATTGTATTCCTTTATTTTCTACAATATCTCATCCTATAATTCTCCCTAGATACCTGACAGTTTGTACGTATGTATGTATGTATAGTAGACTGGATGAGTGGGTGTCATACTACACAAACATAAATCATACATTTATTTATACATTATTTCATTCATTCATTCATTCAATTCATTCATTCATTCATTCATTATGAAAATATACGAATGGTTGCATAATATTTTTTTTTTATTTCTTTGAAATTCAAATACAAGTTGGCATTTCCGGTATTTTAACAATGGCTACGAACGAACGAACGACAGCGACGTCGACAAAATATCTCATGTGAGAATAATACACAATCACCTGTTATTGTTGGTATTTGTTGATGATACAATCACAAATACAAAAGTATTGTTGTTAATACTGTACTTAAGTAATGAGAATGTATACACAATACTGTTGTAATAAATAAGTATGTTTACTTATGTCTTCACATATTACTCTGCTATATAGTATGTACTGTACTATGCTTAGGATTGTAAGTATTTTATTGTCATATTCAAATAATATGTAAATATGTCTGTATGTACGTATGTATTGCTATATCATTAGTGAATTGTTTGTCAATAGATTTGTATGTGGGTGTAGAAATGTCTGCAGTAACGAACTGTGAAAAATATGTTTAAATATTTACCACAAACAGTACTTACTGGTAAGGATACAAAATATTTCAGTTCAGTATATTTAGCATAGGCAAGTATTTTGAATCTGAAGAACTACACTAGAACTCTATAATCGAAGCATTATCATTATACTTCATAGAGTATGTCTCTAATGTCTTCTCCAATCCAAATGGTCTGACTAAGATCAATATCTTTTTAAGTGTAAACAATGCTAGTTTCTTGCTTAGCTCCGAATACACAATTCTGGTATTTCCTTACAAATTCCAATAATGTGCTTAAATGATTCATTCTCATTGTCACAGCATTTACATATTGGGTTCAAGACTACCCCCATTTCGAGTAAATGTCTTCTCAGTCTACCGGTCCCCTGTGAAACGATCGATTACCAAGCTCATGTTATTCTTGGATAGCCTGATGCGTGACTCAAATATCATCTTATTGTAAATTCCTAACATATTTCTTGATTTCCTTCACTTCAGTTGATTTGAGAAAAGCCTTTGCCTTTTTTAATTTCCTCTTTCGTTTAGCATCTCTTTCCAAACACATGCCACCACTCCACATAATGGATTCTGGCACCATTAACTACGTAAAAGCTTCTCTTCTCGCAAACGCATTTGCTTGCTTATTGTCGAAAAATTCCAACACGATCATAAAGCCAATGTAAGGCAAACTTAGCCTGCCTACTTAACCGATTCCGTCTGTGCAGACAGTACCATACTATCATCGATTTAACTTCATAAGATCTGAATATTCTAATGGCAAACTTGACTGTCAACCAGTATTTGTATGTCTTGACTTTTATATCTACTATCCAAGTTGAATTGAGCACATCTTTTGATGATAAAGTCTTCCGTTTAAATGTTGTTTCCTCACGTGGGATTAAAAATTTGTGCTCCTATGACAAGATTTATTCTTGAACCATCTGTATACCATAAAACAGCCTTCATTTAAAAGAGTATCCAGCTTTCAGATTAGGTTAGGTTAGGTTAGAGGACGTGTACCTGTCAATCAAGACAAGCATAGTACCCGGAGGTCGAATTGACCCATTGTACAACGTCCTAAAGGAGCTTCCAGATTATTTTATTAATTTTTGTAATTGAATCTTGTTGCAAAGCATTTCCCAAAATCATAGAAGTACCGACAAGTAGTCAGGCAATCGATTTCTTAAGTTTCGAAAACCTCTACTAGACGCCAAAGCATTGGTCTTCCATATCATGTGCAGCAGTCTCCAACGCCACTGTAGGTCAGGTTGTCATTGCCATTCCTAGTCTCTGTATCTTGTCCAGCTCCATTTAAGTTGATTTCAAGTTCGTTCTATCTGCCCAGATAATTGCCTCATAGTGTGACTACTAAGGTGTGTTCCTAGTGCTCCCCCAGCATTTCCATGACAGCCCTCTGTCTACCATTAAGGCATATCGGGCCATTACTGATAAGATCGCCTTACTCTACTACTTATTTGCAGAATTATGCATCACAACCCTTTAGTCAGGATTACAACCTAGCTTCTCTCACCAATCATGTTGTGTGGTGTGTTATTTTTATTCATGAGTGGCAGGAATTGCAGTTTAAAGTCGACTCCGAACAACAGATTTTTGAGAAACTCTTCATGACAATCACTCAGAGTGTTTGTCGAAATGCAGCTACAAATGTAGTCGTATTCGTTTTCTTCGTGATATCTGAGCTTAGACTTGAATCAGGGGTTTGCGTGTTTGCCAGATTAATATTGAGTCACCACAACAAATAGTTTTTCACATTTCCTTTTGTCCGATATGTCTGAGCCAGGATTTGAACTAAGGGGTCTCTTCTAGGGATGCCAATCGGGAAATCCCGAAACTCGAAATCCCGGGATTTTCGGAATTCATGAAATCCCGAATCCCGGGATTTTTAAAAACTTGTCCCGGGATTTTTCGGGATTTTCGGGATTGTGAATTTATGTATATTTTGAGCCTACAGAAGGTCCTTAAAAAAATTCTATATCACTTGACTTCGGTAATAGCATCTTAGATTAGGAAAACCCAACTTCCAGTGATAAAAAATTATTTGATGGCATCGAAGAATGCAAAAGCCCTATAAAACGAATTAATAGGGTAACTGATTTAGATACTCAACTGTCCAAAGAAATAGATTTATTTACATCAGGAGGTGGTAGAGGAAAATATTTACAAGCTGCATACAGCTATCTTGGAACTATTTTACCAATAAAAGTTGATTGCGAGAAGTGTTTTTCAACGGCAGGTTATGTTGACAATTAATTCGATCAAGCCTATCATATAACCTGTCAGATGCTTTAATCTTTTTGTTGGAATCCAAATAATTTTCTTAAAACTAATGCATTTCCATATGTACGAATAATTTTTATTTTTGTTAATTTACGCTTTTTTGTTACATTTTGTCTTGCTGTTTTTATATTGTATTTTTAATGATATATAATTCTGATATACATACATAATTGGAATACAAATGATTTTGTTAACAAAATATTTTTATTATTAAGAGAAAATCGCGATTTTGCCCGTGATTTTTCGGGATTTTTGGATCCCGAATTATCCCGAAATATCCCGGAATTTCGAGATCGGGATTTACAGAATCCCGAATCCCGGGATTTTTAAAAACCGATCCCGTTTGGCATCCCTAGTCTCTTCTAATAAGCTAATACTCTACCTAAGGAGTCGAATATTTTTCTTTATTCTCAGGTGTCTGGTTGCTTACAAAAACTATAACCGGAGAACTGTAATAGAAACACGAAGCCTTACTTACTTTCTTTTAAGTACAGCAGCTGTATTAAGAATGGAATACTTAATTTATTTCTCACAATGCCTTCTATGCTTATTTACTGTACACTTTCAATTTATAATTTCAAGAATTTTGAAATGAGTTTATCACAGGCACTCTTCATTTAATAATATATTGTTTAACATCTGATTGTCGAACTGCATGTGCATGATTAATATTCTAGGAATATAATCAAGACGTAGGCAGAAATCTTAATTTCAATTCCACAAATATTTATCCAACCAGCCATGCAATGCATGAAATTTATCAAAGTAATCATGAAGGAATTCAATTTCTGTATACAATCACTGGGTAATAATATTATTTTATTAATCACAACTCACAAGCACAAATCACAACAATGATTATCATCAGTATTATATCAGGGGATTGGGATTATTATCATCACCAGCTTCAACTCAACAAATCATGCATCACATCAGTAGCATTAACACCGTTGGCATCGATGCACATGAAATAATCATGAGGACTTACTTGTTGTTGAGTATGGTGAGCACATACTCACTGACTGACAAAGTAATAGTATGTGTAATAGTGTGTGTACTGAACTTGAAGTGCATTATTCTTAACTCTCTTTCTCTCTCTCTCTCGCTCTGTCTTCCTCATTTAAACTGCATTGCAACATTTGATGACAACATTGCAAGTTGTACGCGTATACGTATGATACATGCACTTGCATAATCTATTGCATGCTGCCTGTTTATACGCTATCAATATGGAATTCAATTCATTGCTCATTTTTAATGCAACAGCTGATGAGTGTAGAATTTATAGTTCATTTACAAGCACTTGAAAATAATGACAAATCATTTGCTAAAGAAAATTTAAATGAAATTACATTTGTGAAGCAACATGCAAAGCATCAATCATCCAATTGCAATAAAATTTTTATTAAATTTTTATTAAATTCAAATTCCCATTTTAACTATGCATATAGCGTAGTTTTCCAATTACTTTTAAACTTTCCAACAACACTTTTGTTTTCAATGTTCAGCGTTAATGCCACATCAATAATTGGCATGTTTTTTTTTTTTATTGAAACACACCTCAAAAGTTGTCAGAAAGTGTCTGAATTCTTAAGGTCACAAACTTGAACTGTCAAAAACATCATAAAAGTTTCAGACATGTTTGCAGTCTTGTGGCAGTAATAGGTCTCTCATGTACTTTTTTTTTCTTTTTGTGTTCTCTCATCCCAAATGGGAATGGCTTGTGTGATTAAATACACAGACAGTGAATACGTTGGGAGTGAAACGGGAAAAACTAAATAAAAAACGAGTTTTTTTTTTTTTGTTGGAAATTAAATTTTAAAATTTTTTTTGTTAGTTTAGGTGAGGGCATTCATTTTTGTCCATAAGTATTAGGACATAAAAAAGAAAAGTTTTAACAAGCTTGTCTATAACAATTAATGACTGACTGAGGAAGTTTATATGAGATAGATTTATAATGATTATTTCATGTAAACCAAATATGTTGGCTACAAAGCAAACAAGGTTCGTATTTCTTGAACAAGGTAAAGTTATTGCATCAAGTCTGTGTACCATACGACTGCTTAGCTCAGCTCAGTTCATAATCCTAACTCAAGTTTTAAAATGACCAATTATGTATGTACAGTAGCGAGCACAAAAAATGCAACGTTGGGTAAAATTATCTTTAAGTGCGATAATTTTAAAAAAATGGTGACCAGTTCAAAATATTTCTTTGGGTTATTAAACCCTACAGTTATAGATACCTATTATCAATAACATTATGTTAATATTTGTTAATTAATGATATATTATTTTGTCATTTATTAAAAAGAGTGCGAATTTCATGGGAGCAATAAAAATGCAATAGCATAAATTTTAATGTGTTTATTTAAATTAAATAGTAATTCTTACAAAAAAAAAATCTTAAAATTAATATTTAGTGGCGTAGCCCTTATTTTTTATGACTTCTTGCAACCTAGAAGGCATAGAGTCGACAAAAGCTATTAATGTGTTAATGGATATTTTCTCCCATTCACTTTTCAAAATTTCTTCTAATTGCCTCTTATTTGACGGATGTTTCCTCTTAACTTCCCGATCTAATAGCTCCCATAGATTTTCTATGGGGTTTAGATCAGGAGACTGTGATGGCCAATCCAAAACATTGACATCATTGTCGCTTAAAAAGTTTCGAGCTAAGCGACTTGAGTGCTTTGGATCGTTATCCTGTTGGAATATGCTACCAGCAGGCATTTTTTCCCGCAGATGAGGAAGCATGTGTTCTCCAGGGATTTCACAGTACTTCTTGGCGTCCATTTTTCCTTCGATTTGAGTTAAGGGACCTACCCCATCACGGGAAAACGCACCTGCAAATACGTGACGTAAAATCAATAATTTTTTTTAAACATATCGTTCCTTACTCCACACCATTATTGATCCACCGCCATGTTTTACGGTTGGAAGTTGATATCTTGGAGAATATCTCTGTCCAGGCGGTCTTCGAACAAAATTTATCCCATCGGAGCCAAACAAATTAAATTTGCTTTCATCGCTCCACAAGACTTTAGCCCATTGTTCATTTGACCAATCCTTGTAACGTTTTGCAAATTCCAGGCGCTTCTTTTTATTGATTGCACTGATGAGAGGTTTCTTTGCGGGTCGTCTCGTATGCAAATTAGCCTCTTTCAACCTACGGCGAACAGTGTGAACACCTATAGAGACTCCCATTTGCTCATTTGCGAAATTAGCAACGTCCACTGCGGTCCTTCGTGGATCTTTTTTAACCAGTGCAATCATCTGGCGGTCTTGGCGAGAGGTAGTTTTTCGAGGATTACCACTACCTGGTTTCCTTTCCACACTATTTCTCAAGGAAAATCGAGATTTAATCCGACATACGGTTGATTGATTTACACCAAAGAGGTGTCCAACTTCACGCATGAATTTTCCTTTTTCTAAGGCTTTAATGATTGCAGTTTTGCTGTCAGCTGAGAGCTGCTTCTATTACAAAACACATGTTGTATAACTGATTTAAGAAATTTTCAATTATAATTAAATAAATAACTTACTTTAACTATTTTTTTTTATTATGTTGCATTTTTTTTGCTCGCTAAAAATTTGCACTTTTTTCACTAATTCAAAAATATTTAACTTTTTAAAGCAGAATTTGGAATAAACTGTGGTTACTTTGAAATCTTATAATTGAAAGAATTAACAGCAAAAGAAAATAGATAAATTAGTTACCGTTATTTTGAAACAGATCTTATTAAAGATCATATGGCACAGTGTTGCATTTTTTGTGCTCGCTACTGTATGTATATACCCGAAATGTTGTAAATGTGGTTGCGTTAAAATCCATCGTTCTCCGTTTGTAAAAGGATGCATATTCCAAAATGGCAACACTGGCAATCAATTAATAGCACTTCACATGAATGTTAGCATTACCAGGCCGGTGATTTTGGAACCTCTAAATACATAACCCGATTATATTGATAAAAGAAATGATCGGTATTGTGGAGTCCTTTCCATTTCCCAAATAATAAGCTTTTTTTGTGTCAGCATAATTGGTTTTCTAAAAAGAAATAAAATACTCATGAAATTAAACACTCAACGACTATAATTTATCATCAATTTCCCCATTCAATGCTCTCAGCATAAAATAATTTCCTATAATCCGGTGTATATAATAGTTTTGATAGGACTTTTCTTTTCGTTCTTACCTTTTATGTGTAAAAATAGCCGGTTATTACCAATTATTGACAATTATAGGCGGATAAATTGTTTTTGTCACATAAAATGATAATATTTATGGACGTCATTAGTTGCCTTAAGTACCCCATTTATTCTATCAAGTATGACAGTTTTCTCTGTTCATTTTTATTGTATATTTTCCCAAAATGATTTTCTATTGACACTGTCCTATGTCCTGTGTCCTATCCTGATATACATATACTCGTACGTTTTATGAAAATATGTCATTCATTATTATTAAATATTACGTTACATTCCCTATAACGTAACATTATGTTACGTTATATTGGCATTTAAGAAAAAAAGAAAAGAGAAAAACAGAATTGAACAAATATTTGTATTTAACAGACAATGTGTGTATATTGTGCTGTTGTTATTTATTTATGGAAATAATTTTTTGTACTTTTTTTTTCTTTTTGTGTTCTCTCATCTCAAATGGGAATGGCTTGTGTGATTAAATACACAGACAGTGAATACATTGGGAGTGAAAAGTGAAAAACTAAATAAAAAACGAGTTTTTTTTTGTTGGAAATTAAATTTTAAAATTTTTTTGTTAGTTTAATTTTTGTTTTCCTCATAAAATCCGTATTAGGTGAGGACATTCATTTTTGTCCATAAGTATTAGGGCATAAAAAAGAAAAGTTTTAAGAAGCTTGTCTATAACAATTAATGACTGACAGAGGAAGTTAATTTGAGATGGGTTTACAATGTTTATTTCAGAAGGTTCGTATTTCTTGAACAAGGTAAAGTTATTGCATCAAGTCATGTACACGACTGCTTAGCTCAGCTCAGTTCATAATCCTAACTGAATGACCAATTATGGACGTATGTGTATGCCAGGTCAGACATCAAAACGAAAAAATATTTCTACGGCGACTTCCTCTCAGCAGATTTCTGGCAAAGACTCTGAAAGTAAAAATTGCCATGAAAAGCTTCTTAAAAATCTGTCGTTCGCAGTCGACTTTAAACTGTAGGTCCCGCCACTCATGTATAAAATTAACGCACACAACATAAGTGGTGTGAGAAGCTAGGCCGTAATCCTAACTGAAGGGTTGTAATGGCCAATTATGTATGTATACCAATGTACAAGGTGCCATATTACAGACACTGATAACTACGATGAGAATCGATCAAGAGAGTCGCGGCACATGTCAACCATTTTTGACCTGAAAGTTGTAATCGAAAGAAATTTGAATGCTGCTTGGCACGCATAGAGAGATGGAAATGATGGTAATTGGAGATCCCTTACTCAGAGTCAGCTTTACAAAATGGTTTAAGGCCGTTACCTCGGACTAGACACACACCACAGTAGTCAGGTAAACAGAAGACACAAATAAGAAAAGAAATGCTTTACAATATACACTTAAATGATAAGTTTTCCGCCATTTTTTTACATCGAGTTCTTATTGAGCACTGTAATCTCAATCTCTCGCAAATATTGTGGCTGAAACATTTTTAAAATGTTGTAAATGTGGTTGCGTTAAAATCCACCGTTCTCCATTTGTAAAAGGATGCATATTCCAAAATGGCAACACTGACAATCAATTAATAGCACTTCACATGAATGTTAGCATTACCAGGCCGGTGATTTTGGAATCTCTAAATACATAACCCGATTATATTGATAAAAGAAATGATCGCTATTGTGGAGTCTTTTCCATTTTCCAAGTTATAAGCTTTTTTTTTGTGTCAGCATAATTGATTTTCTTAAAAGAAATAAAATACTCATGAAATTAAACACTCAACGACTATAATTTATCATCAATTTTCCCATTCAATGATCTCAGCATAAAATAATTTCCTGTAATCCGGTGTATACAATAGTTTTGATAGGACTTTTCTTTTCGTTCTTACCTTTTATGTGTAAAAATAGCCGGTTATTACCAATTATTGACAATTATAGGCGGATAAATTGTTTTTGTCACATAAAATGATAATATTTATGGACGTCATTAGTTGCCTTAAGTACCCCATTTATTCTATCAAGTATGACAGTTTTTTTACTTTTTTTTTTTGGTTTGTATTTATTTTACACATTCTCTGTTCATTTTTATTGTATATTTTCCCAAAATGATTTTCTATTGACACTGTCCTATGTCCTGTGTCCTGTCCTGATATACATATACTCGTACGTTTTATGAAAATATGTCATTCATTATTATTAAATATTACGTTACATTCCCTATAACGTAACATTATGTTACGTTATATTGGCATTTGGGAAAAAAAGAAGAGAAAAGAGAAAAACAGAATTGAACAAATATTTGTATTTAACAGACAATGTGTGTGTCTATGTATAGTGCTGTTGTTATTTATTTATGGAAATAATTTTTTATTTACAATACAAACACACACACTCACACACCCACACACTGTCACATATGTAAACACTCTGTGCATTTAGATGAATGTATCAGTAATTCTATCACTATATAGTATTCATGAGTGTGTTGTACGTTTGGTCTAAAAGGACATTATTTTCTTGATATTCTGATAACAACTCTCTCTCATTGGCTTGCTTTTCAAAGGTTTTATTCGAAATTTAATATCTCAAGAACGTTCATTTAAATTTAAATTGACTGCATATCCTTAAATATTAATTTTTTTGATTTTAATTTAATACAAATGCATTTAGATGATAAGGATACACACAAATTGGTTAAGAAGGCTTCATTTAAATACATTGTGTTGTAAAGATCTGATAAAGGAAATGCTTAATAAATAAATTAAAAGAAAATATGTTTTTAAATTGGATTCATTAAAGGCAAGGATATTTATTAAATGGACTACAATGCATTATAAAATTAATACAACACTATTTTTTTCAATTAATTTCATAAAGATTTATAAAAAAAGCCTAAAAAATTATACTTAAGAGATAGTCCGCTTCGATTTAGCATTTACCTTTGAATTGATGTATAAAGAATTAAAATATTCGTATTTAGGCATTTAAAAGTCCTTACCAACATATAGAAAAACATTTGTATTACAAAAGGGCTACGGTTATGTATGCAATTTACCATCGTAACCCATTCATTTCTTTAAAGTGAAAAGATAACAAATATAACTTAAGAGGATATAAAGGACATTGCAATGAAATCAGAAATTATGATGGCCGTAATCAAGCAGAGATATTATTGAAGTCGCCGTATTAAACTTCATGCCAAGGTTCAAATCTCAGGTCAAAGATTTCCAATGAAACGAAATACAAAATAATATTTTTTCGTCGACTTACAGTAAATTTCTGGTAAAAACTCTGAGAGTAAAATAAAATTGCCATTAAAAACTCATTGTCGTACGTAATCGACTTTAAGCTATAGATTCCATTCATTTATAAAATGTCTTTTCTTACGATTATCGTCCTACAATCTATTGCATTCTTCTAAAAATTTCTAGGGTTATCCCCATATTGTCTCCTCCGGTTCTATTGGCCTGTCAATAATGACAATTCCCTATCCTGCACCTGATATACGCTCTGATGTTTTCTTTCTGGGAGTTATTAATGCACCACAAGTTTCAAGAATGTGTTCCGATGCTTGATTCTTATTGTCACAAAATCAATGTATTGGGGCTCAAGACAACTCCCATTCTGAATAAGTATACACTAAGATTACTAAGGAAAGAATAGATACCACACCGGTTATGTCTGGATAGCCTGATGCATGGCTCAGATCTTCTTTTAATGTAGTTTCTCAATAAAAGTTTCGATTGCCTAAAAATCACTTGGTTTGCTTGGAAGAGATCCAAGTATTACCCCATGGGTTACTCTAGATCCTTTCTTGACAAACTATTGATTTTAGCCAAAATGGAAGCAATTTTAATAATAAAGTTCTTATACGATGGAGTGCTTAGGCAGGCAACAATTAAACGATCATGTTCATAAGATTTTTTGGGCAGGCGATAGTCTTTTCGGGGAGATGAAGAAACATTTAAAGCTTGCCCTCATAGAAGTTCCTGGTTACGAGAGCACATAAAGAAACATCACAGAACAACGACTAATTCGTAAGAATTTGGACTCAAGTTTGGTATGCCTTAATAGCAGGACAAAAACTAAGAATGCACACACTTCAATATTACTCGTATTGGCTTTAACTGTGTGACTTCATCAACTTGTAACTTGTTTAAAAAAGTTATTCCCTAAGGAAGAAGAAGATTTAGTTCAGCAATCAAGTCTTACCTATGCCCGATAGCAAGACACAATGACAATAGAATGCTGGCAAAAACTTTTTTCGAATTCCGGGGTTTCAATTGAATTGCTGGAAGCTAAAAAACGTGCTTCATATGCCTCCATTATTTTTTCTTTAATAATTATTTACCATACTTGAGTTAATAATAACTCTCCTATTGAGTGCAGAACTTCTATGCTCAATGGAAAGTTTTCCAAGTTCTAAGTTAATGGCTTCCTAATTGCCTCTCTCAATTAATATCATTAAATGCTCTTTTAATATCAACAAAGTGTATACTTTTTGCCTGCCACATTGATTTAATCTTCAATATTTGTTGTTGTTGCTATTATTATTGTTGCTCTTTAATATAACAACAATTCAAAAACAAAAAGAAAAAGAAAAAATAGTTTAAGTACGAGTAATTTTTCTTATTGAATAAACAAAAATCCATTGAAGCCAGCGAATGGAAAAGAAAAATTTATTGAAACATTGACCAAATGGCTGTCCCTTGAAAATGAACAATAACGACATGGTCTGCAAGAGCGCAGAGACATCGGTGACAGCAGTAACAGCAATAATAACATTAAGGATATCAACAATTGTTTGTGTTGGTGGCGGTTTTTGTTGTTTTGATGTCAACAAGCATTTCCAATTCAATGATTTTTGGCCTGCTTAATGCCGACATTATTTATAGAGAGATACACACACACACACACACAATAATATTGTCAAAAAACAAATACAAACACAATAGAATATATGTCTACATTTACATACAAACAAAATTATTTACTTAGGAATTAAGAAATTAAATGCAAACGAACAAAATATATGGTCCGACGCTGCTATGGCCTGTAAAGCACCAGTGAAATCAGTCAGAGGTCGAAAACGTAAATAAAGCAAACGTTTGTATAAGCTGTGACTATTGAAGCGAAATTCGAAATCGGAAAAATCTTTAGATATCTGCCACTTAGTTATTCTTGTAATGCAAACACTTTTACTGTGATAAATAAGTACTCTAGCACTTCGAATATACAATCAATTGGACTGCCCTTGTACTTTATGTCCTGCTGGGTATCATACATACATAATTGGCCATTACAACCCTTCAGTCAGGATTACGACATAGCTTCTCACACCACTTATGTTGTGTGCGTTAATTTTATATATGAGTGGCGGGACCTACAGTTTAAAGTCGATTCCGAACGACAGATTTTTTGAGAAGCTTTTCATGGCAATTTTTACTCTCAGAGTCTTTGCTAGAAATCTGCTGAGAGGAAGTCGCCGAAGAAATATTATTCGTTTTGATGTCTGACCTGGGATACGAACCCGGGCCTTTTGTCTAATAAGCCAACACACTACCCACTAGACCACGGCGACTGGTATCAACAATACCAATTCCCTGCCTAGCACCTTGTCTGCACCCAGATGTATCTTGTGGGTTCCTTCAAGAATTTGCTCTAAGGATTCATTCTCATTATTACTGAATCACTACAACTTGGGCACGAGACAAGCCCCATTTTGTATGAGAGTGTTTTAAGTTTACATTGAGCTGGTTATCACCCTCTAGTTATTTGTTGAAAGGTCTCTTTTTATTGTAATTTCCCAACAAAAATTTTGATTGCCTTTCAACCCACTTATTTTGCAAAGAGTTCTTGCCTCTCTTAATCTTCCCATACCCGCGTTTACCCCTCAAAAGCATTCTGGATCCAACGACGAAGCGGAAGATCCCCTTCTCGCAAGCATATCCGCTGGTTTATTGCCAAAAATTCCCATATTATCTAGGACCCAGCAGGGGGTAACTTAAGTCTGCCTAGCAAAAGAATTCAGCTTCTCCAGATAGTCCCGTACTATTTACGATTTAAGGGTCTAGTATTTGAATGGCAACCTGACTGTCAGATTGTATTGTCATGTCCTGTCTTTTATACCTCAATTAAGCTTATCTTTCGATGAAATAGATTTCCCCATACGCTTGGAATACTTCTGCTGCTGATCCAAGACCTGTTCTGGGCCCATCTATAAGAAAAGTTAGTATTATTCTACGATTATTTTGGCCGAAAGATGAAGAGGTGGATACTATTCTCAAACCAAGAAATTTGAAAAGTTTTTAAGTTGTTCATCAGTGTATCAGAGAGGGGCGACATTAGTAATCAAGACTTTGATAGGGTACTAAAGGCTCTAAGCGTTGTTTCTCAGAACACTTTACGGGGAACATTATTACCATTTCGCCAGGCGTCTGTACTTGGCAAGAATGTCCTAAACTTCCACTAGAAGTTATTCGTGAATTACTGACTTCCCAATTGATATCCTCATAGCCATAAACCACCTAATAATTCTCATTTTCAGATTACAAGTATAATAAAAAAATATTTGTTCCTACGATTTTTTTTAACGGAATCATTTCTAATTCCCTGGTTTTTATTTGTTTTTTTTTTTGCTTTTTTATGGTGAAAGAAAAGAAAAAAGAAAGGGAAACAGTCGTAAATATCCATAAAATGCTTAATTTAATGAAATCAATGAAGTTTAAAAAGTGATGGGAAAAAGAAAAACTGACTGCCTTAAGATTTACTGTTCAAACCAAACATACAAGAGATAAACATACAAATGAAGACAATCACTGAAATGAAGCAAACAAATGGATAAACGAATGGGGTGGAGTAAAATGAAATAAATTTTTGCTATCGATATGAGCTTGAAAATCCCTCAAATCTAACCTTGAAAAAATATTTATGTTTTGCGTTAAATGGTAAACAAAAGTCGCCTATTTTATGCTGTAAAAGATTTTGTAAATTTTTACTTTCAATAGAAACCCTTGACCACATGTTAATTCTTTTTATTTTCTTTAAGGACCTTAGTAGCACTGTCATAAAGCATATGTTCCATACTTTTATTATTTCTTTCCATTAATAGATCTACTGAACTAAGTTTTATATATAGGGGAATTTGTAAAGTGTGAAATCGCCGTGGTCTAGTGGTGTGTTGGCTTATTAGACGAAAGGCCCAGGTTCGAATCCCAGGTCAGACATCAAAACGAAAAATATTTCTTCGGCGACTTCCTCTCAGCAGATTTCTGGCAAAGACTCTGAGAGTAAAAATTGCCATGAAAAGTTTCTTAAAAATCTGTCGTTCGGAGTCGACTTTAAACCGTAGGTCCCGCCACTCATGTATAAAATTAACGCACACAACATAAGTGGTGTGAGAAGCTAGGTCGTAATCCTAACTGAAGGGTTGTAATGGCCAATTATGTATGTATGTATGTATAGTGGAATTTGTAATGTACTATTTGCACCATTCTTGTTCCCCAAGATGTGACTTGGCATTACTTTCCTATGACTCCCGTGGTTAATGTTATCTGCTTTCATAAGTAAGTAGCTATAGAGCTTTCTAAAAGGAAACGTAATTGGATTCTCTACCTTTTTAGAATTCGAAAACAATAATAAAATTCCATTACATTTCAAAACTGATTTGTTTAGGTTTATGAACTGAAACCATGATTCCATAGGAAAATAAATAGTAAGGCAGCAGAAGTCGCCGTGTAATAAATGGTGTGTTCGCTTATTACATGACCCTCCAAAGTTCAACAACTGGATCAGACTGCTAGAACAAAAAAGATATCTTTTTTGAAGCAGCTTTCTCTCAGCAGTATTCTGCCAAAAACTCAAAGAATTTAACACAATTGTTATGCAAAGTTCCACAAAAATCTGTCGTTTGGAATTGGCATAAAACAGTAGGTTCCGGAACTTATCGATAAAATTAACACACACAACGTGACTGGTGTGAGCAGCAAGGTTGTAGTCCTAAGTAAATGATTGTAATGAAACTGCAAAAGTGATGAACCTGGAAAAAAAGCCAAGACGTGAAGGATATTAATCTGGTCCAGTGATCTATTAGACTTCGATTGGGTTACTTCTTTGGTTTGATCGATCAGGTGATGTTAAACTCTTGATGACGGAATAGGGACATTAGTAAATCTTCAGGTTTCTATGGACCAAATTCAACAGTTTCATAATGAACAGGGTACTGTAAAAAAATCTCTGAAGATATTGATAAGGCTTTGACGGGAATACTGCACCTTGAAGGTAAGAATAAGTACAGTAGCGAGCACAAAAAATGCAACGTTGGGTAAAATTATCTTTAAGTGCGATAATTTTAAAAAAATGGTGACCAGTTCAAAATATTTCTTTGGGTTATTAATCCCTACAGTTATAGATACCTATTATCAATAACATTATGTAAATATTTTTAATTAATGATATATTATTTTGTCATTTATTAAAAAGAGTGCGAATTTCATGGGAGAAATAAAAATGCAACAGCATAAATTTTAATGTGTTTATTTAAATTAAATAATAATTCTTGCAAAAAAAATCTTAAAATTAATATTTAGTGGCGTAGCCCTTATTTTTTATGACTTTTTGCAACCTAGAAGGCATAGAGTCGGCTAAAGCTATTAATGTGTTAATGGATATTTTCTCCCATTCACTTTTCAAAATTTCTTCTAATTGCCTCTTATTTGACGGATGTTTCCTCTTAACTTCCCGATCTAATAGCTCCCATAGATTTTCTATGGGGTTTATATCGGGAGACTGTGATGGCCAATCCAAAACATTAACATCATTGTCGCTTAAAAAGTTTCGAGCTAAGCGACTTGAGTGCTTTGGATCGTTATCCTGTTGGAATATGCTACCAGGAGGCATTTTTTCCCGCAGATGAGGAAGGATGTGTTCTCCAAGGATTTCACAGTACTTCTTGGCGTCCATTTTTCCTTCGATTTGAGTTAAGGGACCTACCCCATCACGGGAAAACGCACCTGTAAATACGTGACGTAAAATCAATAATTTTTTTTAAACATATCGTTCCTTACCCCACACCATTATTGATCCACCGCCATGTTTTACGGTTGGAAGTTGATATTTTGGAGAATATCTCTGTCCAGGCGGTCTTCGAACAAAATTTATCCCATCGGAGCCAAACAAATTAAATTTGCTTTCATCGCTCCACAAGACTTTAGCCCATTATTCATTTGACCAATCCTTGTAACGTTTTACAAATTCCAGGCGCTTCTTTTTATTGATTGCACTGATGAGAGGTTTCTTTGCGGGTGTTCTCGCATGCAAATTAGCCTCTTTCAACCTACGTTGAACAGTGTGAACGCCTATAGAGACTCCCATTTGCTCATTTGCGAAATTAGTAACGTCCACTGCGGTCTTTCATGGATCTTTTTTAACCAGTGCAATCATCTGGCGGTCTTGGCGAGAGGTAGTTTTTCGAGGATTACCACTACCTGGTTTCCTTTCCACACTATTTCTCAAGGAAAATCGAGATTTAATCCGACATACGGTTGATTGATTTACACCAAAGAGGTGTCCAACTTCACGCATGGATTTTCCTTCTACTAAGGCTTTAATGATTGCAGTTTTGCTGTCAGCTGAGAGCTGCTTCTATTACAAAACACATGTTGTATAACTTATTTAAGAAATTTTCAATTATAATTAAATAAATAACTTACTTTAACTATAATTTTATTATGTTGCATTTTTTTTGGTCGCTAAAAATTTGCACTTTTTTCACTAATTCAAAAATATTTAACTTTTTAAAGCAGAATTTGGAATAAACTGTGGTTACTTTGAAAACTTATAATTGAAAGAATTAACAGCAAAAGAAAATAGATAAATTAGTTACCGTTATTTTGAAACAGATCTTATTAAAGATCATATGGCACAGTGTTGCATTTTTTGTGCTCGCTACTGTATGTCAAAGAGGATCATCCCTACTCTGTACTTTCTTCTGTTCATAGCAATGTATGGAAACAGAAGCCTGTTGAGCATATTTTATTGCCTTTTTCCTGGCATGCAGGGACGTGGATGAGTTTTTATTCAAAATCCGGTGTTTCGTTCATGAAATCGAGGTCTTATTAATTCATCATATTCTCTCTGACACTGTCATGTTATATTATGATCACTATGTACAGCACTTTCATATGGAGGCGATGTGAAAACATTTGACTACACACATATAGACATATTTTACTATACACTCTGGACTACTTTCGATTTATTGTGTTAAAAAAGAAATTCTATTCCATGGTATGGTACCCTTTATTAAGTCAGTAGATAATTTCCTATTCCTTCATGGCCATTTTCGATTCCCTTTTAATGATCTGCTATGCTTTGGGGCTATTTTTTCCATTTTTTTTTTTTTGCTCGTTTGCAAGCATTCATGTGTAAGAAGATGCTGAGACTGCTGTTGCTGTCCATCATTATCCTGCTCATCTTCCAGTGTCTGCTTTAATTTGATGGCAAAGTTTTCCATCATTTGAGTTACAGTTTTTCCTTTTTTTTTTCTTTGATTTCTTCTATTATTTGTAGTTGTATATGTATATGTAGATGTGGATATGAATGTGTGTGTGTGTGTGTGTGTAGTAAGCAATAGTGGTTGACTGTTGCATAATGGTAATGGACAAAACTATTCATGGGTTTGATTAAATCTCTGCATATAAGTTTGTGTTTTGACTGGGGCTCAGGGTGTGGGTGTGTGTGCGTATGAATGAGTATGTAAATAGCTAAATACAGATACAAATATAGATAAAGATATAGAATACTAGCTTCTTCTTTTTTCTTTTGCAATCTTCTTTTCTCTCTATATAGTTTTCTGTTATTGTTACATAAATGACTTTGCCTTGCCTTGCCTTGCCTTGACTTGAGCGCATTAAATTGTGTAAATCTCTTGGAAGTCGTTACGCATTGTCTTTCATTTGTTTTCTTCCATTTTTTACTCCGTTTTTTCTTTTTCTTTTTTATTGTTTGTTAAACAAATTTATCCTTCTTAAAGGCAAATAAAACTCCATAAAAATACGCCAACCGTTTACTGATGAACAAAAACATTAATTTGCATTTCCTAAGATCTTCCTTTCGTTGATTTTATTTAAGTTTTTCTCTTTCTCTTTGTCTTTTTATTTTTTCGATTTATATTCGTAATAAAAATTGATATGAGCTATTTGTAGGAAAAACATTTTTAAATTTTTATTACCGTACTATTATAGTACCAGCAATGACCACTAAAGTGGAAAGATGGTAGGTGAAGATTTTAAAAAATATCAGAAGGGCTTTAGATAGACATTTGGCGGTAGCTTTAGAGATATCATATCCACTGCCAGAACTAGGCTGTGCCATATTGGTTACCCAAAATACATTGAAAATGATCTGCAGGGTCTGATCTGCGTTCACTTAGGGATCAGTGAGAGTTCTGTACCTTTCTCTGGGTATATAGAAAACAAAGTTCGTATAGGCAATGTGTTATAGAATTGTTTACAGTTCCCCCACACCTGTACAAAGATTCTAATGCGTTTTCAACAGTGTTGTTAGTTCCCGAACCATTCACAACTCCATAGATATGCTCATCATGTATCGGTGTAACAGGCTTAAAATTCCCACTCTATGGTTACGTCAACGAACAAAATAATCGCATTCGGTACTCGAAACTAAAAACTGATTGCATAGAGAAAAGTAACTGCCTGGTGCGCATTTACTTTCGTATTTTTTCGAAAATATCCCAAAAGTTACTGTGAATTCACCCTGCTATGACCGTTGCTTAACCAATTTGGTCAACAATGGAAGAATATTACGAAGTCTTCATAGTCTAGTAGGAACAAAACGAAATATGAAGAAATACCAGCAGATTTCTGGCATAAACACTGACAGTAAAAGTAAAATGGCGAAGAAAAGTTTCTCAAAAATCTGTCGTTCATAGTCAACTGTAGGTCCCAACAGTCATAAGTAATCTCAGAAGCACGATTGTAATCGTGACTAAATGATTGTAATGATCAATAAAGCCAATGCGAAAATGTGAAGGATGTGAACCTCGTGGAGTGGTTGGTTAAACATCAAACCTAGGTCCCTTCATGGGTGGTGTGAGAAATTAGGTCGTAATCCTGGCTAAAGGGATTGTAATCACCAATAATGTCTGGAACGTACATATTAGGGATGCCAATCGGGAAATCCCGAAACTCGAAATCCCGGGATTTTCGGGATTTACACAATCCCGAATCCCGGGATTTTTAAAAACTTGTCCCGGGATTTTTCGGGATTTTCGGGATTGTGAATTCATATGTATTTTGACTCAATTAAAGGTCCTGAAAAAAAATTCTATATCACTTGACTTCGATAATAGATTCTCAGATTAGGAAAATCCCACTTCCATTGATAAAAAATTATTTGATGCCATTGGAGAATGCAAAAGCTCTATAAAACGAATTAATAGGGTAACTGATTTAGATACTCAACTGTCCAAAGAAATAGATTTATTTTGATCAGGAGGTAGTAGAGGTGAATATTTACATACAGCTATCTTGGATCTATTTTACCAACAAATGTTAATTGCGATAAATGTTTTCCGACGGCAGCGTATGTTTACAACTAAATTCGTTCAAGCCTTTTAGATCACATGTCAAATGCTTTGATCTTTTTGTTGGAATCCAAATAATTTTCTTAAAACTAATGCTTTAATGCTAATGTTTTAAAATTTTATTTTTAATGACATATAATTCTGATATTTGCCATGAAAAATTTGTCAAAAATCTGTCCTTCGGAGTCGACTTTAAACTGTAGGTCCTACCACTTATGTATAAAAATTAACACACATAACATAAGTAGTGTGAGAAACTAGGTCAATAATCCTGACTGAAGGGTTGTAATGACCAATTATATCAGAATTATATACATACATAATTGGAATCCAAATGATTTCGTTAACGAAATATTTTTATTATTAAGAGAAAATTGCGATTTTTCCTATGATTTTTCGGGATTTTTGGATCCCGAATTATCCCGAAATATCCCGGGATTTCGGGATCGGGATTCACAAAATCCCGAATCCCGGGATTTTTAAAAATCGATCCCGTTTGGCATCCCTAGTACATATGTATCCAAGTCTTATGAATAAATATTAACGCATACAACACATAAATGGTCTGAGAAACTAGGTTGTAATCCTTACTGAATGGCTATAATTGCCAATTTCTAATGAATCACGTTATAACGATACATCTCAATTACTTGTAGTGCTTTGGCTTACTAAACTAAAATATTGAATGTGGAAGGAATGTGACTTTTAAAGGCACACAGAAACAAATTGAATCTTAAGTTCAATTTGTTCAAGGCAGCCAGCAATATTTTCGAATATCAATTTCGAATAACTTGCAATTGATTCAGTTGGTTTTTGTTTCTAAATGCCTACAATTACTTTTTAACATAAATCCTTAAGAAAACAGTTTGTAAACGACATTTATTGCCAATATTTGCACACATCGTTTGATTGCAGCAGTAAAATGCGAGAGAGAGAGTAAATAAAATCAAGGAGATTTCATTCAAAAGACTTATAAAAGGCAATAAATATCAGAATTTCAGGATTTCATAAGTAATAATTTTTCTTGGAAAATTTAGAAGAATTTATTTCCAAAAATTGTTTTTCGGTAGTTTTCCTTTCTCTTCTCTTTCTGAAGAAATTAATTTTCGACAGAGAAAAAGGAATAAAAATTTTCAAATCAATTAAAACCATTTAAAAACAACAACAATTTTATACAAATTTTAATTTTATTAAAAATGGTCCTTCGTTTCATTTACCTGAACTTTACTTTTCCATACCAAAGCTATAAAAATCCAAGAAATCGTAAGAACGGCCTTGTGCCCTTAATGCGATATTCCATGGAAGGTAATTTTCCTGCGAAATTCACAAGGAAAATTAAATGAAATTATTTTTCTACCCAATTAGATGGCAGTTAATTTTCGTAACGCACCAAGCACCAATTAATACCGAAAAAATAAGAGGAGCAGTGTAAGTGGCCAAACAACAAACAGGTGTTGTTTATATGCCGTCTTTTTGTATAACAATTAAAGTGTCAACGCTTACGCTCCCTTTTTTTTCGCCAAAGACAGTTAATTTCGTTTACAGTCAATTAAGTACGCAAGAATTTATTTTGTGTGTTCAAAGAAAGTATCACTTCTTTGTGTAATTTTGTTATTACTTTACGGCAAAGTAAATAAGCAAATAATATACGATACAGAACGAATTCATTACACAGATCAGTGCAGCCCTGTGCATAGCATAAGTTCAGTCATAGTTAAGGCCCAGAGGTAAACGACAGTTTTCTCCTCTCTCGGCCTGTATAGTTTCTCCAGACTGACAAGACTCTGAGAAGTAACTAAAATCGGCACTATCCTTTGTAGTTTAAAAATAATTTCCATCCGTATTCATATACAGTAGCGAGCACATAAAATGCAACACTGTGCCATATGATCTTTAATAAGATCTGTTTCAAAATAACGGTAACTAATTTATCTATTTTCTTTTGCTGTTAATTCTTTCAATTATAAGTTTTCAAAGTAACCACAGTTTATTCCAAATTCTGCTTTAAAAAGTTAAATATTTTTGAATTAGTGAAAAAAGTGCAAATTTTTAGCGAGCAAAAAAAATGCAACATAATAAAAAAATAGTTAAAGTAAGTTATTTATTTAATTATAATTGAAAATTTCTTAAATAAGTTATACAACATGTGTTTTGTAATAGAAGCAGCTCTCAGCTGACAGCAATACTGCAATCATTAAAGCCTTAGAAGAGGGAAAATCCATGCGTGAAGTTGGACACCTCTTTGGTGTAAATCAATCAACCGTATGTCGGATTAAGTCTCGATTTTCCTTGAGAAATAGTGTGGAAAGGAAACCAGGTAGTGGTAATCCTCGAAAAACTATCACTCGCCAAGACCGCCAGATGATTGCACTGGTTAAAAAAGATCCACAAAAGACCGCAGTGGACGTTGCTAATTTCGCAAATGAGCAAATGGGAGTCTCTATAGGCGTTCACACTGTTCGCCGTAGGTTGAAAGAGGCTAATTTGCATGCGAGACGACCCGCAAAGAAACCTCTCATCAGTGCAATCAATAAAAAGAAGCGCCTGGAATTTGCAAAACGTTACAAGGATTGGGCTAAAGTCTTGTGGAGCGATGAAAGTAAATTTAATTTGTTTGGCTCCGAAGGGATAAATTTTGTTCGAAGACTGCCTGGACAGAGATATTCTCCAAGATATCAACTTCCAACCGTAAAACATGGCCGTGGATCAATAATGGTGTGGGGTAAAGAACGATATGTTTAAAAAAAATTATTGATTTTACGTCACGTATTTACAGGTGCGTTTTCCCGTGATGGAGTAGGTCCCTTAACTCAAATCGAAGGAAAAATGGACGCCCAGAAGTACTGTGAAATCCTTGGAGGACACATGCTCTCTCATCTGCGGGAAAAAATGCCTCCTGGTAGCATATTCCAACTGGATAACGATCCAAAGCACTCAAGTCGATTAGCTCGAAACTTTTAAAGCGACAATGATATCAATGTTTTGGATTGGCCATCACAGTCTCCCGATCTAAACCCCATAGAAAATCTATGGGAGGTATTAGATCGGTAAGTTAAGAGGAAACATCCGTCAAACAAGAGGCAATTACCAGAAATTTTGAAAAGTGAATGGGAGAAAATATCCATTAACACATTAATATGTAGCTTTAGTCGACTCTATGCCTTCTAGGTTGCAAGAAGTCATAAAAAATAAGGGCTACGCCACTAAATATTAATTTTAAGATTTTTCTTGTAAGAATTACTATTTAATTTAAATAAACACATTAAAATTTATGCTGTTGCATTATTATTGCTCCCATGAAATTCGCACTCTTTTTAATAAATGACAAAATAATATATCATTAATTAAAAATATTTACATAATGTTATTGATAATAGGTATCTATAACTGTAGGGATTAATAACCCAAAGAAATATTTTGAACTGGTCACCATTTTTTTGAAATTATCGCACTTAAAGATAATTTTACCCAACGTTGCATTTTTTGTGCTCGCTACTGTAGTTTTGGCCAAATTTGTTGGTTCTGAAACTGCAAACGAGTTTTATTTCTAAAGTATCAGTTCTAAACTTGGAGGTTTCAATGGATTACTTACATACCATATCAACTGGCTTACAGATGCCCAAAATGCCATTTCGTTCCAATAACCATGCGATGTGACGAAAACGCAGACCGTCATAGAGGCAATTCCTCAAAGCACTGTCGTCCCTAAAGCCTTTACTGTAGCCAATGTGGTCTAAAATTCTACTTTAAAAATACTGCAGCAATCCTGTATCCTATCCGTCGTCACAGAAAAACTGCCTTCAACCTTCAACTTTATTCATTTTCAAACCAGTAAAGCGATTTTATGGAATCGTTATTGGGGTGCGTGATTTCCAGATGGCAGCTGCAAGCTTTAAGATTAAAGATAAGCAGGTTTTGAAATCGCCGTAATGCAGCAGGTAGTCTAACTAGACCAGAACTTGTGGTAACTCAGACATCTCATACAAAACCATGACTTCCTCTCGGCAGTCTTCTGTCATAAACTCTGTGGCTTTATAAAATTGCCCTGAAAAGCTTCTCAAATCTGTCGTTCGAAGTAGACTTGTAGATACCGCCTCGAATGGATAAAATTGACACACACAAAATAGGTGGTGTAGCGAGCTTGGTTGTAATCCTGACTAAAGATTTGTATTGGCCGATTAAGTAAGATTAGCAGTTTTACAGTTGTTATGTCGTCGTAAGGTTGTGTTCAAACTTCAAGCTGTCTATACTTGTGAGATGAACTAACTAATCTAATGAGTGGCTTGCCATTCTAACAATACTGATTATTAACTGAGTATTAAAATTATGAACAACCATTGTACTCCAGAGCCTGTTCATAATTATCATAATTTCCTTACATAGCTGCATTGCAACAACTGAAGGAAGTGTTGCCAACACATTCACAACACAAATATGTCCGTTACGTACGTCATGTCAAGCCGGATGTGAAAATCTCAAAATTTACTAAAGACAAGAAAAACAGTCCTATTGTACTTACAACT
Organism: Sarcophaga peregrina; assembly: GCA_014635995.1. Taxonomy (NCBI): domain Eukaryota; kingdom Metazoa; phylum Arthropoda; class Insecta; order Diptera; family Sarcophagidae; genus Sarcophaga; species Sarcophaga peregrina. The sequence continues at coordinate 21,998,069 of CM025793.1, forward strand.
TCCTTTACATTTACAAAACACACGCAGACACAGACACAGACACAAACACACACAAATACATAGTCGACAAAAATTCAAACAAATACAGACATAATACAGAGAAACAGTTGTAAAGATACTGTCTTTGTGTGTAAATGAGTATGTATTCACGTTTAAATGTTCAACAATGGAAAAATGAGCAAATATTGTAGATTTTGTTCCACCATATGTTTCCTAAAAATTTGAGAAAAATTCGGAAACAACAATAAAAATCTGTATAGAAAAAAATAAGAAGAAGAAACACATGTTCAGTTAACAACGAAATTCATAATCGCTTCGTTCGCTGCTAATGTAACTGAAACTGACACTGACACCGACACTGATTCAGTAGCAAAAGAAAAAAAATCGAAAAGCAATTGAAAGCTACACACGATACTTTTCCCCCTTTTATTCCCCACGTGATTTTCATGTTTTTTTTTCTTGATTCCAAAACGAAATAATTTCACGTAATTTTATTGCCGAATTGCCAAATTAAGCAACCAGAAAAAGTATAAAAATGTGTTGAGTGGCGCAAAAAGGTAGGCAATAACGTTGTACTAGCATGTGGCTGTCAGCATTATAGATTGAAGGTAATACTGTTCTAATCGTAATAAAATAAATATTTATTAATAGAGCAGGATATACACACTACAGTGGAGTGATTAGAAAAAATTGTAGACAACTCAAGGCAACTTTCCCTTCCACTCTTTTCATCATGCTTTCGCTTAATATTTTGTAAATCTAAGACTCAAGGATGAGACCCAATTTATGTTGAAAACTGAAATTGTTCTGGAAAATGAATACACTCAAGAGAATGAAAAAGTCTGGAATTTATCGCTTTTTTGTAATATAATTTTGTTGTGGACTTTGAATGACTTATAAGATCAATACCGTTGGAAACAGATTTATGTATCTTAACCCACAGATGGCTGCTATAGGGGCAATATCTTGTCAGGACAAATAACATCAATTTATTAAGGCGAATACAAAAAACCGGATCCATTCTTTTTACTAATACCTAAGCAGGCAACCTATGCCAGGAATTTAAAATAAATTTTCACTGTAGGGCCTCACTAGCATAATACCAGTCGACACCTATGGGCAACTAAACAATATCGCATTGAGGTCACATGAGGAAGTCCGACAGAATTGCAATATAGATAAAACGATGCAACACTATGACCTCTTGAAAAAGTTCAAAACTTGTCAAAACTTTGTATAAATCTTCCCAGATGGTTCCCAATTGGATGGTGGAAACATCTTTTCACAATATTCCAGACAGAAGTGGCCTGACAAAGTAGAATGGATATTACGATACATACATACATACATAATTGGCCATTACAACCCTTCAGTCAGGATTACGACCTAGCTTCTCACACCACTTATGTTGTGTGCGTTAATTTTATACATGAGTGGCGGGACCTACAGTTTAAAGTCGACTCCGAACGACAGATTTTTGAGAAGCTTTTCATGACAATTTTTACTCTCAGAGTCTTTGCCAGAAATCTGCTGAGAGGAAGTCGCCGAAGAAATATTTTTCGTTTTGATGTCTGACCTGGGATACGAACCAGGGCCTTTTGTCTAATAAGCCAACACACTACCCACTAGACCACGGCAACTTCACAATAGATATTACGATACTTCCTTATAACCCGACGTGGGAAAAGTACGGGATCCCTATGAATACCTTAGGCAGATAGAGAAAGATTCCGCCAAAGTTGTGTATAAGCGTTCGGATACAAGCAACATAGCTACCTAAGGTCAGGTACTCAGTTTGCTAAAAAAAAACCATCGAGAGTGGTTTAGTTCAAATCATTGTATGTACAACAGAGGTGCTATAATCAAACTATGTGGCACTTATCTAACCCTGTTGTACTGCCAAACCTAATAATGTTGTTTGGCTTCTCTAAGGAGAACACCTTGTCTAGTACTTCATAACCATGTTGCTGTTATTTTCTGAAATAAATTTACGCCTCAAGTATGGAATCTGGTGATTCGTTCGACATATTGTTTGAGTCCATAATGCCTTGCAAAAAGGCAGATTAGTAAGCTTTATCTGTTAATATAATACAACAGATGGTAACTTTAGTTTCCTTGCTTAGCTACTTCAGGCTCTTGAAACTTTTCCATACAAATCTCAAGCCCAATTCATAAGTACTGGGCTGGCTAATTGACTGAATTGGTACATCTTTCGAGGACAAAAACTACTTCAGACTCTAGATAGAGTTTTCTAGAACCAGTAACAGAATTTATTTAGTTACATTCCATAGCAGTTCAGGATCTCTTACGAATTCCTGTAAGTTTATGATAAAACACTCACGAGTTTCCTACGATAACTTACCGATTCCTCCTTCAAAATACTTACTATTGCGACCAGAAAAAGAAATAAGGAAACGACACTACAAAGTAAACCGCGGATTACAATGTTTAAATATTTTCAAGATTAAGCTGAGATTCATTATGCAGCAGATTAACTTTATCACATCCTTCATAAATTCCAGCTAAGTGACTTTATGTTTTTTATTTGCTTTTAAATAAAGATTCTCCGCTCTACTGTAACCATAAAGCTACTTAACTAAAGTCCTTACAGAAGCATTTTGTTCTCTAGATTTTAGATTTTCAATGGCAAACAAAAAAATTAAAAAATATTACAACACAACGTAAACACTTAAATATTCTCATTAAGCCATCAAAAAAAGGTATGAAAAAAAGGGAAAAGAAACAATGAAACACCAATAAACGATGTTAAAAATGAAAGTGAAATAGAAATAAGTACGGCTTAAACAATATGTCAACATTATGTACAGAGAGAGAGAGAGGGAGAGAGCTAATTTAGTAAGAAAATTTAATGGCTTCCTGTAAATCAAATTAATTTGTTCATAACACAACAACAACAGCAACAACAAATATGACAACTACAAAGGAAATTAAAATAAATGAGTAACAACAACAGCGTTAAGTAAATTACTAGAACTGTCTCACACCATGCAAGTATGGCTACAAAATTAATGTTAGTGATGTTTTAAAGAGCTTTACAAGTCATTGAGGTGTCTTATTTAAGGTGTAAGATTGTGTGGTTGAGAGAGTAATTAGTTGCGGTGATTTTAGATGAAATAAAAAATCTTAAAAAATTAATTCTAATTAAGGAAAGACAAATTTGTATAATAAGTTATGCGTGTGTTCTGTTACTTATGCAGATTGAAAGAAATTATAAGATATCCGTCATATTATTTTCGGCTTTGTGCCTTGTGTAATGCGCTTTCCATTTTCTGTTAGTCCTCTTTAGCCATATTTATTCATTGTAGAGTTTACACTCTTCTGTATCATATCTGTACCGGTTGAGATGCTCTACAAATTTTAAAACCACATTCCCTTTAAATTTATTCACAACTCCTTGACATTTTTAAAAGCAGCAAATTAAAAAACGTTAACCCTCATTACTCAACCTAATACATACAACAACAGTATACTGTACAGTACATAATGATATGGCAATACAAGGTACATATTAGGGATGCCAATCGGGAAATCCCGAAACCCTAAATCCCAGGATTTTCGGTATTCACAAAATCCCGAATCCCGGGATTTGTAAAAACTTGTCCCGGGATTTTTCGGGATTTTCGGGATTGTGAATTCATATGTATTTAGGCCCTACAAAAGGTCCTGCAAAACAAACTCTATATCACTTGACTTCGATAATAGATTCTCAGATGAGGAAAACCCCACTTCCATTGATAAAAAGTTATTTGATGGCATTGGAGAATGTAAAAGCCCTATAAAACGAATTAATAGGGTAACTGATTTAGATAATCAACTGTCCAAAGAAATAGATATATTTACATCAGGAGGTGGTAGAGGTGAATATTTATTTTACCAACAAATGTTGATTGCGAGAAGTGTTTTTCAGGCAGGGTATGTTGACAACAAAATTTGTTCAGGCCTATCAGATCACATGTTGGATGCTTTAATCTTTTCGTTGGAATCCATATAATTTTCTTAAAACTAATGGATTTGCATATACATAATTGGAATACAAACGATTTTGTTAACAAAATATTTTTATTATTAAGAGAAAATTGCGATTTTTCCCTTGATTTTTCGGGATTTTAGGACCCCGAATTATCCCGAAATATCCCGGGATTTCGGGATCGGGATTTACAAAATCCCGAATCCCGGGATTTTTAAAAATCGATCCCGTTTGACATCCCTAGTACATATGTACGTATGTTCGTTCATCTTTTTTATTTGCTTTCATTTAATTTAGTTTAGTTTTTCCAGCTGAATAGATGATTGGTTTACTCTTGTAACAGTTACTAGAATAATAGGGTTGCCCATTGCCTTACACTTTTTGCCTAAGCAAAATTAAGAAAAAGTGACAATATGCCTGCGAGGGATGTACTTTATTGAACTTTATACCACCGCTTTATGCCATTTATCCAACTATTCCTTGGCATATGATCGATCTAGCTCTTAGTCAAACTGAAACTGGTTTAGAAACTGGACATTTTTGAAGATTCCTTTGAACACTTTGTCATTTAAAGAAGGCAATTACATAGCAAAGTAGTCTAGTAGGTAGTATATTGGTTTATTACACTGTAAGGGCACGTTTTAAATGCCAGATCAGACATTTCATACAAAATGAAATAAGAAAACCAAAAATTTCGTCAGCGACTTAGCAGACGAAATAAAATTGCCAAAATTTATTCAAAAATTTGTCGTTTGGAGTCGACTTTAAATTTAAAATTAACACACTCTACATATGTAAGTGACGTGAGAAGCTATGTTGTAATCCTTACTAAATGGTTGTGATGACCAATTATGTGCGTATTTATGCAATGATAGCGATACGTACATTTAGGCTCCTTCCTTTAAAAACACATCTTCCTTTAATATAGACTTGTCGTCAAGGCACCCCACAGCAGTTATAACTGACCTCTATGTATACAAGCCCGGAGACTGCAAGCTGCAACGACATTTGAAAGAGGAGTAGACATTAGAACACCTACTCTATCAATATCCGGCACTTAGCAATTTAAGAAGAAGCATTCTTGGATACCCAGAATTCAATGACAAAACATGCCTGGAAAAAGGAGTTTTGAAAAAACTTTACAACTTCATAAGGCTCTCGGAATGGTTGAAAGATGCCTGGAGGAGTAGGAGCTGTAACTAGGTGACTGAATACGGAATATCGGTGTTACAATGGAACCAAGCTGTTACAATTGAAATAACTGCCAATTCAACTTAACCTCACTTACAGATTAGTTGGCCTGCTTTACGTTTGGAATGTAGCGTATCATGTACTTTAGTATGTTAGTTTATCAATAGGTGCCTGCCAACTAGAAGCTGTAACGGAGTGGTTAATAGCGATAGAGCCCCAAATAACCTCTTACCAGTAAGCCAGCTGGCAGTTGAACCTAACCTCACTTACAAATTAGTTGACACTTTTCATGACTGTACTTAAGCATGTTAGTTTAGCAATTCTCTTTACATTTCCGTGTATATACTTACATCGTTAAATTATTTTAAACAATAACAATAATTAGTTGTTGTATGTGTAATATTTTTACAATTCAACTGTTTTGAAAAAAACTCCATTATTTGCCCATCTAACAGTTCCGTTTCCTGTGTGTAATAAAAATGTGGTGTTTGTATGTGACTACCACACGGTTTCAGTAACCGACTGGTACAAACAGCACACTGCAATGCGCCGGAAAGTGTTAAAAACTCATAAAAGATGCAATTTAGTTCGTTTTTTTTTTCTTGTGTTTCCAATTCATTCTATAAAAAAAATTTTTTTTGGAATTTTCATTTCCCCGTGATTGTAAGCTTTTGTAAGCATTATGAATGCAATGGTCATTCAGGTAAGAAATATTTAACAAAAGTTCAAATGAAAAAAAAAAACAATGGCAACACAAAACTTTTAAACAAATAGTGAATACTTGAATAAATACGCCAAAGGAAGAAAGGGAAGTAACACTTGCTTAGGCATACCAACCATATGCCAAAACATTGTCCGTGTGGATTCAATGCACGTAGAAGTTTAGTGATTTAATACGTATTAATTTTGATTTAACTTTTCGAAAAATATTGTAATCATAATAGAATTATTAGCATAGAGGGAGAGGGAGGGGATTGGTATTAAAAATAATTTTAAATTCATTTCATATTCTCTCAGATTACTTCAGAATGAAAGCAAAGTTTTGGGTATTATGTGCGGGTCATTTTAAGATTTTTCTTTTCCCTTTTGCCTTCCGTATCTTTCCATACACATTCTAACAAATTACCAGGACCTTTCCCCTCCATTTCTTTTTTTTTTTTTGTGTTTCCAATTCATTCTATAAAAAAAATTTTGTTTGGAATTTTCATTTCCCCGTGATTGTAAGCTTTTGTAAGCATTATGAATGCAATGGTCATTCAGGTAAGAAATATTTAACAAAAGTTCAAATGAAAAAAAAGAACAATGGCAACACAAAACTTTTAAACAAATAGTGAATACTTGAATAAATACGCCAAAGGAAGAAAGGGAAGTAACACTTGCTTAGGCATACCAACCATATGCCAAAACATTGTCCGTGTGGATTCAATGCACGTAGAAGTTTAGTGATTTAATACGTATTAATTTTGATTTAACTTTTCAAAAAATATTGTAATCATAATAGAATTATTAGCATAGGGGGAGAGGGGATTGGTATTAAAAATAATTTTAAATTCATTTCATATTCTCTCAGATTACTTCAGAATGAAAAGCAAAGTTTTGGGTATTTTGTGCGGGTCATTTTAAGATTTTTCTTTTCCCTTTTGCCTTCCGTGTCTATCCATGCACATTCTAACAAATTACCAGGACCTTTCCCCTCCATTTTTGTTTTTTTTTTTTTTGTTTTCATTTTATTACTTTAGCTGTGTGTGAATAAATTTCGTTATTCCAGTTTATCGCGTTAAAATGCAAATGAAATTTTCACCTTTTCTTTTTTTACGTGGTAAACGTGATGCTGATACTGTTGCCCCGGTCACACGAGAACTTACAATCTTCATCCAAAAAAAAAACGGAAAAAATTATAAACAATTTTCATAAATTAAAACTTTTTTCCATTTCCCTGCATTTTCATTTCATAACATTTTTAAGCTGTGATAACATTTCATTCACTGACTCAACGTGTACCGCCTCTCAAAATAAATATGGCGTTGCGGCTATAATTCGTGTAACAGGCAGTAACTAGGGAGGCGTTAAAGAAAACCAACAAATTTGTTTAAAAATAAATTTAAAAGTCATGCAGAAATTTAAATAAACCAAGAAAAGAGAATTAAATTCCCAATAATTTTGTAATGTTTTAAAATTGTCTACATCATTAGGCATTACATACCTACATATATTCTACAAATAACCGTTAAAAATACATTAAATTTGACGTTATCAATTACTCACAATCTCATTAAATCACTTGCATACGATTACATGGATACGTACATACGAGTATAACATGAAAGAGCCCATTTTAGTCTGTTTAAATATGCCACCCTATACGCACGCATATTAAATTGGGTTCATGTTAACAGTAAAGCTTAAAAACAAGAGACTCTTTTTTTTTTTGGCCATAAGTTAGGAACTTTATCTTAGCAGTTGTGCTGGGTAGTTTCATTTGTCGAAAGATTTAGCCTTATCAGCCTTTATTTAATTCGTCATTACAACTCTTTAGTCAGGACTCCAGCATAGTTTCTCACATCATCCAAGTTGTGTGTGTTAATTTTGTCCATGAGTGCTGGGACCCATAGTTTAATTTCGATTTCGAACGCTAGATTTTTAAGAAACTTTTCATTGAAATTTTATTTTACTTTCAGAATTTGACCAGAAGACTTATTAGTTTAGGTTAGAGGACGTGTACTTGTCAATTGAGATAAGTACAGTAATTGGAGGTCGACTTGACCCATTGTACGGAACGTCCTTAAAATGGACAGATAATAGAGCTGATAGGAAAAAGGCGAGGAAGTAGGAAAGGGAGAATGGGGAGCGGAGTAATTATACAAACCAATTAATACAAAAAGGGAGAGCGGGACTACACTGATGAAGCCCTAGCACTTCTCAACCAGCTCAAGCTAATAATGAATCCGTGGAGAGTCTTGATGTTGGCTCTCGGCGCAAAATTCACACCCTCTAAGAAGCCCCTGTCAAGGGTTCTCAAACTCAACCCCCTAAGGGCTGGGCAGTTACAGAGGATGTGCTCGACAGTCTACAACTCCTCCATATCGCAATATAGCCAGTAATAGTCCGGCTGGGATCTGTTCCAGATCCCCGTCAGCGACCTAATCTCGCAGTGACCTGTGATAAATCCGATAGCTAATCTTAAACTGGCCTTGCTAATACTTGTGTATGGCATGTACGGCTGACAAGTCACATGTAAAATACATTGTTGTGTATAACTATTGTCAAATTAAAATAGACTTTTCGCAAATGCTTTTTTATGGAATTTACATATTTTTTCAGTGATAAATTTTATGTCAAATGTAAAATATATTGCCAAAATAAATTACAACAAATTTCAATTTGCATTTAGATGTAAATGTAAAATACATTCTATTTTAGACTGAAACTTTGAAATATTTAATGCCAGACGAGAAGTCAGATTAGAACATCTTTTTAATTTGACTTTTGATGAACATGTATACATTTTGCACTAACAAACTGGCAATTCATATATAAAAAACATACAGCTGTGTGAAATATAATAGTAGCGCTACAACATAAATTTAACTTTTTATTACTGCAGTGTCGTTCTGTTAAGAAATCAAGTATTACCTATGGATATATCATCCCTAAACCTTCACCATAATGATCAGAAATATACTTGTCTCTTTCTTAGCATTTTTAAAAGTTACAGTTATTTTTTGTAAACCATGCCAGTTTTTTCTGTGCAAATTAATAGTAGCAGGCGTGTGTAAATTCTTAAATAATTAAAAAATTTCCATAAGGCAATAAGTTTTTGGCTATAAATTAAAACAAATAGTGTTTTCGTTCAATTTTTTTATTAAAATTATTAATATAAATAAATAAATATAATAAAAAATGGGTCGCGGAAAACACTGCTCTCCAGCCACCAGAAAAATAATAAAAAAAACTTCTCTCAGAAGGAAAATCTTACAGATTTATTCAAAATATTGTAGGATGTTCCCCCACGGTTATTGCAAATTGCAAAAAATTTCAACAAAGGCCAGAAACTCGCGGACGCAAAGCAAAAATTTCTCCCAACGACTCAAGAAGAATGAAACGCATATCAGACCATTTGTTACTTCAACAAAGATTAAACAGGACTTGGAGCTTGATGTTCATACCTCAACTATTCGTCGACATCTAATTAAAGGCAGTTTATGTGGTAGAAGCCCAAGGAAAGTACCATTGCTGAATTCAAGACATGTCTATAACCGACTTAAATTTGCTAGACTTCACGTTGATTGGCTTCAGTCGAAATGGCGCAATATTCTGTGGACAGATGAATCCAAAGTGGTTCTTTTTGGTAATCCTGGCACTAGAAAATATGTAGGAAGACCAAAGAACAAGAAAAACGATCCTAAATTTGTCATAACGGTGCTAAAATTAACGTTTGGGGTTGTTTTTCTTATAATGGTACAGGACCCATATTTTGGATTAAAGGTAACATGGACTCCTCAATGTATGTGGAAATTTTAAAAACTGTCATGCTACCTTATGCAGAATATAATATGCCGCTTAAATGGGTATTCCAACAGGACAACGATCCCAAACATACCAGTAAAATGGCAAAAAATTGGTTTTCTCAAAATAAAATTAAAGTATTAGAATGGCCAGCTCAGTCCCCAGACCTGAATCCCATTGAACATTTTGGGGCGATGTAAAAAAAGGTATTTTTAAAGATAAGCCGGGAAATGTAGAGCAGTTGTGGGCGTCTGTGAGGTCAGCTTGGGAAAGTATTCCTATCGAGAGGTGCAGATCTTTAGTTGACTCAATGCCTCGGCGTTGCGCAGCTGTAATAGCTAATAAAGGCTTTTCAACTAAATATTAAGGTATATCGTACAAAATAAGATAAAAAGTAATCACTTGTGACAACATCTTTTTTTCCAGATACGTTTTCTAATGCTACTACTATTTTTTTGCACACCAAATATTTTGGGTTTTTAGCAATTTAGTATCGTTTTTTCTGGAAAATTAATATTTGTATTGAAGTTTTTTTTATTTTTCAAAAGTTTAGATTGGTGGTAATAAAATGTAACAACAAACTTTTTTTAAATTGAATAAAAATAAATTTTTTTGCTTAACTAAAATATCTTTAATACAGCGCTACTATTATATTTCACACAGCTATATATAAAATACAGATGTAAAGTACAGATGTAAAATACATATGTAAAATACAGATGCTATATGAATTTTTATTCCTTAGCGAACTGTTGGAAATGTAAAGTTGCCAAGTTAAACGATAACATATTACCTAATTAAATTTTAAATCAATTCTTTATACTATATACGCTCAGTTTACAGTGAAAAATGAATCACCATTACCTTTAGTAACTGTAATGCGTTTTAGGTTTCACTGTTATTTTAAATAAACAACAACTAAGTATTACCATGTGAAATCTCACGCATTCCCATCATGTGATTTTAGGTTTAAACGGATATGCAAATTTCTATTCCCTTTATTTTTATACCCCATGTGACTTTGGGTTTGTACAAGTAAGTGGATAATGATTGTAAATTTATGAACGGAATATAATAGGGTGGTTCAAAAAAAATTAAATTTTGAAATTCTAATAAATTTCGTTGAAGAAAAAATTTTTTTTCAAATACAAAAAATCAAATTCACTAATATGGCATATGAACTTTGCATTGTTGTATATATGTATGTATGTATACATATGTACATACGTATATGGTGTATGTATTACTGCGTTGGAAAAGGGACATGTAAACATTGCATATGGTAATGATGTTGTGAATATTGCATGAGTAAGTGTTTGTATTCGTTTGCATTTGTATGTATTTTCGAAGGCTTAAAGCTGTATAAACATAAGGATTTGTATCGTTGTGTGTGTATAAGTATATTACATATATACACGAGGCTATACATGTATTGCGTATATATACATAGGGGGGTGGGTGTATATATATTATCGATAAACGTTAAGGATGACGTTAGGAGCAGGCAGGCATCTGCATATTATAATGGGTTTTGCAACAGCTTTACTCAGCTTAAACTTAAATAAACTGGTGTGGCGATAAACAACAATGAAAACTTTAAACCCGTATTCAATTTCAAAAATTTCAAACGATAAACGATAATAAACGATTACACTGTATCTCTTGAAAATGCTGGGATATTTTTTTTTTATTTGGGAATTGATCTGCAGTGTTAAGGCATGAATGCTTTGATCAAGGCAAGGATCTGGTACCATTATTGCTTCAGTAGAACTTTAAATTAATCCGCCAACTGCCTTAAACTTTATGTGGTATAAACAGTGTTGTTACATAGAAATTCAATGTTATTTCATATTAATATCGTAGCTGTTAGTATATACATATACGCGTAGTAATCTATAAACGAATCTTAGTAATACAAATAGGATTATATGACAAGTTTTTTTTTTCATTTTTATTTATTTCATATGATTTTATTTCCTTTTGATTTTTCATTTTAAAACACAAGTAAAATCCTGCTTATTTGTCATGTAAAAACTACTTACTGTCGGTCGATGCTATTTGTCTCACCATTACTTCGTTGAAAGTCAGTGTGTTATTAAATTAATCATGGATTACGATGGTGGAAATTCATAATTAATGTACGTACAATCATCGTGTGAATTGAATTATTCATGAATTTATTTTACATTCAGTAATACGGCGGGAATCTCTTTTATGAATCACGTGGAAAGTTATGAAAGATTTTATCACTGAAATTTAAAATTAAATACAATGGATTTAACATATGAATTTTGGTTTTTAAATTTAAAAGTTCTTGATTACGAAATTACTACCAGTTTTTTATAAGGCTTGGGATGCTTTGAGTAAACTGCATTGTATTCACAGAAGCGGAAATGACACACATTTCTGACCGATGCAATGGCGATGCTTTTAGTTACCCCACCTCTTTTGATTACGATTGAAAGTAAGGTCTTTCTAGTAGCATGCGAGTAAAATGTATCTCAGAATTGAAAAGTAGGAACATTAGGGACGTTTCGAGAAATTTGAGTCCCTCTATCTAATTCGATTAGTTGTAATAATAACTAGACGTCACCAAAAATTTTCTTCTGAATGTCATTGGACGAGACGGTTAAACTGCCAACTTTGAGCCCCATCAAATGTGATATACCAACAGATCCAAGCTAGAAAATGTTAATAAAAAGGCGGAAATCAATGTATCCAGATTTAGTAAATACCCGACAACTTTCCGGGTACAATTTCATAATACTTGAATATAAACAACAATGAAAAATACTTGAGGGAAATCAAGCAGCTCTTAAAGCCCTTTAATCAACCATACTAACCTGGATACGTTGTGCAACTCTAGTTTGTTAAATTGGTTTCTGTGCCCGACCATAAGGTCTATCAGGCTAATGACATGACGAAAATAAGGGCAAACATTAAGCTAAGTTGGTTGCAAGCCATTTTGTGGTATTTTGAAAAAGAATTTTCGAAAGATCTAAGTGATTGCTGCCAGAATTGTGCAGGCCACCATCAAGCCAAACAGTTTCCCTCAGGAGACTCTAAGCTGAGTAGAACTGTTTTATGTTCTTTAACAGAACAACTTGCGTCGGTTTCAATAAAGAACTAAGACTGTAAAGTTAATATAATAGGTCGCAAAGCCTAACTGGTCTTAAAAAGCTTTCAGGTCTTGAAAAACAATGAACAATATGAATCCCGTTGAGTGCTAACGGACTTCAATATGCTTTTGAAAAGACTGGATCTTGATAATTTGTTATAATTGTAGCAGAGACATTAGCGGTAACGTGGCAAAAGATAGGTATTCACTCTTTTATGAGTTCCTGCATGCAGAGTAAAGATGAGGCATTTGCAAAAGTTACTTTGGCAATTGATTCGAATAAATTTGTTAGTGAGAAGGTTAAACACGAAAATTTTATCCCATCAGAGGTTAAAACATGAGCGCAATTTTGTGAAGATTTGCCACAATGGAAACTCATTGTAAGATACTCGCTTCAGGGCATTTAAAATTACAACAAGGACTTCAACAGAAGCTCATTATATTGCATTACATTACAAATTATTTGTAGGCTCCAGAGTTTATTGACTGAACTTGTCTTGTCTGAAGAGATTTATTAATGTTTACAAATTGCCATCCAACATTTGCAGACATGCAGAATCAATTACATACGTTTTATTGCTTTATTGTTGAGTTTCATGTTTTCATTTTACAACAAAGATGGTTGCTTTATTCAATGATTATTGGCCCGTTAAGAATCTTCCCATTTTTTTCCTTAACTGGCGTACTTAATTGGAATAAATGTTCACACTTTAATAATTCTTTTTTTTTTATATGAGAACAAGTAAGTAATACCAGCTAACAATTGTATTTTTATTGCAAATCAATTCAATTTACAGTCTTAAACGCAACTGCTACCAATAATATACACCGATACATACGTACTGTGGAGGACATTAACAAGATTTACACTTCGATTGTGTTAATAAAACGATATTTGGTGAGAGCAATTACAGATTACAAGCACTAAAAGACTTATTAGGGAATACAAAGGATGTCAAGACAGGCTATAGAATACCCTACAACTATAATTTAGGGCATAAAACAGCCTAACAATATCCACCATTGATCGCTTACATATGCCATGACAACACTTAAGCCAATTGCTGGCATGTATGTGTGCGATTATAATTACTTCACGTGCGTCTGTGTGTCTTTTTTGCCTTTATTGCCTGTACATATAGTGTGTACATAGATGTAGGTGTATAGGCTTTAACTTGTTAAAATATTTCACTTAAAATACGCGCATCCTGTGTGCACTTATGTTGGCTGCAGACAACATTGTCAAGTCAAGTGATATATGAAGTCCCATAAAAATAAATACCGAATATTAACGAACATTAACTTACGCAGAGCTGTTGTCACCGAGACCAGACCATAAAAGTAAAACAGAATCCTGCTGCATTTAATATCGAATTTAATTGTTTTCTGTTTTATTTATAGAAAATAAAACAACAAAAACATTTACAAAAATGGCAGACGGTTTTTAATTTAAATTTACAAAAATTAAAGAAAAAAAAACAAAGAGGGATTACTTATACAATGAAAATACGAATATTATTGGATATTGGATTGCCATAAAAATCTTTTAAATTTTAAAGGCAAAATTTAAAGTTGCTGGAAAATTCTGTTAGAATAACAGAACATGTCTACAGAAGTAATCAATCAGGAACATAATCCATCAAGGCTGATTGATGACGATACACTGACTTCTAAACACAAAACCCTATCACTGTTTCTCCCCTATCTCTCCTTCCAATAACGTATCAATTTCGTTTTAGTTTGCAATACACTGGCAGAACCTTGGGATTCATATTGAAGTCTGGCTTTAAGCCTGAAAGTATGCAGAAAATCAATTTACGGCGTACAAAATTTAATTCAAAGCAAAAACTGAATAAAAAAGCTTATAGCTGTTGGTAATAGAAAACCTAATTCGAATACAATGTATTTATTATGAATTCACTTTCAGCCGAAATTTAAATTCAGAAGAATGCAAATCAAAAATAAATATTTTTTTTTTTTTGTATGTACATCCTCCAATGAATTCGTACGTAAATACCCAGTAAACCTTTTAAATGAAAAACAATGTGTATGGAGAATAATACGTTACCGAAAGAGTGGTTTAAAATCTTCAAAAATAGCAATTTGAAGTGTCATTTATTTTTAAAAGATTTGACAGAAGTGGTCTTCAAAATTCTTATAATCCTAACAAATTCCTTGCAAAGTACCTTAACTCTGATTCAATACATGCTTAACCTATTCCGCCAGCTTAGTCTAATAGGTAGTGTGTTAGTTTGTTAGACAAGAGGCCACTGTTCAAAAACTCGGACAGTAAAAGTAAAATTTCCATGGAAAGTTACCCAAAAATGTGTCTTTCGGAGTTGACTTCAAACTGTATCTCCCACTGTCCATTAATTATGTATAAAATTATCAAATACAAGATAAATGGTATGAGAAGCTAGGTTCTAATCCTGACTAAAGGGTTGTAATGACCAATTATGTATGTACATATGTATGTATTAATTCGCATTCAAACCTTTGTAGTGAATCAGTAGCTTCGGCCGCTCGTGAATAAAATTCAGAAACACAACATGAATGTTGTGACAAGCTAGGCTGTAATCCTAGCTAAAGGATTGTAATAATCAATTAAGTAAGTACGAAGTAAAAAGCAAATCTATCATTAAATAAAGGACACTTTCGGTTGGAAAAGTTAACAACTAACAGCCGATTTTACATACATACATAATTGGTCATTACAACCCTTCAATCCGTTTTACAAGTTAGTAGCCGGGTTTACAACCACTAGATAATTTAATACAAAACAATTAAGAACAAATAATTTTTTTGATAGTTTAATGATACATTTTGAATTGTTTATTGGGCTTAATTGAACGAATACATGTGTTTCGTTTTAATTCTTCCCATTTTTTTTATTTTGTATAAAATGCATGCTGAAGGGAATTGCATATACACATATCACGATATTTACACTTTGACTTTCATTTGAATTCGATACAGTTTTTGAAGTTTTTGTTTCAATGCTTTTCACTAGCAAATGCCATAAGAAAACAATAATAAATCAAATAAAGAAAGAAAAACAAAAATGGGTGACGGAAATACAATATTTTTGAGGTTCTATTTGCTTTCAATACAACAGTTTTTGGAATGAAATTTTACTAACATTTGTTGGCGATTGGGTAACATTGAGTTGAAAAGTGGAAGCGATTGTACTTTATAGCGGAATTCTAGTATTCGATCTATAAAGGTTAACTGGGATACATAATGGAACATTATCAAGGCTCACATATGAACAATGTTGGCCTATAAATCTGCCATAATAAAACGCTTGTATTGAAATGCGTTTTTGAGCCACATTTCATTTGTTGTGGCAAATTTAATCATAAAATTATTAAAATTATGACCTGATTTTTCACAAATAATATCACTACACTAGTCGTGTATGCACACAACCTTAACCCAATTAGTCGCTGTGTGGCTGCTACTATTGCTGCTACTTATGTTGCTGCTGTTGCCATGAATTTGTTTTGTACCAACATGACAATAACAGTTTTAATATCCATAAACTTGAAAATATTGCTCCATGTTGTTTACCCCTTCCTCCGACTAACGTGACAATAATTTTATTGGATTTACGGAAATGTGCCGGAATTTACGTGCTAAAGTACATCGTTAAGAGATTTTTTTTTTTGTTTTTGTATTCAAATTATTTTTAATTTTCTTTTGTTTATCATGTTTTGCTGTTGTTGCTATTGTTGTTATTGCTGGTCTTTCAATTGTTGTTTGTTGGCTGTCGATTGCTGCTGGTCATCGCTTGTCAAAGGTCAGTTACTGGTAACAAAATGACACAACGAAACTTTAAAAATTTCAATTTATTTCTACGTACATATGTATGCATGGCATGGCATGGCATGGCATGGCATCAAATGATGAGTTTTTGTTAACAAATTGACATGCCAACGCTACAGACAACAAATGCTCAACTGCAATTGAAAACTATTGCAACAACAACAACCATCATCATCATTTCATTTGTATATTCTCTCTGCAATATTTTTAATTAAATTTTAATGCCACTGAAGAATACATAGAGAAAAAAAATATATTTTTTTACTCGTTTTACGCCATGAAAATTTAAAACATTTCCTCCTCTACTCTTCACCGCCCTACCTCTGCTCTATTGCCCTTTGCTGTTTGTTGTTGACATGGCCATTTGAATTTAAGTTAATTTGCGTTTTTAATAGTTTCACATGAATTGCCAAAAACAACAGCAAAAAGAAAAAATTTTTGATGCCTTAATGACCTAAAATTGTCGAGAATTTTATTTGAGCCCGTAAAATAAATTTGGAATATAAGCGCAGGGTTGATATTGTGGTTTTACCACGCATTAATTCAATTGCTGCAAACGATTATACATTCAAAGGATAGTTAAAATAAACGAAAATATTGTCACATTTTGACATTTGATGCTGAAATTCATTTTTAATAAATACGCCTGTACATTTAAAGAGATTTTTGGAAGGAAAACATTTTTCCAAATAGAAAATGTCTATAAAAGGCCCTGAAGCCCTATGAAATCTGTTAAAGCCAACCAGTTCGCAAAAAGCCTATAAAAGCTGGGAGGGTTTACACAGACATTGTGAACTCCTGCAGACATTGTGAACTCCACACTCTTGTGTTTACATCTAGCGCGTGTCAGAGATCTGACTTCATTCTAATGTTTGCAATCTAAGCTAAGATGAGTTCTTAGAAATGGAAACGTTAAAGAACACACACACACACTTAAATGCAATACATAATTCGTTACTACAACCCTTCAGTCAGGATTATAACCTACCTTATCACACCATTTATGTTATATGTGTTCATTGTATAGGTGAGTGATGGGGCCTTTAGTTTAAAGTCGATTTCGAGCGACCGATATTTTAAGAAACTTTTTGGTTTTCGTTTTGATGCAAATGCCGGACCTGGGGTTTGAGCCGTGGTCTCACGTTTAATAAGTCACACTCAACCTACTGAACTAGGGAATTATAAAGCCCTATAGGGTATGCCTGGCGCGATTAAGGTTACAAACTTCGTGCTAATTTTTGGAATCTAAGGTAAGATGAGAGCTTAGAAATGGAAACATCAAAGAACACACACACCTAGTGAAGTATGAATACAACAACACAATCTAACTAGAAGCCGAGCAGAATACAAATCCTAGGATCTCGCTCCGAAGCTTGGTAAAAACAAAATTGAGATCATTCTTATTATAATTTTCGAATGATGGTGTCACAATACTGCAACCATAAGCCATAAACCATTTCATTTACTGAACCCACACCCTATACGGCATTCCTATTATTGCCTCTTCCAATTCCTATTGCTTTACAAAGCTTCAGAATGCTGCCGGATGCAAATAAGAATAATTCTCAGTCCTAGCGCTTTATATGCAGCTTTCTATGATTATTCCCTCTTCCAACACTATTACCTCTAACAAATTTCCGTGTGCTTCTGGGTGACAGCGCTTAATATGCACTATTCTATGATGCCAAACAGATTCCAAGATATTGGTTCTCAAGGCTCATAATCACAAAATCTACATTGGTCTTGACAGTACAATTTTTGTTTCTTTTATGGTCTATGGAGTCCGGTGGAAAAACCACTGATGAAGGACTCAAATGCCATTTGCCTCGAACGAAATTCATCGCAATGAGCAGATTAGAAGCTTGTACTCTGGGTAAACAGAGGTTATCCTGTTGACCGGGGATTACATACCATTTGAAATCAGCATCAACTGAATTAATAAAAAGTTAATACATTTTTGAAAAAGAAGTTTGAATGCAGGCCTATCCACTGGTCTCAAATACAAGGCAGATTGTTTGCGAATATTGGCAGACCTGTACAAATCAAAAGTGGAAAGCGAAATTTACAGCGATTAACTCTGAAGGGTAAGAACTAGCCAATAGTATTAGAAGTAGTACAATAGTAAAGGAAAGAAGCCTGTCGATCATAAACATTTCATCTAGTTAGAGAAGGTCACTCTTTTTTAATCCACAATATTTCAAAATTTTCCCTTTCAGTTGAGCTGATTTAACTTTCAGTAGAATATCACAGAGGTCTGCTCTTGCTCTACTACTTAAAGTATTCGAAAGTGTAATTTCAATGCAAATGCTTTTGAAAATGTTTTCAATTTCTTAACTCCTTGAATACTTTACTTAAAGTGCCTGGCAGTATGTATTTTCCATAAAAATTTTGCATTCAAAAGCAAATACTCTTGAGTAAATTTCTTATGCTATGAACGGAAAAGCATTGAATAATAAAAAAAAACCAATATACGAGGATTGGTATGAAAGCCAAAATGAAATGAGATTTCATTAGTAAATATATTGCTTTGCTTATCATCAAAGCAGTTGAGATCCTCTAGTCGGTGTGGAAGTATTTTTTTAAATAATTTTACTTCTGTGGGATACTGTTTATATTACGTGATTTGGAACGCTTATTTGCCCGTCGTAGTCTAGTAGACGAAAGGCCTCAGGTCAGACATCTCAAATTTTCGTCGGCAATTTCCTTTCAACAGAGTTTTGGCAAAAATTCTAAGAGTAACTAAACCTGCATTGGAAAAGTTTCACAAAAGTATGTCGTTCGGAATGGACTTAAAACTGTAGGTCCCACCGTTCGTGTGAAAAGCTAGGAAAGCTAATTCTGACTGAAGGTTTATAATGGCCAATTTTGTGTGTGTGTATATGTCTCATCGAACCATCGAAACTAAAGGATATGGAGGATAACATGACTCGCTTTATGCTTTATTTGTTGCATAACATTACAAACAACCCTCGTATATTATATTAAAATTTAATACAGAAACTAAAATAATGGAGAACAAATTACGACATTCGATATCGAATCCTGTTGAAAACGTTTTTCATAGAAATTTTCATTTCACAACGAATGCCCTAATTTGGCTCCTATTTTCTAAGGAGAATTTAAGAGCGATAACAAAAAAAAAACAAAAACAAAGCGAAAATAAGTGCAAAGAGAAAAACGAGTTGAAACAATAATTGCTGTTGAATACGTGATGCGATTTAGCAAAAAAAATTTTGTTGACTTGATAGAAAAAAGTATCCTTTTTTTTTGGTCCTGTTGGTTTGTATTCCAAAAGCAGAAAAAAGCAACAACAGCAACTGACTGTTTTAAATACTCTTGAAAGATTAGAGGAAAAACTATGTGTTCACTTTAGGAACACCATGGAAATGCCATTTAAAGGAATGAAGCAATATGGTGAGGAAAAAAACGTATTTTTCTTGAATTTTTTTTTTTTGATTATACCCTACGATCCTAGGATTAGGAGATACTACAGATGGTGGTTAGATCATTTGAAAGTCTTGCATGAAATTGAAACATGGTTATGATCAAGTGAGGCAATTCCTGCACTCATGTAACTCATTGCTAAGTCGGTCTTTATCGATATGTTATTTTCTCTAATTAGAACACAAGGGTTAAGACCGGTAAGATAATCAAAATTGATTTAAAAAAGGTAACAAACAAACAAAAATGTATTAAAGAAAAGCCAACAAAAAAAATTCTGTTTTTCTTCTTTTCAATTTTCGACAAACTTCATAAGGAAACGATTTATCGAATATCGTAGGCATTCATGTGTACATGGGCTGTGCATGTGCTTTCAAGGATATAATGCCTAAATGGAAACAAAAGTTTCAAATTTATTTTTTCCTTTCTCACTCGTACTTTTTTTGTTAGTTTTTTTTTCCTCATGCATCTTAACAGCTGCTTGTATTTAACTGTACGTATGCATGTATGTAAAGCAGATTTTATGCGCCTAAAACCTAAATAAGGATGGACTGAGAGAGAGAGAGAGCGGTGTTTGGTTTTCAACTCAATTATCAACGCTTGTGTTATGTTGCCAAATTCCGTAAGTTATTCCGGGTTTTCTAAACAAAAAAATAAAAAATTTTCTTTTGCATTTGATTTCTATTATTTTAGCCTGCCCTTCCTCTTCTTCTTCCTCTTCTTTTGAAGGTTATTAGAGGGGGGTTACCAAAGTTTAGATGATAATTGATAGCATGTGTTAGGCATTACTTTGGGGTTTACCAAATATTTTCAAATGCTAACCTAACGTCCGTCTAGTTATACGTTTGAAATGTTCTTGTTGGCAAATTGTTATCGATATGTTGTTGTTGTTGTTGTTGCTGTTGGCTTAATTACATGAATAAGTAAGTAATGGATCATCATTATCATTGAAATTTTTGTCTAGTAATTTGTATATTACGGCCTCTACTCCAACTTAATTTGCAGTTCATTGACAATGTAAACATGTTTGTGTTTAAAATTTTGTAATTAAATTGCAAATGTTATCGGAAAGTAAGAGTGATTGATAACAATTTGCAAAACGTTGTAATTAAAAGTTGAAATGTTCTACAGAGAAGAAACATACATTTATGTACATTGAATTACAAAAGTCTACTTGTTTCAAATAGAAACTTAATACTTTTAGAGGGAATAAATTATCAATTAAGCTCTACAGTGAGTGCAATAATTTTTCATTCAATTTTATAATCCTTTTTCCAAAAAAGCAGAAACATATGTTAAGGAAAAATTCAGCACGTTATCAAAGTCCAAGTATGTCTCTTGGACATACGTCAGCATCACAACCAAGCTTCAAACTCCACTTATGTTATGTGTGTTAATTTTATACACGAATGGCTGCACCTAAGGTTTAAAGTTGGCTCCGAACGATAGATTTTTGATTAACTTTTCATGACAATTTTATTTACTCTGAGAGTTTTTGCCAGAAATCTGCTGAGAGAAAGTTGCCGAAGAAATATCAGACCTGGGGTTTTAACGGTGGCCTCACATTTATTAGAACAACCCGCTACCTACCACATACCTACGGCGACTTCTTAACATTTTTTATGACCATTTCTTCAGTCTTAATTTACTACACATACATACATAATTGGCCATTAAAACCCTTCAGTCAGGATAACGACCTAGCTTCTCACACCACTTATGTTGTGTGCGTTAATTTTATACATGAGTGGCGGGACCTACAGTTTAAAGTCGACTCCGAACGACAGATTTTTGAGAAGCTTTTCATGGCAATTTTTACTCTCAGAGTCTTTGCCAGAAATCTGCTGAGAGGAAGTCGCCGAAGAAATATTTTTCGTTTTGATGTCTAACCTGGGATACGAACCCGGGCCTTTTGTCTAATAAGCCAACACACTACCCATTAGACCACGGCGACTTATTAATTAATTACTTAATTTACTATGCAGCTACATTTTGCCAAAAAGCTGGCTTGAAACCATTTCAATAAGACCGGACTAATGCAGGCTTTATCCCACTGAATCACAACAAAGTAGATACCACAGATTCGGTGATGTAAAGTCATTATCAACACCAAGTTGCCTATTACGCTAGAATGAGGAGATTTTAAAAGCGGCATATGATTTACAATAAACTGCTCTCCTACCATTAATCTTTAATTTGATTTTCTTTGGCCAAGCCATCTGCAACTGAAGCTAGAATAAAACGAAACGTTCACGTTACGTAACAGAGCATACGATCGTTTATAGCATACAAAAATAATCCAAATGCCTACCGATATTTCATAACGTTTGGGTAACTGCTGCCGGACGTGTGTTTTGTTACGTTACGTAACAAAAAGCTAATTTTAGCTTTGGTTGGAGGTGCCTTGGACATCTTAAACGAGTCGCTGCGTATTGATACTTGTATTCTAGTTGTATATAAAACCTTTAGAAGGCATTTCCCTGAATGGAAAAAAGCTATTTTATGACAAAGGGTATCTATATAGTCGGGTTTGGCCAAACATTACTTCCTTGTTTACTTTCATTTTCTAATTCAAATAATAAAATCAAAATTTCTTATCGTTTTTGTTGAGATGAAAACAAAAATTTAATGCCATTTTATGGTTTAATTTATAAATATTTACATGCTCTATTAAGTTATTTAATTAAAGTAAAACTTTATTCAGTAGCAGACAACCTTGAGCTTAATTACAAACATTTTCTCATTTTTTTTTTCGCTCTTTTATAAAAACAATTTTTTTAAATTTCTTTAACCAAAAAAATATTTAAAAATTTACAACAGAAAAAAAATGAATTATAGCAACAAAAATAAACGGTTAAGTGCTTAATTTAATGAATCCATAGAAAATTATAAAAAAACAATGGCTTTTTTTCATCCTATTCATTATGTATGTACATAAGTATTATTGTATGTGATAGAATATAAAAGATATTGTCATTTGAATAATTGATGTTCATAATCGGACAGCATTTAAAAACAATTTATATGACGATTATTATTATTATTTTAGTATAATATATTGTGCTCATTTTTAATTTATAATCTTCGATGGCAGTTTTTTATGTAACAATTCTAAAAAACTAACAATACAGGGTATTTTTTCATGAGAATTCTTCCGAAAGACCTATTTAAGTAGATTTTATAAACTCTTTATTTTTAATTTCAAATACAAATAAAATATCAATTGGTGTGACTAAAAAGCTTATCCACACACCCAAGCATTTCAAGCAAAAATAAACAATTTTTTCTCATGGTTGTTCTCGCCCTCAAGCGAAAAGAATTTGAACAATAAACTTTTACATACTAAGTGCTGACAGAAATATTTAAAATTTTTAAACTGGGCAGGTTATTCCATAACGATAAGGCAAGCCATTTCTTCTGCTATTTTCATAGCTATCCCTAAAGTTATCTATCACATTTGATAACAATTGTAAAGTCTAGAACTTTCGTTTCTTCATAGCAATACCTGCACTTTGCAAAGGTTTTTAGAAGCAATGGGAAGTCGCCCTAGTCTAGTACATAGGTGATGTTTTGCAGACGTAAGGACACAGTTAAAACCCGACAAACAGAAGTTTGAAAAAATATTATTTCGGCAATTTCCTGTCCGCACATTCCTGGCAATCAAATTGCCATGAAAAGTTTGTCAAAAAAAATCTGTCGTTCGGAGTCAACTTTAAACCGTAGGTCCAGCCACTCATGTTTAAAATTACAACACATAACATATGTGGTGTGAGAAGCAAGTTCGTAATCCTGATTGAAAGGTTTTAATGACCAATCATCAATGTATCCTAGAAATAGAGTGTCGGAATATGTAAAGAGTTGAATATCAGAGAGGTTTTATTCTTCTGGTAGGTCAAAAGTCATATACCATTCTAGAAAAAAAAATATAAGGATAAACCTCTAAAGGAGAAACTAAGTCGGCCATTTCCAAAAGAGATAACAAAGTAGCAATTGTCATGTCCAAAATATCCAGAATTCTGTAATGTCTTCTGGCAAAGAAATATTTTGTTCACAAATTTTTTTAAGACATTAAAATGCATTTAATAAACCTCAAGCTCTCGCCCAGTAAGGGCTCATTCTACTCACTAGATAATGGCAACCACCAATCTAGAACCAAGCACTGCAACCATTGAAGATATCCTTTTAAAACCACAATCGAAGGCCTTTAAGAAAGTTAAGTTTTATATTCCACACGCAAAGTACAGAAAGAAGTTCTGAAGTCTCAAGTCCTTGCCAAAAAAAAAAGTCTACAGCCCAACTAATAGCTGAGTTACAACAATGTAAAAGATTTTATTTAAAGACTTCGGTTTCCTGTTTTTTGTACATCACTGGCTTTCAGTAAGCTTCAGTATTTACTGCACTTTGTTTTGAATTTCACCCTTTTTAAGAAGGCCCAGTAATGTCACTTGGCATCACTTTCACTAGGTTAGGTTAGGTTAGGTTAGAGGACGTGTACTTGTCAATTCTGACAAGTACAGTAATCGGTGGTCGAATTGACCCATTGTACTACGTCCTAGCTTCTCACACACCACTTATGTTGTGTGCGTTAATTTTATACATGAGTGGCGGGACCTACAGTTTTAAAGTCGACTCCGAACGACACATATTTTGAGAAGCCTTACATGGCAATTTTTTTACTCTAAGAGTTTTTGCCAGAAATCTGCTGAGAGGAAGTCACCGAAAAATTATTTTCAAATTTTTCGTTTTGATGTCTGACCTGGGATTCGAACTCGGGTCTTTCGTCTAATAAGCCAACACACTACCTACTAGACCACGGCGACCTCATCACTTTCACTAAATCGGGTCAATAATCTCTAAAAGACCAATTTTGTTCAGAAAAATAGCTGCAGTTAGCGAAAGCAACTAAATTTTCAAATTAAGAATTAGCAACAATTTGATACGACTTTGTTTGACGAAATTATGCCAGTAAATCTAAGAATGATTGGCGACTAGTTTCTATGTTCTATTCGTGTATCACATGATAATCCTCTACAATATCTAATATTTTTTTCATTTTTTTTTATTAGTACCTCTTAACAAAACACCCTGTACTTTAAACGAATTCTTTTTATTTAAAATTATTTCAACAATCGCATAAATTTTAAATTAACCTCTTCAGCATCTATAAATGCTTGCAAAATATCAAAATATTTGTTTCAGTCTGAAAGTAAATATTTCCGTATTAACAACGCGCCCTTCTTTTTTTACAAATTTTAATTGTGGAAAAAATAAATGCAAAAAAAAAAGACTTTTAAGTTTGAAATTTTGTTGTTATTTTGTGATTTAGTTGATTCATCATATGCATTAAAAATTAAAAAAAAAAAAATTAAAAAATTTTTTAATAAATTTTAAAAAAGAAATTTAAAAATAAAGAAGAGAAGAAATAAATATTAAATGAATAAAATCAAATAAAATCATTTAAAGAAAAATTGAAAAAAAGAAAACTTTTATTTCATTGGCCATCAATAGAATTAAAATTTTTTATTTATTTTCCTTCTTTTTCCAAAATCAAAATTGGTAAGTTTGTTGTACTGTTTGTGCCATTTGCTCGTGAATAAATAAAATTAAATGAGAAATAGAATAAAACAGAAGAGAATGAAAAAATAAAATTTTAAATAATGAAAGTGTTGAAATATAAAACAAATTTATTTTCCTACATCCATTTATTATTTATTTGTATCTATCATATCGTATGTGAGAGGATGTGTAAATACTTTGATTGATCAAATTTAAATAAAATATTTCATTAGAAATGTAAATGAAATGGAATTTTTTAATTTATTCAAAATAACAGATGCTTATTAATCATTCTTTTTTAAATTAAAATTTATTTTTTTTAATTTATTTCTATTAAAAACGAGGAATTGGAATGTGGAAAACCCAAAAAACAGTTTACAAAGTACTAAGAAGAGCATACGAAAACATCTGGGTTTTTTTTACAAAAACTGAACTTAATGACAATACCATTTCAATTGTTATTGAAATCAAAGAAAATATTGTTTAAATTAAAATTTATGAAAAAGTTTCAATCCTTTAATGGATTAGGTTACACCTCATGAACATTAGAAAAGGTCCATTGAAGCTTTCTTCAAGAAAGTGGATCAAACCGTACAAGAAGAGGAAAATTAAAAAAGTCAATAAGAATATACACAGAATAGAATTTTTAAAAATTTAAGAAGGAAAGAAAATTCCAGCATGCAGGCATGAGAAACAAACTCATCTCACAAGCTAACATATACTGAAAATACAATTTTCAATGCCAGAAATCGTAACAGAGATGAGATTCTGAAAAGAGTTGAAGATTTTCAACTCTGCTTTTTCCAACAGACGCACAGAATGTACCTAACGTACAGACAGTAACATCACATCAACATGACCGCACCGGCCCTATTCCCATTCAACATACTACACTTTGATGT
Organism: Sarcophaga peregrina; assembly: GCA_014635995.1. Classification (NCBI taxonomy): domain Eukaryota; kingdom Metazoa; phylum Arthropoda; class Insecta; order Diptera; family Sarcophagidae; genus Sarcophaga; species Sarcophaga peregrina. The sequence continues at coordinate 22,024,596 of CM025793.1, forward strand.
TAAAACCCTTTATTAAGAACCCAATAGATTCCTTCTTGGTTTCAAGAAGTCTTTCTACACTGCAGATTCGGCAATGTTTTCTGGTCTGCCAATAAAAGGCAACTTTCCATCTATTCATCTAATCGATCAAACAGAAGGTCTAACCTATCGCTCCACAAAGTTTGCCTCCTTTGCCTCGAATTTCTTTGACAGCCCATTTGTATTTAACCCTCATTGCCTTGAATCCTAACACGTACACGTACTATACCTGTCTAGAAGGAGGACAGATTTCTTGCTGACTAAAACTAATTTCGAGCTAATATAGTTGGAAGCCAGTCACCTAAATACTACTTGATTATCCATACAGTTTACCACCGTATACCTAGCGAAATCTATTACTGAGATACATCGCTTGGTTGGTAACTGCAAATACCTCTGCATGAAATAGACTGCATTTATCAGAACGCTTAGATGACAATAATAATACCTTTTCCTGTGCCATCCTCCATCCTCGAAATATCCATAGAGATTGCAAGAAGGCCTAGAAGGTTACCAGCATCAGGCTACTTCTGGTTGACTACAAATCCCACTGAAATACTAATTTTTAAAGTTCACGAAAGCCGGACTCTGTATGCCACTTTCCAAACCCCGCTATCCTTGCGAAGACTCTACTACTGGTTGTAATGTTGCGGAATCGCTAATTTAGGGTATTAAAAGCAGGTAGAAGTAGCTCAAGAGTTCGTCCATCATATGGATGGCATGTCGAAACCACATGGCCTCGACAGCACAAAATCTGTGTTTTCTACATAATTGGCCATTACAACCCTCCAGTCAGGATTACGACCTAGCTAAGTTAGGTCGGAGTGATAGCTCTGATATCACAAATCTCACTTGAGCACGCATAGCGGCCCGTTGTGATGCGACGTAGCTTCTCACACCACTTACATTGTGTGGGTTAAATTTTATACATGGGTGGCGGGACCTACAGTTTAAAGTCGACTCCGAACGACAAATATTTTGAGAATCTTTTCCTGGCAATTTTATATACTCTCAGACTTTACTAGCCTTCGGCGACTTTATAGCTTTCTAGCGATTATCAATGCCATATCCTTCAGTAGCTGCAGCTTATACAGCTTTTTGTTGATACGATTACAAAAATTATTTCCAGCTGTAAACCGAAAATGTACGTCTCTGTTGCCTATAGAAGCCATAATAGAACCTTTAGGATAAGGCTTGTTTTGTGCATTAACAACATTGATGGTATATTTATTCGACTTAAATAGTTATTAGCCTTAAATTTAATACAATAATTCGTTTCTACGTTAACCTCATCTTTGATAAACCAGGCCTTTCCCTTAGAAGCACAAATACCCCAATCGCTTTCATTTTCCCATGTGTGCTATCATTTGTATGATGAGTGAATAACAAAAACGAATGGCACAATACATTTGTAACCACTTCATATTTAAACCTCATATTCTGATATTTAATCCAGAGTTTATTTAGTGTTTACCTTTAACAAACAATTCAATAGTACGGCTAGTTTAGCCCGTACCCAAATAATATTTTATCTACTGTCTGTCTGTAAGCATCATTATTTACTTATCGATTGCATGCATGCATGATACTTAATAGTATCACATACACACCCAAGCTATAGTCATGCATTTACAATATTCTCCCAATCAAAAAACAAAAAAAAATGGATTGAATTGCGCCTCAAACCACCAAACATCACGTGTATCGCGTGCCATCCAGTGGTTTGATGATGTGACGATGTCGTGTGTTGCAATTTTCAAAATTATCGTCACCACCATCATCAATTCATATAAAAAACAAATAAAATTTTAATCGCATAAAAAAAATAACAACAGCAACTAAAAATTAAACAACAATTCTAATAATTTAACTGATTTACGATTATATTTAAACGAATATTCGTGTTTAAAACTGAATTTTTCAAATTCAAATTTTATGAGCAGAAGGGGTGTGGGTTTGTGTTGGCAAATATCATAATTTTTATCAGAGTATTCGTATGAATGAATCACTTTGCAATTAATTAATAATTAAACAAATACGATAGTAAACAAATAAGAATAATATTGAACTTTTCATTTAATTTATGTGTGTATGTATGAAGTCGCCGTGGTCTAGTGGGTAGTGTGTTGGCTTATTAGACGACAGGCCCGGGTTCGAATCCCAGGTCAGACATCAAAACGAAAAATATTTCTTCGGCGACTTCCTCTCAGCAGATTTCTGGCAAAGACTCTGAGAGTAAAAATTGCCATGAAAAGCTTCTCAAAAATCTGTCGTTCGGAGTCGACTTTAAACTGGTAGGTCCCGCCACTCATGTATAAAATTAACGCACACAACATAAGTGGTGTGAGAAGCTAGGTCGTAATCCTGACTGAAGGGTTGTAATGGCCAATTATGTATGTATGTATGTACATACAAAGATATGAAAAAAAAGAAGACAATTTAAAACGTGAAATGAAAAGTTTTCATATACAAAATTTGCTGATTAAACATAAGAGTTTAATCAAGCTTGATCTAGTTATACCACTCCGTATGTAATAGTCCCCGAGGCATACGAGCTTATGTGATTGTTCTAGAAATCGAAAAGGTTTCATCTTTAAGTTTCTACACCACCAAATGGCCAGAAGTGCGAATTTTATTCCTCAACCAGGAGGGACACCAAGCAAACATAATGGAATTTTTTTTTAAATTTTGAAATTTATTAAAAAAATATGTCTGCAATGAAGCAGAAATACGTTATAATAATCGATTGATTATTATTTTTCTTATTATGCCAATGAATTTAATTCGTTTTGTACTTTGTAGCGTCGTTTAATATTATTTTGTTGGGCTTGCCCGCTTGTAATTTTTTAAAAAAAATATTTTTAAATAAAATTCCCTTGTCATACAAATATTTAAAAATTAATCAATTTATTCAAATGACCATAGACGTCACAATAAACTAAGTACAGGGCGTTTAATAACACTCCTTCATAAACGAAATTATTTTTAAAAATAAATATTTGCCATTAAAAAACTTACTTATTTATAATTCTGAACTAATAATTACAATGAAAATCTATAACAGCCATTAAATTATTAATAATTTTAATATTAAAACCTTTGTTTGTTTGTTTCATTTCAATTTAATTATTCTATTAAAACCATATTATTATTCATACTGCAAAAAATAGAGATTAAAAGTGAAAGATAATTCGTGAATATTTAATATAACAAGCTGGGAAAACAGTCATATATAACGGGTGATTTTTTAGCTATTATCTTTTTGGCAACACTGGTTTAAACAGCTCACGCACGTTTCACTGACAAACATTTTCAGTTTGGTCTTACAAACGAACAACGCTTGCAAATCATTGAATTTTATTATTAAAATGCGTGCTCTGTTAAGAAAGTTCATCGCGCACTTCTTCCATTTTATGGTCAGTTTTGGCTTAATGGATAGGTAAATAAGCAGAATTGTCGATTTTGGATTGAAGATCAACCAGAATCATTCCAAAAACTACCAATGCATCCGGAAAAATTCACAATTTGGTGCGGTTTATGGGCTGGTGGCATCATTGGACCGTACTTCTTCAAAGATGCTGCGAATCGTAACGTAACTGTGAATGGTGAGCGCTACCGTGAGTTGATATCTAACTTTTTTTTTGCCCAAAATGCAAGAGCTTGACTTGCTTGACATGTGGTTTAAACGCACAGCCCACGTAACAATGGACTTATTGAGAGGCGAGTTCGGTGAACATTTTATTTCACGTTCGGGACCAGTCAATTGGCCGCCTAGATCATGCGATTTAACGCCTTTAGCCTATTTTTTGTAGGGCTATGTTAAAGCTCATGTCTATACAGACAAGCCTGCTTCAATTGACCAATTGGAAGACAACATTGAAGCATTTATACATGTGATATCGGCCGAAATGTTAGAAAAAGTTTGCCAAAATTGGACTAAGCGGATGGACCATTTGAGGCGCAGTCGCGGTCAACATTTGCATGAAATAATCTTCAAACATTAAATTATATGGACCGTACTATCGATTCAAATAAAGATTTCATGCATTTTTCTGAATTTTAGGTGTTTTATGAATTTTATGTTTTTTTTTCTGAAAAATTTTCCTATAGCCCTTAAAAAATCACCCATTATTTAAAACTTAAGAGTGTAGTCTAATGCTTATTAGTCTTTACTTCCACTACTTCCACTTGCTGTGGTTTGCAGTATTAATAAGATTTTATTGAATGTAATTGATTACAATCTTATAAGCTTTTAAGGAATAAGTTACTATACATATACATAATTGATCATTACAACCCTTCAGTCAGGATTACGACCAAGCTTCTTCACAGCAATTATGTGGTGTGCACTAATTTCTATACCAAACTGGCGGAACCTATAGTTTAATAGTCGATTTCAAACGATTGATTTTTAAGAAGCTTTTATTTATTTACTCTGAGAGAGTTTTTGCCACAAGACTACGGAGAGCAAGTCGCTTCAGATGATTGGTTGTCCCAGGGAATAGATCACAGATAGCAAACACGCTACCTACTAGACTAGCTTTTGTGATACAAAGCCTCTGCTTAAAATTTTAATTATCAACGCTTCCGATGATCGGTATACACATTATACCTATTTTCTGGGATCCATCAAGTAATGATATTAAGATGATACCACCTAAGAACGGTTGACATAACTTCATTAGCTTTATAAAAAATGACTTACAAGCCCATTTGACAAGGCTAAGCATTATGTACAAAAGATTTTCGTATTTCAAATACGATTTTATTCAAGATTTCACTGAATGCCGAATGATACTGATACGGTTAAATTATTTTTATCAATAAAATGCTGTAAAAAAATACGCGCAATTCAAAGTTATAAGTAACTTTATTCTTTATTTTGTTTATTTTTTAATTTCCATAACAAACACTGCGAATTACGGGCAAAACTAAGCTTAAAGATTAACAAAATTTATCGCTTTTTAATCGTCATAGTGTGATTCATCTGTTATACGTATCTTTATTGTAAATTCAATGTTATTTGAAGTTATTCCTTTTAATGTGTTAAAAGCTTAAATCAATATTAAAATAAAAAAATCAAGTTGAAGTTTAAAAACTCAAATTGCAATTATTATTGACTTAAGAATCTTTCCTATTCATTCGATTTAAGGAAGATCTTTGTATGTCAATATGTATTCTATAAATAGCGTACTAAGTAAACAAAACCGATAAAGACTTGATTATACTGGGAGTACGAAAAAGAAAATCATAATTGAAGGCACAACACTAGTCCAGAAAAGTATAGATCTAATCAGTGCTTAAAAATAACAAATCAACTTTAAAACTATAATGCTCGTACTGTTTTATTTCAAATATGCGTTCTTTATACCTTTAAAAAAGATTTGGATAAAATAAAGGCTCTTAAATTTTTTTAAACTACCTCCGACAATTTAAATTTCGAGTGCTTTTTAAAAATTATTCTCCACAACAAATGAATGAAATCATCTTCAGAGAATTTTAAAAAATTTAAGTGTAAATTGCTAAAATTATTTAACATCCCACATGTAAGCCTACAAATTAGAATAGAAATTGTGAAACTTCTGAATATGGCTGTTTGACGTTGTTAGATTTGCAATTGTATTTCAAATTTTTAGTCACGAAATGAGCTTCAATACCTGTTCAATGTGCTTTTCGAACTCAACAATCACGTTCCAAGAAAAGAAATAAATAAACAAACAACAAAGAAAACAATTTTAAACAAAAAACAAATAAATGATAACAAATAAAAAGAAATTGTTACCAATAAAGTTAAAGAGAACTACATTGTATGCTCTACCACTGCTTATTCTCTATCTAACAAAAGCCACAAAGCTAAGGTAAATCAATCACGACTTCACGATGTCCTACACTTCAAAACAATTAATTCTGAGGCGGGCGGACAGCTCGATATAGCAACTAAGAGAGAAGATAAAATTGACAGGCAAAAAAGCTTTTTCAAGTTGCCATATAATGCCCTGTATATCTCTGCTAATCTAAATAAAATTGACAAGTCGTGATTGAAAGGCATAGCGTGCTCTATTGGACACTCATTTTTCTGAATTCAACTAAGCTATATCGAGTATTTGCACTTCTCCCGAAACTTTGTATTTGCAATGATTGATTCTTTAGATTTCCCCAGAGATGACAGTATTATGCCCGCCAAGCTGCAAAGGAATCGGGGTCTTCTGGTGCCATGGCACATGCATTTCCCTTTAAGATGCTATAAAATGGTCCTTCGGCTATATACCATTGAAGAGAATAGCAATACCTTTATTTCTCGGAGAGGTTAACTCTGACATTCGAGTCTACCCTACACGACAAATATTTCCAGTGAATCTATCTTCCTGGTTGACGAAGCTCAAACAGCATTGATTGCCATTGTGCACTCTTACTTTTGATTGGACACTTTTCTAATTCAATACCTCTTCTTTAAGGATGACATCTTTCTCTACTTTTCTTTCAGATAACATAATATGATCTCTTCATACTTCTCTCCTACGCGTCATACCTTATATAGTCAAAACCTCCCGTTTTGAGGCTTATATTCCAACGTTTTTAACGGTCAACGCCAAATCAAATTTAAAAAAAATTCTTCTTTTTATAAGTAGTATTTCAAAGCACATATCGATGCTACAGCTCTAAAAGAGTAGGGTATTTTAAAAGCATTTTAAAAGCATTTTTGATTTCTAACAAACAATAATTTCTGTTGTTATATCGATTATAAAGTCGCCGTGGTCTAGTGGGTAGTGTGTTGGCTTATTAGACGAAAGGCCCGGGTTCGAATCCCAGGTCAGACATCAAAACGAAAAATATTTCTTCGGCGACTTCCTCTCAGCAGATTTCTGGCAAAGACTCTGAGAGTAAAAATTGCCATGAAAAGCGTCTCAAAAATCTGTCGTTCGGAGTCGACTTTAAACTGTAGGACCCGCCACTCATGTATAAAATTAACGCACACAACATAAGTGGTGTGAGAAGCTAGGTCGTAATCCTGACTGAAGGGTTGTAATGGCCAATTATGTATGTATGTATGTAACAAACATTTTAACAAAGAAACTGAAATTGAAATAAAAACTAGAATGTTTGAATTTGAAAATAAAATAGCCATACAAAACGAATCAACTACAATATAAAGTAAATAAATACTCGTATAAAAATCACAACACACAACTCTTTATTGCCATTAAGCCGGTATGTACTCTATTAACGTGGCATAGTCATACAACCACCACTACTACCAACAACACCCCCACATATAATCAAACAACCAACACAAGTATGTACTTACTCCACGGCTCTAGTACTTTTCGACAAACTTTTATTATTTTGACCTAACTGGTAAAAAAAAAAATTTTTTTCTCTCTCTCTCTCTCTCTCTCTCTTTTATTTTGGTTGTGTTTTGAGTTTGATGAAGACAAACGCTTGGTTAAAACGTCTGGCTGAACACAGGTTTGAACTGAAACGTTGAGATTTTTCGGAGTGGCCAGACTGTGAGTGAAGCTCATGAGATCAGTTTTAGATTTCAAGTATCTACTGAAAATGTAAGCTTACTGTCCTCAAACCGATAGGAATTTGTGCAAAATAATGAATTTGAGTGGTTTTGATAATTTTTATACATCGTGTGGATCTCTCTGGGTGGAGAGATACTGATAACCTTTTAATCACATTCGTTTTGTTAAATTGAGGCCAATGTGATGGATAAGATCAATAGAAAGATTGTAATTATATTCACATAGTAGTGGCTCCATAGTGGCTCAAGTAAAGTGCTGATCGCCTGTCCTAAATTGGTGTTAAGTGATGACCACCTGCCCACGTCTGTGTCAAATAATAGGAAATTCAATATCAAACAAAAATTTGGTGTTCATTACATAAAGACCGCTTTTATGTGACAAAATGTTCATTGAACGGTTGATTTTTTAGATGTTCGGGTTCCGACATCACGTACCTAACGTGTCCCCTAAAAAACTGATTTTGACGGTCAGTGTTCTGCTCTATAACGTAGGTTATTTGCTCTCGAAATTCGCCTCTTCTTCAATCGAAGTTAGAAGACGACTTTGTGGAAAAAAGGCATAGTTAGATAAGAAAAATTGAGATACCAAGGTACCAGGCTATGTTGGAATTCGCGGCAATGAGTAGGTAGATCAACTTGCGAGGACGGAAGCTTGCTTTTATTGAGGCAGACATTTGAAAAGGTATACTCAACGCAAAGCAACATACGGAAAGAAAAAAACACTTCTAAGATCAAACAGGTTTTAGGCAAAACGTTGGAAGGTATATAAGATATGAATCAAACTATTCGGAAATAACTAGAAGTTAGTAACCGGTCTTTTGACTGGAATCAGACCCATATGGAGATCGTATCGAACCCAACTTGAAGATTCTGTAATGAAGAGAATGAAAATAATGAATTATCAAAAGACCTTGGACCCCATGAGGCACTAATACATTCCAAGAAGAAACACCTGGGAGCATATCGAGTGCTGGGCACACCAGTCTTGTAGTGTCTTGTCTGTTATCAGGACAAAGTTAGATAGATATCCGTCGAACACATTCTGTTTGTCATCACACTTCGTAGTAAGATCACTGCATTGGAAAACCAATCGACTTTTTTCCTGCACTTTATAAATACTGAGTTTTATTACCCCAATATCTGGCAACTCTATTAAAACAGATTTGAAGTTGGTTTTTGTGGTTGTATTCAAAATCATTGCGTTTGTCAGACCTGGTTTCGTAGCAAATTGTTCGAACGATCATTTTATTTCAATGGGTTTATCGTTAGGTTGTTTGGTATGGACTTGGTCGTTACGACAATATAAACTGCTCTAAACTCTCAACACATACATTTACACTCTCCCGTACTCTTAGACAAGCTCTTTCGTAAAGCATGAAAGCCGCGTATACGAAACTCGCACATATGTGAGTAAAAGTATTTGTTTCAGTCAGTCAGTCATTTAGTCAGACTAAGTTTAGTTGTTTTTGTTTATGTTTTTATTTTTTTCTGTTTTTCTTCTTCTTCTTTTTTAACTAAGCTGAGTATGTATATTTATTAGTCGTTGGTTGGGTCGTACTTATTGTTTATTTTGTTAATACAATACGAAATAAGTAACAATTTTTGTGTTTAAATGTTGTTGTTTTTGTTTTTCTTTTGATTTCTTTTTTTTTTATTGTATTACCTGTGGCTGTGTACTGTGACTGTGAAGTGTAGTTGTTAAGCTGTGTTTTTATTGTTATTGTTATAACAACTGTTCATGTATTATTTCAGCTTATTTGAGTTTAAGCCCGTTGTTATTTGGTATTCAGTTGCGAATTTCATACAAAACGAAACGGTTGTTCAAATTCACACAAAAAAAAAATAAAAAATTTTTAAAAAATTTATTAAAAAAAAATCACTTTGATTGCTAGTTAAAGCTTTGGCAAATGCTCTGATATATTATTGTTAAAAAAAAAAAAGAAATTATTACCCCATGATGATTAAGTGCTAAACAAAAAAAAAAAAAAAAAATAAAGAAAATATTGTATAAACAACACACGAAAATCTATCAAGAGTGTAGATATACAATATGAAATTGATTTAAATTTTTATAAAAGAAATATAAGAAAAGAAATCAAATGAAATATAAAAAAAAATTTTAAAAGCAATTGAAAGAAAAATTTTTTAAAGCAAGTTTGTCTCTAAAAAAGATTCAAAAAATTTTTTGACAAGTTTCAACGAATTTCTTGAAATTTCGTTATTTTTTCAAAGAGTTTTCTATGCAAAGATTTCGTATTTTTTAAGAAAAATCCATAGAAAACCCTGTACTCTCTCCTTTCCTACCTAAAAACCATACTCTACAGCAACTTTAACTGCAAAAATTGTAGGCAACATGTTGAATACGCGCAATCAACTTGACAAGGTAAGTAATTGGCTAACTATAATACCAAAACCGTTATCTATTAGCCACTTAGCTAACAAACTATGAATGTGGCTTAAAAGTTTGTTGACTTTATTCATACTCGTACAACCAACATATCAGTATCAGTAGTTTTGGTGGTGGTGCTATTATGCTACCGGTTTCAATGAAAAGAAAATTGTAGTTTTCATTTAAAATTTCCAGTTTCTTTGAAAGTAAAAGAGAAAAAAGAAAAGAAAAGTAAAAACTGTATTTTTCTAAGTTTTCTTTCCTCAACTGACCATTCAATACGTTTGGCTGGCTAACAGACAAATGTAACACAATCGAACGTTATGCCTGAAAAGAGAAAATAAATTTTGTAACAAGAAAAAAATTTTTTTTTCTTTTTCCTTTTATTTTCTTATTTTCAACATTTTTTGTTTATTTTTCCTTATTTGCTTAAATTAAAACGCTTTCGTCGTAATAATTGTACAACAAGTTTCCAAATTTAGTTTTTTTTTTTTTTACTTCTACCACTACACACTAAAGATACCAGATCTTGGCATTTGCTAATGTTAAGTTAATAATTTAAATCAATATTAACCAAAAAAAAAAACTCCAAATGAAAGAGAGAGAGAGAGAGAGAGAGAGAGAGAGAAAATCAAACTTATTCTGTTTACCAAAAGTGTTAATTGAAAAAATCAAATTAAATTATAAAATCGATTGCATAAAACCAATACTTTTTTATGTCATCACTTACTGTCATAGATTTTTAGCAGGCATTTTTAGGAGAAAATCACCCACCATATACCATACCATACCAGCCATAATTAGAAAGTTACTCACACCATATGCAGTCCTGCATATGATGGTCATACTCATAAAAGATTCAATCGTGACTGTGTTATATTTTATATGGCAATTTAAAGCAAAACTTCCTTCTTTGCTCATAGCATTCATATAACCTGTTAAACGGTGTATGAATGCCAGCTGCAAGAAGCCACAGTGTTACGTGTTATCACTTATACCAGGGCTAGGAAAACCAAAAATTTTAATCGTACACTACGGACAAATTTATTTTAATTCAAGTTTTAAATTTTCTTCAAAGACATATACAGTTTTGGCAAAATGGATCAATATCAAATAACCTAAATAAGCTATTTCGTTCTTAATTTCCAATTAAGACTTCGCAATGGCCAATAGTCGCCGTAGGGTAGTAGGAAGTTTGTTTGCTTATTAGAAGTAAAGCAGGAGGTCCACACCACGCGTTCTACGCGTTCTCGCATTCTACGCGGCTGTCAAAAAAGTATAATTAATGTATTTATATGGTGCAAGTTACACGCACAAAAGCGTAGGATGCCATGACGCATAGAACGCGTAACGTAAATCTACTTTCTACTTTTGTAAGTAGCGTACAAAACAGCTGATTTTGACAAGTTGTTTTGTTTTAGTTTGTTCAAATTTTTCAAAGAACAATGGAGGAAAAATTAATCGAAGCTGTCGAAAAACATGAAGTATAAAAAAGCTCACTTGTTTATAGGAATAATTTTAAAAGAGCAGCTGCTTGGAAGTCCGTTGCCGAGGAGGTATTGACGACGGTATTTCGTATTGCTTTTTTTTTAGAGAACGTTTGCCAATCTCGTTGGAAAAATTTAAGGGATCGATTCATAAAAAAAGCGCGGAGCGCAAACATGCCTCTGGTAGTGCTGCAGAATTCCTAGAACAATAACTAGTGGACATATCAACAAAATCGTTGTTTGTTCTTTTGGAGCTTGTTGTACACACTTGTGCCACTAAATATTATATTCACAAACTCAATTAATTCTATAAATTCTTTAAAAAATTCAATTTCATTTGCCATTTTTGTATGAAATGTTTTATTCAAGTATTCGCAATCAAATGTCATTATTTTGTTAACAGCTGATCAAAAAAAAAAAAAAAACATTGGCGCGTAAAAAGCGTTGCATGTAACTTGAAGCGTAGAACGCGACGAACGTATGAAACGCACGCAACGCTTTAACGCGAAAACGCGTGGTATGGACCTCCAGCTTAAGGCCACAGTACATGACAGACCAGACATCTCCTCTGTTTTCTGACATAAAAATTCTCAAAAAGTATGTCGTCCGGAGTCTACTTTAAATTGTAGGCTGCACCACTCGTATAGGAGCATAAGAAACTCCCACACAACATAAGTGGTGTGAGAAGCTAGGTCGTAATACTGACTAAAGGGTTGTAATGACCAACTATGTATGCGTGCATATATGTAACAGCCATTTTTCGCCTTGTAGTGAGTCCTACCCATGCAAAGTACTTTCTCAGTACATCTCCTTGTTCTCAAGTTGGCAGAGGACACAGTGTCACTCTCTGAATTCCTGATCATGTGAAAATTGACCGTAACAAATAGGCACATCAGCTTGCGCGTGAGGAGAATCGATAATACAACTTTCCCGTGGAAATATATGTTCAGAATGCTGTAGTCCGACCAAAGAAAAGATAAAAAGAAATTTTTCTCAATTTAAATCAGTATATGATCATGTAAACTTTTGTTCAGAACATGTTCTCATGTTCTCTTCATGTGCGCTTTAAACAGCGGCTTTTACCACTTCTGTATAAAATTAACTCACACAACATAGATGATGTGATAAGCTAGATTGTAATCCTGACTAAAGTGTGGTAATGAATAAGCAAGTAATTGAACCAGAAAAGAACGTAAGCAGTAGGCAAGACACCAACATTATGGTATATCTAGAGAGCTCAGGCTCTTAATATTTCCATGGATAACTATTTTAATAGGATATGAAATTAGAAACAGTAAGGATTATAGTTAAAGGTACACTAACATCCAAAAGGCAATAAGAATTGTGTACACCTGTAATGCATTCGTCTGCTAAATTTTTTTTTGAATTATTGTTTAAAATGTTCTATAGTTACTAAACTAGTAGGGAGATGTAATAAAATTTTATCTGCTGAACCGCTTTTAAAAACAGTGACTGCTTTTAACCCACTATAGTCGGTTTTGCCATTCAGATTCTATACAAACTTATGAGATATAAACTGAATATCAATTAATGGATTCACTTTCACCGTCTCAGTGTAATACTGTTAAAGGAAAGTTAAAACGCTTTATACTTTTTGTTTTCCTTTGACATGAAAGGTATATACACGATTATATACACGGTTAATAGACGACTAATTCTTTTTCTCATCATTGTGACAAGAGGAGTAGATTTGATAATTATTTCAATTTAAAGTCCCTCACACGTATGTATTTAATAAAATTTAAAAAAAAGAAAAATTTTAATAAAACCTAAAATAATTAAAACCATCTTACGATCACATGTCCGTTGTTTAATCAGCAAATATTTAAATAAGCAATTAAAGTCAAATGTTACCCTCATTAATAATAATTACAAATAATACGATTAATAACTACAATATGCACAGTGTGAATTATGAATTTTTAAATATTTTAATTGGTATGCATTACAAACCTTAATTGAATATTTAATACATTGTAGTTTAAACAAAATATACAAAACACATACACACACATAGAATGTCTAATTTAAAATGCATTTTAAATATTGTAAAAAATATTGCAAATAATTTTTTTTTTATTTTTAAATTCATAAGTAGTTTAATTCTGTTATTGTTTAAAATCATGTCACTCTTTAATTCAGGCCATTGTCACGTTTTGTTGAGTCATGTTCCAACAGGTATGCTGGCGAATGAAAGAAAACAAAGTATCCGTGAATATTGGACCACAAAAGACCATAAAGGGGACAACAGAATAACAAAAAGAAAATATAGTTTATTAACCTTTGATTATGAGTTATTAACTTTACTATTATTAGCACAGTGTAACCGGCATTTTAATTTACATCCATTTCTGTAATTGGTTGTCATAACTTCTTGCAATATTATCCATAAATTACATTAAATTACAGTGTGTTTAGCAGCTCACATTACAGTTAATTTAAACACGAAATAAACTAAAGTTTATTACAATTTAATGAAATGTAATAATATTTAATTGCATTAATGTTCAATTAAAGTAAAATTCTTATTATAAAAAAGAACACACAAATCAAGTTGTTCTTGCATTCAGATCTGTTCTAAGTTAGAGTATGGCCATGTTGTAGTTCTGGGAAGTTCCAATTAGCTCTCTCGAAAAATTGTTTGAGTCTGACGATTCAAAGGATCCTGATACTGCTCCTTTGGTACATACATACTAGCACAATTGATCATCACAGTTGTTTTAGTCCAGATTACAACCTAGTTTCTTACACCACCCATGTTATGTGTGTTCATTTTATCAATGAATGGCGGGATTGTCAGTTTAATGTCGACTCCGAATCGCAAATTTCAGAGAAACTTTTCATGGCAATTTTATTTTAGATTTCTCCAGACAACTGCTGAGAAAAAGCTGCCAACATAATTTTTTCATATTTCATTTCGTTCGAGATGTCTTTACTAAGGTAGTAACCATGCTCTCTCTCTCTCTCTTGTCTAATAAGCAAACACACGTCCCATACTATTATCCTCAAAATATTGCACACGGTCGGCCGCTGTAGATATATTAAAAATATTGATATTCCGTATGAGCGGGCTAGGAATCTATTGCACTGTCTTCCAAGATGATTTTAAAAGTGGCGCAAAGTTTGTTGGGTGCTTTGCCTGAATCTCAAGTCCGTCTCAAAATCTGTCCTCGTCAATGAATGATAGTTCAATAACGACATCGTTAGAAATCACATTTGTTGGGTGTTTTTCCTGAAATTCAAGGCTGTCTCGAAGTCTGTCTGCATCAATGAATGATAGTTCAAAAATTATTCTTATATGGGCTCCAGGATATAGGGAAATTGTCAGAAATCACATTGCTAATGAATTGGCGAGGGTAGGACCGAACTCACAATCTTTGACATGTTACAGGGCATACGTATTACGATTGCCTCAGCTAACCTGTCGTTGTACAGGGAGGCTCACTTTCTTTGACAGAATGAAGGTACGTGCAGTATTACAAGGCTCTGTTAGAATTGTCTGGATAAGAAAAGGACATATCGACACTTCCATTCTAAGTGTACTTAGAACGTTTTTAATATTCTTACATTTTTAAATTTTACGTTCTCTAACTTAAATACTGTCAAAATTTGTTTAAGATACGCCGCTCCGTTCCGAAGTTATCGGGAAAAATCTGCTTAGAATACACATATTGTCGTATGTCGCGTGAAAACTTTGAGAGCTCATAACTGAAAACACAATTTTTCAACTTAGAATGTTATAGAACGGAGGCGTCGATATGGTAATTTTTACTTAAATCGCATGTCCATGCTTTATTAGAACGCTTGCCGAAAGACTTGGCTTTCCCTAGAATCTGTGGAGCTGTGAATCCAAAGAAGCGGAGGAGGAAGAGACTGTCGTTCATGACCACGAAGATATGGACGTTCTTGGATGAATGAGAAGGGATTTTCCCTATAGCGACTATTTACTTTGATTAAAACCTCCACAATATTTATACTGGGAAGAGATTTGAGCCTTGTAGTCGATTATAAAGCAGTTGCTTAATAGGCGTTTGATCGGATTTTGTAGACTCAAAGAACATTTGGTCAGAATCGAATCAGTAACCGACCTTCTAATCAGTCATTGTACTATCATTTGTTCAGAATAGAATCACTTCAAGCCCAATATGCAGATTTTGTAAAGAAGATATTGTATTATCTAAGAAAGCACACTTGAATATTTATAAAGTCATAGATAAGAAGTTACTCTTACTGACAACGAACACCATCCTGAAGTTCATCAAAGCAACACGTTAGGCTAAGATATAATAGGGAAGGCTTTATAGTCTAAGGGCCATAAATAGAATTTGTTTACGAAAGCATAGAATATTTTGTTGGTAAACAAATTTGATTTATTGAAGTCTTTAATGGCACGTTTTCACACAAAGTGGTGTCAAGTTTACATTGCAAAGAGATACCACAACAAATGACAAATGCGTTGGCAAAATGCATAGACGGCGGCCGGCCGTCACCTTATAAAATAAATATTTTAAATTTTAAGTTTAATGTCTATTGATTTAAATAAGTTTGTATTGAGGAGAATTTTTCAGCAGCAAAATTATTTGTTAGAAATCGAATCAGACTACAATCATTAGGGTCAAGCTTTAAGTACAAGGGAATGTATATTAGTTTTCCAGTGCTGCAATAAAGTAACTATCAGCGAGTTGTTGCTTTTAGCTCTAAATAGAATACTATTACCCTTCTATCCTAATTTCTAATGTTTCATTAGAATCAGGCTAAGACTGTTAAATTGTGAGTGATTGCTTCCCTAATTTAAAACATTTAGGCCCATTATTACAACTTGCCGTTAAACTTGTGTTTAGTTAAAGGTACCTTTAGCTAAAGGGAGCTGTAAAGTTACCATTAACTGATTTTCGTTATTACAACTTACAAATAAAATAAAAATAAAATATGGCAGTGCCGAAGCAAAATCGATAAAACTGCTCAATTAAACAAGTTTTTTTTAAACGCACTGACAACAGTCGACTTTGTTTTTTGTAGTATATGCTCATTTTGTTTAAATTTGAAGTTGCCATATCAAAAATAGTATATGATGTGGCAAGTTCAAACATAAAGTGACCTTTAAATGTTAACAATCACTTCTATTTTATTGAGTACTCATTATACTGAAAAACAATTTATCTGGCCGTTCGAATCCTCCCTTAAGTTAACGACAAGTTGTAATAATGGCACTTATAGTTTTTTCTCTTACGAATCTTATATTTTTAGGCTATAGGCCAGACATATAAATGAAAATGATTCTATAAAGCACTATTTCTTATATCACTACATAAATTACCGGAAAAATAATAAAAAATTAATAATAAATTATCAGAGTCCAAAAATATGAAGCAAATAATAATTCATTTAATTACATAAGGTAACTAAAAACAAAATCAAATGCATTAACGACTAACGCCAACTGTAACGGCTAATGATCGTATTCATAATACTGAATATGCAATTAACTGTTATAAATAACATGACTGTTATATTGCAATTAATGTGGCTAATTTTTATTGTTTTTTTGTTTTTTCAAACAAGTTTTAATTTTAATATAAATATGGACTGAATGACTGTTATTCTCTCATACGAGTACTTTACACACGCTGCTCCGTCCTTTCCTTAACACTTTTTTTTTTTTTGTCAACACATGCAGTACATTCATAACAGCCAGGTATGGGAAGTAATAGCAGCTCTAAAGGCTTAACTAAAAAATAAAAATTATTGTCAAACAAAAAAAAAATAAAATAAAAAATAAAACTTTATATTCTTAACATTGAACAATGCATGTTTCCCATTCCCGTTTATGACCGAGTGTAGCATGATTATTAAATGTGTTTACATGTCATTGCATTGTGGTCACGTTTACGGATATCTACGTCAATAATTAATTATTCTTGTGGGGTATTTGCAAAAAAACGGCAAGTATTTGTTTAAAATGCAACAATACACCACATTTTAGTGTCTTTAAAACTATTTTACATGCAAAAATTTGCCTAAAAATTAGCAAATGAAGTTTATTACAGCTGGCGTCAAATGTAAAACAATATTTCAAACAAAAAGAAAAATTCATTGCAATAGAATAGTAGACAAACCACTTTACTTTTAAGGGATGTTACCATCATGAAAATTAATGAGGGAAAATAAATATGGAGCTTTTCTAAAAGTATAGAGAACTACACCATTTAATAGGGCCTCAAATCAATATTCAATCGGTTAACCAAACAGTCCCTATAGAAAACCTTTCTGACTCCAAAATAAATTTTTATTTTTTAGATTATAGAATATAAGAAGCCAAAAAATCCTCACATCTTCATAGCAATTGTCGAGTACTGAGGTTCAGGCTGCCAGAAAAGATCATAACATAACATAATTAGTCATTATAACTCTTCAGTCAGGATTTCGATCTAACTTCTCACACCACTTATGTTGTGTGCGTTAATATTAAACAGAAATGGCGAGATCTACAGTTTTTTTCATGGCAGTCTGCTGAGAGGCAGTCGCCGAAGAACTACCTACTAGACTAGGGAGACTACATCCCAGAAGAGATCATTCTAGGAAAAACCAAGTCTTTTGGCATGCCTTCCAATAGGACCCGGAAGTATAAGTACAGTTGAATGCCTTTCTGCATTCCTTTCAATGGGGTAGTGTTCTATGAGGACTGCAATAATACGATTTAAAGAGAGAAGACCATAAATCGTCTTCTTACTCAGATATCTAGTCGAGCATTGTAATACTGTATGTGTTCTCATGCTCTCATATGCCTCACTATATAACGAAGCAATCGGATCATATAGGTTCTGTAATATGTCGGAGATAGTAAGCTCTGTACCACCCCTAAGCAGTACATCAACGATGCAATTGCCGAGCATATCCGTAATTCTGTAATCCACTATTCCGAAATAGTTTGTCTGGCTTTCATGAATGATGGTGACTATACAAGTAATGTTCATTAGGAATTTTATATCAGCTTGGCTCCCCGAATAAAGTAAGAGTGAGAGAGTAAGAGTAAGAGATATATAGTGGGCGATATATATTTCAAGAGCATTCTCAGAAATCTAGTCCTAAACTCAAACCCAATAACCAAGAATCACCCTAAGGAATCCAAAATCTCTACCGCTGCCTGGTATTGATAACACAATATACACCATGTTCGGTGCAGAGTTAATTGCATTGAGTTAAACATAGCAGAGAATGATACAAATCTTAACTTTAAAACCATAGTTTTGATAAAAAAATATATAATGGCAATAAGAATTTGGCTTTTAATTTATGAATGGCAACATTTCATCTGTATTTTAGGCGTCAATTATAAAACATATGAATTTTAATACATTTTTTCTTTAAACTGCTATCAAGTGCATCATGTACATTCTTTAATTCAATTATTCTGTCAAATAAAATTTTATTTACGACCCCAATTTTTGCTTGCCTAAACAAACGATAATTCAACACGTGTTTCATGAACTCATACTGTTCTGCAATAATTTTTGTTTTCAAAAATAAAATTTTTTATTCCTTTGATTGATTTTTAATACAATTCAATGTCACTATCAAAAACCATTAACAATAAAACAATAAATAAACTTTTAAACACTCGCTATTATTATTGGCGATAAAATAAAGCAAACATTCATTTAAATGAGCACTTTTAAGCTGAGGTAATTAATATGGTAATTAATTCGTATTGAAAAAATTTCAATTACAATCGCAATTAAATTTATTTATTTCTCTTCTTGTTCTTGTTGATTAAATAGCAATAATAAATTAGCCTGTTGATTGAAAATAATTGCACACACATTTGTTTCACACTACTCAGTTCAGAGTTTACGTAGGTCAAATCAAATGTTAACAATTATTACAATTCAATTCAATACAATTATCCACACAATTATTACAATTAGAGCTAATTATTACAACTTGCCGTTAAACTTGGCTTTAGTTAAAGGTACCTTTAGCTAAAAGGGAACTGTAAAGTTACCTTTAACTTATTTTCGTTATGACAACTTAAAGATAAAATAAACTTAACTTTTTCAAAAATATGGCAGTGCCAGAGCAAAGTCGATAACACTGCTTAATTAAATAAGTTTTTTTAAACGCAGTGGCAACGACGGGCTTCGCTTTTTTGTTGCATATTTATATTTGAAGTTGCCATATTGAAGTTCAAACATAAACTTAGTTCATCCTCCCTTTAACTTAATGCTCACTCCTACCATATTGTTTATTTATAACAATGAAAAACAATTTATCTGCCCGTTAAAATCCCCTCTTTAGTTAACGATAAGTTGTAATAATGTCCCTTACAGTTATAAAACGATAAGAGTAGAAATTGTCTTTTAAATGCAAATACAATATACAGTTATTGACTATTTTTAACGCAATCTTAAAGACTCGTTTAAAGTTTATCTCAATAAACTGTCTTAGTTATGCTTATTTAAAACGTTTACATTTTTTTTTAATTTAATTTTTGTCCTACTTTTGACAAGCACTGTAGCAGCACTGAATATTGTTTTAGCATTTGATAACAAATTTTCAAAATTTTCTTGAAAAACAAAAAAAAAAACAAGGAGAAAAAATTTATTGAAATTTTCTTAACGAGTCTACGTGACTTGCAGCACATTTTTTCATTTTCCCAGACAAATAATCAACGTGAGTAAAAGCCTGAGTTTAAGAAAATTTATACGAAATTTGCACGACGACAACATTGAATGCACGTTTCTCGATTGAAAATGCCTTATAACAGAGGCATGCCAGCATTAGATAAATAGTTTGAAGCTGTTTGCAAAATTCTTTAAATTGTTATTTAAATGGTTAATTAGTTTCGATTTCTTTTTTTTTTCTTAGTTTAGGAATCTATTTTTGTAGTTTCAACTTATTATGGATAATCACTTAGTTTTACAATACTATTCCCATCAATACCAATAACAGGAAAAGATTCTCTGTGGAAAAACTAATTTTTCGTATACAAAATGCAAAAAAAAAATTAAATAATCGGTTGCCAGACATCTCCTAAGAAAGGCAGACTGCTTTCTAGTACACCCAATACAACAACCCAATTAACATAGCGAGCGTTGTGTCTAGATAGTGAACACATGACAACCCTATCATTCCAAAATCACCTTACTTAAATAACGATACTAGAGTAAAGCAAATAAAATAAAAGAAACTGAAATTGGAAGATGCTTGATGGCAAACCTGAATTTTTTAAAAGGGCGGAAGGAATAATACATTTTTTAACTTGTAAAAGAGATTACAGTCATAGGGATACGGCTAGAAACTGTATTTCTAATGGCCCAACATGACACAAAGCATAAGCGTTCTGATTGTCGAAGTTAAACTAGTTTTAGTAGACTCTATTGAACTTAAATGGATAAGGACGAACATAGAATTCTGATGGAAATTGCATTCCTAATGAACTGGTCAAGGCCAGTACTGAGCTCACATTAGATATTAAGCGCTTATTTTTTGTGCAGTCTTCATTGGCAACAGGCAGTTACAAGAAATATCTCTAGACTCCGCTGAACTTTTGTTCTCAAATTGCATGATCAATTGCGATAGTAACAGGCCTCCGTTCTATTGAAAGGCATGCCAGTAGACTTGTTATTCCTACAAATTTATCTACAGGAACTAGAGGTCGGAAGAGGTGAAAAAGACCAACTTTCACTTCATGTTTCAGTGCCTTGCTTTTACGTCGTAGAGGTGGTTCTTAACTTTGCTACTCATATCTAATCAGTTCTGGCCCACTATAAATATTATTGCAGTAGCAACATTGAGCATGCTGTCTGGGATCAATTATGATTTTTATAGTAGATTTTAGTGTTATAGGTTTGCCACATTTTGTATTGAATTGTAATGAGGGTAGTGGAATGGAATATTGAATCGACCTATTTTTTACGGATTAACAGATTCTGGAATTATAGGGTTACCAACTTTCGTATTGTATTGCTATGTTGATAATAAAGGAAGGGTATCTTGCATCGTCATATTATTTATCTGAAAGGAATATTTAGGCCTCTGTTATTGATTCTCAAATCTTCAATTGATTTTTACTTTGATAACAAGGCTTACAAAAACTATGATTTGGCGCATCTCAAACGATGTGTGGTTGATGTCAGAAAGTTAGCTTTTCCGCATAATATCTTTTGTAGCAGTTGCAATACTGTACAATGCCAATATATTACTCAGGACTAAGCACTAATTCAAGTAGACTTTTTCGATTTACGATTTAAGATTTTGTAGAAGGAAGCTCAACTCATATGGCATTTTGTGCTTATCAGATACAATTTAAATTCATTTTAAAATTGTTAAAATTACTATCTTAACTTTATAATTTTTATTTACAAATATTTACGACTTAATGTTTGAAAACTCATTCTATGGCTGCCGGTAAATAACCTTTAATTTTGCGATGTAAACTTCTTAGTATGTATTCAACAATTGTTGATTCTTTATCTCTTTGTGCAAATTCAAGGAACATTTAAAATAAAATATTCTTAGAAAATCGTCTTACAAATTTTTAAAATAATCAAAAAAAAAACATGTTTCGAAATAAAATAAAATTAAATGTAAAAGCAAAAGAAAGAAAAAACAATTTTATTTTGACCAGGTTTTATATTTTTGTTTCAGGTTTCTTGTTTTTTTTTTTTTTAGAGAATGTTGTCTTTTAATTGCTTTCTTTCATTAAATTCTTTTTAATTCAAGTTCACTGACATTTTCGTTTCTATTTATTAAATTTAAGAGAGTCACTTTAAGCCTTATTAATGCGAAATATTTTAAAGATTTTAAATTGCATTGCACAGGAATTAAGAATTTATAAATAATGTCGTGTAATTACATAATGACAGTTAATTAATTATAAAATATTGCAATAAATAGAATTTGTTTACGAAAGCATAGAATATTTTGTTGGTAAACAAAGTGGTGTCAAGTTTACATTGCAAAGAGATACCACAACAAATGACAAATGCGTTGGCAAAATGCATAGACGGCGGCCGGCCGTCACCTTCTAAAATAAATATTTTAAATTTTAAGTTTAATGTCTATTGATTTAAATAAGTTTGTATTGAGGAGAATTTTTCAGCAGCAAAATTATTTGTTAGAAATCGAATCAGATGACAATCATTAGGGTCAAGCTTTAAGTACAAGGGGATGTACATATATTAGTCTTCCGGTGCTTCAATAAAGTAACAATCAGCGGGTTGTTGCTTTTAGCTCTAAACAGAATACTATTACCCTTCTATCCTAATTTCTAATGTTTCATTAGAATCAGGCTAAGACTGTTAAATTGTGAGTGATTGCTTCCCTAATTTAAAACATTTAGGCCCATTATTACAACTTGCCGTTAAACTTGTGTTTAGTTAAAGGTACCTTTAACTGATTTTCGTTATTACAACTTACAAAAAAAATAAAATTAAAATATGGCAGTGCCGGACCAATTAAACAAGTTTTTTTTAAACTCAGTGACAACAGTGGACTTCATTTTTGTTGTATATACTCATTTTGTTTAAATTTGAGGTAGGATGATCTTCGCTTTAGCTTTTCGATCACTTCTATGTTGTTGGGTACTCATAATAATGAAAAACAATTTATCCGTCTGTTAAAATCCTCCCTTTAGTTAACGGCAAGTGTTGTAATAATGGCCCTTAAGAGTTTAAGCATAGAAGAACAGCAGAAGACATACAGAAGAGTTACATGAGTGATTCATTTTTGGTTTAGCCACCATATTTTTGGGGCTAGTCACTATTTGACTGCAACCGATTACTTTAAACGTTTTCTAAAGTAATATAAGCTGTCATTATTACACTTCAGCAATGCTCTAAAGGTTAATAGTGATGAAGTTTTGAACGTGTCTTCAAACACTATGGACTCAAGCAATCACAATACAAATGAAACTTCATACAAAATAAAAAAATCTTAATTGCCTTAGCTGGTATGCAAAAAAAAATAAAATAAAACATTATGCGATATTTCAGATATTTGTCAGAGTAACAAGCAAGGGTCCATGCAAATCAATTCAACTCATTTCATTATACACGGTCACGTAAACAACAATCAATAAAAAAAAAAACTCTTATTCAACACTTTTTAATGTCACTTGCTGTCTGAAAAACATGCGAAAAAAGTTGTTGAAGCAAAAATAAACATAAGTATTCCTGTTGACCTAGATATGCATTTCAATTTTTTACTTCCTTCGTTTGTAAGGCTTGGCCCAAGAACACTTGAAGCAAAATGGAAAACAAAACTCAACTCATATCATTTCAAGAACATCACATGCAGTTTCGTGTTCCAAAAAATTAAGAAAACAATTTAATGAAAAAAAAATTTTCCATAAAAATATAAAAACTTTTAAATCTACGTAAAATATCTGGTAACGTCTGGTCTTAATAACCCAGATTTTAAAAATTAATCTTAAATTAAAACATCAATGCCACCAAAACTGTAAAGTATGCATAAACCAGTTCAAGTTATTTAATGTAGCGCCTTAAAACATTACAATGCAGTTTTAACTTTTGCTGCTTCCTCTGTCTGTCTGTCGGTCTGTCTGCTGGTCGCTAAGCCAAGTTCACTGAACTGGTCATTTATTCATGTGCTTAAACTAAAAAAAAAAAAACATTTTATAAGATTCACAACCCGTGCTTTTGAATTTGCTCTTCTGTCTGTTTTAATAAAAACAAACACAAACTGTTACAATCTTCAACAAATAAATGCGAAACGATGACAAAGAAGACTTAAGAGAAGCGCAAGCAAGTAGTTTACCTTCTTACTTGACCGCATTTTGTATTTCGAAAAAAAAAAATTTAAATACTGACGTTGATGTATAGTACCCCAGCTTAACATCGACCGAGAATAAAATTTTTTTCTTATTTTCTTTCAATTTTAATTGTAAATTTACCTCAAAACCCAAAATTGTTTTCGAATAAAAACAGAACACAGCCAACACAGTTTTCTTGGTTGAAAACAAAAACAACAACACTTACATTAGGCTGCTACAGATTGTTCTGGAAAGTTTTGTTAAGCTAGTCATACCTTCATTCCTGACAATAAATACAAATAAATTTAATAAAAATGATGAAACCTGGTAAACGTATTTAAAATATTCCATGCAATTTGAAATATTGAATTACACGGCTTTCTGTGTATTCCTGGGGTCTTTAAATCCTAGAAGGCTTAGTTAGCATCACCGTTTGAAAGTAATAAGAAGTCCGGAACCGAAATATTTTACTGCTGCACCCTTTGCTACAACAAAAACATTATTAGTAAGCAAAAACGGATGGCAACTCTAATATTCCAGAAATTGTTGCAAGACACCAACCATCCATTTAGCAAATCAAACTTAATTAATGATATTGATAGAGAGAATTGATTGTAGTAATTGAACGCTAAGCTTTTCTCGTGTTCTGATAAAGTTCAAACTTAGAGATCCTAATCACTGAAAAAATTCTAATTTGCTAAGAAGATTATTGCTCAAAGCATTGTAAAGAAAATCTCCTATAGAGTTACTCCACTATTAAGACAGGAGCAAACTGGACTCTGACCTCAAAATTGCACTATAAGCCGTCAGTAAGGATTAATCAGCGGAATGGTATAAAGAATATTCGGATTCAGAACATTCAATACTTGAAAGAGCTCTCACTCACAAACGCCAGGAACAAAACATGAAGATTAGAAAACAATTTGCAACGAATGTAGAGGAAACGGCAAGCTTAAAGATAAATGTCACGAAGACTAAGATATATACACACAATTTGGTGTACCACAAACTCTATTGTCAAGATTACTGCCTAGCTTTTTGCTGCATATCCGTTACATACATAACTGGTCATTACAACGCTTCCTTTAGGATTACGACCTAGCTTCTCACACCACTTATGTATGTTGTGTGCGTTAATTTTATACATGAGTGGTGGAACTTACAGTTTAAAGTCTACTCCGAACGACAGCTTTTTGAGAAACTTTTCATGGCAATTTTATTTACTCTCAGAGTTTTTGCCAGAAATTTGCTGAGAGGAAGTCACCGAAGAAATATTTTCATATTTTCCTTTCGATGTCTGACCTGCGGTTTGAACTAGGGCCTTTAGTTTACTAAGCCAACACACTACCTACTAGACTATGGCGCCATCATGCCCGTTGTGGTTGGTAATTTTATTCATAAGTGGCGAGATCTTTTACGATGAAGTTCAACTTGTTATTGTTTTTAGCTCGTGCTCACTAAGTTGTCGTTTTTTTGCTAATTTTCTGAAAATAGTCGCGGCAATTGTTTTTAAAATGCGTTTTGCATGTCTATACATCATTTTACAGCAGCTTCAAGAAACCTATTTTTATGTTATGGCCCATTATGGCCTACATTTATAACAATATGCCACCCTAATGTGCAACGACTTAGGTACCTTAATGTATGAATGTCTGACAAATTGTAAACTTTCAAGAACATAATGATCATTATTATTATTATTATTTAAAAGGGATTTAAGTAATTTTTGTTTTCATTATAATAGTCTGTAGGTCTACACATTTGTGTTGATTTTTTTGTTTTATTTAAAAATTTTCTTAAAATGCGAATACGAATGAATTAATACACGATTATTTACGTTTGAATGCCGGTATTTGTATAATAAATTCACACGCTCAAAAACCACAAAACAAAACATACGAATACGAATTCAAATCGAATACAGAGAACAAAATAAAATTGAAAAAACACCGGAACTACCTTGAACTCGAAATGTTGTTTTAAAAATCAACTCTCTGGTTAGCTTTACTTCTCGGGGTTTCTTCTTGTGTGTTTTAGTGTTTTCTGTTATTAATTGTATTGTTTTTGTTTTTAATTTCGTTTACCTCTATAGTTTTTATCGATTTGTTTTTTTCGATTTTTGTTTGCCATTAAATAATCCCTATAAACTGTGCAAAAAGCAAACAAAAAAACAACAAAACTATAAACAATTCATATTCATTTAATTTATCATTTTAAACAAACAATAACAACAAAAGTTTTAAATGTTAACCGTAAATTATTTAAATTTATGTACCACTACGGAGCTAAGCATTTATAAATGCATTCCAACTTAAATGTTTAAAAATGAAATAAAAAAACAAGCAAAATGGAATTAAAAAACAGAACCAAAAATACGTAGCTGGGTTGGCTATGAAACAGAAAAGCTGTTTAAAGAAAACGGTCAAGTTCAGGTTAATCATTCATTTGATAACGTTTTTTGCTTTGGTGAACTTGAAATCCATGTTTCTAATTAACTTTTTTTCTAATTTTATTTTAAACTACACAACAAATAGAATATATTAGCATGTGATAATGATTTCATATTTTCAAGTGCACGGACAGACAAACAGACAGACAGAATGGCAAGTTCGAGTATAGAAAGGTGAATGAATAGCGATTTAAGGGAAAATATAATGAAGAACTTAGTACTATTGCCATAACGAGCCGAGCGTAAGGATATCGGTATTATTTTCTTGATTAGTATTCGATTTCCTTCTGATATGCACAGGTTCCAAGTATATGTTCTGTTGATTTGTCGGCGTAACACTTATCTTTGACGTCACCCCACTAATAATAGTCAAATCGCAGCTACGAGGTGGCCAAACGACATCAGCTCTGCGGCTGATAATGCGATCTTCAAAAACAGGGCGCAAAACATCGAGTGTAGCTTCGGCTGTGTGGCACGTAGCGCCGTCCTGTTGAAACCAAATGTTGCAA
This sequence comes from Sarcophaga peregrina, assembly GCA_014635995.1. Taxonomy (NCBI): domain Eukaryota; kingdom Metazoa; phylum Arthropoda; class Insecta; order Diptera; family Sarcophagidae; genus Sarcophaga; species Sarcophaga peregrina. The sequence continues at coordinate 22,051,769 of CM025793.1, forward strand.
TATACTCCTATTCAATTTTTGTGAACAAAAATTCGTTCAACATGGCCCAATAATGATCGCCATTGACTGTATCGGCCGCTCCTTGCTTATTTTCGAAGAAAAATGGCTCAATTATGGCTCTGGACCAAAATCTGCATCAAACAGTGAATCGTTTTGGGTGTGTCGGCTTTTCAATGTATGCGTGCGGGTTTTCTGTGCCCCAAATGCGACAATTTTGCTTGTTTACATACCCGCACACAATCAGCTGCAAACAATCGATAATGTGCTTAAAAATTAAACCGATCGTGTAGGCTACTGTATGGCCCGCCGAGGCAGCCAATTGAATGAAATTATTTTCCATTATTAACCGGAAGGATTGGACTTTCAAATAAAAAAAGAAATTTGAAAAAATATTCAGTAGTTTTTTTTTAAAGCATTTTCAAAAAAAAAAAGTTCTTTGGCTTACCCTTTAGTCTCGAATAGGCAAGCTATGGCAGGTATTAAATTGCCAATTACAGAAGCTGACATAATCCAAATGTGATAGATCTGGAACGCTTCACCTTCAACAGAATTCACAGAAGCGGCCGGCATATTGGTTAATATTGGTCTTTGCTTATTAATGCTCAAGCAAGATACACTGCATAACGACTTCTACAGGGACTTTAAAGACGTGGAGGAGGATAAGATAAGACCTTATTCCCTGATTATAGTTGCCCTATTGCATTGGATAACCACTGTTGTTTATAATTTCAGCATTTCGTCATAATTTTAGTTTTCATATTCAAATCCAATTAAAGTATTATTAATTGTAATGTGAACATTTAAATTAAATAAATTCAATATTACGATGATAAATATGAATAACCGTTTTAAAACGAATTAAACTAATTTATTGTAATAATTTTCATTTAATTTGTTATTAATTTTATATTTTCACTTACCCGGGCTGGCATCCCGCACTTGTTTAAAACACGTGATAATTTCAAATAACATTCTCTCGTCGTGCGGCTTAAATAAGTTGTCAGAATTATTTATTACAGAATAATTATTGATGTGAAGAAAGAACTAAAACAATAAAGTGTTCCAAAGATCGTGCCACTCATTTGCATTTCAAATTGATTTTCTATAAGATTTTAAAATGGAAAAATTATTACAAATCTGTAATTATATTATTAACAGAATGAGTTGAAAACTATTCATAAATTGTTACAGTAATTAATAGCAGTTGTAAGAACATAAAAATTTTAAGTAATTAAGAACATTATATTAAAATATACGAGAGATTCAATACAATTTAATTGTTAACAATTAACTACTGACCCCCTTTTTTTAAAAACTGGTTCAAAGTATTGTTTAGTCAGAATGTAAAATGATAGAAAGAAAAAATTCTAAAAAAAAATGTGATTCATTTCGATTTCAAAGTAAAAACTTTCAAATAAAAAATTTTTCAACTCTTAAGTGTGAGTAAATATGCATATTCTTGCATATTCCTGCATATTCCAGCAACTGGTTTAAAAATTCTAAAAAATTGTTTGAAAATTTCCCCTTTTAATGCGAAATTGTAGCAGACAAAATTATGCCGGATATTGTTGAGTATATATGGTCTACCATAAAGGACTTCCGTAATACTAAACTAATGGTGTTTTCTTTTCTACCAAAAAATGTGCATTTTATTAAGGCAAAATGCAATTTTGCGTTTGTTTGTTAAAAATGTTTCGCCCTCTAAAAGGGTGGTATGTTTTATTCTAAATAATTCGCACTTGCCAATGGTGGAGGGCATTGCATTTTATGCCCTGTATAAATCGAGAGTGCTGATAATGCCCTGTAAAGCAGATGACTTTTGTTTATTTATAGGGCTACCAGATGATGTTTAAAAAAGGTCGGCTGGTATTGTTATCCAATTTGAAGTTAATTTTTTCATTGTTTTGTTAAGTAGCCTTAAGAAAACATTACATTATTAAAGCTACGTGGCCCGTAATATAAAAAATTGCATTCAATGTTAGAACAGTGTTAAAATGTTATTTTTTTTTTATAAAAAAAGCTCTCAAAAAATAAAGTTGAGAAATTAGCGATCAGGCAACACCTTTTTCATATTTACTTTTATTATTGAAAACAAATCAAAAAATACAAAATATTTTTAGATCTAAAACCTTTTTTATGAAAAAAATATAAATATGGACATTGCTGCATCTATTTTATTTGCAAAAATTGAAATAAATCAGTTATTAGATTCATCTTCGACGTCTGGTGAAGAAGAATTACTGAATTTTTTACATACATAATCAACAGCCGCCGTGGCAAACACAGGGAATATCTTTTTTTAAATATTTGTGTTATGTTCTTCTCAAATAAAAAATGACATTACAACAGGGTTGGTCAAAAATCTTTTTAATGCACCTTGTAAGAGGGTGACATTTTCTTTGTAGAAAAGAAAACACCATAAGAATTATATGCACTCTACAGAGAAAAGTACCAAAGTTATGGTAACATTTTGGGAAATGCTAAAGAATGAATAATAACCAGATTTTTAATGTAAACTCATTTGCTAAGTAATGTAGTCAAGCAAATCAACCTTTTTTGAACTTAACAGTGCGTATTAATTATTTATTCTTTTCATCAACTAAATTACTTTACTGGGCATAACAACCTTTTAGCCAAGATTACAACATAGCTTCTCAAACCACCCATGATGTCTGTGTTAATTTTATGCATGAGTGGTAAGGTCTAGATTCTAGAGTTTTCAAGTGGACACCGAACAACAGATTTGAGAAACTTTACATAGCAATTTTATTTTCTCTCAGAGAGAATGTCGCTGAAAGAAATATTTATTTCATTCTTCATGTTGTTCAAGATGGCTGAGCAAGGATTTTAATCACGAGGTCTCGTCTAATAAGTCAACCCAGTACCTACTAGCCTACAGCAACAACCAAAGACTATCTGAGAATATTAAAGTTCATTAGAGGCTGCTCAACGAAAGAGGGTATCTTCTCTTAGCTAACCAAATGGGTTTGAAAATATTTTTGTTCGCAAATTCCAATAAGATAAGATCTAAATCATGCTTCAGTCTATCCAGAAATAACCTTAGGTTGGAAATCAGTCATATGACAGGACTCTGTAGACTCAGAGTATGCTTATTCAGAATGAGAGTTGTCTTCACCTCAACATCGAAACATATTTTTTGAACTTAAGAGCCACTAAGCAGTAAATTGACAGAATAAGAATGCAGAATCCAGAAACTTGTCAGAGCAGAAATTTGTGTTGGCTTCTTAGACGTAAAGCCAGTGTTCGAGCCTCAGGCCAGACATCAAAATAAAACAAAAAAGCATTTCTTCGCCGATTTCCTCACAGCAGATTTCTGGCAAAAACTCCGAGAGTAAATAAAATTGCCATGAAAAGTTTCTTAAAAAAATCTATCGTTCGGAGTCGACTTTAAACTGTATGTCCCGCAACTTATGTATAAAATTAAGACACACAACATAAGTGGTGTGAGAAACTAGGTTAATAATCCTGACTGAATGGTTGTAATGACAAATTATATACAGTAGCGAGCACAAAAAATGCAACGTTGTGTAAAATTATCTTTAAGTGCGATAATTTTAAAAAAATGGTGACCAGTTCAAAATATTTCTTTGGGTTATTAATCCCTACAGTTATAGATACCTATTATCAATAACATTATGTAAATATTTTTAATTAATGATATATGTAGGAGCAATAAAAATGCAACAGCATAAATTTTAATGTGTTTATTTAAATTAAATAGTAATTCTTACAAAAAAAAAATCTTAAAATTAATATTTAGTGGCGTAGCCCTTATTTTTTATGACTTCTTGCAACCTAGAAGGCATAGAGTCGACTAAAGCTATTAATGTGTTAATGGATATTTTCTCCCATTCACTTTTCAAAATTTCTTCTAATTGCCTCTTATTTGACGGATGTTTCCTCTTAACTTCCCGATCTAATAGCTCCCATAGATTTTCTATGGGGTTTAGATCGGGAGACTGTGATGGCCAATCCAAAACATTGACATCATTGTCGCTTAAAAAGTTTCGAGCTAAGCGACTTGAGTGCTTTGGATCGTTATCCTGTTGGAATATGCTACCAGGAGGCATTTTTTCCCGCAGATGAGGAAGCATGTGTTCTCCAAGGATTTCACAGTACTTCTTGGAGTTCATTTTTCCTTCGATTTGAGTTAAGGGACCTACCCCATCACGGGAAAACGCACCTGTGAATACGTGACGTAAAATCAATAATTTTTTTAAACATATCGTTCCTTACCCCACACCATTATTGATCCACCGCCATGTTTTACGGTTGGAAGTTGATATCTTGGAGAATATCTCTGTCCAGGCGGTCTTCGAACAAAATTTATAACATCGGAGCCAAACAAATTAAATTTGCTTTCATCGCTCCACAAGACTTTAGCCCATTGTTCATTTGACCAATCCTTGTAACGTTTTGCAATTCCAGGCGCTTCTTTTTATTGATTGCACTGATGAGAGGTTTCTTTGCGGGTCGTCTCGCATGCAAATTAGCCTCTTTCAACCTACGGCGAACAGTGTGAACGCCTATAGAGACTCCCATTTGCTCATTTGCGAAATTAGCAACGTCCACTGTGGTCTTTCGTGGATATTTTTTAACCAGTGCAATCATCTGGCGGTCTTGGCAAGAGGTAGTTTTTCGAGGATTACCACTACCTGGTTTCCTTTCCACACTATTTCTCAAGGAAAATCGAGATTTAATCCGACATACAGTTGATTGATTTACACCAAAGAGGTGTCCAACTTCACGAATGGATTTTCCTTCTTCTAAGGCTTTAATGATTGCAGTTTTGCTGTCAGCTGAGAGCTGCTTCTATTACAAAACACATGTTGTATAACTTATTTAAGAAATTTTCAATTATAATTAAATAAATAACTTACTTTAACTATTTTTTTATTATGTTGCATTTTTTTTGCTCGCTAAAAATTTGCACTTTTTTCACTAATTCAAAAATATTTAACTTTTTAAAGCAGAATTTGGAATAAACTGTGGTTACTTTGAAAACTTATAATTGAAAGAATTAACAGCAAAAGAAAATAGATAAATTAGTTACCGTTATTTTGAAACAGATCCTATTAAAGATCATATGGCACAGTGTTGCATTTTTTGTGCTCGCTACTGTATATATGTATGTAATAGGCTTGAAGGATACGCTACTGTAGACCCGAGTACTAAGGCTCTTCCGTACAATAATAATTGGTTTAAGTGCCGTTTGTCAGAGGCAATAGTAGTAGAAGATCACTAACTGTGAGCCACTTACTGATCGTTAGTTTTGACCCACTAAAGCATCAAATTATTTCAATAGGATGAAAGCATTTAAATCAGAAAATGAAAGCATTTAAATCAGAAAATTTAAATTTATTACGCGAAATACTGCATTATGCTCTTCATCATATCAGTACACTGGGAACCAGATGAGAAATTCTGCGAACAGACTTATGATGCAATTGTGAATGAATGAATTAATGAATAAATGAAATATGAATTTTAATTTAAATGCGATAATCAAACCTGTGTTTAACATTGTATATTAACTAATTGCATGTTCTACAATAATAGGGTCACTCTGTATGAAACTGCATTGTTAGGAAATCCTGTTCTTTATCAAATAGTTTTAATAAAAAAAATTTTTTAAGTTTTATTTCTTTTATTCATAATATATAACGAAATGGAATTTAAATTCGTTTAAATTTTTGTTTTTTTTTTTTTTGTTCGAAATTTCAACTATGAAAACAATGGAAATTTTCAAATAATCGTTATGGTTCATGCATTCACACTTTGAATTCTAAGGAACTCATGAATTTATGCAAATTTCAATTGTTATAGTCTGAGAGCAAATTTTCAAACCTTGTGGCAAAACGAATACAATTTTTCTTTAAAAGTAAATTTATTTAAGAAAAAAGAATCGGGGGAGTAATTTAAATTGTTTTTAAGTATCTGTTTGAAGTAAAAATAACAACGACATGGCGCGTGTTATCAAAGCATTTTAATTAATTGGTGTATTGAACAGAGTTATTGCTCTTGAATTATATTCAATAACAACACACGACAACCATATTTTATTTGATGTGATTTTTTTACATTTTTAAACAAAAACAAAAAAACAAAACAAGAATAATTTAACGCAACATTCTTTTTTTTAAATTTTAATTACGTTAACATCCAGCTGACATTCATTGTGTGTTTCATTCGTTTAATTAAGATTTAAAGCAACAAATAAAAGTTATTTAAAGAAACAATAAACATTCATAATAATTCTTAAATAATAATTATTTATTGTTGTTAATTCCTTTTCTTGTTATTGTTTCTTTTTGTTTTTTTTTTTTATAAACACCGTAACAGTGTTTCTCTTTTGTTTCTTATTAATAAAATACTTATGCCGGCCGAGAATCATTGTTAGTTTAAATTTGTATTCATAAACGTAAACGTGAAGCAATAAAAGGCATTACCTAACATCTGGCTGCCTTATTAGAGCACTTCTCCACTTAATAGAGTTTTTATTGAAATCAGTTACTAAAGAATCTTAACATATTTAAAATATGATTTCATCTTCCCGCCATATAACAAATGAAGTAAGTTACTGTGGTTTTTTTAATTCATAGTTTATTGTGTATTAAATTTTATTTATTGCTTAGTTAGTTAGAATATATTAAAAAGTTTTAATAGCATCTATTGGATTAAATACAAATGTTTTTTAAAAGCTGAGACTAAGCATTACAATCGTATTCAAAAAAAAAAAGAAAACGCTTATAACAGCTTAACAAACCTTTCTAAAAAAATCAAAAAGTTGGATTTAGAAACGACTGCCTAATAACGGGTGATTTTTTAAGCTATAAGAAAATGTTTCAAAAAAAAGCACATAAAATTCAGAAAACTGCATGAAATCTTTATTATTTATTTTTATGAATCGATAGCACAGTCCATATAATTTAATGTTTGAAGATTACTTCATACAAATGTTGACCGCGACTACGCCTCGAATGATCCATCCACTTAGTCCAATTTTGGCATACTCTTTCCAACATTTCGGCCGGTATCTCACGAATAAATGCTTCAATGTTGTCTTTCAATGCGTCAATTGAAGCGGAGTTCTCTGTATAGACATGAGCTTTAACATAGCCCCACAAAAAATTGTCTAAAAGCGTTAAATCGCACGATCTAAGTGGCCAATTGACCGGTCCCTAAGGTGAAATAAAATGTTCATCGAATTCGGCTCTCAATAAGTCCATTGTTACGCGTGCTGTGTGGCATATGGCACCGTCTTATTGAAACCACATGTCATGCAAGACAAGCTCTTGCATTTTGGACAAAAAAACTTGGATATCGTTACGATTCGCAGCATCTTTGAAGAAGTACGGTCCAATGATGCCACCAGCCCATAAACCGCACCAAACTGTGACTTTTTTTGGATGCATTGGTAGCTTTTGGAATGCTTCTAACTGATCTTCACTCCAAAATCGACAATTTTGCTTATTACGCAATGAGCTTCGTCGCTGAACACAATTTTTCGATAAAGAAGTGGATCTTTGGCCAATTTTCCAAAAGCCCATTCACCAAAATTCTACGTACGGTCGTTCGGCTTCAATTCTTACACCAGCTATATTTTGAAAGACTTCACACCTAAATCCTTCCGCAACATTTTCGACGTTGTTGAGTAACAAAGGCCCAATTGCTGCGAAAAGCGATGAATCGATAATTGATGGTAATCATTAACACTGGCCAATACAGCTGCGATATTTTCTTTAGTTCGCACTCTACGTAAGCGTGTTGGTGGTTTAATGTCCAGAAATGTAAATTTGGTGCGAAATTTAGTCACAATAGCCCAAATAGCCACTACAGTGGGTCGATTAAACTGACCACAATGAACAGAGTATGCATTTTGGTAATAAAATTCAATGATTTGCAAGCGTTGTTGGTTTGCAACACAATTCAGTGTTAAATTTTAGACCAAACTAAAGATGTTTGACAGTGAAACAAAACACGAAATGTGCATGAGCTGTTTAAACCAGTGTTGTCAAAACGATAATAGCTAAAAAATCACCCGTTATATTGTACACGTAAGGAGCCTGGACAAAGTTCAGTTCAGAGCCCAGCACAAGTTCAATAAAATATGGCGGCCTTACTTTAATTATTGCAATAACTTACTGAAGCTTACTTAATTGGTTATTGAAATCCTTCAGTCATCTTCGTGTTAATTTTATCCATAAGTGACAGCACCTAAAGTTTAACGACAGATTTCTGAACAACTTTTCAGAGTTTTTTCCAGGAAGACTCTAAAAAAAATATTTTTTTCCCAACTTTTCTACGTTGTCTGTTTTTGGTATCCTGTCCTTGAAATGATCAGGAATATTCTGGTTGGATTGTGTAAAGGGTGATTTAAAATTCAACAGCCAAGATGAAAGTTTACATACATAATTGGCCATTACAACCCTTTAGTCAGGATTACGACCTAGCTTCTCACACCACTTATGTTGTGTGCGTTAATTTTATGCATGAGTGGCGGGACCTACAGTTTAAAGTCGACTCCGAACGACAGATTTTTGAGAAGCTTTTCATGGCAATTTTTACTCTCAGAGTCTTTGCCAGAAATCTGCTGAGAGGAAGTCGCCGAAGAAATATTTTTCGTTTTGATGTCTGACCTGGGATTCGAACCCGGGCCTTTTGTCTAATAACACACTACCCACTAGACCACGACGAGTTCAAAATGAAAGTTTATCTTGTTTAAATTTATTTAATTTAAAATTCTTTTAAAACATCAACATAATAAAAACAAAAATGCTGTTACTTTATAAAGGTTAGAAGTTAGCCATGACATCTAACATTTAATTGTTAAACTAAAGGTCATACATGCTTTGCCTTCAATATAATAAGCAATAAAATAATGTGACCTTTGACCTCCGTTAGTTGTGTTTCTTTTTTTTCTAATAGAGTTTAATTTTAATTGCCTATTAAATCTTAAAAATTGTAATGTAAACAGAAATTAAATCTTTAACAGCTTAAACTGCTTCAATGTTTGTTTAACCACTGGCTATTGGCCATTTGCGTTGTGTTACATTTACTAAATTCCTCTTTTCTAAACATGTTTATCGTTTATCTCTTATCACATCTTATCTGGTTAAATCCATCAAACAATCAATCCATCCATCCATCACATCAATCAATGAGAAAAATCTTCCGGTTAAGGGGCAATCATTTATTTATTGATTGGTTTTGATTTCTTTTTTTTCTCTCTCTCTCTCTCTCTCTTTTTTGGTCATTTTGTATGCGATAAAAAGAAATTCTAATAAATTGGTACTTCAGCCTACTTTTCATGTCTTTCAAAACTTGCTTTTCAGTGATTGTCTCTTTGCTTCACCTTTTTTTTTTGTGTGATAATAAAGTATTATTAGGCTTCTTATGTTTTGTTGATATATCGATAGAAGAATAATGACACAACATGGGGAATAGTTTAATCCATAACCAGGTTAATCATATAACACATGACACCCTACTTTAACTGTTGCTTCATAGCATTGCTAAGATAACAGATTTTTTTTAAGACTTAAACTAAAGTCACATAATATGATCTTCAGCTGAAATGGAAACCATTCTTAGACTATTTTGATGATAAGTATGTAAGTAGAGGCGGCTGTCAACTCAAATAAGTTGGATGGAGATACCATTATGATACAAACATTTTCCGTTACACTCTTGTATCTAATCCACACATATCTTCTGATGAAGTGCTTAAAACAGTGTCTTCTACCCTACATCTACAGCAGAAATCGGCAGAAATCGTTTGCTTGGTGCTCAAGACAAATGCAATGACGCGTATTGACCACGACAATCCTGCTGAATACACTTCTTTAAAATTTAAACAAACTTTTAGTGTGTATTCTATCCAGCTTTGGCCAGACTTTTTACGCCGTTCTCTCTGTATTCAAAGCAGCACAACCGACGTTGACCAAATCGTTGACAGTGTTGTCAATTATAAGCTCACGGGTCTTTAGAGAAATTCCAGTTGAAAATTCATCGGAAAGTTCGATGGTTGTGTCACACCTGGCCAGTATATTTTTACTACATGTGCCTGGAAAATCGCTGTACCCTGGTACCCAACAATATAAGTATGTATTTCCGATCCTACATACATTCCGAAGTCGATGAGAAGCTAGGTTGTAATCCAGATTAAAGGATAATAATGACCAATTAACTAAGCTGGTGGTTGATCTAATAGAGCAAGTTTTATTTTAATCTATCTGTAACAGTAAGGGGGCCCATGACCTATTGGATACTACTCAAGATATATACCCCCCCTAAGAGGTCAGAAGGATATCAAAATGTATTATTTGGAAGGCTAATATTTTCTTATCTCTCGCTGTAATGTAATTCACTGAAAGAGAAGTACTATTTGTTTAGATTTTGTATTTTTAGGAAAAATTACGTTAGATAGCGTATTGGTCCTTCAGTATAAGGGTTCGTTTCCCAGCTAGCTTATAATAGTTTTGAAAAAAATAAATTATTTGTAAACCAGCTGGCATATATACAGAAGGATTATGATATTAAGGGCCATTATTATAACTTACTTTTACCAAAAGGGAGGATTTCTACGGAGAGATAAATTGTTTTTCATTATTACGAGTACCCAATAAGATAGAAGTGAGCGTTAAGCTAAAGAGAAGATCATCCTACCTTTAACATTTAAAGATCACTTTCTGTTTGAACTTACTAAATCATATACTATTTTCGATGTGGCAATTTCAAATTTAAACAATATTAGCATATACAACAACCAAAACGAAGTTTTCCTTTTGCACTCCGTTGTGGCACTGCCACATTTTTGAAAAAGTTAATTTTGTTTTATCGGTAGGTTGTAATAACCAACATAAGTTAGAGGTAACTTTGCCGTTCACTTTTGCTAAAGGTACCTTTAACTATCGACAACTTTAAAGGTAAGTTGTAATAATGGCCCTAAAAGTATTTATCTACGTATAAATAAGTTTCTTTGTAAGGATTTCGAAATCGGGGATTCTATTTAAACAAAACAAAAACAATCAGGTTTTTCCCTGTAAGTTGTGTGTTCCATTGAACCTAAGATTCCAATTACTTTACAGTCATCAATTATTTTCATAATTGCCTTGTTTCGTCTTCTAAATATCCAATTTATTTTCAATAGAAAGACGCTTAAATGTGTAACAACATATGTGCGCACATACAATTGTAATATATTTTGTATAAATCACAGACAATAGTTAAATAAACTCAGAAATCTTAGATGATTTTTTCTCGTTTGTTTAAGATGAATATGTTGGGTAATAAAAATATAAACTGAAGAAGACATGTCAGACAACGAAATCATCAGCAATTAATCAAACGCGAAAATATTCAAATTCATTCCATTCTATTTTTTTATGATGATAAATTTTTTTTAGAATATTTACGTGTAGTTTTTATTATAGTTTTTTCTAATTCTTCGTTATAAAAAAAAAATTTTGAAGTGTTATTCTGTCTGTTCTGTAGCAAAACGGTAGCCACTTAAGTTTATCACACTCAATTTATTCTGAAGAAATAAAAAAAAAACAAAACTTTTTTAATTAGATTGCTTCAGTTCTTCATTCTCTTTTTTTATTCCCATAATTTAAAGACACGCTTGGATTGTTTTATTGGCAATATAAAGAATGAAAAAACTGATGGCTGTTTGCACATCTACTTATATCTTGCGAACAAGCATTATGAAATCTGAACTAAGTATTAAAAAATATTTTGAAATTTATTATGTGTTATTGTAGTTGGACAATATAGTTAATGCCTGGATACATGACAGAATAATAACACACATTCTATTCTAATGGAAATAAAATTTTAAGAAAAAATTCTAAAAAATTTCTTTCCTTTTGTGTTTTCAGAGGTTCTTTAAAAGGGACAGTTCCCCTTCATTTGATTTATTTACTAACAACAATCGCTAGCATTTCTCTCTCTCTTCCATAATACTCTCGAATGGTCATTCAAAATATACCATCAAGACCCATCAATGGGTGATGTAGTTTTAACCCACGGTTTGCGTCTTGAATAATCATGTCCTTTAGATTTTAATTTACAATTTGAAAGGAAGTACATGTGAAAACTTATCTTGCATAAGTACCATCATTTTCTACCAGCCAGAAAGGTTTTTCTGAACAGTAGTTGGAAAATATGTTTAGCTAAAGTACTTCAATTTTTTTTTTGCCTTCCAGCTAGGAAGGTATTTTGCCTACAACAGCAAATTGGGTTGCCAATGTCATACAGCTCCTTTTGTGAATATTTATTGTGTTATTCTATTGCGTATTACGGTGAGAACTTTTCTCATAGATTCCTACACTTCCACTAAATGTGGCGCTCTGCCTCTTTCCCTATGTTTTTTGGTATTGATGTTACTCTTTCTGGCTGGAATCCTGGATAGATTCTTTGAAAATGAACTGTCTAGTTTTATAATTTTTAAAATTTAAAAACTGCTATCAAAATTTCTTGAAATTTTTAATCATACATCTTAACCTATACATCACGCCCCCTATATTCCGAACGTTTAGCTTGAATTTGTTTATTTGTTTATTTAGACCAGATTGTGAACCATTCTCTATTCTCGATGAATTAAATGTGAATGAATTAAAATGTGAATGAAAGAAAGTCGCCGTAGTCTAGTAGGTAGTGTATTTTCTTATTAGACGTAAAGCCAGGGTTCGAGCCCCAGGTCAGACATCAAAACAAAATACAAAAAGGATTTCTTACGGCGATTTTAATCTCAGCAGATTTCTGGCAAAAACTTTGAGAGTAAAAAAAAAACCTGCCATGAAAAGTTTCTCGAACTGTATGTTTAAAGAAAATTAACACACACAACATAAATGGTGTGAGACACTAGGTCAATAATCCAGACTGAAGGGTTGCAATGACCAATTATGACCTGTGGAATCCAAGGCCACCGAAAAACATCTACTGGTTCATATAAAGTCTTCGGATAATTTAAAATTTTAACAGTTATGTCCGTAAGTATTGCACCTCAGTATTGCATATACCTTAGTTGGATAGTTTGACATGTTTTAGTTTGCTTCGGAGTTAAAAACAATGGAACAACTGATCTCCAGAGCTTGACAAAAATCTTCGAAGTTCGATGAAGATGTAGGATATCGATTAGGAACTCGTAAGTCTTCTGAAGAATTTGGTTTGGCTTGAAAATTTGATTAGTTGGAAAGCGATCAGGCATTAAACCACAATGGTAGGTAGGAACCACTCAAAGGGATGACGTCTTATCGTAAGACGAAAGCCTTCTTAGTTGTTTGTAAATCACAAATAAATGTTGCTCCTCCACAATCATTGTTTGTGCAAATAGCATATCGTATTCCAAATAAAATAAAAACTTTTTATTATTATTTGCAGTTAATTTAGTTGTTTATAAATATTGAAACAAAAAAATATCAAATTTAGTATCACAAAAAAGTCTCTTTGTTAACATTTTTCTATTTTTTTTTTTATTTAATTTAATTATCTGTTAAATGATGTACCACAGTTTAATTAATACTAATTAACATGTGAAATATTTTTTTATTTAATTATTTATTAATGTTTTTTACTATTTTCTCATTTGCTTGTAAATGATTTAAATAATTACACAAACAACTTACACAGGTGCATACACGAAGAAAAAAACAACAATACAAAATAATTTTTAACAATTAATTATTGTAACAAAGTCAATAACTTTTAATGTGCGCCTTTAGAATAAACAACAAACAAGTCATTTGCTACACACAGTAGTAAATGCTTCTGCAAGAAAGTAACTCAAGCCGCACGTGTATTTATTTACTGAACTGAGCCCAGTCAGGGATATATTCTATTCGATTCTATTTAAGGGAGGAGGTGATAACAATTATTAAGAGTTTGTATGAATGTTTTAAAAAATTATGCCCTATTATAAATGGGTTTTAATTGACGAGTTAAAAGTGGTTAGAGGTCATTGATGTGAATATTTCTCATTTCTGAATTGTAAGTAAGACGATATACTAGCTTTTTCAAAAAAAATCTTTGCAATAGAAAAAAAATTAAGAAGAAAACTTAGAAAATCATTGATTTCTAATATAAAATAATTCAAAATTTTAAATTTTTTCAAACAGGATTATAAACATAGTTTTGTTAATATAATAATTAAAAAACTTTTATAACAATGACAATATTCTAATGTAAAATATTAAAAACAAAACAATCCAATTTACTGCTGTCAAAAAAAATGTTTGCCAACACTTGATAAAATTATTAAGACTTATGCATTTTTTAAATGTATAGTGCTACTATTTTGGTGGGTTCACCTTGAGAGCTTCAATTAAAGCTGCAGACGCGCTCTCATGGAATGAATAATCTTCGGAATGTATATTCTAATGGTATTTTTCCCACTCTTCTTTGATGTGAAAACTTAGCCAATCGTTATTTTTTTTGTGAGCGACTTTTCCTACCTTTTTTTTATATGAACCCACAAATTTTCGATAGGGTTAATATCAGGACTTTGGGCAAGAGTATCAATAACTTTGGTGCAGTTGCAAAGGAACCTGGAGTTACATAAATAAGATTTATTTTAAGGATCATTATCTTGATAGTACTTGTGATTAAATTTAATATCAAGATGTACTATTTTAGTCATTATTTCATCCAAACACCAACTCCCTTGCTGGATATATAGCCGAATACCATTACAGACAGTTTTCCAAACTTTACTGTAGGAATAAGATTTTTATTTTCTAGTACTTTCAGAGGCTTACGCCAAACTCTTTGCGGTCCGTCATGATAATAAAGCATTATTTTCGTCTCATTTGAGAAAATAACGTCGTCCCAGTACTCCGGAGGAAGTGGAATGTATTCGGTGACAAATCTTAATTTCTTTTCGACATTTTGTGCTGACAGCAAGAGTTTTTTCCTAGTCATTCTTGAAGAATATTTGTGTTATTGAAGAACATTTCTGACGATTTCTTGGAAAATACGTAACCCAAAGTCTTTTTAAACTTGAAGAGCTAATCATCTCGAACTGGATTGTGGTCTATCATACACGGTTCTAATAATTTTTCTCTCAACTCGCTGCGTCATCTTTTTTGGACTGTCTGTAGATCCCTTTAAATCTAGTCCTCCTTCTTTTTCAGCACGGGATATAAAATTATATACAGTCCTGATGTTTAGGGAGAACATAACGACAATTTCCTTGGCAGATTTGCCTTTGTAGTAGTTGAAATATCCCAATTGCATAAAAATTTTTGAAACTCGTTTCCCTGGCATTTTTTGTATTCAAAAATAAGGACACCTGTTACATAAAAACGATTCCTTCGTTAATAAAACGTTATTTACCCCTTTCACATTCCATCTCATTTGTAAAAAACCCAAAATGCGCAACATTTTTGGAAAAAAACGGCATATTTTTATAATTTTTTTATTATCTTCATTCAATATGCAAAGATTTTTTTGACACTTCTTAGATTGAGTAAACTTCTTTTGTTGTTGTTATTATTGTAATGTGTGTTACTATTAGGAAACTATTGGTGCCATATAGTCGTAGACAAGTACAGTTATAGAATGAGTGCAAAAATAAAAAAATATATAAAGAATTTGTTGTTGAAATTCTTGAATGAAGATCAAATTTTAAATTTTTTTGGTCTGTGCAAAGATTTTTTTGACAAACTGTATATCGATGCTATTAGATGTTTAACATAAAAATATGAGATTCACTACAAGCGGCATTGCAAGGGTTTCCAATATTATGGAATCCCAATAAGCTCCATTTGCTTTACAATTTGAAAAACTGCACAGTGGGAAAATATGAATTGTTTAACAATGAAACTTATTTTGAATATGTTCCAAAGATTTCAATGTGCGCGAAATAATTTCTGTCGTTCAGAAATTCAGATTTTGACATGAAAAACAAAGGCCTATCCGAGCAGCAGGTGGATAAGTAAAAGAGGACTTTCTTGGGCCAAATTCATATTTTTCCACTAGCCCTAGAGTCGTAAAAAACAAAGGCCTTTCGTCGCAGCAGATAGATAAGTAGAAGAGGACCTACTTGGGCCATTTGTGGCCCTTTCATAATACTAAAATTATATTTTACCACTGGTCCTAGATCTAGACTTTTTAATTTTTAACAACTTCTCCTAACTTCCAGCATTTTGCTTCTCCTTTTCCAGCGTCTCTGGATGTGCACTTTGCACGATTGTCCCTTATCAAATGGTGACTGCAATCACCCCGCTAAGCATGCTTTGGAGTTTGTGTAGACTTTTCGTGCGTCCTCCATCTAGTTTTGGCCATATTTACTGCTTTAGCTTTTCCTTTTTCGATTCTGGCCAAACAACATTTATGGTATTATGCATGGTTAATTATAAACTCGCAAACTTTTGATGGGGTTCCAAATGTAAAAAGAACTCACCAGAAAGTTCTTTGGTTCTTAAAGTTGAAATCATTATTTGTTGTAAGCCTTACAAGCACTAGTTTCAAAAAGTTTTACAAGCAAGAGTGCACATTCAAAAGCATGGTAATTGAATACCACTCAACTCCACTTGATTGGTCATTACAATCCCTTAGTTAGGATTGTAACCTACCTTCTCGCACCATCCATGTTGTGCATGTTACTTTTGTACATGAGTGGTGGCAGCTACAGCTTAAAGTCGATTCTGAAAAATTTTAAAAAATGTTTTAAGCAAATATTTCCCCCAAACCAATCAACACGTGTGGTGGGTTTTGCATTGTAAAAGTGACGGGTAATAATTTATTTGTAGGGTGATACCCCCAAATAATCTCATAGGATTAACGTTCATTCATGCAAAAAACATTCATCATTTAAAGCCTGTCATCAAGTGATTAAAATCAAATCTTTTACTGTCATTAATTAAATAAAATTAACCTGAAAAATTAGAAAAAAAAAAATAACCAAAAAAAATTTTAAATATTTTTGAAATTTCTTGCAAAAGAATTGAATTTGAAAATCAAGAATTTATCGAAATAAATAAAAAATTTAAAAAATATTTTCAAATAAAGGTTAATAAAGACTGAGTTTGATGTCTCCCGGTTTTGATTCTCTACTTTTTCTAAAATGTTTTTCTCTTTTAGTTTTTTGCTTTTAATTTCTATAGAAAACGAACAGAAAACGAAAGTGTTTAGTTGTTAAACAAATGAGAAAGACAACAAAAATATGTCATGAATTAATTAATTTCTGTTTTTATTTAAATGTTTTATTATTTATTTGTTTTCTGTTTTTTATTGCCTTTTTTTCTTATCCGTTTACCGGTGGCGGGGGGTTTTATTTAATATTATTTAGGAATTTATTTTTGAGTTTTTTTTTTTGCGTGTTTATTTAGAAAAATTTCAATTTCGAGAAAAAGGTATTATCGGGAATTCCCAAATAGGAGATGGCTTTCAATGGAAATGAACGCGGAACTTGTTCTTAAGGCCCATAGGAAATGTTCTGCCGATTTTAAATGCTTAAGCTGATCGGTGGAGTAACTGGTTTCAGTAGTGTAGATTAGTGTGACACAGTTTCTTGATTGATTTATGTGGCCCCACGTAGAAATTGTGAGCAGTTAGTTATCATAAAGCACTGTTTGAGTGTTTACCACATGAGTTAAACAGCGAAGAGGTGTATGTGAATCAATTACATATCGTGAGATCGAGATATCTGAGGCTATCTAAGATATCTGTAGCAAGACATGAAAATAACGTGTAGGATATACATACATACATACTTGGTGATTACAACCCTTCAGTCAGGATTATAGACCTAGTTACGCACATCACTTATGTTTTGTGTGTTAATTTTATACATAAATGGCGGGACCTACAGTTTAAAGTCGACTCCGAACGACAGATTTTTTTGAGAAACTTTTTGAATTTTGTATTTTGTTTTGAGATCTGGCCTGGGGCTCAAACCTTTTCCCTACGTCTAATAAGCCAACACACCAACTACTAAACTACAGCGACTTCATACATGTACATACATATACAGTTGATCATTATAAATCTTTAGTCAGAAATACGACCTAGATTCTCACATTTAAGTTGTGAGTGATTGTGTTTTATACATCAGTGGTGGGACCGATAGTTTAAACTCGTATCCGTACGGCAGATTTGTGAAGAACTTTTCATGACAGTGTTTTTTACTCGCCGAGTTTTTGCCAGAAAGGAATTTGCCGAAGAAATATTTTTTCATATTTCGCTTTGATGGAAAAATCTGACCTGGGGTTTGAACCGAGGCCGGTGCATTGAGCCGTACCTGATTAGATCTTGCCTTTCCCTAAGCAGTGCCAATTCTGAATGCTTAACAATGAAATTTACAAGAATTGCCTTCTGGATGTAATTAATTTTTGTTAAAATTGTGACTTACAGCAGAAAAACGTTATTTCGAAAGCTTTAATGCTTACGAGTAACAACTCGCAAGGTAGCACTCGAATGATTTCACGTTATCGAGTGCCATCATTAGAAATTGCGATACACTTTACTCGATAACGAATGAGAGAATCCGAAAACTAACTAAAAATTCGTTCGAATTCGAGAATTAGCCCCCTGGTTTTAATCCAACCCTACCCTAGTCCATTTTTATTGTTTAGCTTTGAAAGAAATTATAGATTATGAAGCTGGATAAGGAATACGGTATAAAATCGCTGTAGTCCAGTAAGTAGTGTGTTGATTCATTAGAAGTAAGGCCACAGTTGAAACCCCAGCTCAGACATCTCGCACAAAGCATAAACACTGTAAATAAAATTTCCAAAAAAAACGTTCTGAATCGACTTTAAACTACAGGCGCTTGTCACACAGCATAAGTGATGCGACAAGCTTGGTTGTAATGCTAACTAAAGTATCCCAATCACCTATTAAGTAAGTTGGGGTCGTCATGGTCTAGTAGGTAGTGTCGAGTTGCAGGCCAGACATCAAAAATAAAAAAAAAATACAAAAAGTTCTTCACAAATCTGCCGTACGGATACGAGTTTAAACTGTCGGTCCCACCACTGATGTATAAAACACAATCACTCACAACTTAAGTGTGAGAATCTAGGTCGTATTCCTAACTAAAGATTTATAATGATCAACTGTATATGTATGTACATGTATGAAGTCGCCGTAGTCTAGTAGTTAGTGTGTTGGCTTATTAGACGTAGGGAAAAGGTTTGAGCCCCAGGCCAGACCTCAAAACAAAATACACAATACAGAAAGCTTCTCAAAAAAATCTGTCGTTCGGAGTCGACTTTAAACTGTAAGTCCCGCCACTTCTGTATAAACTGCGGGCTTCTTTGGGATGTTTGCTGTAGACTGTCTAATGGTGAAGGTATAACACTGACTATTTTACAGTCACCAGCAGCAACTCGTTTCCTTACCGTTCGCATCTTCCCTCTTTCTACCTTTCCTAAACCTGCACAATGCACTGCATGAGTAGGGGTCATCCCCTGAGTGCTGGTTTAAACACAAAAAAAAAAAAGTATGAGGGATACAAATCCTAATATGAAACCAATAATTTGCATTATGATATAACTCATGTCATATGATATGTCAGATGTAATGTCATATGTAATATTTTTATTAAATAATAAAATTTCTTTCATATTCACCTATTGAATCATTTTTCCTTTCAAATTAAAGAGATTTACAAAACATTTATTTTATTTAACATTATTGGCTGTATTTTATTTCATATCGAATATGTTTAAATATTTTCCTTCTGCCTAAATTGTTTACCAAAAAGGATACATTTTTTTGGATACTTTTTGTATCCTTTTTTATTTAATTTTTTTTTTTTTGTTGTTCACATCTCGTTTTACAGACAGGGTGGCAATGGGACGAATGCGTAGAGCAGTAGAATAAAGAAAAATATTGAAGATTTATTTTTATTTATTGGTCTTATTATAATTTATTTGGCAAACAAAAATATACTCTTTCTTGTTGTTTCTTTTTTTTGTTTTTATGATTTTTTTCTTTCAATTTTTGTTTTTCTTCTTTGTTTTCTACTGTTTTGTGTAAAATAAACAGACAGTTAAAGAAACAGGCAAATAAAAATAAAAACAACAACAAAATTCTCATAAAAAAAATATTGTAATAAAATAAACAGAATGTATTTACAAACATACGTACATACATACATATTTACATGCTTTTATATTTATGGTATATATTTACAAATGTTATTGCTTTTGTGTCTGTCTGTCTGTCTGTCTGTCTGTCTGCATGTCTGTTTGTCTGTCTATTATATTTAAAATACTTTTCATCTAAAGAAGATAAATGGCTGTGCTTTGATATAAAAAAAATATTTCTCACTCTATTGGCAAATACATCCCTCCATACATACCATGAAAAGGGTTGAGTGGCATTAAGTTGTCTTGGAAAAAAGAAAAAAGAATGTGGCGCATAAGAAAATAGGCTTAAAAGCTTTAGAAATTTTGCAATTGCAGTTTAAATAAATAATTTTGGCAATAATTTTTCCAATTAAATTACGTTGATGATTCC
Organism: Sarcophaga peregrina; assembly: GCA_014635995.1. Lineage (NCBI taxonomy): Eukaryota > Metazoa > Arthropoda > Insecta > Diptera > Sarcophagidae > Sarcophaga > Sarcophaga peregrina. The sequence continues at coordinate 22,072,256 of CM025793.1, forward strand.
CTTTTCAATACAATGATTGCTTATGTGTCAGTCACCTTCTATCACATCAAGGCTTAAAAATTTATTTGTATTGCCTGAGTATTAAATTAATTTCATGATATTGTATTAATGCTTTTCGAGGGCACGTCAATAACTCCATGAATTTTTCAATTTCATTGAAGTAATGCCTCAGATAAAATTGCCATGAAAAAGTTTCTCAAATATCTGTTCGTTCGGAATCGATTGTAAACTGTAGCTCCTGCCACTCCTAAATATAATTAACACACCCAACATAAGTGGTGTGAAAAGCTAGATCGTAATCCTAACTGAAGAGTTGTAACGGTCAACTATATTGTGCTATTATGTCCCAGAGGCTAACTGACAACTCAGTATTGAACGATTTTGACAATCGTCATTCAAGCAAGACATGACGGACCAGTTTAGACCGAAGGTCCCATCTAAAATAGATGTGATTGCCAAATAAAATGGAATAAAAATGCCAGTAGTTAGTGACCCTTTTCTCAACATCAAATTCACAGCATGAGGGAGGGAATTGAAAAAAGTTCCACAAACTTTCCAACTGTAAAACCATCCTTGTAAGCATGCATCGCTAAAGCAGAGCTTGCCGGTTTACTAGTCTGCACTGCTTGGAATTCCTGTGTAAAGATTATTACCAAAACTGTAGTCAGACAATGTACAATTAATTTTCCTTGAAATTCTCAGTGAGTATAGACGGCACAAAGTGCCAACATGATATGGCATTAAAACGCATTGCGACAAGTGCCACAAGTAATCTAAACAGAAGCCACTTTATAATTTTTAGGGAGGGGGCGAAATAATCTAAGATTAATTGGAAAAAATTTTGAAATTGAAAGTCGCCGTGGTCTAGTGGGTAGTGTGTTATTAGACGAAAGGACCGGGTTCGAATACCAGGTCAGACATCAAAACGAAAAATATTTCTTCGGCGACTTCCTCTCAGCAGATTTCTGGCAAAGACTCTGAGAGTAAAAATTGCCATGAAAAGCTTCTCAAAAATCTGTCGCTCGGAGTCGACTTTAAACTATAGGTCGTAATCCTGACTGAAGGGTTGTAATGGCCAATTATGTATGTATGTAATTGGAGAAAGTCCCACAAATATTCCAAGTATAGAAACGTCTTTGTAAGCAATGCACGGAATCGCTAAAGCAGAGCTTGTCAGAGCACTAGCCTTTACTGCTTAGAATTCTTATGTAAAACCTTTTCTTAAGACTGGGTTCAGATAATGTACAATCGCCCTCAGATAGTATAGTCGGAATAATGTGTTCATGTTGCGACAAGTATCGCACGTTTCTTAGCAATTAGGAGTAACAAGGTATGCCTTTGTCAGATAAATGATGCCTTACAGAGATCGTAAGCAAAGTAGCTGAAATCTTTATTGCAACACATCGCGTTAATTTATCTAGAAGCAATTTTTATTGTAGGCTACTTAGCTGACAACATCCACAAAGAAAATCAAGTCGATAACCATCGCATAAATCCAACAAGCCACCACAGCACGAACTTTCCAATTTCTCCACTGACGCTGTGAATGTCGTAAACTTCTTTACGAATGTTTTCAGCTAGCTTGTCTTAGCTTAAGATCAGACGTTTAACTTAAGAGGCTGAAACTAAGTCCGATCTCATTTATTGCAGGTAGTGTAATTGGCGTGCTTTGTACCTCATTATTAGAAGCAGGGTATCGGCTTTGCAAGGATTGTTTGTGTCCAAATTAGTTGCACCAATAGAATACTTTTTTTTTTGAGAAAAAGTTGAAAATGTTGAATAGTGTCTGTGGACATTAGTTTTCTCTCAACACTCTGCTTCAAATGCAAACCACTGATTAGTTGTTTTCTCTGATTAAGAATATTTCATCAAATATTTGCCTAATGTGCCAATGTACCTATTGTCATACATGTACCGGTTATATACACATTTTGCATCATGACTCATGTTTATCCGTTCTTTTCATTAACACTCTTAGGAGCATATGACTTTCACAAAGCATTTGTGCAAAGTAAATATTATTCATGAGTGATAAAATCAATGTAGAATTTGCATATAATTAAAGGTTGGCAGTTCGCTCTTTGTTAGGCTATGAAAGACGCATTAATGTGGTTAGTGTTAGAATAGATCATGACCGAGACTAAATAAATTTTATAATTGGAATATACAAGTGAATTGTAAACAATATTTATGAGTTATTGCATGAACAAAGTGCAGAGAGCAAATGTGTGTCAATGGTATCTGTAAGATTGCATACCTTTTAGTTGATTATCAGTGACTTAAATTAGAGTTGTAAAGGGTTATCCATTGTTTGGTTTTAAAAGTTCAAAATTAGATCCAGTCACTTGTGTGCTGTAAGAAGCTAGGTTGTAATCCAAACTGAGTATGTAAGTAAATAACTCATAATCATAAATGGAGAACCTTTCACTCCATAAATTATTGTACAGCTGACAACCTTGCCAGACTGTCAATCTTGAAGTCACTAAACGGATAACCCAGTATTAGTCTGTAAATTAAATACGTTTACAAGTAAGAAAGAGAACCTTTGATCATAAGCAAATAGTTTTGCTGTGTTGCTATTATTGTAAAGAAATAATGGCAGCTGGTTTATGGTTGGATTATTTACAACACGTTGCGGCAACATGACCTTGTGGTAACCCACATTTTCTTACAAGTTTTCAATTTCATGCAGGCTAACTAAAATTCAATATTTTTTTTTAAATTTTTCTATATGAAAATTTATTTCGTTGTTGAAATTCAAACAATTGTAAACGATTTTTTTCATTTATTACGATTTATATACTGGTAATAACAGCGGGCTATTACTTAAAATTGCCAAACATTTTTAGACATAAAGCTAAAAGCAACAACAAATAACAGCAATTTTAAACGTCAAGTTTAGATTTTCAATAGTAAGTCTTCGGGGGGCATTCGATTCTATGGAAATACACAAAATTTATTTCAAATGTTTTTCAAATTTTATTGCAAATTCAAAAACGATTTTTTTTTTAAATTTTTTTTTTAAATTACAAGTTTGACTTGACTTGACTTGACTTCACTGACTCTAAACTGATTTTACATTCTAAAATTGAAGAGAAACGTTTGTTTAGCAAATGCATGGGAAAGACTTTGAAATTAAAATTAAACACAAAATAATGTTGAAAAAACAATCAAAACAATGTTATAATTAATAATTAAATTTTATTAATAATTATTAATTTAATTTAAATGAAATTGTTAATTAATTTTAATTACTATCTCAGAAATTTTCATTTTTGAAATTCATTGCGCGTGTTATCGTAGTTTTTTTTTTTTTTTTAATAAACGAAAGTTTAGGGCGTTACATATTGAAAATGAAAAGGAATTTCAGCAACATTAATTACATGCCTTTTTAACACACTTTCTAATGCAAAAATATTAAATTGAAGGTCAAGTTTTAAAATGACTTGAGAAATTTATCCACAAACAAATTTTAACCTTAAACCTAACGATTAACTTGAATAAATGGTTTTGCAAGCCGTTGTAACCAGGGGTTTGCTTATTACAAGGGATCCACCAGGCTCAGACATCTCGTATAAAGCGAAATATGGAAAAATATACCTTTCGGCGACTTCCTCTCACTCTTAGTCCCATTAATTCTGAGACGAAGTAAAAAAAATCTGTCGTTCCGTGTAGACATCAAATAGTAAATCCTGCCGATCATGGATAAAATTAACACACACAACATGAATGAAACGGAAATACATTATTAAAAGGGATCTTAGTTATTTTATTATTCTAGCAACTGGTACTGTGGGGAAAAAAGCGATAAATAGTTAGAAACGCTTTATGAGACCCCTTTATTAAACATATTAATAACCAAGCACCTCCATGACTGACGCTTTTTTCTGTGGAAAGTGATGAATTATTTTAAGATCTCCCTTATATAGATCTCTTGGCAGAGGGACATATTATGAAACTGTGGTGTGACCATACGGGTACCATTCATTATTGTTCATGCCTAACCCTCTTTCAACATGACTATATCAGCTAGTGAATCTGGTAGTAATCAGGCTAATTATTGCCCTATATCCTTGAATATTAGAACAGAGAGAAAAATCTTTTAATTTCTTCTTCTAGTACATTGTCATTTGGCGGCATATTAACTCGACAGACAAATGCTAGACAAAGAGAATGTTGCAATGGGTATATGCAAGTGAGAATGATTCAAATATTTACCAACAAATCGATGTTAATTGCTGTGAAAACCAACAATTCAAGCTACAATATTTCATTAAAATTCACACTAAAAATTAGCATTTGTAGCCCATTACCATCATATGTAATATCTTTTCTACTGCAGCTGTAGATAATAAATTGAGAGAGGCATTTATTGATTCATCTTGGTATGACTGTATAGCCAGAAAACAAAAACTTGTACAAAAACCATTCGAATTCGCTCGTATAAGATTGCATGTAAAGGTTCGAAGTAAAGGGTTTCATATGAGGTAATGCAAAAAAGATCTCATTGTTTATGATTTGCTGCTGAAGCGCAATCAATTTCTACCCCGTTCAAACAATCTACAATCTAAGATAATTTTCAAAGGCTTCTGCGATATTTGTAGAGCATAATTTTAGTCGTATAAAAACGGTCTCTGCTATTCAATTGTCAGTATCATTTTTGTTAGTAATGGCGGAGACAACATCAAAAATCTTTGAGTACATCCCACCTCCCCAATTATCAACAACATACATTTCCGTTTTGAACACATTTACAGGGGCATTAAAGACAACAGAAGAACTTACTTGTTTCGTTTCACAATTGAAGAGGTCACATGATAAATAATTATCTTGTCGAAAACCGCAAAACTGTAACTAAACTTTTGAAAAGGGTCTTGCTGTCTTGACGTTGACTAACTTCAGTAAATTCAGTAGCTGCACTGTCTTATCAGCTTTACAGGAACATCACGTTCAAAGAAATTTTGCTATCTATTTGGCTATCTTTTTAGCGTCTTAGTTGAAAAACATGTGATTCATGGCGACCTGGTTTTCTTGAGTCTCCTCCAGAATTTGGCGTAATGTAAACATGTGGCGGATAGTAAACTTACTTAAGGTCTAATAAATTCTTTGGTGAGTGGCTTCAGTTATTACCTGATATCACCCACATTCCTTATGCAAAACTAATGATATGAACTAGGGATGCCAAACGGGATCGATTTTTAAAAATCCCGGGATTCGGGATTTTGTAAATCCCGATCCCGAAATCCCGCGATATTTCGGGATAATTCGGGATCCTAAAAACCCGAAAAATCAAGGGAAAAATCGCGATTTTCTCTTAATAATAAAAATATTTTGTTAACAAAATCGTTTGTATTCCAATTATGTATATGCATATGCATTAGTTTTAAGAAAATTATATGGATTCCAACGAAAATGGATTAAAGCTTCCAACATGTGATCTGATAGGCTTGAACAAATTTTGTTGTCAACATACCCTGCCCTGAAACACACTTCTCGCTATCAACATTTGTTGGTAAAATAAATATTCACCTCTACCACCTCCTGATGTAAATATATCTATTTCTTTGGACAGTTGAGTATCTAAATCAGTTACCCTATTAATTCGTTTTATATGGCTTTTGCATTCTTCGATGCCATCAAATAATTTTTTATCAATGGAAGCAGGGTTTTCCTCATCTGAGATGCTATTATTGAAGTCAAGTGATATAGAATTTTTTTTCAGGACCTTTTGTAGAGTCAAAATACATATGAATTCACAATCCCGAAAATCCCGAAAAATCCCGGGATTCGGGATTTTGTGAATCCCGAAAATCCCGGGATTTCGGATTTCGGGATTTCCCGATTGGCATCCCTAATATGAACCTGTTAGATGACATCAAAATTCTATGAATTCCAATAAAACTGAACTATAATTTCTATTTGTGTTCTTCACTGCATTGCTTTTGTGTTCAGTTTGCCATAAAAAATGCTTTGGTATGCCTCAATATAGCCACACTTGCAACAGTGCCTTGCTAGTCAATGTTAACAACTCAACACAAAAAAAAAAAAAACAACAAAACAAGTCTGACTTTAGTTTCAATACTTCTTTGTTGTTGTTGCCTATTTTCTTCTTCTTCTTCTGTTGCTGCTACTGCTACTAGTAAAAAAAAAAACTAAAAAGTTGTTTTGGTTTTTATTCATTTTCTATTATTTTCTGTGCAATTTTCAAATACTTTTTCAAATTTGAGTGTCAGAATGTATTCAACAATCGATCGGTTAAGATCGTCAAGTAACAAAACGCGGTGCAATTGCTTATAATCGAAATATACTGGTGCAACGCCTAAAAAAAAACAAAAAAAACCAACAATAGTTGTACAAATAAATAATTGTTGTTAGATTGACATACATTCAATAACAACAACAGCTACAACGACCACAACTACAAAAGCAAAAACAAACAAAGTTCACCTTGCAACATTAGTCAAGACAAGAACTTCAACAAACTAACAAACAAACAGAAAAAATCACAAAAAATATACAAAAAAGAAAACGTTTTAAAATAGTTTTTAAAAATTAGCTACAATAACAACAACAACAGCAACAACAATCAAATAGCGGTCCATGAAACACATTTTTGTGGTGCCTTACCAACCAATCTCCAAGTGTTCATAGTGCATACATGTCTAGTGTTACCCTCTCGTCTCTGAAAAGAAAATCTAGAGTTCGTAGTCAAACAATTGCCAACAGAGTGTCTCTTTAAAACACTTGAGCTTGACTTTGTGAGAACCAACCAGCAGCAGCAGCAGCAGCAACAGCAGCAGCAGCAAAAGAAAACTTTATTGGAAAATCTAAAATCCAATCTAGACAAAGCAACAGCTGCAGCAACAACAACGATTTCGATAATAAAAAAATAAATAAATCTTAAACGTTTAAAAGTTTTCTGCTCCATACAGACAACACAACAATACCAACAATTTTATTAATATTAGTTATAGTTGTTGTTGTTGTTGTTGTTGTTGTTTTTGCTTTAAAAGTAAACTCCACATTGTGTTGCCACAAGATCAATGCGGCATTTAATTAAAAAAAAAAAAATTTAACTCTTTTTACGTGTTTCGTATGGTGTATGTGCACACTGTTTGCTTTGAGCGTTAAAGCGCTCAATTAGTTTTGTTTGTTTTTGTTTTTTTTTAACGAGTTCTCTTAGCGATTTTTTTTAACGGTTTTATTATATCGCTTAATGCTTTGTTTGGTGTTTTCAAATTTTGCCATTTCATTTCTGTATTTACGATGAGTTTCAATAATGATGTTCGTATTATTTATGCTTCTTTACTAATGCAGAGCTTTAAAGATGTGAATTCATTATGAAAAAATTAATACCAAGTTAGGTATGCGTAAGCAAATTAATCTAGGCAGGAAATATCTAGGGTTTCGTTCTATGTCGCTATTAGGGCTAGAACCGTACTAAATATTGGAAAGTTTTGTATAGAAGGATGTATTTCACGAATGGGAATATGGAGGAAGGTAAACCAGGTAAATTTTTGCAGGGTAGTTACAATGAGACAAGACTTGGTTTATGCAACAGACTATCTAGAATAAGTCCGTCTTAAGCATAGCTCATTAGGGAACTATCAAAAGGCCCCCAAGTGAAAGGTAATGGTCAATAAAGTTTGTTCCACTTCTTACTCGTCATTCTAGGTTTAACAGAAAGTATTGTAAAATTCAAAGACCAAAGGCAGTATATGATCTCTATGAGGGTCACGGTAGTCTAAGAAACAATGTTAGATTCAAGTGTTCCGAAAAGATTTTCGTGTGATCTTGATCTGTCAATGAATTGTTGAATCATGTGCAGGCCATTGTGCACTCTCTACTATCATTCGAAGTGTTTTCTTAGACTTTATAATAAATAATCTATTCGAGACCGGTTACAAAACTCCAATTCAATCCAAAACCAATTTGTACAACTGACATCACAAAAAATTTCAAAGAGCCTGTCACTGTAGACTATCAATGGCCACCACTTTTGTTATCATTTTGTTTTCCTTAACCAGTAACCCAGCACAAAGAGAATACCGAATGTGGACAAAATGCTAGAATACATTGATAACATTCAAGTTTTTTCTCAGCTGAACAGGTTTTTGATCTACTGCAGCAAGTTCTAGAATGATAGGATTGCCATCAACCAACTGTAAAATAATTTTATTATTGATTATATTGAGTGTAATAGAGAGTGGTTAGATAAACTTTCTATAGTTTGATGGTGATATTATCCTGTCTGAAAAGTTCAGCGGTTTTTTGAAAAATTATTTGAAGGGTAAAGAAAATCTCCTAATTTTTTTAAAATTTGAAAAAAGTCATGACAAAAATTTTTTGGCATACTATAAATCTAACATCATGCCAACAATTCTATTTCCATTTAAATTTTTTGCTCCCAGTGTACTTATGTATGATTACATTCCTTTAAAGCTCTGGTCTTCTACTTTAATATCTATATTAATAGTATTCACATACAATATTTATTTACATTTATTTGAACATATTTCTTGTATGTGTTTTTCTCTTTTTCTATCTGCAATCATATCCGTATCTATCGGTTTATGTTTGTATCTTAATCTGTGTGTTTAATTTTTCTTCTTTCTTTGATTTGATTTTCTTCATTTGATGTCTGTTTGTTATTTGCAGATCATTATTACCGCTATGGATCGTTTCGTATGGTTCGTTTTATTGGTGGTCATGTCACATCTCGTGACAGAATTTACGCGTGTCACTGGCTATACCAGAGGGCCTCGTCAAGACGTGGTCATGGTAAACGACGTAAGTAAGTAAATGTTGTGACTGTTTTTTAAATATTGATTGTCATTCGATTTATTTGCATGATTTTTAATTTTTTATATTTTCTTGCTTTTAATATATGCACTGTAAATGCTTTGAAAAAGAAATAATATTTGCCAAACACTTTGTGTAGAATCAAGGCACCCTACCATCAGCAAAGGTAGAGAAGAAGTCAAGTAGGTTTTGGCTTATGTATGCTACACTGAAGACTTAAACAAAAAAAAGTTGAGGGTCATTGATTATTATCGCCCATTGTTTGACGATAAATTAACCATTAAAGAACAAAATTCAATATGGAGAAGGGTATTATAGAGTCGCCTTTGCTGGGGCTGATGTTGCTTATGTGTTTATTTATTACAAATCATACTTTGCAAATCATGTTGGCATCCTTTTTTTACTTTGTGTTGATTTTTCTTAATGATTGTCATTGAATGAATTGCAATTTTTAAAATTTTCCGTGTATTTACATATTTATGCACTTGAACTAAAATATTTCATTTTATAATGTACTCTGCAGCGTCTACATCTTTAATGACAAATCAAAAAAAAAATGTGTTTGTTTATAAAATTACCAACAGAATGATAATAAAATTATCTTATCATGACCTGACTAACTGACATGTCATTGAAATCTGTGCCGGTCATGACGCATAATTTATTGCCACAATGACGGTGGCGTTAAACTGAGTTTGTTGACCTTAAAGGCAGTTTTGAATTTTTAATATTTTTTATTCGATTTATTTTTATTTTTTTAATAGTGAACTCTGGGGATTAAACTAACAAAACTGAGTAACTTTATTATACACAAAGTAAAGTTTTTGTATTATGATTTAAGATTGTTTGAAATTTAAAATACTTGTTGAAAACACATTTATAAATACATACATATGTATGTATGTATATCACAGATTTTACAATTTATGAACGATAACTGTAAACGAACGATAACTATTAAATGTCATTACTAACCACGCCTACTCACATTGACTCTTGATGAAATTTTTGGCGTAATTGCTTGGCTTAAGTCACTCTATTCTTCAAATAACCCTATAGATAATATATATTGCCATAAAAAGTTTTTCAAAAATCTGTCGTTCGGAGTCTACTTTAAACTCTAGGTCTCGCCACTTATGTATTATATTAACACACACTACATAAGCGGTGTGAGTAACAGGGTCAATAATCCTGACTGTAGGATTGTAATGGCCAATTATGTATGTGATAAGACTGGCAATCTTAACAGCCTAATTGTTTTAGAATTTCTTGAAAATTATTTAAATTTCTTGTATTGTAACTCTGTGTCCTTGAGATCCAAGTACCTATTCGAAATTTATAATACTACACAGTCTTATGGCGCAAGAGATATTCATTCATCAATCAGCCAAGGTATTAGAATCCATTGACAGAAAACAAGCAGACTTGCAATGGACAGTAAAACCATCGCATCAAAATGTACACTCAATGTTGGGATGTCTATTGATTTACATACCTTCTAACTCAAATCCATGCGCCTTCTGGTAGTTGAAACTTAATCTTAAAGCCATTCTCACGAAGCCAAATATGTTCAGATACAAGATTTATACTTGACTACTATAAGGATAGTGCAGTCAGTCTTGATCATCTTCATTTTCTTATTTAGATTCCATTTTTCTTTCCCTTTTCGTTGTTTTTTTTTTTCAATTTCATTTATCAAATTTTCCTAGTTAAACAGCTAATAATAGGTTTACTGTAGTAGGCTCTGGAATAAGAGGATTGCCATTTGCCATTTATTATAATAACTTTACGAAGATAAGTTGTTATTAATGGCTATAAACCGGACTTTAGTACTCATTTCCACAGATGTGGCACTGTCTAACTTTCCTTTCTGCTATATTAGAGGTCAAAGAACCTTATAAAATTATCCTTTTAACTGAAGCCATCTATAAGAACACAAATAAAGACCATATACGTACGAGCACAAAAATGCAACGTGGTATAATTATCTTAAGTGCAAGAAACTTGATCAAAAAAAGGAACCAATTAATTTCTTGGGTTATTAATCCCTACAGTTATAGATACGTATCATAACTATAATAATTTATTACATATATTATTTGTCATTTATAAAAAAAGTGGAATTTCTGGAAGCAAAAAACAACAGCATAAATTTTAATGTGTTTATTTAAAATAAATAGTAATTCTTACAAAAAAAAAATCTTAAAATTAATATTTAGTGGCGTAACCCTTATTTTTTATGACTTCTTGCAACCTAGAAGGCATAGAGTCGACTAAAGCTATTAATGTGTTAATGGATATTTTCTCCCATTCACTTTTCAAAATTTCTGCTAATTGCCTCTTATTTGACGGATGTTTCCTCTTAACTTACCGATCTAATAGCTCCCATAGATTTTCTATGGGGTTTAGATCGGGAGACTGTGATGGCCAATCCAAAACATTGACATCATTGTCGCTTAAAAAGTTTCGAGCTAAGCGACTTGAGTGCTTTGGATCGTTATCCTGTTGGAATATGCTACCAGGAGGTATTTTTTCCCGCAGATGAGGAAGCATGTGTTCTCCAAGGATTTCACAGTACTTCTTGGCGTCCATTTTTCCTTCGATTTGAGTTAAGGAACCTACCCCATCACGCGAAAACGCACCTGTAAATACGTGACATAAAATCAATAATTTTTTTTAAACATATCGTTCCTTACCCCACACCATTATTGATCAACCGCCATGTTTTACGGTTGGAAGTTGATATCTTGGAGAATATCTCTGTCCAGGCGGTCTTCGAACAAAATTTATCCCATCGGAGTCAAACAAATTAAATTTGCTTTCATCGCTCCACAAGACTTTAGCCCATTGTTCATTTGACCAATCCTTGTAACGTTTTGCAAATTCCAGGCGCTTCTTTTTATTGATTGCACTGATGAGAGGTTTCTTTGCGGGTCGTCTCGCATGCAAATTAGCCTCTTTCAACCTACGGCGAACAGTGTGAACGCCTATAGAGACTCCCATTTGCTCATTTGCGAAATTAGCAACGTCCACTGCGGTCTTTCGTGGATCTTTTTTAACCAGTGCAATCATCTGGCGCTCTTGGCGAGAGGTAGTTTTTCGAGGATTACCACTACATGGTTTCCTTTCTACACAATTTCTCAAGGAAAATCGAGACTTAATCCGACATACGGTTGATTGATTTACACCCAAGAGGTGTCCAACTTCACGCATGGATTTTCCTTCTTCTAAGGCTTTAATGATTGCAGTTTTGCTGTCAGCTGAGAGCTGCTTCTATTACAAAACACTTGTTGTATAACTTATTTAAGAAATTTTCAATTATAATTAAATAAATAACTTACTTTAACTATTTTTTTATTATGTTGCATTTTTTTGCTCGCTAAAAATTTGCACTTTTTTCACTAATTCAAAAATATTTAACTTTTTAAAGCAGAATTTGGAATAAACTGTGGTTACTTTGAAAACTTATAATTTAAAGAATTAACAGCAAAAGAAAATAGATAAATTAGTTACCGTTATTTTGAAATAGATCTATTAAAGATCATATGGCACAGTGTTGCATTTTTTTGTGCTCGCTACTGTAACATATTAGTGGGGAAAAATTGTAAACGAAAGCAATTTTTTATTCAAAAAGCTTTGTTACTTTCAAAAAGGCACATGCTTAATGACTTAAATATGCAAATAAAGTGCGGTGCTGCTATTACGCTTTGCCATTCATTATAAACAATCATTTAAATAACCAGTGAAATATAAAAATAATTACCAACAAAAATATTTCTTTTTTTATATTTCTAGTCCTTAATTCAACCTATAAGAGTGCAGAATCTAGTTCTGTATCCTGGTCAGGAATATGGACTTTACGAGCAGCAAAACCAACAGTATTACAACGGCAACAGGCCCTACAGCAACTACAACAATAACAATAGTAATAATAATAATTTTTTAAGTAGTCTATTTAAACAATTCATTAACAATAATAACAACAACAACAACGATAACAATGATAATAACATCGATAACAATCCAAATGAACAACCACCACCATCACCGATACAAACTGCCAACAACAATTTACTTAACTTTATACCAACTAACGGGCAAGGCGATGTTAGAACCTTTAGTTTTCGTCCACTCATCGACAGTATATTTGAGGTGAGTTGTATAAAGAGAAATTAATTTCAAATTTCAAACAGACAGAATTTCTTTGGAAATGGATTATTTTCTTATTGTTTTCTTTTTCTTTTTCATTTCATTCTTTCATTTTCAATTATCAGATACCCATATCAACATTACGTGCCGTCAATAATTTGGTGGGTCGTTTAACGGGCAGTTACCAGCAGCCGACATCAACACAACCTCAGCAGTATCCATTGTTTCCACAACAACAGCAACAACAGCCACCACCAAAATACTCTGTCAGTTATCCCTCCTATGCGCAACCTGCGCCTTCATATTATGGCATGCAAAGATCTGCCGATGCCACACAGACGCCAAAAACCCAATTTGAAATGTTGAATCGTTTAAGGCAAACAACTGACAAGGTGGCACCATCACCAACAGCTGCTACACCAACAAGTGCAGTCGCAAGGAAACCTACGGCTTTAAAGTGAATTTGAAATTTCCATTCATCGCGGCAAGAGCAGCTGCTGCCGCTGCTGTACTTTGTGTAATAAATTAGCAACCATTACTTAATTTCTTGCTATTATTGTAGCTTATTGTAAGTATATGTGTATGTGTATGTGTCTGTATGTATGTATGTTTGTATATGTATGCTGGTATTAATAATTATAAATGATTTCATTAGTTTTTAATTTAAATTCAAACGATTTCAGTTGATTTTAAGGAATTCTCTTGATTTCCATTGCTGTTCGAGCTTTTCGCATGAATTAAAATTCCTGACGCTCCTTTAGCCCCCATTGAACATTGAAATTTTAGTGAAACGTTAAGCTCAAGCAAATGTTTTTATTTTTTAATTTGTTTCTTTTTCAATATTTTCAATTAATATTTAATTTTAAATGGCGAGCGAGAGAAAGAACAGCAAGAAAATGAAAATGTTTGGTTTTCTTTAATGATTGAACATAAAATTGTTAAAGAAATTTTTAATTCTTAAGCCAACTTAAGAACACTAGCAGCATGTTGAATTGGTTGAAGGGAAAAGCATTTTCTGTTAGGCTCTCTAACCTTTCTATCAAACTAAAGTTTAAATGGAATACATTTGGCATAAAAGTGATGGACCGTAGTGGCTGTTAGGCTAAATTGACAGTCGCCTTAAGTATAAATCACAGATTTCTATTGTACTGCAGGTCATATGATTTTGGGAAGGCATTTTTCAGCTATTCTGACAATTTACGGAGGTAGACATTTTACCTAGATCAACTCACTTTAAATGCCGAACAAAAGCAGACTAGATGCTTCTGATGTATTTACAACCTTGACGTATATGGGCCTTAAGGGTATGACTCCACATTTCGTAACGAGGTTTCATAAATAATGAAGTCGCCTTGGTCTAGTAAGTGGTTTGACGGCTTATTAGACGTGAAGCCTTGGTTCAAAACGAAGGTCAGACATCTACAAAACATTATTTCTTCGGAAGACAGAAAAAGTGAAAAGTTAGGAACCTCAGTAGATTCCCAACAACAGCCGGTGACTTATACAAGAGCTGAAAAATGTTCTTTTTCACCTCTTCCTCAAAGCCAAAGCTCTTGCCTGCTTTCCAAAAGAATAGTGGCATGTGAGAATAGCAATGAAGCGATTCGATTGAAAGATAGAAGGCAATTAGTGCTCTTCTTCCAGAAGATTCTAGCAGTGTTTCTACAAAACAACCTGTAAAGGTCCCGTTTTACTAAGGCAATTGGAATTAATATACACCATAGCATATCAGAGCAGCATAGCGGTACTGGCCAATTCGTTAAAAAAGTTATCACTATGTCCTGGTACCTTATTTAATGGTCAAAAATTTTCCTGACAGATTTTACGCTTCCTTTCATCCATTGACCTGTTGAAATGTACAGAAATTAATCTTCCAATCCCATATAGCTCTTGTTTAACAATCTCTTACAATAAATCATGATTACTTTATCTGCCACATTTTTCTAAAGAAGACTAAACTTGCCTTAACCCCAAGCAGAATACAATTTCCTTCCGTAAGTCATTAAAAAAAAGTTGTAATTGTTTTGCCCTACATTTTCCAACGTATTTTTTCCTGCCACATAATGAGCAACAAAATTTTAATAGAAAATATTTTAAAATTTATTCAACCACAATGATATTGTGTTGTGGTCTGTGTAGGTCTATATAAACTATACACACAAACTACAAACTAAATAGCAAATAGGCGTAAAAGGTCCTGTTTTAGCCAGTTAAACAGTTTTAATAGTTCTGTTGGACAAACACTGTCTCTTGTCTCTTGTCTCTCCATTTATATAGTAAAGAAATCCTACTGTTTTTACAAGAACTTGTATATACAAACGAGAGTAATTGTGTGTATGTTTGTGTATCCTGCTGATATCGTTTTATTTGTGTTTTTATTTTTGTTTTTATATTCATTGTATCATAAGGAGTTATAGTTGTAGTTGTAGTATAACATTTTAGAACATTAGTTTAATTTAGTATAAAATAATTGTTGTTCTTGTTGTTGTTGTTGTTGTTGTATTGTAGTTGTAAGTAGTAGTTTAAAACTTGTTCTAAAGTTTAGTTCTGTCGATGTATTGTACGTAAATATGTATGTCTTACAGATTATGCTACATTATAAATTACAAAACTCTGTATGTGTAATTTTTATGGATAGCAACAACAACAACAATAGCAATAAGATAATATAATATCGTTTTATAAAACGTGTATATGTATTATAACGTGTATCCTTATAAATGTAAATGTATTTGTATTTGTCTTTATATTTTAGTATCTGTATTCTCTTTTTAAGTATATTTGTTGTATGTATGTATATGTGTGTGTGTGTTTAAGTAAAATATTACACATGTTTTATTGGTTATTTCAAATTGTTTGCAATAACCCCTCTCTCTTCTCTCTTGTCTCTTGAACCATACACCAACCAGATTCTGTTTGTAAGATTATATTGCCCAGTCATGATAATAATTTATCGTGTGTCTCTTTAACTAAATACTTACAACAGTTTCGAATCTATAGATGTATGTGTATGGATTGGTGTATATTTAAATAAATATGTGTTTGTGTGTGAATGTTTAGTTCTAAGCTATCTACTAGTGTATTTGTACACGTATAAGAAAAAAATCAGACAATGTAAAGAATGTATTCATCAAATTCATGGTATTTTTATTTGATTAAGAAGATTTTTAAGAAAAAATTGTATTTTTATTAAAAAGAAAACATTTTGTGATTTAGTAAGTGGAATTAGGAAAATAATAAAAAAAAAAGTATTAAAAATTTATTAAACAAATCGTTTGTTTGTTCTGAAGTACATTAAAGGAGTAATATGGTAAGATTCCTAATATAAAAAAATAAAAGCTTACAATCAATAAAAACCTTTTTTATTATACTATGTTGTACTTAAACAAACTTGCAAGCACTTCTAACATATTATAATCATTCTGTTACAAGGAGAACGAGTTCCAAAACAGATTCTTAAAGTCTGTATGATGTTAATATATTTAAAGGGGAAACATCAAGTATTGGACATCGAGACTGACATCGACAGGCCAATAAGGTTGAAATAAACATTATAAAGAAATTCTATTAAAATTGAGGACCATACAACTCCTCATTTGGTCAAAGCACAGGTAGCCCCGACTTACAACCGTTCGACTTACGACTATTCTCACTAACGACCATTTTGTTTTCAATTTTTTCATAAAAAATGCTTAAAGAAGACAAATATATACAGTTGTTGTCAGCTAATTGGAAACGCTCTTCTTAAGTTACTGTGTGATGAGAATTATTTAAAAAAAAATAAAATTTACCGTTAGTTTATCGCTTTGAAACGACTGTATTATATTAATTACTCTTTTATTTATAAAATGCAATGTATTTTGTTGTTATTAATTTCATATTCCCTTTTCAATATGCATTCCAGTTAATTTTTATAAAAAAAAACAATCAAAAAAGCAAGACAAATAATTGGAAACGTTCGCTTTATATTAAAAATTTCTTTAATTAAAAGTGTTATTAAAAAGAATTTTCGGTAAATAATATATTTAATTTAATGTACGAGATATTTAATATCATTATTTTTAAGATTTAAAATGGGAGCAAGCAAAAGCTGTACTCCTGCTAAGCGTAGCTCCATTTACGAACTTCATAAAGCTGGAAAGTCATATAATGAAATTGGAGAACAGCTCAAGTGTTCCAAAAAAAAAATGGTTTTTAATGCTTTACAGCATATTAAGAAATATGACACAGTAGATAACGTTCCCTGTCGCAAAAGACTCAGGAAAACATCAGCTTACACCGACCGTATGATACAGAGAATCTCTAAACCCGACCCAAAGAAATCATCAACTGACATCCAACGAGAAATTCAAGAAAAATTAAATATGACGTTATCTAAGCGAACTATTTCGTGACGTTTGGTGGAAGCCGGACTTCATGAAAGAGCAGCACGCAAGAAGCCTCTACTAACTAAAAGTCAAAGAAAGCAAGATCTCATTGGAATTGGACGACAAATCAGTGGAAGTTTGTGCTTTGGAGCGATGAAACAAAGATTAATCGTATTGGTCCTGATGGTCGAAGGTATCTTAGAGGGCCCATTAATCAAGAATTCAATCCTCGCTATGTTTTAAGAGTAGTGAAACATGGTGGAGGGTCTATTATGGTATGGCGTGTTTCTCCTGGAATGGCGTTGGCCCAATTCACAGAATGGATGGAATTTTAAATAAGGAAAAATACGTAGAAATACTAAATGATGTAATGTTGCCGTGGACAGACGAGAATTTGCCCGTTATATGGCAATTCCAACAAGATAATGACCCGAAGCACACGGACAATTCTATCAATGTTCTGGAATGGCCATCGTCTAGTCCAGACTTGAACCCTATAGAACATTTGTGGGGTGACGTAAAAACTGCAGTAAGTCTTAAAAATATAACCAACATGGACACTCTTTTCGAGGAAGTGAAGGTGGCATGGGAGTCCATACCTGTGGAACGATGTCGACGTTTAATATTATCAATGCGCAGTCGATGTGAGGCTGTCATTAAGCAAAAAGGGTTTGCAACAAAATATTGAGGAAAGGATTGGGCGATGACTTAATGCAACAAAAAATTCTAACAGAAGTTTTATCGTTTCCAATTAGGTGTCGCTGTCGATTTGAAGAAATTTGATTTAAATGTTAAAAAATAATTAAACTTGAATGATCAGTTAAGTTATTTTTTTATCGTTTTGTTAACTTTTTAATATATTAATGAAAAAATATAAAACAAGTCAAAAAAAAACTTAACTAAATTTTTTTGATCATATATTGTATGGGTTGTAAAGCGTTTCCAATTAGTCGACCACAGCTGTAGGTGCGGGTAAAATAAATTATTATTAAAGTTTAAATTATATGAATTTTGGGTAGTTTCATTTCCCCTGACCATCAAAGTTAGTAGTACATTATGTAATTTTTTTCTTAAATTCTTTTTTTATATGAAGTTCGACTTACGACTTAATCGACTTATGACCGATGACCAGGAACCTATATCGGTCGTAGTCGAAGAATACCTATATTTTGACACTTCTACTTGACGAAAGAAACATTAGAGGTCTCGCATTATCCTATGTTATATGTAGTGGTTTGAAAACTGCTGATATTAAGGCTGTTTTAAGGCTTAAAAGTACAATTAGAACATATTTTTTAGAAAATAACGCTGAAAGAAACATTGCCACCATTCAGGCTCTATGACCGTTTAAAAACCTGCACTAATACCGTCAAATAGCTTGAAATTTTTAAATTTTCTAGTACACCTTATAACTACAGGATTTTAATTCACTTTCCACTGTAATTATAGAAATATAAAAGTCTCCCTAAAAGAAATATGTGTATAAAACGTTTGGAATTAATTCTCATACCCAATATGAGGCAACATGAGCAAGATGAAAAGAAGTTTGCACAACTTTTTATAACAGTTTTCATTCATTAAATTGAATTTAATTTTATATCACGAAATTTAATCAGCGAATAAAGTGCGAATAGAATGAACATAAAAAAAACAAAACTTTTCTAATTCTTTTTTGATAAGAAATTAGAGAAATTAAATTCGAAACAAAGTTGAAATAGAAAAAATAATAAATTTAAGAAGCCAATACACAAACCACCTTTGAAAAAATTATACAAAATGGGACTTTCTTTCCAATAATTATTTTAAAGTTTATAAACAGTTTTTAAAAAATCTTTTGTACTAAAAGTATTTTTTTTTTTAATATTTTTAATTCAAATTTATAGAAAGAAGATCTCGAGCTTTCAAATAATTTACTTCAAATGAATACAAAGAAAACAAGAAACACTAACAATTAGCTTGAATTCTTTACATACATATGTTGCAAATATCTACACACATACCCACAAAAAGAGTTTTTAGTTTATGACAGGAAATTAAACAAATTTCTTGTAGATTTTACATTACAAAAGAAACCAAACACACACATATTGACACATAAACTCAGTTGCCAAAGGAAATGCATTATTTAAATACAATACGAAATATGTATGTATGTACGTACACATATATGGGCAACACAGAAAACAAATTGCCTTAATATTTGTGTAATTTAACATGTGCACACTTAAGTATGCATATGCATATGAATATGTGAGTGAGTGCATGTGTTCATGGAAATGGTTTCACTGTTTTATTTAAGTTTATGCTCTTTGTTGAACTACCAGTTACAAGTACAAATTCCTCTCTCTCTCTTTCAATGTACACAAGAGTGTTGTTTAAATTTCCCTCTTTTTCTCATTTCTCTTCGCCATCTTTCTAAAGAACTAATTACCTCGTTTAATATGTTGAGTAGACAACAACAATAATACACTGCCACTAATATGTATGCATAAATGTATATGTGTATGTTGTGTTGTGTTGTTAGTCTATTAGAATGCTCGTATATGTATGTGTACATTAGATTCTGGTTCTATATTGTGTTACATTTTTTTTCTGACTATTGCAGAAGAAGTATTTTTAATGTAAACAACATGTCTGAACTGAATAGGCAACTAATTGATGCATAAATGTCTAGGGCAAGTACAGTGTAAGTGAGTTATTAAAATTAATTTTAAAGTTTAACACACATTTTTATAAAAATTAAATATTTTATCGATCAAGGGTTAATAACAATTAAATATTTTATCAATAACAAAACCCCCTACAATATGCTACAAAGTTTATTAAAACTTAATTTTTAAATATTTTTTTTAAAAATTCATTTGCCAATTTTATTACAATTGAATGAAAACGATATCGTTTATATATTTTAAAAGCATATGCTAAGACTGTGAAATTTTATGAACATTTTTGAATTTATGGAAACCCTTATAAATAACTGAAATCGAGGGGCAAATAAATGTCTCGTCTCTCTAGAGAAAGTTATTGAACAAGCTCTGCTGTAGTCATAATCCGGACTGAAGGGTTGCAATGACCAATTATGTATGTATGTAATACTGCAACAGCCAATCTCACATAAATTTGATCCTTTCGGTTATCTTAAGGTTAAGTTAATATAAGCTTAGTCCTTCGATTAGCCAGGATTGGCAGCAAAACGGATACGTAATCCAATCGATATCAACCAAGAAATTACTGAAAAAACTCATTCACATAGATTTTAATGTTGACAGTTAAATAAACGAAATGAGCTATGAACTTTGCAAACATATTTAATTTTTCACAATTTGAAAGCTTTTCTGCAGAATTAACTGGACAGAAATATCAACACAGTTTGACAGCCGCAATAGTTATCGATATCGATAGTTCTGATGTAGCTAAAAAAAACACACGATATTTATGATTATGCTTCACTGCCCGCGCAGATCGTTCAACTGTAAACAAGGGTCAATAAATTTGAATTTTTAATTTTTTTTTGTAGACAAAGTTCAAGAAATCTTTTATTATTAAAAATCTGTTCAATTTTATTACTGAAAGAGATTATTTTTGGAAACATTTCCAATTAATAACAAACAATTCTTTAAGGCTCTTGTACTTTCAGAACTGTTGAACTGTATCTGTACCAGACAATAATGATGAGAGCATTGTAATGTAATTATTTGATAAGAAAATTTTTTGAATTCTTTTTCCCATAAGGAAATATTTGTATTGTTTCATTAATTATTTATTTATTATTTATGTATGTATAAGAATGTGAGTGTATTTATTTAATTTTCATTATTTATTTTTTAATAATTCATATAAAAATTATTCAATTAAACAAAAAAAAAAGTGTGATTAAATTCAACAACCAAATATGTTGTCGAACGTCAAAATATATTCAAAAAAAAACTTCAAGCAACGAAAATAAAATTATTATTCATGCGTAGAAATCGTAATCTGAAGACACATGCGACAAACAAAGAAAAAATAGAAACTCTTCGTTCGCTCATTATACAAACGTATTAAAAATAATTAATTAATATGCAAAATTTGAGGCGAATGAATAAATACAACAAAACCACATTAAAAAGCTAAATTAAAATACTAAAGAATCGATAGTGAATAATCAAATCAATCTCTAACGATTTGTTTTATAAATAATTCTCCTAGAAATTGTTCTTTTGCCGTACAATGCTGTCTTTACATATACGCGTGAGAAGTTTTTTCAATCAGTTTCAATAGAAAACCGTAAAATCATACCCGACTGCATGCAAAAATTATATGCAATGCTGTAACGTTTGATAAGATAATTAAATTTTTTTGTTGAAATAAAGAAAAAAAAACTTGTTTTTTGAGACCTCAAGATTTTTTACAATTTTTCTTTTATCTTCTTTGTTCTTTGGGACTCACTAGCCCCTTTCTTTTGTCAACCTTTATTCACAAACAAATTAAAACTGTTTTTATAAATAAATTATTTGATTTTTTACCGTTTTTAAATAAAATCTTTAGTCTGCTGCATATAAATTAAGTCCACACATTAGAAATTGCTCTCACCGTAGAACTTTTTGTAGGTTAATAGGGCAGAGGAGTAGCAGAGTGAGAGGTACCCAGCTCTAAAAGCCATTCAAGCAAGCAAATTTTTAATTCTTGTTTTTTAAAATAATTAACACTTCAATGAATTTGCAAAAAAAATTTTTAGCAAATTTAAATAAATAATGAGTTACGTATTATGAAATATTGCAAATCTCTCTCGAAGTAGAAGAAGAAGAAAAATGACAATTTAATTACTGGGAAGTAAATTCTGTAAAAGTTATTTAGAAATTGTGATTTTGGTTACGCCAATTTATTATGAGAATGGTGGTCTAAATTTTGCTGAAATACTGAAATACTAAACCCCAATTCCGACATTATTTAAGCAAATTAGACAACCAGAGCACAGAATTTTGACGTCAAAGATTCACAACACTTTGGAATGACAGATTGTAGATGGTAGATAATGAAATGGCCTAACCGTTATACCACAAAACCAATAGGAAACCCTTGAATAAGACTGGATACGAAAATATGTATCGCGGCATGTGTTTCACACCAATTTACTTAAGAAACGCTATGGAATCTAATGCCTCTATATATCGCTGCTGAATCGCAGCAAGACTGACGATTTTTGATAAAAGATAACTACGGATAGTGAAAAAGTGCATTGAATGGTTATAGTCGAATATTCAAAAGGATTACAGGATTAAATCCTAGCTCTTCGCACCACCCATGTTTTATCGATGAGAGGCGGAGCTATATGATAAATTTCTGAAAAACTTTTTATGGCAGTTTTATACATTCTGAGTGTTTTTGTCAGAAAACTGCAAAAAGGAGCACTGGTATCTGGGTGGACACGTTCGGAGGCTAGTAATACCACTTAATGGCTTCTGAAAAAGCTGTAATTGCGAGGAAGAAGAGAAGGCCAGCGAACATATTGTCTGTCATTACCTAGCACCAGAGGTGATTTGGTTCAAATACATAACTTCATAAAACTATCAGGTTGATTAAGAAATGTCAGTCGTGATTTTAAAGGTTCAATTAGTCGTGACTTAACCATAACCATATAAATCAGCTGTTTTAACCAACTTTATGGACATCACTGTTTTCGATTATAGGTGACTTACCATAATGCCATAGTCATAACGATAACCATATGTACCAATTGAATTTTGGTTTTTTGCCATAACCATAAACAGCTGTTTGCTGAATTTACTTACATGTATACACATTTTTTTTGTTTACTTTTGTACTTTTGAAAAATACATATGTGCAATTAACGTAAACAGCTGTTTATGGCTATGGCAGCACTGATTGCTGCTAATAGTAAATTTACGGTTGTGGATTATGTTACGACTACAGCGTTATGGTAAAGTCACGACTAATTGAACCTTTAACCTAACATAGTTTTTTTAATCAACTTCCAAGCATGATATTTGTGCTAAAACATGGTCATTCGATAAACTGCTATCCTTTCCAGAGTCTATGCCATAAACGATCCTCAATGAAAAAACATTTCGAAAATAAATTTTGTTTACTTTGTGCAACACCTGACATTAATAGTTTGTTTCTTGACGTTATGCAAACACATTCATGATATTATAACCCATAAATATGTCTTGTTCATATTAAATAATTTTTTATTTTATTTCCATATTCTTCTTTATAACCTGCATTTAATGCGTCATAATATTAATTTAAATATTATTTTTAATATAATTAAAACTTTAATTGGTATTCCCAAGGGTTAAACACTTCAAAGGTTGTGCGCTTCTCTTGCCACCGAAATGATCATCCACAATCACAAAGTCTTTATATTTTCGCAGTGGAATTTGTGTAGTTAAAGATTTGATATCTTAATTGCTTTAAATCCAGTTTAATTGTGTGTTAATAAACAAAATAATCAACAACAACAAAAAGCTTGCAAACAAAATATAATAAATTAAAATGTGTTTTTTTCTGTTTCAATCTTCGTACTTCCATTTTAATTTATTTTGTTTTTAACGAAACTGTTTTTATTTTGTTTATGTTGATGTTTTTTTTCTTTCTTTTTTTATAAATTCATTACAACACTAAACGTAATATTATTAACCTTTACAAAATAAAATTAAAATCAAATTCAAAATTTTTTAGACTTTTGTTTAATCCGAGTGCTATTGTTTAATTGTGTTGCTTTATTTTATTGTTGTTCATTGTTGTTGCAACATATTTGATCTTGGCACAATGCAGTGAAGCATGACCTGATAGAAGCACAAAGATTAATTATAATGAAAATATAAAATAATTTTTATTATTACAATTATTGAAATCATAATTATGGGATAAAATAAAATATTTAATTTGAAGACTACATTTTATGTAAAAAAGCATAAATTGAATACAATTCGATACCAGAGGGATTATTGTTTAAATAAGAAATAAATACGAAGTAAAAAAAGAGAAATAGGTCTCTGAAAAAACATATTTTTAATGATTCGCACATATGCATGTATGTACATAACAGTAATCATCAATTCCTCAAACGTTTTATTTGATTTTTGTTTTTCCAATGATGTTTTTCCACCTAAGTTTATACTTGGCAAGTTGCAGTTTGGCATGCGTCGATAGCTACAAGCAACAGCTATTTGAAAATATACCTTCCTTAGTTGTTCTATTCACAACTAAAATGCATACGTTTCTAGTCAAGCACTATCAATTGTACCCCACGCTCCCCGTCTAGGGCTGCATCTAATTCTTATCAACCCAAGAAGGTTAACCAACTTCTCATTACTAGTTTTACAAATAAAAAAAATTAAGGCCGTTTGCCCTCCTCAAAAAAATTCTCTATCTAGGCATTCCTTATCCCCAATCAGACAAAGAATATAAGGTTTACAATGAAATGTTGTAATTGTTAATAAATAATAGGACCCATAAAGCTAATTTTCTTTCCACTACACCTAATGCAATAGGCCAAAACATTTTATAAAGAACATCGATTCTATACAAGAACAAGTGGCAACCCTAGAATTCTAGAAAACGCTACAGAAACTGAAACAGATCAAAGACATTATAATTAAACGAGGCAGTTCTTTTGTTAAAAAAAATGCTTTCGTATAAACCATTTTAAAATGTTTTATAAACAATCGATCTTTTGTTTAATTTTTCACGGTTTATAACTGCTCAATACATTACCTCTACCGGTTAACTATACCGTTAACTACATAAAATTTTCCTATGATGGCTTTTGTGGCATTAAGCGATATGGCATAGAATTTTAAAATATTACATGCTGTGCTGTGAGTAAGGAATTGAAAAGTTAGGCCAAATCTGACAAGTTATTTTTGTAACTCTAAAAAACATTATTAAACCCAGTTCATAGTTTAACTTGATGATTTATGGTTGTTAATTATTTCCATATTTCCTTCGGAAAAGTTTTAAATCAAATTCTATGAAGAAAAATAAAAATTTAATTACTTTTTTATAAAAACCAGTATTTTATTTACGTTGTCTACTTTTGTTGTAATACTAATTAACAACAAAAATTAACACAAATATAAGTAACAAGATGTTTAGAATAAATCTCTTGGTTCAAAATCACTCTCCATGGCTATCTGCCGGTCTGGTTCACTGTCTGTGCTTATCTCAGATCACATAAAAGCTTAGCTTAATGACCAGATTGTAAATAAAAGCTTTCATATAGCCATTTATACCCAGTATATTGCACAAATGTAGACAATAAGCCAATGTTTTGAGGGAAGCGAGAGCAACAAACGATTTCATATACAAAAATCGTTGGCCAATCTGTAAGGCAACAGTAATCATTCAACCACCAACGGTGATTAACGTTTGTAATTTAATTTTATTTTTTCAAAAAACAAAAATTATTTAAAAAAAACAAAAATTTCAAAATTAATAACGTAAAGCAATAACGTAAACCGTACGTAACCACAAACGTAAACGCAAAAACCAGTTTGAAAAATTTTCATACAAATTTTTTTGGCTAGTTTTTTGCTAGTTTTTGTTTCTTTTTCCTTTTTTAATTTATAAAAAAAACTTCATTACAAAGTATTCTTTATGCATAACGTAACGTAAAATAAAATAGAAAAAAAATTGATTAATTTAAGCAAAAAGGAAAAAAGAACAGGAAAAAATACATGACAAGAGAAGAATTTCTTTTTGTTTTTATTTTTTCTTCATAAACGTGTTGAGCATTTATAAATTATTGAAATAAATTTTATTATTAACACACTAAAAATAAAATAAAAACCAAACAAAAAAAAAAACGAACGTGTGGCATAAAACTTTAATAAGGATTCTGCGTCGTGTTATAATTCTTTTGATAAAATTATAGGAAAATATAAATTGAAAACGTGAAAAAACAACAAATTGTTTAAATTCAATTTCCATACAGAAAAACGTGAAGCATTGCAAACATAAATTAACGAAGATAAAAAATAAAAATGAAAAGTTTCATTTTAATAGCCTGTATGCTACAAACAGCATTGACAGCACCACAGGTATGTATCACACACTATACTTCTCCTATACCACAGTATCCATGCCTTTGATCTGTTTTACACTTCAATGCACTCTTAACATTTACTAGGTTAAATATTATTCTGATGATGGCCATTACATTCGTTAATGGCTGATGGACTGTAGTGTTAAAACGATGATAATGATAATAAAATTTTTGGTTTTTTTTTTTTTTTGTAATATTAATTATGGTAGTTTTTTAGATGCCCTTTTGCGATATTTAACCCGCTAAAGACCCATAGTAAACTAAATTTTTTTAATAAATTAGTGTTGAAAGAAATAATAGGAACAGTGAAGAATACATTTCCAAAGGGTCTTACATTTTTATTCACCACTGTTTAAACCAATTGTCTGCATTAGAAATTATGAATAAAAATTATGATATATTTACAGTGTTGAAAGAAGTAATAGGAACAGTACATAAATATTCCAAAATTTCCTTACATTTTTATTTATCACAGTTTAAACCAATTGTCTGCATTAGAAATTATGAAACAAATTTTTTAAACAACCTTAAAAGTAAAGCTGATATATATATACAGTGTTGAAAGAAATAATAGGGACAGTACATAAACATTGCAAAATTTTCTTACATATTTTATTTATCACAGTTTAATCCAATTGCGTGCAGAATAAATTAAAAAAAAAAACAAGCATCTCTTGCTCTCTTTATATCTTTCGATGTCTGACCTGAGGTTTAAACTCCGGCTTCACGTCTAATAAGCCAACACACCACCTACTAGACTACGGCGACTTCTTTTTACAAACATTACCATCACCATAACCCTTTATAAGTAATAACTTTTGACATTGTTTTTTAATTAAATTTAGAAAATGGAAAATAATTTCTAGAAGAATAGAGTATCAAGTATCTTCATACTCAAAAGAAGCTCCTTAATTCTAAAGGACTTTCTAAAGTTGTTCGATAAGGTTTAGGTCCTTTATAGGTACTTAATTTTCCTGAAAAGATGATACTTTTATTGAAATATTTGGGAGGCTTGGCCTGTACAAATTGCCAACTTAATAGCATTTTTCATTGTGTTCAAGAAATTTCGAAAATCGGCTTCTTATAGATTCACTAGCTGTAAAGACTATGGCGTCTTTAATTTTTGCTAAGTATTTCGGGATACTTTCTTCGAAAGGCTACTTCTCCATAATTTTCAAAAAGTACGGCCTTCTTGAGGAGGTCACATAGGCAACATACGACAAATGTCTGGCCTGCTCCAATCGACTGACAATTGTACTGCCCTCAGTCTATATGGGGTATTCCTATAAGATCTCCTTTAAACCTGTTGCATTGGCAATCTTCAGATCATGCACTTAAAGTTCTTATGGCATTGTTCTCTGACACCGTGTAATACGTTAGCTTCACCCTCAACATAACTCCACTTCCCTACTAACAATTACTACTTAAACATAGCAGACGTAAATGTACCCTTGTCCTCAAAGGATTAATTATTATCAACATTGCCATACATTTTAAAAAAGAGTTGTATTTTTTAAAAATTTTCCACACATTCTCTTATTGGTGTTAATTGAACATCATCATTAAGAGCTGACTAATTAACCAGGTTACATGATGCTACATATGTAATAGCAAAAAAAAAATTACAACGACAACAACAACAATTTTACAAATGAGATTAATTTCTTTGAAAAAAAAAACGAGGAAAGAAAAACTGCATCATTAT
Source organism: Sarcophaga peregrina (assembly GCA_014635995.1). Lineage (NCBI taxonomy): Eukaryota > Metazoa > Arthropoda > Insecta > Diptera > Sarcophagidae > Sarcophaga > Sarcophaga peregrina. The sequence goes on from CM025793.1 coordinate 22,100,331, forward strand.
AGTGAGTGATAAAAGTGTTAATTTAAATATAAAATATTTACCTTCTACCCCCTTTATTTATGTACGTTTAATGAGTTGCAAAAGCCTGTGTGAGCGTATGTGTTAAAAAAAGGGTATTTAAAATACTTTGAAATTTTTAAATTTCAAACGATAAATATAATGGAAGAGATTAAATAAAGAAAATCATTTTTAATATTCGCTTAAATGAAGTGCAATTGTATTATAGAAAAATTTACATACGAATTTGCAATGTAAAGCCTTTAGTGGTTGAAAAGTTCTACAAACGCTTGATTTTATTGACTCTACAAAGAGACAGCAGTTGTCATAGCCATATTCAAATGGAAATCAGAATCATAAGCAGCGGAAGTTAAAAAAAAAGCCACCATATGAATGAAAAAATAACTTGCGACAACTAAGCGGCCAGAAAACCTTATTATAAAATGTTTTATAATTATTTTCGTGATTTTACATTCTAGGTTTCAATATGAATTCGTTATAGCCTAGTAGGTAGTATGTTGACTTATTAGAAATGAGGCCCCGGTGCAACCCCAGGTCAGACATCTCAAGCAAAATGAAACTACTTCTTCTCAGCAGATTTGTGGAAAATAATTCTGGAAATAAAATAAAATAGCCATGAAAGTTTCTGTCACGAAACCTACCTAAATTTATTTAATTGGTCATTACAGCCCTTTAGTCAGGATTACAGCCTAGCTTTTCACATCTCCCGTATTGAACGTGTTAATTTCATGCATGAATGGCGAGACATACAGTTTAAATTCGAGAAACTTGAGAAACTTTTTCATTGGCAATTTTATTTTACTCATAAAGTTCTTACCAGAAGACTGTTGAAAGGATATCCGAGCTAGTTTGAACCATGAGCCATCGCCTAACAACGCAACACATTACCAACTAGACTACGATGACTTTTCCCCGCTCGAATATTGCAGAACTAGCTGTAGTGTAATCTTTACTGATTACCTGCTTTAAGCTGACTTCACTGGTGTGAACTGCAGTCACTACCTTATCCAATAAAATACTTTGCCCTCCCTCAACAAATATTTTTTATCTTTTTTATTATTCAAAATGTGATAAAATTTTTCAATAATTTATTGCCTTTTTTATTTATTAAATTATTGTTTATTTTTTCATTTAAAACTGCAACTGGATACATAAATGTTCATAAATTAAATGCATTTAAAAATTAAAAAATAAAACATTTTATCCTGATTATGGCAACAATAATTTGATAAAAATGCATACTTTTACTACTGCAGTATGTGTGCACATACGTTTATAATACATATTTACATAATCCCATAAATTAAATAAACTTCTGGTCAAAATTCAAGTTTCAATTGAAAAACTAAACTAAAATTGTACTGACAAAAAACCAAAGGAAAAGCAAAAAGAACTGCGCCATAAACAGCATTAAAAATCTAAATATTTATGCACACATACATAGATTCATACACACATGCATACATAATGCATACAATGAAAACGTTATGAAAATATTTTCATAATGTTTACTAGAATCATAATATTATCCCTATACTCATACATATTTACGTGTGGTATACAACAACAACAAAACACAGTAGACTTTGAATTAAAATCACAAAAATTTCCATGAACAAATTGGTTACGAATACATTAAATTTCCGATATTTAGAAAATAAACTGATGAATTATTCATAGGCTCTATAAAACATTGGTAGTGTGTATTTGTATTCGCATAGAATGATAAATAATTCTTATAACTGTGATTTCGACCGTAATATATAAATAAAAATATTATTTGGGACAACTGCATATATGTATATAGCAGTCACAGAAACGAGTGTCAAAGGGGAAATTATAAAAAAAGTTAGGGGTTAGCATATATGGCATCTCAGGTAAGAGGCCTCAGGTATGTTAACATATTGCTTCCTTTGTAAAACATTTCCTAACATCATAAAGTTTACTAGTTCTGTCCAAAGCAGTAACCTGCCTACATCAAACAATGGTTGTACAAGTTGTACAATTGAGCTTACCGTCTATGAAAGAAATATTAGGCACTGCCTTATATTGAGTAACAATAGAAAGAAATTAGCTAAGTTCCTTGTTACTATACCCAATTCAATAACCTAATAATAATGGCAGTTTGGCAACTCTTTTATTCTAGAATCTACTGCAAAAGTACAATTTTTTTGAAAAATCTATATTTTCTTTAGAAAATGAAAATACAATCCGAAATTCCGAAAATTCTACTACACATGCATACATATATAACTGGTCAGTAGAACCCTTCAGTCAGGATTATGGTTTAGCTAAGTATAATGTCATATGATAGGCCCAATTGCTGATTGCCGACTATCCTTCAGATTTTGACAATCAGAAGCGTTATTGTCGGTAGAACATACATTACAATGATGTATAGGCCTGACTATAATTTATAATTTTGACAATTTCTGGCACAACAGGTCAATTTTGACGACCATAATTCTCTGTTATGCCTTAAAATCACCAATTCCGTAGTAAGTGGAAACAACTTTCATATGTTCTTCAATAAAACCACTCATTTACACTACTGTCTAGGCTATAATAATCATTTCCTATATAAGATTAAAACATTACAAATCAAATATTGCATTTACGCCTTTTGAAAACTTATCAGATTAATGCAAATCGTATTTGAAGCACTTTTCCTTCACAGCAGTTGTTAGTTGGACTTGAATTGGAATTAAAACTAAACTTCTAAGACAACAATAAAAGCAATCTTTACATATTAAATTAATTTCGAAACCAGAAATAAAATACAACATTAGCATTAGAAATGTTAACATGTACGAAAGATTAGGTTGGACCGATTATCAAGTCAATATTGAATACGAAAACAAACTCATCTTAAACAAATTTAATGTGATTCAATTGCAATAAAACAGAAACAAAAACAAAAACAAGAATAACAACAAAGTAGAGAAGGTAATTAATTTATTTAATAGACTTGAACTTCAAACGCACACATCACATTTAATTACACTGTATTTCATCGAGTTATGCACATTTGATTTGATTATAATTATATGGTTGGCACTATCATATAATATTAAGTGGCTAAATTAGTCACTATAAGAAGACCTTTGGGACCTCTTTCAGAATTATTAAATACGAATAGTACGAGTCAAGTGTAAAAGTAATTATCGGGTAATATCAAACAAAACAGTGACTTTTTAAGAAAACTTAAGTTTTTTTTCTACATATGCCACAAAGACTAGTGGTCTTACTTTTCACTCCTGTAAGGTTGTCGTAAATTATATAGCCTCTCATCTTATTTTTTTATTGCTTGAGCTTCCCCTGTGCTACAGCAGCTTCTAGAATGAAAGGGTTGCCGTGAATCGATTATAATAATTTTATATAAACAATAGAGAAAAAGTTTAAATCATTAAAACAGATTCTAGAATGATTGGGTTGCCATGTATCGATATAAACTACAGAGAACAAGCTTAACTGTTTGACTGTTAAGCGATTCTGGGGAGTAAGTTCGAAAACTGCTCGAAAACTGCAATTAATTATTATAATAAAAAATCTACAAAATTTTAATAACCTATGTATAAAGATTTAGATTTTATTTTAGCTTTTTGACTAAATTTTTCACTGAAATTCGCAGCGCACATGGGATTTTTGTAACAAATGAACGCAGCGCTTTTGCGCCGCGTAGTAGTCAAACGGTTAAATCACAATAGCTAATTCTAGAATGATTGGGTTACCATGTAGTGATTATAATAACCTTATTTAAACTACAGATAACAATTTTAAGTTACATTGATTTCTTTAAAATTTTTTTGCAAATTTTTTGAATTTCAAAAAATTTTTTTCCCTTAAACTTCCATTTAATTTCATATTTTGCATAAAACTAAATCATTGTCATTAAATGTCAATTACATATTTTCGATTGACCAGTCATTTTAAAAGTAATTAAATAATCTTCTTACTTACTCTCTCACTCATTCGCTCGAAGCCACAAAAAATGCTTCCTATTTCTAAAATTCAAATGCTGCATAATTAGAGGCCAAAAAATCGAAATAAAATTAATTACAGCACTTTTATACATTAAAACAAAATGGCATTTATAATTATAATTCCAATTCAAAATGTAACATAATCTGCGAATTGGCAATTAAATTTATGGAGTTATCAAAGCATTGTTGTCATCATGATCAGCAGCAGCAGTAACAACAACACCATCACTATTATTATTATTATTGTCATAGCAATTGTTTATCATAATATTCTTTAAATTACTGAGAAATAATAATAATAATACACATACATACCTACCTACATAATCATTTATATAGTTAATTACATGCAAATTAATTTTTGAATTTATACGATTTATTCTGTTCAAAATTATAATTTTTGGCATTTAAATTTAAATGGAAAAAAGAAAAGTCTTAACAAGAAAACAAAAATCAAAATGGCTTTTCATTTAGTCAAATTACTGAAGCCCGGTAGACTTCGCTAATCTACAGTTCATAACCGATCAGTGATACTTCTATAGCTATAGATCAGAAATTATTTGCTTTGCTAGGTTGTAGCTACGCTTACAATAGGTCTTTCTTTTCTCAAGAATTTTCCATCATTCACTAGAAATTTTATTTCAGCACCTCAACTTGAACCGCGCTCCTCTATTTATCGTTTATCAAATTCCTTTTCCATTTGCTGTTTAGCTGACTTTTGTGTTCTAATTCCCTAAGAACAAATTCAAACCAAAGTCCTCTGCTTTTTTCCAAAGTGTTTCTTTTCCTCCTTTTTATAACGATGGAAAACGATTCTACAGTGCATCTTAAAATGTAACAGTAGCAGTATATTTTCTAAGATATGATTGAGTGAGGTTAGATAAGAGTGGCAAACCATTCAATTGAATAATAATATATTCAATTTTTGAACAGGTACGAATACTTGCTTAGGTATACGGTAATCAATATTCACTTTGTTAGAGTAGTTGCTATATCCACTTAAAATATCCTAAAAAATTTCTTTCTTTCTAGACAATCACAGGAGTAATATACAAACATACAAATAGACATTCGGTTTTATATTTACTAAACATACATGTTTATACAGATAATTAAATTTATTACCAGCAATAATAATATATAAAATTAATTAAGAAACAAAACATGATGATGTGTTTTAAAAAATTAAAAAAAAACTAATTTTTTTATGACAGAAGCATGACAAATAATTTAATTTGAAATTAATTTTAAATTAACAAAAAAAAAACTAAATACAAAAAAAAAAAATAATCACATTAGAAATAATAAAACCAACAACATTTAAAACTCATTAAAAATTTTAAAATAAAATTCTCTTTACAACAAAAAAAAAAATCAGTAAAAAGAAATTATTATCATTAATAATCTTTACAAAACTATTGCATGTCACTGTATGAATGGATTTAGAAAAATTAAAATAAAATTTTATTTTTATTGTTTTCTTCCATCTACTCTAATTTAAAATATTTTATGACAACAAAAAAAAATAGAGTAAAAATTAATAATTCTAAGCTACTTTATAATGTAAATCGCTTAATGGTGTAAGCAAAACAAAATAATTGAAATTTAAATATTCATTAAGAACCACTAAGGAAATCTTTATTGTTTGTGTTAACGTTTTAAATAATTAATCATAAATCGTATTTTATTGTATAATAGTCTCTGCTATAATTTTAATTGAAATAGAAATTGACAATGAATTCAATAGCAAATGCACGTGCAGACCTTAAAAGGAATGCATTAATAAAAGACTTGAATAAGCATAAGACAGCCAGGGTTTTTGTTAAAAAGTTTTTTCATATTACAGATTTTAAAATAAGGTTTCACATGCTGCTATTATAAGCTAAATAAAATAAAACTTAGGTTCGTGCTCAACCTAGCGGACAAAGGATAATCATTCTGAATATATTCTGACTTAATTGGTCGTTAACCTTTCACTCAGGATTACGTCCTAGCTTCTCAAGCCACTTATGTGGTATTTGTTCATTTTTTTTTATTAATTATGATTTACGGGAACTTTTATTTATTTTATTTTATTTATTTATTTATATATTGATTAACTCCAGTACAACATGCATTTAATCTTGTTTAATAGTACTATTTATACAATGTTATGATTAAGTTAATAGTTATATATATATATATATATATGTAAGGCAAAAAATATCAGAAGGCAAAAGTTACATCAATTTGATTCGAGTTAAATTTAAGTTTAAGTTAGCCTTAGATTTCATAAAATCAAATGTTGAATTTTAAAGAAAAGAAAAGTGTGTTGAAATTGATTTTTTAAATTGCATTACATTGCTTTTTAATTGAATTTCTGGCGGAAGTTGATTCCATGAACGAGTAGCATTTATATAAAAGTGCCTTGCAGACACCTGTTTTCTGTACCTTACAGCATTTATCCTGTAGCCTCTATTAGTTCTAGAGAATTGTAGTCTGGTAAATAGATAATCTGGTTCCTTTAAATAAATAATCTTGTGTAAGAAAATTAGCATTCGATACTTTAAAAGGCTTTCCAGAGTCATATTATAGATTCTGTAGGAAAAATGCGAGATACTACTATATCTACTGCGTTCAAAAATATATCTTGCTATGTTGTTATATGTTACGTTAAGTTTATTCCTGCTAACAGAATCCAAGCCCGCAAAAAGCTCACATCCATACAATAGAGTTGGAATTAGGTATGTCTTCGCCAAGAGCATTCGTATATTGAAAGGCGTAAAGGATTGAGTCCCGTAGAGGTTCCTCAGCATGGCGTACGTTTTCCCACAAATTATATTAACATGATTAGTCCAGGAGAGTTGGCTATTAAAAGTAATTCTTAAATTCTTAGCACATTGCACTATTTCTATGGGCGAGTCTCCAACGACTAATGGTGGCAGTAAATTCGGCAAAAAGCCAATTTTTCCAATTATGCGAGCCTTTGATTTATTAGCGTTTAAGCAGAGACTATTTGCAGTAGCCCATTCAAATATATTGTTAAGGTCCTGGTTCAGTCTCAATACACAATCATCAATCGGCTTACATTCGAATTCCACAGTGAGTAATTCGAGAAGGTAGGTCATTTGAATATATTATGTATAGCAGAGGGTCGAGAATTGAACCCTGTGGTACACCTCTTCGTACTGCGCTGCTAAATGATTTCAAATCACCATAGTGCACTGTCTGGCTTCTATTATACAGGTATGTACGTAAAAGTTTAACTGCTGATGTTGAAAATTTAAAGGTATTTATCAACTTGTGACAAAGAATGTCATAATCAACAGTATCGAAAGCTTTAGGAGTGAGCTTAGAAGTACAAGAAAAGAAGAACCATGTTCTGAGACTTTTTTGACCTCAACTCCTCTACAACATCCCACTAAAGCCGTATAAAGCAGCTGTGTCAGGTCTGAAACCAGACTATCTGTTAGTCAGTAATGAATTGTCGCACCAATGCCTGCCTATTTTGTTCATGGACAAACGTTCAAAAACCTTAGACAAGTTACGGTTAAAATCGGCAATTGGTCTGTACCTTTCCATCAGGTTTGGTGGTAGGGGACAATTCTCGCGAGCTTATACATGAAGGAAATTCATCAGACTGGTGTTAACATAAGTGGGTTATATATACAATAATATAGCCAGTATAATCTTCAAGGATTTCGGATATTTCATTCGTAGCCAATTGTATTTGATTTGATGCCTAGAAATGATCTCGCACGTCCCCAATGTTGCGTTCGAAAATTTAAGTCATTGTCAAAATGCTATAAATATAAGTCGACTTTAAGCGACCGATTTTTGAGAAACTTTTCATAGCAGTTTTATTTACTTATAGAGTTTTTATCAGAAATCTGTTGAGAGGAAATTTTTTACATTTCATTGTATTCGTGATGTCTGGGTTGAAATTTGAACCACTGTCTCACGTCTAACTCTTGATAAAATTATGATATAATGGGTGAAGTCCCTCATTACTACTCCTAATATAAAAGAATTCGAAATGCACTTGCAGAGGGCAATGTTTTTAGGTAATAAAAGTTGGCAACCCTGTCGTTCTAGGGCCTAGGAACGAAAAGAAATAAAAAAATTCTCCACAATTCTTGCAGTATTGCCGCAGAGATGAAGTGAAACAATGACATACAAAACAATCTTTCTACCACTTTTACTAAATATCCTATGGCCAACACAAAGCGTCTTAAAACCTTTGTCGAAAATGTAGGACGTATACCACTACCAAGTGATGGTCAAGAACAACCACGAAAATATTAACACGTTGACTGCCGCGACAATTTTCTGGAAACTGGCCAAAAAACCACAACTTGATTTTTTCACACTAGTAAGTACGAGTTAACTCGTAGTTTGGCTCCCTAAAAGAGAACACAATCTACGAGATATCTCGTAGCCGGCAGTCAACGTTTTAAACTTCGAACAGAAGCTTTTTAACAAAACCGTAAAGCCATTTAATGTCGACTTGCCTCTGTTATTTAAAACAAGAAGAACAACAACAATTTAATGTAATTAAATTAAGACGAAAACTAGTTAAAACGTATGAATAAGGCTTTAATTATAAATGACTGGCGAGCAACATTTCAAATATCCACTCAGTAACCTATTTAATGCACAAGGTAAACGGATACACTGACTGACACAGAGTAAATGGAAAAATTAAAAATAACAACAACAGAAATGGCAAAAACAAGGCAAAAATGAGGTTTTTTTTTGCAACAGAAAGATCTCAGGAAAAAAACCAACGAAACGAGTTTAAATTGCGAAATTGTTTTTGAAACTTGGCGAGCAACTTTAAGTTTTATGGCTAAAAGAATTAATAGAATCACAATAAAATGAATAAAACAGGAAACTGAACTATTCCTCTCCTCCCTCATAGCCATCGAATAACAATAACAGTACAGATGACTAACGTTACAACGTTACAGTTAAGGTATGAAGAGTAAACAGCAATGCCTGCATAATTTTTGGTTATTTTCCATAGAAATTAAATTAAATTTTATCGCAAATAAGAAAATCATAAAAAAGGAAATAATTTAATTGCCAAATCACCAAAAATTAAATAGTAAATGGAGAAGCAAAAAATTTACAATTTAATTAAAAATTATACCGGAATCCTTTCCATTAGAACGACGAGAATAATGAATTTAAAAAGGTTGTCGTCGTCGCCTAATTTATGAAAAAAAAATTACGATACGAGCTTGTAATTCTTGTCCTTAACCCAAATGGATTTCTTTTTTACTTTCCATTACAAAGAAATTGAGTCATTTTAGCTTTTAAAAGAAGAATTAAGATAAGAACGAATTCTATTGACAGTACTAAAAATTTTTGTAATGAACCTATAGTCCTAGGATACAAATATTTAAAATGGAATTTCATTTAAAGTTTCTGCTTGGAAAAAAAAGTCTGAATGGTTAGACGAAAAATATAAGGAAACGACGCTTTATAGCCCAGGGGCTGGGCTGGAGAGCATTAAGCAGTCCTGTAATGGTTCACTAATTAAAATAATAATCTTTTGACAATTAATGAATTTCTTTCAAATTAATTTAATGTAATAATTAATCTAATAAAAGTTAAAGTTACCAAACATAGCCTGCCTATTAAGTTTAAACACAATTAGACTCTTTTTTAAATTACCAGCATAAAATTATTCAATTCAAAAGAAAGAAATATAAAAATCACCTGAAGTACAAACAAGCCCCAAAAAAGGATACACGAAGAATCCGAAAAAAGGATTTCATAGAAATCAAAAGTGAACTGCCGATTTATGTTAATTTCATTCAAGCATTTTAAGTGATAAAAATCATTATTTTTAATACCAAATAAAAAAGAAAGAAACCAAGATTGAGTTATAAAGGTTACGGCCTAATAACCACGAAAAGAAAGTCCTTTTTGGCAAAAAAAAAAAAATAAATGCAATGGGAATTATAATTTTAATCTGTGAATTAAATCTGAAAATGGTCTCAAAAAAAGTAAATCTTTAAAGTATAATAAAGTGTTTGTAAAACCCTTATAAATTTAATGAAAAAGAATATTTTCTATTCTATTTTGCATATAAAAAAGTGACCCCCTCCTTAAGATTGCTAAAGTTTTGTAAAATTACAAGGAAGACAGGAAAGGTAGATCAATTAATTTCATTCCTGTCTAAACTTGATTAATGAAACTGAAATTGTGTCCAATTCATCCGCGAATACCACCGCATAAGATACTTTGAACAAGAAATTCAAAAGACAAGACATTGTAATACAATCGGACAGTCAGAACACCATTGGAACACTTAAATGATTTTAGATTGACTGACGAATAGTGTGGAATTATCTGGATAATCCAATCAGCTAAGCAACGAAAATAATGTCAGCCTCTACTAGATTGCAGGTCATTTGGAGTATTACAGCATTGTGCTGGCAAATGAGTTTAGAGTAACCCTTTCCTGGAAGTGGATAGAATACTGAAAAAGAGTGAAAATGAAGAATGGAGAAGATTCTGCTCAAGACAAATGGTTTTCGGACAATGTATCATTACAACCCTTTAGTCAAAGATTACAACCTAGTTTCTCACATCACCCATGTTGTGTGTGTTCATTTCATTATCTACAGTTTAAACTACTCATGGAAATTTTATTTATTTTATAAGATTGCTGAGAGTAGTCATTGATTTTACTTTTTTTTTTTATTTGACTTTGTTGGAGATGTCTTAGCTAGAATATAATAAAATACTAAAGGCTAAACTATGGTGACTTCAATTTTTAACTGGATAATAATAAAGAGGATATCACGCATAATAAGTATAATTTGCGATAACGAGAATGAATCATTAGGACTTCTATTTGGCACTAATTCTTTCAATGTGAAAAACTTGAGGGCCTATCTAGTAAGGGAGCTATCTTTATTATTGCTGAACAATATCCAAAAGTTTGTCAGGACAACAAGAGCAGAATAGACTTCATAGGAATACCCTATGTATACAGATATACTAAAGACAGTACATGCTTATAATTACAGTGCGACCTTACATAGACTGATGGCAATACCATAGAGTATATCGTCTTGGTGGTCTAGTTACTGCCAATATAAAAATGATAAACATTTATTAAATTGTATGCTTAAGTAAATGCTCTTTCATGTACATCATTTTCATACAAATTGTATATATAAAATGCATACATAGTACGGCAAGAAAAATGCAACACGATATGTCTTTCATAAGATCTGTTTCAAAATAACGGTACTATTTACTATTTCTTTTGCTGTAATTCTTTCAATTATAAGTTTTCAAAGTAACCACAATTTATTCCAAATTCTGCTTTAAAAAGTTAAATATTTTTGAATTAGTGAAAAAAGTGCAAATTTTTAGCGAGCAAAAAAAATGCAACATAATGAAAAAAATAGTTAAAGTAAGTTATTTATTTAATTATAATTGAAAATTTCTTAAATAAGTTATACAACATGTGTTTTGTAATAGAAGCAGCTCTCAGCTGACAGCAAAACTGCAATCATTAAAGCCTTAGAAGAAGGAAAATCCATGCGTGAAGTTGGACACCTCTTTGGTGTAAATCAATCAACCGTATGTCGGATTAAATCTCGATTTTCCTTGAGAAATAGTGTGGAAAGGAAACCAGGTAGTGGTAATCCTCAAAAAATTACCTCTCGCCAAGACCGCCAGATGATTGCACTGGTTAAAAAAGATCCACGGAAGACCGCAGTGGACGTTGCTAATTTCGCAAATGAGCAAATGGGAATCTCTATAGGCGTTCACACTGTTCGCCGTAGGTTGAAAGAGGCTAATTTGCATGCGAGACGACCCGCAAAGAAACCTCTCATCAGTGCAATCAATAAAAAGAAGCGCCTGGAATTTGCAAAACGTTACAAGGATTGGTCAAATGAACAATGGGCTAAAGTCTTGTGGAGCGATGAAAGTAAATTTTGTTCGAAGACCGCCTGGATAGAGATATTCTCCAAGATATCAACTTCCAACCGTAAAACATGGCGGTGGATCAATAATGGTGTGGGGTAAGGAACGATATGTTTAAAAAAAATTATTGATTTTACGTCACGTATTTACAGGTGCGTTTTCTCGTGATGGGGTAGGTCCCTTAACTCAAATCGAAGGAAAAATGGACGCCAAGAAGTACTGTGAAATTCTTGGAGAACACATGCTTCCTCATCTGCGGGAAAAAATGCCTCCTGGTAGCATATTCCAACAGGATAACGATCCAAAGCACTCAAGTCGCTTAGCTCGAAACTTTTTAAGCGACAATGATGTCAATGTTTTGGATTGGCCATCACAGTCTCCCGATCTAAACCCCATAGAAAATCTATGGGAGCTATTAGATCGGGAAGTTAAGAGGAAACATCCGTAAAATAAGAGGCAATTAGAAGAAATTTTGAAAAGTGAATGAGAGAAAATATCCATTAACACATTAATAGCTTTAGTCGACTCTATGCCTTCTAGGTTGCAAGAAGTCATAAAAAATAAGGGCTACGCCACTAAATATTAATTTTAAGATTTTTTTTTTTTGTAAGAATTACTATTCAATTTAAATAAACACATTAAAATTTATGCTGTTGCATTTTTATTGCTCCCATGAAATTCGCACTCTTTTTAATAAATGACAAAATAATATATCATTAATTAAAAATATTTACATAATGTTATTGATAATAGGTATCTATAACTGTAGGGATTAATAATCCAAAGAAATATTTTGAACTGGTCACCATGTTTTTAAAATTATCGCACTTAAAGATAATTTTACCCAACGTTGCATTTTTTGTGCTCGCTACTGTATATGCCTGTATATATACATATGAACGCATGAAAGCTTTTTTTCCTGAATTTTTGTTTTGGTATTTTTTTTAAATAAATGTATTTAACAAATATGTTTAAACAAATGCGAATACAGCATAACTTAAGGCTAAACATTTGTTCACATACTTGTACATACATACATAGTTGGATATACAATTCATACTGCATTGAAAACAAAAAAATTGTATGCATCAAGCGTTTAAACGAAGTCATTACACATGTGTTGTAGCACAAACCAGTGAAAGTAAAAGTTGGTATTAAAAATATTGGCTTTGGTGTAATTTCATTCGGTTTCTGCAAACGGTTTCTCAAAAAGTAAAAAGATTTTGCAAAAATAGAAAAACTTAAATGCTATTCCTTTCAATATCAGGAAGTGCTGGATTTTATGCAGTAATAAAGACCTAATTAAGGATAATAAATTTCAAAGAAATACGTTTTCCCACTTAAGCCTTTACTTTTACAATAAGTAATTATTTTTAATTGAAACGTCCGTTCCCCACTAGGCGTTATCAAATGAGGGCTAAAAATAAAAATTTATTTTGCATAGAATAGCCAACAATATTTGTATTGTGCAAACTGGGTGCCTTAACGACACCTCTTGTTTTTTCCCCTTTTCACTTTAAAAACGTTTTTATTTAAATGCAATAAAATTTAACGTTAACCGTTAGTCACTTAAACTTCCGCTGTTGGCATATTCATGTCCATGTCCATGTTCATGTATGCACTTCCTAGACACTGCGTGTGTTTAGTTTCCATTTCCTTTTCCAACTCTTCTTTCTTTTTTGTTGGCACTCATGACATACAGCAAAACAAAAAATAAAACGATAACAACCGGATGTATGCATATATAGACTGTTAACAGAAAATGCTGCAGGTTAAATTATTGTTACATTCCTCAAATAGCATATTGTATAATAGTTTAGAATAGAAGTACTTGCATATTTTCCGTATAAAATAACTGCATATGTCCTTACATACATATACTGAGGATTATAATATTTATTGTGGGTCATATGCAAAGCAAATTAGGTGCTCTTATAGAGAAAATACAATCAATCGGAACATGAATATTTTAAAGGAAAACTTTTATTTACCTGAAGGAAAAAAGCATACAAAAACGATGGATTTCCTTTTATAATAAAATGCTTATAAAGAGAGTCAGAAGAGTAAAATGTCCATAATGTACTGCTTTTTATAAGGAAAATTGAAAATTGAAAATTTCCAATAAATTGGATGATGAAGGAATATAACTGATTACGTAGACATGATTCCTTTCATTATTTCTTTAAGTTTCTTAAAGGAAAATATGAGTTTTCAAAAGTATTTCTATTTCTTTGCTGTCTGTTTTGGTTAAGGGCTGTTCTTTTTATTCAGTGCTTTCATTAATTTGAGCTAAGCAGTACTCATGGTCATCAAAACGAATCTTCATCGTTTCTGCCTTCTGCTCGGCTATACTTAGCCTAGACTAAAGGCATCATCCAAGTCCGTTGCTTGTTGGCCTCCATATCCCATAGTTGGGGGTTTCATTTTCAAATTTGCTTTATTTATGGGAAACAGCTACCACTTTCAAAATGATAAACCAACAACATGTACCACACGCCTCAACTTTCCGCAGATCATTTAATAATTTTAAATTTAAAATGAAATTTTTGAACTCAATTCAATTTCCATAAATTGTAAGACTACTCTATACATACATACATACATAATTGGCCATTACAACCCTTCAGTGAGGATTACGAACTAGCTTCTCACACCACTTATGTTGTGTGCGTTAATTTTATCCATGAGTGGCGGAACCTACAGTTTAAAGTCGACTCCGAACGACAGATTTTTGAGAAGCTTTTCATGGCAATTTTTACTCTCAGAGTCTTTGCCAGAAATCTGCTGCGAGGCCGAAGAAATATTTTTCGTTTTGATGTCTGACCTGGGATTCGAACCCGGGCCTTCCGTCTAATAAGCCAACACACTACCCACTACCCGGCGACTTCGACTACTCTATACTATGCTATAAAAAAAAATCCCCTTCCTTAGTAAGAAAATCTAAGTGACGTAGAGTTTTATGATCTTCTATCGGTTTTTTTTCAACTAGTACGAATTTCGTGAATGGCAACACTTAGCTCATGTCTGATTTGGGAGATAATTAGGTTTATCTTTCTGCTGAACGAATATGGTTTTGTATACGCGTTTTCGATTCGCTAAGTGCGCCTGCGATCGACTTACAGGAGATGCCGATTTTTTCAAAAAAAATCATCTTTTCAAATGAAGGTCATTTTGATCTTGGTCAAACCCACACGCATACATTGAAAAGCCGACGAACCCAAAACGATTCACTGTTTGGTGCAGCATAATTGGGCCATTTTTCTTCGAAAATAAACAAGCAGTGGCCGTTATAGTCAGTGGCGATCGTTATCGGGATATGTTGAACGAATTTTTGTTCACAAAAATTGAAGAGGAAGATATTGGCAACATTTGGTTTCTACAGGATGGCGCTACGTGCCACACAGTCGAAGCTACACTCGATGTTTTGCACCCTGTTTTTGATGATCGGATTATCAGTTGCAGAGCTAATGTTGTTAGCCACCTCGGAGCTGTGATTTGACTCCGTTGGACTATTTTAACAGGGAGCCGTCAAAGATAAGTGTTACGCCGACAATCCAGAGACAATTGACGCTTTAAAGAACTATATTCGTGAAGCCATTGGTCAAATACAGCTGTACACAATCTATAATATGCTTAAAAATTGGACCGATCGTGTAGGCTACTGCATGGTAATTTAAATGAAATTATTTTCCATTATTAACCGGAAATATTGTACTTTCAAATAAGAAAAGAAATTTGAGAAAATATTCAGTAGTTTTTTTAAAGCATTTTCAAAAAAAAAAGTTATTTGCCGGACCCTTTATTAGTTCACAAGAATTTCTAATATTACACATGCTGGAAGCAGTTGTCGATTGATCAATACATTCCGTGTAGTGACATAATAAAGATAACAAACAGAATATGACTTGTATGGCTTCTATTTGCACAATGGCCCCACCAAAAATAATAATAATAAAGAAAATCAAATATTTTTCTAATGAATGTTACTCACAAAATGAAACCAATTATTTCATTTTCACAATTCTTTTTTTTTTTCATTTTTCTTTCACAATCATATATCGAGGCCATAGATTTTTAAATTATATTTCACGTCCTTGTCTGTGTTTGATATAAAACGTACTGTGGTAAAATTATGGCCAATGCCACCCTCAAGTAGATAAATGGAAAAATTTAAAGCCGTTAATAATGCTGTTGCAGCCGCATCTAATGTGTCACTGGCATAGATACCAATTATGGTCATATTATTAGTGTCGCCCTGGACAAAAAAAAAGGGGAAAGAAAAAAGTGACGTTTTACATACATTTTCTAAAGCACATAGAAAACCAGTGATAGAATGCAAAAATAAACAACAGAAACAAAAATTTGGCCATACACGCCGTAATAGAGACTCACATTTTCAGGATATTTTATATCCAATGCATTGGAACCTTTGACAATAATATCCTCATCGTATAACACAGTGGCATACTTTGTTGTGTAACCCCATACGTAAGTTGTTAATGCGATCGATGTTGCTGATTTATTATTGGATGTTGCTTTAATTCTATTTGATGTTGTTTCTGCTGCTGATGCATTATTGTTAAGCTTGTTGTTGCTAATGAAACTACACGTTGCTACAGTTGTCCACAGTAGGAGCAGCAATACTAAAATTTTATTTACTTCCATATGAAGACCAGCAAAGCGTTTTACGATTTTCAGTAGTTTTTAAATGAAATTTTTTTTTTGTATCCAGTTGCTGCAGTAACATATGTACATATGTGTTACTCAATGAAAACGTTATTTATTCTCAAAAATTTTACGTGTTCCGTAATAATTGTTTGTTTATAAACAAAATGTCTTCGTTATTTTCTATTTATTTTTTCAATTATTTTTATGGTTAAATAAGTTGTTTCCACAGCAAAATATTTTAACTGGTAGTTACAGTTCTCATACAAGAAGTAGTTTATAAATCATCAATTTAGCAGGTAGTAGCTTGTTTTTTTTATTTTTGGTGGTTTGTATTTGTTTTTTTATTTTTTGTAAAATATGTATAAAAAAAATTTGATCTGCATTATGGAATAAAAAGTACTCTACATAGAACACGTCCAAAGTAAAATAACTAGAAATCAGAACCTAATTTCATCGTAATTGCAACTGAAGTCAACTGTGTTGCAAACAGATTCATAATCTCTTCTGAATATGGGCAACCTGGGGGTCAAACATTTGCTATTTGAAACCATCCCACTTCCAAAAGAAGGTTTTTACAATCGTTAGTCAAATTTGAGAGACCACGGAAGTCAAGAACCACTGCCTCTTTATGCAGGTAGCTACGAATTGCCTTATAAGATAAAAGATAATATTTTCCGTTTACCGAAGCCCATACACTATATAAAACTCATTTGACTATCAAGTTTATAGACATGCGCCTTCCAATAATACAGTGGTCTGCGAAAGCCGCATTACACACTTACATACATAATTGATCTTTACAACCCTTTAGTCAGCATTACGAGATAGACTCTTACACCACTGCTGTAGTGTGTATTAATTTTATTCGGGACTTGCAGTCTGTCGACTCAGAACGACAGATTTTTGAGAGACTTTCTGCGGCAAGTTTTTTTACTCTCAGACTTTTTGCCAGAAATCTGTTGAGAGGAAGTGGCCGAAGAAATATGATTTTTCATATTTCATTCTGTTGGAGATGTCTGGCCTGGGCTTTGAACCGTGGCCTCACATCTAATAAGCCAACACACTATTTACTGGACTACGATGACTGACAAACGCAATATATGCGATTTTAAAAAAGAACACAGCCAACCCTTTTTCTATCCATATCAGTCCAGCAGAGTTAAGCAATTCTCCCACACGTAGCCTCCTGGAGCCAATATAGTTAAGCCTTCCCTTAAAACGACCTTAACATATATCCACTTTAACTGAGGCAGTTAGGAATTTGTAAGCTCCATACCAGCCCTAGCCAATGCATCAACAATGCAATTTCGGACTGAATTACCTTTAAATGATCACAGTTTTCCTAAGTATATACCTCCACTCATAGACGAGGACTGATACCGTGACGATATTCGTTCGAGATTTGATTACAACTTGGATGTCTAAGTAAATTTAGACATTTTAAAAGGAAAACCGCACGACCCAGCAAGCTTTGCGCTGCTTTCAATATGACCCTGACAATCCCTGGCTGAAATCTTGTAGATTATACACAAGCTTTGTTTGTTTTTAAAGAAAAAATTAAGGTAAGAAGGCCCTGCTATAATTTTGGATATACGGAAAACATGAAACCTAACAAGAGATTTTGCGTTGAAGACCATGTGTTGCATTTCATTGCTACAACTAAAAATACCAATTAAATATGGATTCAGCATTAATGACAGCAAAAATTCTTATCAATATTGTAATACTTTTTATTTTCATTCATTCACTCATTCATTTATTTATTTATTCTTTACCAAGTTGTTTGTTTTTGTTTGTTGTTGTCATTGTGATTTTTTTCTTATCATTTCGACCATTAAAATTAAGTTGCTACCAATTCCAATACGAAGAATGAACATTAAGTGTGAAAAAATAAATATTTTTTCTTGTTTTTCGTTTTATCATATGTAGGGCACATGGGATCCACCAACATAATAACAAAATATTTTAATTTACCAGCAAAATTTTTAAAGGCAGATAAAAAATTATGCCTTTTTTCAATATATTACAAGGAAAGAGCTTAAAAATCTCCACCCTTTTCTATGAAAATATCTTTAAGTTGCAAACAAATTTATCTTCTCATTAGAAAAGCAAAGAATAGTGTGTTGAGAGAAAGAACGAACCAAAAATTAAATTTCCAAAGTTGTAAACGAAAATTTACTTTGTTGAGGCATTCATTTTAAAAAATGAAGTGAAATTATCTTGAAAACATTTGCTAAATGTACTGCGGACAACAAATATTTCTTTTAAAATGTTTTTTATTCTTTTTTTTTTCGTTTTTTTTCTAATGCAACTAATAGCACAAGTGCTCTCGTATATGGACAGTATAATGAAGACTTGTTGTTTCTCTATGGTTTTCACTTTGTTTTGTTGAATTCTTTATTTTGGAAAAGGCAAAGAGACTTTTAACAACAATTGACCACAATAAAGCGACCATTAAACAATTGCCAAAAATTAAATTTCAATTTTCTCTATAAACAACGCCACAACGTTTGTTCATGTGGCTTCTTTTCTTTCAATGCTTCTACTATTTTCTCGACTTTGTTGTGCTTAAAAGAATGTTTGAAAGTCCGGAATGGGCAACCAATGGCGCGCATGTATAAATGAATAGAATGGAATAGCACAATAATGCAATCTTTGAGAGAGGAATTAATCAACAAAATCATTATAAGAGAGTTGTGCAACGTGTTCCTTTTTTCCTCAAACATCACTTTGTTCCTACAAATTGTTCCTATACATTGTTACTACATATTGTTTCTAGACAACATCTCTAGAAAACACGCCTATCATTCTAGGACCTGTTACTGTAGATTATTTACCATACATTCTCACAAATATTTTTTTTAGACATTTTTCCTAAACATTGCGCCCAGAAATTGTGTTCAAACATAGTTTTTAGACATTGCCCCTAGACATTGTCCCTAAACATTGTTTCCAGGCATTGTTTCTAAACATTGTCTCTAAACAACGCACCTACCATTCAAGAACATGTTATTGTTATTGTTGATCAATTATCCGATTATCTGGTAATGAAACTTGGGCAGTTATGTAAGCCATGAAGAAATAAAAAGAGTACAAAAGATAATCGAAAAGAAAATCAGAAAACAAAGCTTCCACAACATATTTTACCACCACCAGCACAATGTATGATCTATTGTATTCACCATCTGGGTTTTAGTTCCTGAAACGTTTTGTCCTAATACCCTACAATGCAGTATAGACAGGAGTTTCCACTACTACAGACCAAAAAAAGACAGCACAATGCTGCAGGACATATGACGTAATATTTTATGCCTCTTGCCCCTTTGTTTGGCCTTCTCAGTTATAGTATGTCTGAAAACCGAAAATAAACCAGAGAGAATTTTTTAATATTTTTTTCAAGAGACCTCTCGTTTAGTTGGTAAGACGTTAAAAGTCATTTTCGAGTACAACAACAGTAAAAACAATTGTTACAAATCACTTTTAAAATTAAATTTTTTTCTTTGATTTTTTTTTGTTTTTTTTTTGTTCTCCTTTAAATCAATTTATCCTTTTTCTTTTCTTACTTAAAAAATTCAAAGAAACAAAAACACAAAGAGGGATGGAGAGAAAAGTTTGACTGGAAACACTGAATCACTGTGTAATGGCTTCACTTGCCGACTGCTTTTCAACAAAAGAAAAGTTTAGATTGCTTTAAGCCTGCCAAACAGTTGTGCGCGGGCGGGGGGAGGTGTTACGTGAGCACAAGAAATTTTCCGGTTGAAGAGAAATTGTTCTCTGCTGTCTCCACTTTTACTCAGTGAGTGTATTTTAGTGTTTGACTGTATACGAGAGATGGTTTAATGGTATCTTCCAATGAAAAAAAGAAGAAAAAAAAATAGTTGTGGACTCTGTATTACACAGTAACTCAGTTGCTTGAGGCTTAAAGCAGTAACTTTCTTGACCACAAAGTCAACAAAAGTGGTTATATGGGCTAAAACTTTTTGATTTTTTTTTCATTCTCCTCCAACTGTAACTGTAACTTGTCTTTTTCTAGTTTTTCTGTTATTTTTCCAGATTTTTTCTTTTTTTTTTTTGTTAACTTTAAGGCTGTAGTATCTGTTATATTGCAAGAGAAGAAAAAAAATCGCCTCCCTTGAAATTAAAAGTATTTGAAAAGTTGGTTTTTGTTTTGTAAAAAAGATTTCGTGAATTAGAAACATGTAACCTGGTGGAATTAAAGTTTCTTTCTATTTCGTTAATTTTCTTCCTTTATTGTCGTGGTTCGTTTCTTTATTTAATTTTCATTTCCTGTGTGTCCTGTGTGTTATGTCAACAGCAAACGTGATGTCTATATAATCGAATTAGCTGAAAGGCATGACTTTTTTACTCTTTCGTTTAGCCAGTGCCGGTTAAAAGTAGTGGCACGGCTTAAATTTTATAAAAAGAAAAAGCAACCAAACTAAACTGGAATTTGAAGAAACAATCCAAAACTATTAACTCAACAACTGGTTTATATTACAGCAAGCAAGCAATAGAGCTACGTAAACATAAATCGGCACCATTGATTTCTTTGCCATTCTCACTGGTCTCGCAGCAAAGAGATAAAGAATAGTTTCCTCCTCTGTTTTGCCTCTGAACGCCGTATCCTAGTAGGTAGAGTATTGAAGTATTGCATAAGAGATTGTGGTTCAAACTGCAAATCCAGCATTTTAAACAAAATTTACAAAAAACGTGCCTTCTTCCGAGATTTATTCTCACTAGTCTTCTGGCAAAAACTCTGAGAGCATACAAAATTGTCGCCGTATACTGTAAACTGTAAATTAACACACACTTTATGGGTGGTGTAAGAAGCTTGGTGGGAATCCTGACTAAATAGTTGCAAATGCGATTATGTATTCCTTTTTTTCTATAGCTCAAGCAGAAGACGTTTGCCATGCACTCCAAGGTCAATGTATCTCACATGAATAGGCGCCCTTCAACGTTTCGTAATGACTCGTACCACTACTACCTTTAGCGTGCTCTTTTGCTATTAGAGCAGACTTTCCGTGTGTTCTCTATCCATTACTGTATTATCAATTTTAGGTTCGTCTTCGATGGTTTGCCAAGCAAGGCTAGTTTATCTGCTATGCAGTTACATGGAATATTATGTCCTGGTGCACATACCATTACAGTGTTGTACCGCTGTACAATTAAGTTGGGAGATTCGTGACTAACATAAGCAATCTTAGAGTTCATTACGCTTGAACCCAGTACTCTGCCAATCACTTGACTACAAGTAAGTGTGCAGTGACCCTTTCTAGAGATAATCTCACTCAAATAAGCCTTGCCAAAGCTTGTTAGAAAGACACTCCTTTCTCCTGGAAGACACTGCCTTCGAAACCTTCCCTACCGGAATTTAAATTCTGAACCTTCTCGAGTAGTTATAGTATAGTTTGACATTATGTAGTCAATATTCCCTCAGGATCTCCGCCATAGGCGACCAGTCATCCACACAGGGATTATTATCGTGGATTACACTGTCGCCTAGCAACTAAAAACGATGTTAACACTTAAGGCTTATAAATTAATAAATAAAAATTGAAATCCCATACTTAAGCTAAGCTTTCCGTGTGTCTATTTGCTTTTGTTGTTCATTGTACATCTAAAATCCGATGTAGAACTGATGCAGTGATAACAAGTTCTATAGTAACTACATTTCAACTCTGTAAGTAGTTGTTGTTATAATGCTGGTAGTACTTCTGTTAACTTTTATTGTTATTTTTATGGCACTTCTTCGTACTTTACTTACGAGACAATAAAGAAACATTCTTGCGAAAGAATGGAGAAGAAGAAGAAGAACAAACAATTTCTTTTGGCCAGTTTTTGTTTCATATACAAACAATATTTACAAATACAAAAAAAAGATAGGAAAAAAATTAAAACAACAATGAATCAACAACAATAAAAGAACATTTAAAGAGCATTTGTTTTATTTGTTATTGTATCGTAGTATGTTTATTGTTGTCGAAGTTGCTTTTATAATTTTACGGTTTGTTTCTGATATTTATTGGCGTTATTTTTATGTTTTTTTTTCTGTTTATATTTCAGCTTCTCACCTTTAAGGATGGCAAAGTGGGTGTCAATTTTTTAGGTTATCACGCTGAGGCCGGTTTGGGTGGTGGCCAAGATAATGGCGGCTTATTAGGCGGTCTACATGCCTCGGCTGGCACACCCTGGGGTCAAAATGCTGCTGCTGGTTTAGGCGGTAATGTTAATGGTAAGTTTATGGCATAATTTTACTTTTATTTTGTTGCTGGTTTTTTTTTTCTTACTGTTTTGTACAATTAATCACTTGATTCTAAAGCAAGATATGAAATTAAATTTATTGTTACCGACAATATTCTTTACGAAAATGATAAAAAAAATTGTTTAATTATTGTACAATTGCAAATATAATAAAAATTATTACGCTTTCAACGAAGTATACGAAATAAAAAACTTTGAATAGTTAAAATTTTTAATCAAGCTTATCAGTGTTAAATATTGCTTATGTACAAATAATTATAGACCACGTCGCAATAAAGCATTAACAGCCATAACATCCACGCAAGTTTCAAAAAATGTCTACAGTTTATGCTATACCACTTTTCCTATCCTACTTCCAGTTTTGTTTTTGTCTTACTAAACAATTTTGCCAATTAAACAGGAAATTGTCGTACTGTTGCAAATTCTAGAATGATAGAGTTGCCATGTCTGCATCATCTCATGTCGTAAAACTTGATTCCTGAAACTAAAACATAGCAAAGAAACAATAATCAAATTTGGGACATGCTTTATATTCCTTAAATGAACGGAAAAAACTAAAAAATAATTTTCTATAGCTGTAGCACGGTGATGAATAAGGAGGCCAAATGTTGGATAAAAGCCTTGTGATAGTAAGACTTGAATATTTGTATGATGAGCGGTGAGGTTTTTTCACGTTCCCTTGCATAAGCGTCACTAATATCAACCCTGCTCAGGAACTTATTCTAACAGACTACGTCCTCCATTGGATATCTATCAATACTGAAAAGTAAGGAATTTACGTGATCAGTCAGAGTGCCTAATGAACATCTCTCGAATATACGAAGGTAATCTTCATTGATGACCCTGACTATTGCCAAACAGTGAGTCTGTAGAGTAATAAAAATACAGGGAAGATTTTAAAATAAAATGGAGAACATTTTACAATATGAACAGATAAATTTGTGAATAAATAGATACTGAGTAGATCAGCCAATACTCTATAGAATGTCATATTCCCTTACAGTTAGGTATTGCTAATCGTATTCAAGAAAGCCTTTGACATTGTTAGAGAGTCTACTAAAAGAAAAGTATACAGAAGGAGAGTTGTATCGCAGAAGACTACTTCGAATCATGGGAGCCGTAGTCTAGTAAGTAGTGTGTTGGCTTATTAGACGAAAACCCGTAATTCTCTTACTCAGTAGCGTAGGTTGTATTATTACTGACTAAAGGCTTGTAATTACTGTCAACATTACATTTCTCCCAGAACAGAATAACTTTACATTGTAAGACACACAAATAAAGACAGCGAGCCGTTAAAGATGGAGATACCTTGCGGTTATATTATGCTCCTGAGAGGGGTAATAGAAAAAAATCAATTAGAAACAACCTTTCTGTATAACAGTGTTGCCATGGATATGAATGCATTCAAGCAAGTTTGCACCCTGTATCTAGAAAACGTAAATCTGCATTTTAATTAAAAAAAACTGAAAGTGGTTTCCATAATTCGTAGTCTTATTCTAAGGCTACTTGTAGTATTACGGACAGAAGCGGAAAGGAAAAATATTTTCTCTTTTGCCACACACAAATACAAATATAACCGGATATTTAATTTAAGTTTGTAGATAGGACAAGAAAACAGAAACAAAAACAAATACAAAAAAAAAAAAAGAAGTAAACATCCGGTATAAAAAATAATTATTTTAGTGTCTTATAACAATTATCCCTTGATGAAACTTTATTTTGCTTAAGGATACTATTTGTTTATAGATAGATGTTGTTGCTTTAGATGTTCTTTCTTAAGTAATTAATATTATTAAATTTTAACGGTAATTAATTTCATTTCCTTGCACAATCAACTCTTTATACTTAAACTCTGCTACCAAGAGGATAATAAAAATGAAATCCTTTTTACTTCGTCCTTTTTTTTCTTGATTTCTTATTAAATTTTTTTCAGTTTTTGTTTTCTTAATTGTTTATTTGTGCTGGAAGAACAAGTAAAAGAGAGAAAATAAGCAAATAAAAGAAATCAAAAATAATTTTATTTTCCTGTTTAAACTTTTTCACACCAAAAAAAAAAGGTTTGCCTTGCCTCTGTACATTGCTTGTAAGCAGCAATTGTTGTTTGCAGTACTTTTAACTTCTTGGCAATTTTCTTTCATTTTTTTATTTATTTCCTACTCTATGTGTTGTTGTATTATTTGTTAGCGTTAGTACTGTAATTGTTTATAGTGTTGTTGTTGTTGTTGTTGTTGTATTTGTAATTTACACTTAAAAGCTAAGCTTGTTATCACTCTAGTTAATTACAACACTGCGTGTTCTTTTTCCCTTTCCTACTTCCCTCCTCCCCGTTCCTTTTGCAAAAACAATTTTTACTGCCTCTCTGTATCCTTTTTTCGCTTTTTCTCTCTACTTTTTCTGAATCTTTTCATATTTATTTTTCTCTCTTATGCTACTATTTTATGCGAAAATTGTTGTACACAATGTTGTTGCATAATTAATTTTACTGACACATTGACAAATGTGGCCCTTGGCAGCCAGTCATAGATGGCTTCTTAGCGATGGCGCTCTATAAAATTGCCTCCAACAATAACATTCAACGTAAAAGTAGGATAGAAAACGAAAGAGAGAGCAAGAGAGAGCCAACAACAATAATGAAAAAAACATTTTAAAACTTTAAGTTGTAGAATGAACAGAAAAAAAATTTTGGTTTTTTAATGCTTTAAAGGCTAAC
Source organism: Sarcophaga peregrina (assembly GCA_014635995.1). Lineage (NCBI taxonomy): Eukaryota > Metazoa > Arthropoda > Insecta > Diptera > Sarcophagidae > Sarcophaga > Sarcophaga peregrina. The sequence goes on from CM025793.1 coordinate 22,125,906, forward strand.
AAAATAATTTTAACATCTTGACACATGAACTGAAATACACTCGAGAAAATTGTTTAGTTAAAGAACTAGATTTGTAAATCGTAAAACTTTTGTTTTACTTCATTGGGCCGCTTTGTTGATGATATCTCTTAAGTGTCCGCAGTTTCTGCTGTGAATGTTCACAAATGCCAGTGATACATAGGTATAGGTGTTTTGATTGGCTGGGTATACAGTAATGGTTTTACAGTGAAACTCAACAGCTTGATAACACATCCAATATTGCTTGCACAAAAGAGGACTGTTCTTAAAGATATAGGTCGTACATCGCTCTATTGCAGTTCCCAAAAATCACTGATCTATTAGAAGTAATACCCCCCGATTATTTTTAGGAAATATGGGTCTGATAAGGAGTTTAAAGGTTCTTCTCAGGTGTCAGTACTAATGTAAAGAAGTGCACTTTCATGCAGATACCATAAAAAGTCCATTGCGGGGGTCTTCATATTACCCCGGTTACCCAAAAAGAAAAAACCTTTAAAAAAAGGAGATAAAACGAGATTATTGAGAGTCAAAGAAGAGAAGAGAGGGAGGGAGAACAAATGGAAAATACAGGGAAGAAGCGAAGCCCTCTTAAAATCATACTGATACAAGGGAAAAGCGTCAATATCAGATGCATTAAAAAGGGCCAAATCGCCAAGGTTATTGAAGAAACCCTCAGCAATTTTATACTCACAGAGTTTTTTCCAGAAATTTGCTGAGAGGAAAATATCTCATGGAACGTCTAATCGACCGCTTCAGTAGGTCCACAGTCATCGTAATCTCATTAAAATCCAGCAGTAAATGTCTGTTAAAAACTATAAATTTTATAAGACTTCCTAGTTTATTCCGTGTAAAACAATAAGGAATTACAAAACAATTTAATTTGTGAGCCCGGAAATCGACTTCTATATGGAGATGTTTAACCGTTTTAACTTACATTTCTTTTCGAGTGTAAAACTTTTACAAACAATACCATTTGTTGCCATTGCTATCATTTTTTACTTTTTTTTGTTTTGATTTTTTTCGTTGAGCTCAGATTGAACTTTTTCAATCAATCTTCTGTTTTAAAGGGTTAAAGACATTAAAATCTGTAGGTAAGATAATGTGGAGCTATAAAATAAATTTTTGACTACTTTTAAAAGCAGATTACCAGCCAGCGGAGGTTATTAAATGCATAAATTTATTACACACAACAGCATTTTAATAAATAAATGAAAATGACAAACAAGAACAAAAGGGGTACGACACCATATGAACCCTACTGTCAGTTGCTGCAGGTCTTCTGTTCAAAGTTTAAAGAATTGTTTTGTGCTGTAAAACTTAAAAAAAAACAGGGGCAAGAAAAGTTTTAATGTTTTCCATTTAAATCTGCTTAAGAGGAAAGAACATAAAAATTTTTATAATAATGAATGCAGCAGCTATTTTATGAGCTATTAAAAGTAGGGGGACGATGAGCTAATAAAGAAAAAATATTTAAGCGTTGGCAGATTAAGAGCAATCTTGGCAATTATTTAATAGAAGTTTCGACCATTAAAAATTGTCGCTATTAATGAGTTTTGCAAAAATAAGTATATGTGGGAAGTTTTTCGTATTATGATCTAGGGAAATTTCGTTAAGTGTTTTATTCATTTTCGTGCTCAGATGTATTTCACTTTCGTAATTCTACTTTTCCAGCTAAACACAGGTGATTGTTGTTTTATGGCAAGTTCTAGAATGATAGGTCTACCATGTAGGCAATTTTTTTTTCAGTTTTTGTTTACTTAGTATCTCCGCTATCATATTATTATTTCTCCGCTTTATATCACTAAGCACAGGTCATTGTTGTGCTATAGCAAGTTCTAGAATGATAGGGCTGCCATCTATGGTTGTTTAGCAAACAGCAGAATCTGTGAAAATGTATAGGATTGTAGTTTAGAGTGTAGTGGTTAGGATACTTGCTCATTGAGTCTTACTCTTTCTCAAGGAATGACTGTTCCGAAGATATTACACATCCTAATGTGAACAACTCATGCATCAAAACGTGAGAAAAGAAATTTTGCTTTCATTTATTTGTTTTAAAATTCCTAAATGTTTAAACATTTCATTTAAAACCAAAATATACAAGTTGCTTTGGTAGAATAGAAAGAAACAGAGACCATTTAAGCCATCTTGTATCCATGGCACAGAAACCACATCATTAATCATAAGATATTTTGAACATTATAACGAATACAGACTACAATGCTAACAAGACAACAGCAAATCTCAACTATTTTATGTTATAAAATAGAGTATGTGAATGGGCGGCATGTATGAATAAGAGTATGTCTGTATGTCTCGCTTGACATATTACACTACTATACTACCACCACTACTATTATGAAATTCAGCTAATAAATCCATACCATTTTTCTTTTACAGGACGTGCTTCTGGTTTATTGTACGCTGGAGCTCAGGCTACACCAGATGTTGGTGCCAGTGCTGTATTGGGCGGTGATACATCTCAAGGTGGTTTTGGTGGTTCCGAAGCGTATGCCAATGGTAAAGTTAACAGCCGTACACGAACTATTGTGGCCGGAAATACACATCAGAGACATAACACAGTCAGTGGTGTCCAGCCTGCAACGGAAGGTGTCAATGCCATACAAAAGATTCATCCACCCAAAAAATACTATTCATCTCAAACGGTAAGGGACAGAGACAGCAAAAGAAATTGATTTTTCTACCCACACATTTATTATTATGGATTTTATTTTTTTAATAATTTTTTCAAACAGGATGTTTAAAACATTGAAAGACATTTCGTTCTACAAACATTTTTTTAGCATTTTTTCACATTTTTTCTTTATAAAGTTTCATTATTTTCCACAAAAATTTATTAATTTGAACTTAAAGTACGTTTTGTATGGGTAATGGGTATGGGTAATAGGTATGGCTTTATTGGCCAATAAAGCCCCAAAGTAACTACGATGATATTGAACAGATGAAACCAAAAATCAATTTTTATTACGTAAGCCATAAATAAAACCGCAATTTCTGCACTATTCTAGTTGGCTGTTGTGCCCAAAGCTGCAACACTTGTTAAAGAAACAGATGCATCCACATCATCACTAATACCAGCACTAGATGAAGCATCCACACAATCATTAAATATTGATGTCAGTAATGACAATGATAATAAACGTAATCATTATCAGCAGCATCAGCATCAGCACCAATATTATAGTAATGGTAGCAGTAACATAAATTCTATGCTATTACCAGCTACATTCTCCAACTCATCATCACCATCATTGTCGTCCTTGTCCTCGTCCTCGTCCTCGTCCTCATCACCATCATCAACACCTACAATCATTCATTCATCCGTTTCATTAAGCCATTCAAATGAGAACAATTCAAATGGAATTATTGCCAAAGGTGTTAACAACAATAACAACAACAACAACAACAGCAATGGTAATGACAGCAATACAGCCGTTATAATTAAAACACGAACTGAAACTAAATTACGTAAGAGACAACGTAATCATCCTCGTCATCATTCTCATCCGAAACGTTATCGTTCTAAAACTATTGTTCAGGTTGTTAAACAACAACAAGAGCAACAACAACAACAGAAGTTGGAACCTACAGCAACAGGAACTGTAACTCAGCAACAAAATCGCTATACGCCAGAGTTGTTGCCAATAGCGGCACCACAACAAAAGTATCCGCAAATTTATCATCAACAACAGGTAGAGAGCAACCACATTGAAATTAAATTTTATAACGGTAACGAAGAAACAATAAAATTCATTATATTACTATAATAAACAACAACAACAACAACTATAAACAACAAAAACAAAAAAATTAAAAGAGGAAATTTATAATAAAAAAAAGTGGTGAAATGATTTTCATAAAATATATTCTATACCCTCGCACCCAAACACACACATACACTTCCAGAGGCATTTACACACCTACACACATACACATCCACCGAAAACTGCCATCCATCCATAAGATTATTAACATGGACACAACAGCACCTCATCGCTTTCACATTATTATTGCACATTGGTACACTGAGGCATTGATACACTGAGACATTGGTACACTGAGAGTAAGCTAATGAATGAAATTTTGGTCTTTAAGGATGGGCTAAAAGATAATTAACATGGACACAACAGCAGCTCATCGCTTCAACACTATTATTGCACATTGGTACACTGAGACACTGGTACACTGAGACACTGGTACACTGAGACACTGGTACACTGAGACACTGGTACACTGAGACACTGGTACACTGAGACACTGGTACACTGAGACTGACCTCATAAATGAAGTTTTGATCATTAAGTTTGGACTTTTCTGACCACAGATTTATATTTTAAAAACTGATTCATCAAATTTCAATAGGAAAGTTTCATTCATTGAAACATTTGCCGCGTATGCTGCGTAGAGTGATGACTTCAGCAACATTGCTTTAAAAAATTATCCAAAATATTTATTTACCATACTTATAGAGTATAACGGTAATCCTCATTTTATACAACAATACCACTGTGCCCTATATTCTCTGCATTACCATAGTAATGCAAACACTACCACCAATACCAGCTCACACTGGTGTATTATTGAATAGAGCGGTAATTAATGCGAATTTCATTTAATAAAATTAAATTTCCTGAAGGCATTTTCCCACTGTAAATAATACTAAAACTTTTCACCATTCGATATTTCTTTTTTTTCAATGAGAATTTAATTCATTTAAAAATACTTACAATTAAAATAAAGAATGGTTTATTTCATATTAAAATTAATGAAAGTTATTTTAACGGTGGTTCGTAACATAGCAGGCATACTTGAATTAAGAATACCTGATTGGATTATGATGATAGAATGTAAATATTTTCATTATAAGCTTGATGAACATTCATACATACATACATACATACATAAATGGTCATTACAACACTTCAATCAAAATTATAATCTAGCTTCTCACACCAATTTTGTTGTGTGGGTGTTAACTTTTTTATATAGGACTGAGGAGGGACCTACAGTTTAAAGTCGACCCCAAACGACACGTTCATGGCAATTTTATTGCCTCTCAGAACTTTTCACAGAAATCTGCTGAGGGAAAATCGCTGCAAGAAATATTCTTTTATATTTCGTTTCGTTGGAGATGCCTAACCTGTTGTTGGAACTGCTACCTCACATCTAATAAGGCAACACATAACGTACTAGACTGCAGCCGATGTACGGCATCTAAAATTTACTGCTTAAAGCGAAAAATTCATAGTCTTTGTTAACAGTTGAATAGATTTTCTTCACGGTGAGTTTTTCATAGAAGAATTTCGATTCTAATACTGGTTACTGTGAAAGGAAGAGTCAGAATGTTTGACAGCAGCATCGTAAAACCTTAAATAAAAGTTAGGAATTCTCGAAACTCCCGCCAGTTGTTGGTTGGTGAAATATCTTAAATAGGAGCTATCAACATGGGATTTTATATCAGACATAACAGGTTACCTCTTTGGATATCACAGGTATATGAAACTACCGATTAAATGTTACACATAGAGTTCACTGGCTTGGGGATTGGAATTGATAGAATTCCTGTGAAATAGTTTGAAACTCCTATTTTGAATATTTATTAAATTTCGGACTCTAGTTTCATTATAAACTGAATGATAACTGCAGCGTTCGTCAAGCAAAGATATTTGTTGTTTTCGAAATTCTTGAGGCCATGGCTAACTAATATTCTTCTAATAGGGATTCTTACGTCATTTCTACTCAAAAGCGGGCTACTCTGAGGGCAATATAATTGGTCTGGTGTAAATTTTGACCGTAAAAATTCTTCAGAATATGTGGATATAGGAAGAGTTGGAGACGATAGTACATATCCTCTGTGACAGTCCGACAGTTTTTCGAAGAATATTGAATACCTTGTTAGCGGAGTTTTTTAGGTATTTAAACTCTATGTCAGTAGCCAATATACAGGGTTAGTTCAGATTCGTAATGGAAGTGAACTACCTAAAAGCTTTGCATTTAACCACGCTTAAGCGATCGCTCTGTTTTGTTTGCCTCAGATTTCTTTTACTCATTCTTTCTCTATCTCATGTATTTCGTCTCATTTTCTCCTTGGGCACAATGAGTCCAATGATCTTCAGGTGTTTTGTATTGGACACAATAGCTATAGACGCCCCAAAATACAGGAGGGCAAGGTTTCAATTTATGCTCCTCTCACTTAAAAACAATCAGTTTCCCGTTTTTTTTCTGGGATTTAATGATAAGTTTCACGTTCGGCATAAACCAATAAACCAACCCAAGTATTGTCATTCTCTTTTGAGAGTCTTCCCTGAAGCAAACCTTGAAAGGCTTTCGCATTACATTTAAAAATATCTCGTGAGTAAATATGGGCTTTATTTTCTCTTTTATATGTATTACTTTAATGGAATAGGGCATCATCTAATTATCATATTAAACGAGTAATCTAATCAAATTTTATTTCCTTTAGTCATCGCACCACAAATTCTAGTTTAAAAACTCTTCTGAATAATTCAGTTTTAAAAGAGATTTTATAAATATTTACAAATCATATAATCCCTGTTTATCATGAAGAATGCTTATGTAGAATGAAAAGAAATAAAGAAAAGGAGTGGTGGAGGAGAGAACTTAAAAGAAATAACCACTCCGTAATTTAATGTTAACGACTGTCCATTAAGTATTAAAAGGCATTAAAAAAACCACATGAAAGTAATTTAAATGCTCGATGCGACAAGCAAACTGAACATTGCAAAAGGATACACTGACAATGAATAGTAGGTTTGTTGTTGTCTTACAGAATGCATCGTTTCACTACAGAGATACTTTAAAGCAGCTTGTCAATCCTTGTCCATACATATTTTTAATCAGGCCATTAAATTTGCTTCCTTTGAACTCTTAACGTTGGTTAAATAATGGTTAATAAAAATCCTTTTTACGATAAATGCTATTCAATCCTACTATTATAGGATGCCTATAACAATTTTATAATCTTTTAATAAACTAATGCTCTTAATAATGTAGCACAAACAGGTGGCGATTGCGCTTTTGAATAGGTTTTTGTTCAAGACTGTGGAAATCGAGGAATGCTTTTGGCGGATCTTTGAATTATTTTTTGATTAATTCCCATTATGGCCTGTTAACACATGGGAAACTGTCAGGTTTGATGGTTGACTTAGACAATACCAACAGCACCCGAAGCATGAATTTTGATGAGCTTAAGCTTACGAAAACTCAATCAATTCGTTGTCTTCATCAAATGCCCTGAATTCCTTATTATCTCACGAGTTATCGGAGTACATAAATTATATCCTTAATATACTCCACCTTAATATACTCATGGCTTTCCTCCATGGAGTTTGATGAAATCGAATCCATTTGGAATTCTTTAAGTATTTAATCGCTTAGCAGTTGGATGATTGTTGAATTTTTCATGATGGTTAAAAGGGTCTGGAATCACCCCTACACTGACCGGGGTTTCAATCTGATATGTACACTGTAGTAATTTGGTGTGCGAATACACAGGACGTAATTCTTTTCTTTGTCTCATAATGGAAAATATGGAGACTCGTAGTTTGAATATATTGCCAGGCCTTTAAAACTGCCGCTCCATAAAAGATAAAGGTAACCAGCCGGTCACTATAAGTAAAAGCACTAATGGATTATAGTAGCCTAGTTCATCAAGAATGGACGATCTCTTTTGAAAAGGAGTTTGTCGTCTATTTGCCGCCTTAACTAGCGCACTAATGGATAGGAAAGTTGGTCAGCTTGGACTCCTGCTCGTAAGTGCTGAATCTCTCTATCTGACCCTGAAGCAGGTTTATTCCATTTAAGTTCTCTCTCTTTTTCCTAGAGGCTAGTGACAAACATACATACATAATTGGTAATTACAACCCTTTAATCCGAATTAGGACTTAGCTTCTCAAACCACTTATGTTGTGTGAGTTAATTTGATACATGAGTCGTGGGACCAACAATTTAGTCTGAACAATGGATTGTTGAAAAACTTTTTTTTGACAATTTTATTTACTCTCAGAGTAATTCTGCTGAGGGAAACTCGCTGGAGAAATATTTTTTCGTATTTCGTTTCGTTGGAAACGTGGTTTGAACCGCGGGTTTACGTCTAATAAGCCAACACACAACCTACTAGACTACGGCGACTTCAGAGTGACAAACATCAAGAGAAATGTAGGATACACAAATATATTTTGTATGATTAAAATTGTATTTCGGTTTTGCTAGAATTTTGGAGTATTTCCTGGTTTCTATACAAAATATTTTCTACAGTAACAAATTAGACAAATACACCACAAACATGATACAAAGAAATAAAACCGACTGTCATTCAAAGCCTTTGAAATGGTCGGTTTAAAGAGATTTTATTGTAACCAACACAACATTTTAATGTTGCTGTCTAGAGAAATTTACATTTTATTTTTGCTTTTTTTGTTCTAAAAAAATTTTAAATAGAAACCCATAATTGTGGTTTAATTCATATGCAACTAATGTTTTTGGCATGTTTGGCACATGGCACACACACACATGCATTTTTATTTCAAATTCTTTATGCGCATAATTTTAACCAAAAAAAGATAAACGGAAATTAAAAACCATGAAAAAGATTCGTTTTTTTTAAATTATTTTAAAACCAGATTACGAAAAAGTATTTAATTTTGTTTTCATTTTCTGTTCTTTAGCAGTATCCTGCTAGACGTCAATTGATTGCACCACCACCACCACATCCTGCTGATGCCATAACACCATGCAGTCCTTCGAAACCAGAATGCAAAACTGTCAATAGAGACGATCGTTCGGGTGTGGTAACAAATGCTTTACAGGTAATACTAATATCATTAAGAGATATATGCAGAGTATAAAAGAAACACAAGTTCTGATCGATTAATTAAACGAATCACTTGAACTGATTGAAATTCGTTAGTGGAGCATACTTCGAACTTTGCTCTTGTGAACTTTTCTTTTTCACTCTGTATTTATTCATTGAAGAGACCCTAAATTATAATTTTTATTACTTTTCTCTCTTTACAGATTCCAATTGGTATTTTGCAATCCTTGCAACAGAGTCTTGGCAATTTTGCCCACCACTAAGTATATTGGACAGGGAGAAAACACTTAAAAATTTACTCAATTCACGAACAAAATATCATTTTATACTAATTTAGGCTACGACGCAATCAATATATCTTTTAAATATTTTTGTATTATTTTATAACCCATACATAATACATAAATAAAATGATTGTATAAATAAAATTATAAAAATTAACGCATTAATGTTTTATTTATCGTTTTCGAAAACGTCATGAATACAACCGAAAATATTTCCAAAGAGCTTCTCCTTGAGGTTAAACACTCATATTAAAGTCATTAACTTTATTGTTAATGTGTTTGAGTTTAAGTTCTAGCAACCGGCACTCATCCAGCAGACATTGCTGAAATGTTTTTGTTAAACAGTAGCGGACCAGAGGTTATAGGCATTGTTATGCACCCTATACTGACATGAAGGTAATAAATAATTTTGTTTGTACTTCGCTTATAAAAACGTAAGGATTAAATATGATTAAAAGTCGAAAGACCAACATTATAATCTGGCAATTTAGCTTCAATATTGATTAAACTAATCCTTACCTACCTAGCCCTTACCTACCTTACCCAGCTATTTTAAGAGATCACTGGTTCCAGTTGGTAGAAAACAATACCTAGATTGAAGATCAAAAGTGTTTTAATTTACAGAGGGAAATGAAATTAAAAAAAGCAGAGTGGAAAAGGTCGATTTGCTGCTATTCCGCATGAAGAACTCTAATCAAAAATACAACCTTACGATGTAGGGTATCATTCTATCTAAATTTTGTTCTTTATCCCTGAGTTTGCGTTGGTATTCTTCCCCGCCATAACTGAAATATTTTTTAAACAATTTTATTGTGAATATAACTGCTGGCGTTGCTATTTTGTTGGTTTTGATGAAATTTATTACCCAAAACAATTCACCACAGACTATAAATCAGTTGAAAATCAGAATTTCAAAATTATTATTCTTAAAAATTTAATGGAAATTCTTAAAATAGAAGACAAAGATAAACTGTGTTAAATTAATAGATTTTATGAAACATAAACAATTTAATATCGAGAAATTAACACAACACTGGAGACACTCTAAATTTCTTCCAGTGTACCGTGAGCGTCAAAAGAAATTGTACATTAAACAAAATATACATTAATAACTTATCGTGGTTTTTATTTTAAAATTATTTTCTTACCAGTTTTTAAAAATGAAACAAAAAAAAAAAGAAATTACAAATAATTTCGAAAAACATATAGTCAAAATTTTTTCGGGCACTCTCCTTAAGTGGTAAAATTTTAGTTTGGTGTAAGAATTTTATCCCTGGTGTACAGTTTCTTTTGACGCTCACTGTACATATTTCTCATTATTTTTAGGATTTTATTGCATGAAAAAGTGATTAAAACTAGGCCACAAAAATATTTTTAAGAGTCAAAGAAGCCAACAACAACTACTAGGCAGACAAAAAACAACAAATAAATCTTTAAATAAACAAACGAATCGACAGAAATAAAAACAAAAAAAAATTGAAACCATAACACACAACTTCTAATGAAAATGAGAATGCTTTGGCATTTAGATGTCCCTCCTGAAGGTTGTTCTCTGTACCACAGATCCATACATGAAACAACACATGAAATTGAATATGAAAAGGAAATTCGAATTAAAAGTTTCAATACTTCAATACAACAACAACAGAGGCAGACAAACAATACATGAAAATAATTTTCACAATAGCATGGAATACCATATCATACACATGAACACACAGATAGGGAAAGAAGCTGCTTGAAATAGATCGAACAACATAGCAACAAATGGAAAAATTCCCCCAGTGACAAATAAACTGGCGTAGACACAAAAATGAAAAACAGATACTAATACACATACATCCATACATGCATACATATACGAGTATGTACATGAAATGTTAATAAAGCAAAAGTTGAAAAAAACAAAAATAAAAATATTCTTTGCATTAAACGGAAATGCTATCGGAAATTATATGTTATCGTTATGTGAGAGCATTACAACTGTTTATCCTTACATTGTATATGTATGTATGCATGTGTATGTGCGTGTAAATTTGTATTTGTATTTTAGCCATTTTGTATACATTATGGCCTGGCCTCTGAGCATAATATTTTACGTTACCAAACTATTAATCTTTGAGCGGAATTAATTGAAACATTCCATAAACAGTATTAAAAACACATGTAAACGAGAATCGTCCTTTGGTATCTTGAGTCAAAATAAAAATTAAAAAAAAAGAGAAAGAAAATTGCAAACATAATACATTATTACATATGAGTATAGTATATGGTACATTAATATTGTTGTAGGGTTGCCATTTGTTTAATAAAATCCCAGAATTTTGGATAGTTCAGTATCAGTCTGTTGGAGAAAGTGTTGCGAATAATCTGAATATATGAATTCTATGACGTTCTCAGCAATTGGACTTATCGTACGACTCATTTAGGCGTAATTTTCATTTGGAATTGCACCACCGTCCACATGAGGTCCAATTAAAAACGACTGACTATTCATAACGTCGTAAATATACTAATTGGTTCTTAGAGCGAAAAAAAAAATTTACTTCAGTAAATAAGGCCATTTCTTGCTCGGTGATTAAGCCAATATACTAAATTGTCGCATATGTGGCATGTAGTCGCCGTAGGCTAGTAAGTAGGGCTTATTAGGCATAAGGTTACGGTACAAACCTCAGGTCAGGCATCTCCAACAAAACGAAATAATAAAAATATTTCTTCGTCAACATTCTCTTAGTAGATTTTTGGGCAAACTCTGAGAGTAACAAAAAACCCCTAGAAGTTTCTAAAAAAAATCTGACTTTTAACTGCAGGTCCCACCACTTATGGATAAAATTACACAAGCAAAATATGTATGTATGTATGTAGCACGGTGAACCCAAATTGATTGCCAAAAGCCATTCCAACTTCCAACTAAAAAAAACGACTGTGTTGTACATACAATAGTCCGGAAGTGCTATGGTGCCTTCCTTTTTTAAAAACACCGTGAATGGATCGCAACAGTCAATTCAGAGCTTTGTGGACGTATGATGCCGAATTTTTTGGCCTGATTAGAAAACGATGGCTCAAGGACATACATACATATTGGTTCTTTAGAACCATCAGCCAGGATTTTGACCTAGTTTTCTTACACCACTTGATGTTGTGTGTGTTAATTTTATACATATATGGCGGGGCCTATAGTTTAAAGTCGACTCCGAACGATAGATTTTATGGGAAACTTTTCATGGCAATTTTATTTACTCTCATAGTTTTTGGCAGAAATCTGCAGAGAGGAAATCGCCGAAAAAATACTTTTTGTATTTTGATTTGATGTCTGGCCTGGGACTCGAACCCTGGCTTTTACGTCTAATAAGCCAACACACTACCTACTAGACCACGGCGACTTCAACAAGGCCTCATAACACACAAGCCAACAAATTTTCGTTATACTAAATGAGAAGTTTCCACAAAGATTAGTTTCACGTTTTTCGTAGTCAGTTTCGCCCCAATATCATACGATATGGTGTGCTTTGACTTTTGTTGTGGGATTATATCAAAGGCTGTGTCTTGATCCGCAAGAGTTTGGGAATAAGGTATTGCTATCGATATATGATCCTTTTTTTCTAGAAAACTAGAAGTTACGTCAATTTCCTCTTGGCTCCAGTGTTCTTTGACAATACATTGCCTAGATCATAAAACTACTGGTTCAACGATATTTTCCCCACCAATCTCGATTAAACTCACTCTTTACCTACAAAACACCAAAAATTCTGAAACTCCCTAATAAATGATTCTCACTTAACACTACTTTGCTAAAGTCCTTTAAAACCGCGTCTAAATAAAAGTAAAATTTCATACAAATAACACTATTTGTACTTGTGGATACCGTGGAGCGTTTATTTAGTGCCAAAATCACGTTTTTATGTATGTGTGGGTGTGTGTATGTGTGGTAATTTACAAAATTTTATAAACCGACCACACGAGAAAGGCAACAGAATTCAAATACCAAAAAATAACGAACCCCAACCAACAGAATACAAATACCAGAGACAGTAGACAGCAGTTAGTTGTTTTTTGTTTCAATTTAACGCTCTACAAATCGCTTTTAAATACAAAAATTAACACAACATGTATGCTCAAGCCAGCCAGCCAGCGAGCCAGCCACATACATACTACATACCAACACTTTGGATAGTGTATCTATGAACTCGTTAAAATAAATGAACAGAAGGTTTTCAAGGGGCAGGCCACCGCCGAATAAAACTCCATTTGTAACCAACATTTTTGTTTATTCGTTAAGCGAGTGCCTAAACCATATACAGGAGCAGGCATTCAAAGTGTGTTTACGGTTAAGGATACCCCAACAAATTTTCTAAACCTTTTATTTTATTTTCCATTTCCCTGTAATAGTAGGGAATAGAGTTTTAAAAGGCTGTTGGTAGTTTGCAGGAGAAAAAAGAAAATGAAAAATATCCCTGAAATGGTTGAGAAACATGCGTGTCGAAATAGGCGTATGTTGTGGCTGAGTTTGGTTGCTGATATTTTGTGCGTTAACCACAACCAAATTTCAAAATATTTTTCCATGAACTTGACAAAGTAACAGCAGCTGTAACATTAACAACCACAAAAACACCAACAGCAGCTTTAGGAGTAACGGCTGGATAGCCAAAAATAAAACAAAAAAAAGACCGGAAACCTGTAAAGGGTTCATTAAAAATGTAACGTTTGCTGTAAATATTTATCTAGAATTTTTGAATGGCTGTTTGGTTGGTTGGATATTTGGATTAGAGGTTTCTCTTTCAGTTCTTTATAGGAATAGTTACACATGTTGTTCACGAACAAAACAAATATACTACAAGGGCTGAGTGTTAAGTGTTATCGGATTACAATGTATAGTTATTGGTGATGATGGTTATCAGATTAAAGTTAAATTCACTATAATAGTGATGATTGAAAGTGTATACTTCTCAAGCATTATTGACTGATAATGGTTGCCAAAACTTACTATGTAAGTAATTGGCAACATTATAAAAACGTGCAGAGGCATTCATATTTACAGTCCCGTATATTTTCGAACTCAGGCCGGTAGGTCTTCAGCAGTTAAATCCATTTCTTACAAAATCTCTCAATACCTCTTAGAATAGTCCAATAGCAGAAGGCTTTATTTTTAGACACGGAAAGATGGTAGCCTATTACTCTAGAATCTCCTACTGTAAATCAATCAACTGCTTAGCTAGATAGGTTTCATTAGCAACACTGAAACAAAGCACACAGTTCTTATCTTTCATCTTTCAATACATCTGGAAATAGTCTATGACAGCAGGCTTTATTTTTAGACAAGGAAATATGGCAACCCTATCATTCAAGAATCTGGTACAATAAATCGATCAACTGCTCAACTAGATAAGTTTCATTAGCGACACTAAAACAAAGCACAGCTTATCACAGTCCTAGCATCGAAGTGATGAAAATTCACCATTTTTATAGCCAATAACTAATGCGTCTATAACAGTGTGATACATTGTCTTTTCAGTGTTTACAATTCATAATTTAAAATGGTATCACGACTGAGATTATCGCTGCACAGAATAAAACAAACATTATTAATGAATTATTGAGGAGATTGTGAACCAACAGCAAACAGAGTGACAGGGACTAATTAATCATGAATCACTTGTCAGCGAACTTTTGGCGGAACACCAAATAATCAGTGGCAAACAATGTGATGACAAAATGATTAATTCCATTGTGTATGCAATTGTCCATAAAATCCAACAGAATTACACAATCAAACCAAACCAAACCAAATATGGAATACAATGATGATGATGATGATTCTGAATCTGATTCTAAATGTAATTGCGATTGTGGTAATCATGACAATGTTCATAATGCCGATGATTATGATAGCAGTGTTGTTGTTGTTGTTGCTGTTTAATTATGTAATTTAATTGTGCCGTATGGAATTTGTGTTATGGTGTGATTATGACCCGCAGATCGATGAAAGCTACTAGGTATTGGACCTCTTTTTTGTATTTGTATTCATCAAATAATTCCAAACAATGTGTTGTTGTGTTCATCTAAAGGCCGGAACGTGTGTGTGAGTGGCATAATAATTACGTTGTATTATGTTTGCAACAATATTTGAATTTGAATTTGAAAATTACCAAAAGAAAGCAACATTTTTTTGTATGCGTGTGAGTGTGTGTATGTGTATGTTTGTTTGTAAATGGGAAAATAGGAAAAGGGCAAGAGAGCAACTTAAATATTTTATGATACAAGGCCGGATAGCGAAAAGTGAAAGAATTACGAGAAATATGTATGAATGTGTATAGAACAAGTAAAAATTTTTCTTGTTAAAATTTCCAAGGCCAACGAATTTATTTCTTAAAGTAGAACTTAATTAACACTTGAATATTTTAAGAAATTACAAATGAGCACATATTTTCATCTAGAGATTAAGAAGGAATCTTTAAGGCACCTTTAATTGTAATTATGTACCCTTCAGTTCAGTCTAATTTGTAAGTAAATGTAAAAAGAAATGATGCTTACAAAAAGACTGTTATCATAAGAAACCTAAGAATTGTAATAAATGTTCCAAATTTGCTCAAATTCTATATGTAATTCAAACTATATGGGAACCAAAACCATTTTTCAGAGAAACTATGGTTCCAGGAGTTAAATATAAAGCTGCTTTTGAGTTATTCCTCGTATTTGTATGAAATATTACGTATTTTAAATAGGTTATTATATTTACATACATATGTATGTACATACATATATGTACGTTTGTATTTTACAATAATTTTCATTGAGTACACATAAATAGCAAACATAACTTCCTCTTTTGCTATGGTGAATCTTTAAATTTGTTTTGCTCAGTTTCATTTTCATTTTTATTACACTTGCAATAATATTATAGTTGTAAAATCATTCATGATTATTATACCTACATATACACATACATGTATACATACATACATATGTACGTGCAAGTATTTATGTTAACAATCACATACATAAATATTTATCCTGTAAGCTTTTGTATACTGAAATAAGTTTATTGTATGCAATAATACATAAGTGTATGTAAAATTCTTAAACGAATATAATTTCTTGCTGTGCTTTTCCTGTTGTAATAACATGGCACTTTTCATGTATATTTTGCAAGGGTATTTCTTGTAAAAATATGAATAAAAATTTTATATTTTTTTTTTTCACTGCACACTACAATTGGCAAAACTGAATGTTGTACTTGACAAGAGCAGTAATATCTCGTTAAATTCTTTTAAATAGTAACATAGTGGCATGATTTTTGAAATTAATCTTTATCACATACCTTCATTCTTGAATGTATAAGATGTTGAAATAATTATAGGATTTTTGCATTGGATGGCTGTAGTAAATCTGTATCCCGTATTTTACAAGTTTTAGATCGAGAGACACATTCGTTGTGTTTCTATTACTCCAAAACAAACGTTTCGCAAAAAATCCACTTGAAAACATTGCAATAAGGCCTTGTGCCTACAAGAACAATAATTATTAGATTGGTTAAACGGCAATGTAAACACTGGACTTACCGTCTTTTTGTAGGATGTTCGACCATTTGAATGGTGTTCAAAAACTTCACCTAAGAACTTCGCCGGCAGAACTTAAGGAAACTGCACCATTTGATGAGAATGTCCACAACGTGTGGAAACGATAGATATTTCCAATTGACAGAAGTTGATGAAATACGGCACTAAAGAAATATTTATTCTGATAGTTTTCATAACAAAATGATGTATTGCCGGAGGCTACAAGCTTATTGCAAAGCACTGATAGGCGATTTAAGGCCACTTGTTACTGGCAGTCAGTTAGTTTGGCATATAAAACTACTGAAAACTCTAGACTCACATGCGCTTTATATGTTCTTTAAATAATATTTCTTGTGATTTTAATTTAAATTCATTTATCCGAACAAAATTTCATTATTCTAAACACTAAAATAAACACTAAACAAATTAACAAGAATATATTCACACGCGTTAACAAATTTTTACTTCAACTGTAACGAAAAAGAAAAATGGGCGTTAAATTTAAGTGGGAAATAAATGCTTCTTCAAAAAGTGCTGCCAAGTTGTATATTTATAATTCTTTATAACATAACTAAACCAGACTAGCGTTGCGACAGCAAGCTTTATTCCCGACTTGGATTAATTTTAATTCAAAGTTATTTATATATATTAAATTTATTATTTATCAGTTGCTTTAATAATTTGAATTTAATTTTACAAAAACAGAATTCATCTGGCAACTCATTCCTTCCATATTGAATTAAATTATTGGCGGAATTTTTGACATTTCTTGCTGTTGTTGTAAATTTCTTAATTGTTTACATTTTATTGTTTTTGCCACAAATTTTTAGAAATAACAAAAGTATGGACGATTTAGCCAAGTTAAAAAAGAAAATAACAACATCGTTTAAAATAAGTGGATTCCTTATAAGATCAGAGAACAGTGTGTTCCTGGCAGAGCAATTATTGCCCTTTGACGAGGAGGAACGTGATAAATGGTTGACTATCATTACGGAAAATCTTCAAAGTCAGCGTCTGAAATCGACTCATGTTGAGAGAACGGCTCTAGAAAAGGCTATTAATGAAATCAATCGAGTGGGTTTGGATGAGGGTGAGACAGTGTTTTCGATAATCAATGCATTCGATGTGCCGCGTTATGTTTATAATAAAATGAGTAAAAAATTTGAGCTGGATAAGGAACCAAGAGGTATATTGGCAAAGTCTTCTATGAAATCAGCACATTTGAGACAGCGTTATGAAATGCTTTTGCAAAAAACTTTAAGGCATGAGCTTTTTGCTCCACCTGTCATTGAAAACGGTGTATCGGCAGAGGCCAGAGTTAAAAAATTTAAACTCTTATACTGTGAAAATCTACTCGCTAATTCTTCAGTAGAGGAGGCAGTAGTTTTAGGTCTGTTAACTCAGCTCCAGGAAGGTAAGTTCTATATTGAAGATCCAACAGGTTGTGTTGAGCTAGACTTGAGTGCAGCCAGATTTCATGCGGGTTTTTTCTGTGAAGGATGTTATGTATTAGCTGAAGGCTCTTATAGTGGTGGTGTGCTTAAAGGTATGTTTAAAATAAATAAAATTGTTGTAATAGCTTTATAATATGATTTTCCTTTATTTTAGTGGATGGTTTGGGTTTCCCTCCAGCTGAACCAGCCACCAGTAGTCGTGCATTTTTTGGTACACAGAACAGTTGGGGTGGGGAATCCACAAAACTATTAAAATATTCTCCCAGATTACAAGAATTGGAAAGAACCAACACCGAGGCAACTATAGTATTTTTATCGGATGTTAGATTAGATATGCCATTGGTAATGGAAAAACTACGCATGTTATTTGTGGGTTACGATTCGTGTCCACCGGTGGCTATAGTACTTATGGGACCGTTTGCAGCCAGTGAACGACAACATCATGCCTTAAAACAACACTTTAATGCATTGGCTGCCTTAGCCAATGGCTGTGAACAATTGAAAAAACAAACCGAACTCATACTTATACCTTCTTGTGAAGATCCCTCAGCTCCTAATATTTTTCCCCGCCCACCTATACCAAATACCTTAGTGAGCGGTTTACTTAAAGCATGGCCTCGCACCTGTCTAGCTACGAATCCATGTCGCCTTCAATATTGTACCCAACAAATTGTCGTCTGTCGCTTGGATTTAATGGCAAAATTTTGCCGTAATACGCTACATTTTCCACCAGATACTTCAAAAATTGAACACCATTTTGCTCGTACACTAATATGTCAAGGTCATTTAACACCTATTCATCCCATAGCTATGCCGGTGCATTGGGATTATGATCCTGCCTTGTGGTTATATCCATTGCCAGATTTGATAGTAATTGGCGATTCGTGCCAAAGCTTTTCGACATCTCAACATGGCTGTACGGTATTGAACACTGGTTCCTTTGTTAAATCGAAATTTGCATTTAAGGTTTACATACCATCGACGAAAGTTATAGAGGACTCCGAAATACCAGATCAAATGGAGGAATAGATAACTAATAATATATCCTTTTTTTTAAGTTAAATGTTCTTTAATATTAAAAACTATTTAAATTTTAGAAATACATAGCATTGTAACATTTTTATTAAAGTTAACAACAAAAGATTCGATTTTATACCAAAACGATAAAAATGTTTATTAAGTGGATAGTTATTAAATAATGGCGATGAAGGGTTAATAGGTGGTGTTCCAGCACAAATATTTACCTTTAAACTTAAATCGTTTTACAACACTGATTCATTTGACAGTTGCTATCAAAATATAGGTTAGTTATAGAAGAAAAATACGTAAAACTGCGGATTGCAGAGAATATTTAATAACGTTTTAAATTAAAAATAATATATTAATAATGTTAAAGATTGCTAAAACTTCCACTCAGTTAATTAAAAGCTCAATAGGCAAGTAAAAATTTGATTTCTGATTGATTTTTCGAAACAAGTTTATACTTTTTCTAACAAATCTACATGCAGCCAGAAATATCTCGTGTACGACCAGTCTATCGTTAGATCAAAAATGGCGTGAAGAGCAGGGTTTACCGTGCAATCCCAATGAATTTGGACCTCTTACAAATTTACCAGACTACACATTTTTGGACGGCCGTCCGACACCAATGGGTGTAAGTATAACAAAACATTGAAAGCCTTTTCTCCCAAAGGTTGTTTAGTTGCTTAAAAAATGTTAATATTTTTAGTCCAATCAGAAAAGACGTTTAATTAAGCAGCAGGAAATTGCGACAAAAATTGTTACTATGAGTAAAGAGTTGGATATGGCTAAGGAACGTTATAAGAATTTACAAGAGCAGAAGGAAGCGGAAAGGCAAAAGATTATGCAAGCAAAATTGAAGCCCAAAGGCAAATATTTGTTGCAGCAGAAAAAGTAATTCTAGAAGTTAATAAATGAAATTGTATATCAGTAAAGAAATGGTTCTAGTTTATTTTATGTTTACATTTTATGTTAAATAAAAAGATTTAAACATTGTAAGAAATTCCGTCAAAGTAGAATTTAAAAATTTGGTTTGTTTACAAACATTGGTCAGCTGTTTCATATTATTACATTCACAGGAAAATGATAACATCAATTACGGTTCGTCTATTGGCAAAGTAAAGAGATTTAATTGAAGTATATTAAAATACTAAATGTTAAGTGTAGACCATTAAAATTAAATTTTGTTGACTATTGTAAAAATTAATAATCTTTTTCCATCCCGTAGCTATTAATTAAAACGGAGTTTAATTCATAACTTTGGCTATAAAGAAACTACCATGTATATGTCATTTATAAGCATGGCAGCACTATAAATCATAACGATTTTGCCAGCTGTTTGTGACATAACCTGTCCGCAACAGAATTTTTTATTTTGCCTTTCTCTTTAAAGTAAAAAAATTAATTTTATTATTAAAAAACATTAGAAATGAATATCACACCTTTATTACGGACTGGTTCCTTGATAGCGAGCCGTCAGGTAGTGCGTCAATATGCATTCAAATCGGATTTGAAAATAAAATGGGTAAGACCGGAAAAAATCCAATCTATAGATCCCATCAAAAGTGGCGACTGCAGCAAACTACCGCCCGTGAGTGAAAAGATCTTAGTAAGAGGATTTGATAAATCCAAAGAGCTTGAAACGTGCGTAATTCTAATTCATTATTTAATAATCGATTAATATGAATATTAAACAATTACAGTGCTGATGACACGATACGATCACTTTTTGAATTGGGAAATAATCCAAATTATCACACCTCGGATTACTATCGTGAACAGCTTATAAAAGAAGTGCAACGGCATCCCTTAGATTATGGTTCAATGGAAGCAAAACGTAAGTTTAAAATCGTAAGATATTGATTTCTTTATTCCACGTAAATATTATGCTTTATTACAGTGGCACGCATGACTGCTACTATACGTCGTTACCAACAGCATATGGAGCAGCACCCACGCGACAAAAGGCACAAAGTTGTCCTTAAAGAAATGATAGAAAAACGCAAGAAATTCCTAAAATACTTAAGACGTTGGGACTATAGACGCTTTGAGTGGATTTTGGAAAAATTGGATTTAGTTTACAAACCTCCTCCATCCCATTTCCATTGGATTACGCGTAAAGAATCATTGCAAAAGCTTACGGATATTCATTGTGAAAATCTTAGACAAGAAAAATTGGCCGAATACCGTAAAACTCTAGAGGAACAACAGATTCCATTTTTAGAAGATGCCATTAAGAAAATGGAATTTATACGTCAAGAACAAATTGATTTGGATATACCCGTTACGGTGTCATTGGAAGAGATTGCTGAACATAAAAAACAATTGGAGGAATTGAAATTGTTTAGAGAAGAAACAAAAGCTGCACTCAAAAAAGATGATCTTTTAAACTGAGAACATTGTTACTTGGGTCAAAACAATTAATATTATGTCCTACTTGTTTAGGTACCTTAAACGACTATAGTTTCCAAAATAAAATAAAACAATTGGTAATTTCTTACTAAGCTTTAAAGAAAGCTCATTTGTCTTTGCTTGCTTTAAAATTGGGATGTTTTTTCTTTTGGAATACTAAAAAGAACAGGTGCAATATTGTTTTAAATTAATTTCAAACAATTACAAATTATCAACACAATTAACACTACACAAGTACGATCAACGTTTACGTTTGGGTGTCACAGACCGGGAACGAGTTGCATTCTTTCGATGGAGATGAGGGGATTTTGAGTGTTTACGGGATGAATTCGAATTACTGCTACGATTACGTTTCGTAGATGGTGATCGGGAGCTATGTGAGCTTCTCGATTTGGACCGAGATTTTGAAGAGTAGCGTTTACGAGAACCGCTTTCGGCTGACTTTGTCGTATCATTAGTACGTTTTTTTACAGAAGTCTCTCGAGAATCGGAACTCTTTCGCTTTGACAATGACCTAGGGCGGCTGCGGCTGCGTGAGCGCGAATATGAACGTCTCTTGTTACGACTGTGATCGCGTGACCGTGAAAGGAGTGTGGAGGATGTTGCGGAGGAAGAGGAAGACGACGACCTGGACGAAGATGAAGAAGACGCAGAAGTTGAAGTAGAGCTTGAGGAAGATGAGCTCCTAGACGATGAATATGACTGGCGTCTTCTTATATCGGAACGTGTTCTAGAACGCGAACGTCTATTAGAAGTTTTTAATATTTCCTTGTCTGATTTCGTTGCAGATTCCTTGCCATTATCAGTTTCTTTTGAATTTGTTGGCTTTGCAGATGCAATAACTTCCTCATCATCACTAAATAGATTGTATTTAGCCAAATCGTCATCATCTCCCTCTTCTTCTTCATCTTCTTCGTCATCTTCATCATCCTCTCGATTTGTTCTTACTTTATCGTTGTTAATTTTACTTTGATCTTCTTCTAGGTTATGTGAATTCTTTCTTCGTTTCTTTAATCGCCCAAATTCATCGTATTCACTATCAGATTCTTCGCGTTCCTTATACTCGACTACACCACGATCATTATAGCCACCTCCAAATCCTAAGAAAATATGCGATTTAATAACAAATTTCCAATTAACTTCTTACAGCTCAGTTTATATTTTGTATACTTTACAATATCATTAACTCACCAGTTCTCTCCTCAACATCACAAAATTTGGGTGCATTACACATATTACAGGTTAAACGGCGAGCCCAATTTACATTGGCGCATTTATTACACTGCCAATCTTCAGCACTAAACAGACCACGCGACTTTTCTGCAGCTGCCTTGCCTATTTCGGTGCCCAGTTTCTTTTTATTAGAACCGCTACCGCTGCCCACACTGCTACTCCGCTCCAGACTACGATCACGTTTGCATTTGTTACACTGCTGGCCGACGAGCGAAATTCGAATGGCGACAGCTATATTTAAAAATATATACACATAATATACACATTGACCATGCCCGGCAAAGACCCCATATTCATGTTTATGGGTTAAAGGAGTAAGCGCAAGGCATTCGTCGAGAAAAATATGGGATTAAGTAAAAAATACATATTAGTGATTTTCTTCTAGTCTAGGTTTTTAGATATAAATTATATGATTGATATTGGTTGTGGATTGATAAGCGTCCAAAGCACTCGATGCTTTACACTCACGTTACATCGCCACAAATCCAATCTCCACTATTAACTCCGGTCCCGCTTCCACCAACGCCATCACGACTTCCACCACCGCCACACACATCCGACAAACTGGAAGACATTTTTATGCTTCTACCACAAAAACTGCCTTCTTTTTTGATACCAGTAAGCGTAATAGCTTTTTCTTTATAGAATTTCTATTTTTCAATGTCCTTCTTTATGTTTTGTACAATTTTTTATTTTTCTCTTGCAAAAATACTTCACAATGCGTCAAAAATTTGGTGAAGATAGAATAAATATTCCTTTTTCATGCAACTCTGTTAGTAATACAATGGTATCAATATCGATGTTTTCATTTGCAGTAAAATGCTATTTTTGGTAATAATGTGCAACCACTGTCATTTTGTTTGTATTATGCATTTTTACTTAAGGTCTTATAATCTGTACTATGGAACAGACTCAAGTCCATGCTAGGAATTAAACGCAAACTGTCAAGCTAAACTACCAGGGCACTTAAGCTAAAAATTATCTAATAGGAAATATCTTAAAGTCGCATATACGATAGTAAATCGCCTTTTATTTTAAGAGTTAATTTTCAGTTTTAAATTATTTGTATTTAAAGCAACACAATTCTCTTCAGTTTTAAAAACCAACGGTATAACGCTACTTCTGTTTTCGCCAAAGCTGTCTAAAATAACTTGGCAACCACGTGGATAGTGTTGTACCATTTTGTACCGTCTTTTATGTTATCGATTATTGATATGATTATGGAAAATTATCGCCGCCTGTTTTTGTCTCTTTGGTTTCTTCTTTGTTTTTTATTCTTTATAATTTTGCATTCTTCTAATATTTTTTCGGGCAAAATATAATTTTTTCCACGAAAAAAAATTCATTTGCAAAATTGTAACATTTCTTTTAAAATTTAAAGCAAAAAACTTCAATAACTATTAAATATTCAGTGTTTTTTAAGTTTTATAATAGAAATATAAGTAAATAATTTAAAAAAAACAGCATTTTTTCAATCAGGTGCTTTAACAAAATCATAAATTTATAAAAAAAAAATTTCACCATAAAACAAAAAGCAGAATAAAGAAAAAAAAATCGTGTTTAAGACGCATTTCTGTTGTCTCCCTTTATAAATTGTTCAACACACATACACGAATTTTCTTTTGATTATCTTATTAGCAAAACGTTTAACAAACAAAAAAAAAGGGAGAAAATTAATAAATAACCACCGAAAATTTAAAAAAGCAGACATCAAAAAACAAATTCAACAGCAGCATCAAAAACAATTGCAACAACAGTGAGAAATTTATGTTTCAAGCCGTACATCACATTACACAAGGGAAAGGCGCAATTAGCAGAAATATTGCCATTGACATACGGGACAGGCGAACACTAAGTTAAATAGAGAGGGAGAGTAGACTGACGGACAGATACACATACGGATAAACTATAAGCCTAATATGATTAGTAACAATAATAACCCAAATGCCAAAAATATTGGAATGGTAAGAGGAGGAGGAGGTTCAATGAATGCGGCCTCGTCTTCTACAGCGGCAAAAATGTCTACAAAAACTGTTGTCAATACAGTTGGCTTAATGCAGCACAACAGTACAACAGGTCCAAATACTAATGCTGGTGGTGGCAATATTAGCGCAGCGTCTGGCGTTTCAGCTAATGACAGTGGCGTTACTAGCCTCAGTGAAATACGTAACTATTTACAACCCATCAGTAGCTCAATGTCACTGCCACCCGGTACGTCTCCATTCGATCATATTATTGAAATGATACGTGGTCTCGATATCCAAGATGATGGCATTACCATGAATCACAAGATCAAATCTATAGAAACTGATTTTTGTAATATTGTACGTGATGAAAATATGCTGTGGTGAGTGTTCAAAAATAACATAAGAAACTTAAATCCTTTTCTATGGAAATGTTTTTTCGAAAATCCATTTATAAACCCTGGCATCTTTAGAATTACTCATACAAAACTACCGTGTAGAGATGTTGGTTAGATTAGTGTGGTAAAAAAGACCAACAACACCAAAACAAAACAAATCATTAATTGAGGTTATATTTTTGTATAAGGGAATGTGTTTTCTCTACTGCTATCACTCACTCTACTCGCTACAATAAAATAAATAGCAATAAATATAAAGGGTTATTTTTATTCAATTTATACAAACAAGATTATAGCGAAATTCTTATTGTTAAGTTTGTTTCAGGTATATTGTTAACATATGTACATACATTTTGTACTGCGTACATTCATTGTATCGTCGATATAGTTTTTGATGTTAAAAAATTGCTCGCTTTACATGATGCTTTGTTTACCGTCAAAAAAAATAGTAGTAAATCAACATATCAGTAACTGAAAGGTGCTTCGTTGCAGGTTTTTCCAAAAAGATTTTATAGCCCTCTAACGAACGTTATTTATACCGAGAATATTTCCTTATTAGGGAAATAAAGTTAGGTTTAAACAAAGTCTAGTCTAATATACAAAAGAATATATTTTCAAACTGTAGAACAATTTTAGAGAAATTGATACATTGAAGTTTCTTTTTCGGGAATTTGTAGCAGAACCTCCATATTGCATATTAGTACATGCCACTGTTTTAACACTCTTACTTTGAATTGCTTAAAATTTTGCCTTAAAGCAGAGTAGAAGCATAATGCAAATGTATTGGCAGATTAAAAATTTATTTCTAATGATTTCCTATTATAGTTTATTTGTGTGTATTTAGCAAGAGAGAGATATCAGGCTATAGAAACTGACTGAAAAATGCATTTCGCGGTCTAAATGGATTATTGATTGCCTTCATTTGTTTTTATTCTTTTCATTAGTAAATGTACTGATACAAGTATTGTTTTTCTGATTTTTTACCTCCTTGTTGCCATTTTTTTTGTCTTTAATATCGTATCTTTAAGTTAATTTATGCCATTCATGTTTGTTTATACCTCTAACGTTGTTAGTATTTGTGTCATTAATACAATATACCTATGTATGTATGTATGTATAGCAAATTTAAATATTTGTGTGGTCACCGCTTGGTATGTCGTTTGTATTTCTTCTAACATTTTAAAGCGTTTTGTCATTTTCTACTGTGCTTATTTTCAGTTACTTTTGAAAGCATTATTTAGTTATGCTGTTGCTTATTTGATTTGTATACTCAAATGAGTGTGGTTGGTTTGCAGCCTTCATTGTTTGTTGTCGAAAATGCTCTCTCTTCTCTGTTTTTGGTTACATGAATCACACCAATGCCTGACTGCCATTTGCAAGTCCAGTGTACTTAATATTTGTGAGAAAATAATCTTTATTTTCATATAGATCAACTACTTCATGTTGGAGTTTAATTAATAAATGCTGTGAATTATGATAATAAAGCACTTTACCGCTACAACACATAGGGTGAATTTTAATTTTATGAAAATAATACAAACAAAAATAACTTGCTTAAGATTTTTATAATTTATACGTTATTCTTACATTAAAGGCTTTTGCATTTTCTTTATTAAAGCAAATGTACGGCTTCCATACAATCATAACATTTGTATTTGCAAAGAAAGCCATTCCGCTTAATAAAGTATTTCAATTAATACGATACCAAAATACCAATTCATTTTCAATTAGGCAATGTATACACTTTAATTAAAATTAAGAAAAATGATTTTAATTTTTGTATTTTCTTCTTTTTTTCTTTCTTTGTATTGTTTTAGTGAGTCAATGGAATATATTAATGACAAGGCATTGGAGGATGGAGAAACAGCTTTAAAATTTGCTTTACTCTTTGCATCACATAATTTTGATGCTTTGGCCATGAATGAGACCAAAGTGAGAACGGCAATGCTAACACTATTGCAAAAGAATTTTGTAAATGCCGAAACATATAGATTGCTTAATAGGGAGCGTCTTTATAACTCAATAACACTTTTGGGTGAATACTATCATCGAGTGCGTTTAGCTGACAATTCGCCCATAAATATACTGGGTGAATCGCTTTTGGGTCTGCTGTTGCGAGAGGTTAAAGAGGAAAAATATGTCAATGATGTGAAGTTGGCAAAACTAATATTGTCACAAATTACACTCAACGGCGATTTGATGCGAAATTTGCATAAAAATGAAATATCACAATTACTATATCACATACGAAAAAATCTTATAGAGCAGCCGAATTTAAAACCAACAATTAAAGCCATTATGTTAATGACTTTAGATTTATTTTATAGTAATTTTGCAAGTTTAGGGTCACAATTAGAAGTAATGTATACAAAATATTTCATTATGGAGGATGACGATGAAGGCAACAATAATCAAAACTCAAATCAACAGCAAACGCCACAAGTTCATCACCAACAACAGCATCAAACTCAATCTAACAACAGTCCTCCACAAAATTATACCACCTGCCCTTCAACTCAACTCCAGGATCAACATCACAGTTATGACGAGACCACGTTACCTTCCTCATCGAATAATACAAGCTATGAAAATGGAGATTCTGGTAATGTAAACGACAATACCGAAGACGATCCGGATAGTTATAAAAAGTGGAGCGAACAGGTCTGTGAGGATTCATTCGAGGAGTATAATGGTGTTGAAAATGAATCGAGTGTAAGTGTTGGTGGAAATCAGGACAATTTAAGGAAAAACTACAGAGATGATCGTGAACAACAGCATTCTTCGAATAGTCGTTATGATGATAGCGACAGACAGAGTCGCAATTCAAGACGTTCATTTCAACCAAGACAATCTCCAAGACCACTTAAGCAAAATTTCTCTGGGTGAGTTATAATTTTCTTTTGAATTATCATTCTCAAAAGAAAATCGCAATATTTAATTAAGAGTTAATTGAAAATATTTGACGTAAATATACATGTAATTATGATTAAAACCAACATGTAATAGTTTAATTTTGGGAAATAACTTTGGTGAAAGTGGTTGTGGTTTTTTTCTGTATTTTTTTTTAATGTATTTGTAGTCTACTCTTAAAAATTATGCTCTAACATATTAAAACTATACTGTTTTTTATTTTTCTCGGACAGAATATAGAAAATCAAATGTCATCTGTCTAAACGATTATTACTAACATGTTTTGTTTTTATTGTAATTGAAATAGTAGTAGAAAATTTGATAAAACTAAACTGAAATACATTTAAAAATAGCTTGAGGAGGATAGGCTATGCTTTACAATCGCAAGATCCTTATTTGTTGGAAAATCGTCTTTGGCGACAGTTAAATAAATTGTTGATTAAAATTCGAGCAGCACTAAAAACCCTTGTGAGTTTTGTTTTAGCTGCTGTGAGATGACTAGTTAGTGACAAAATATGGCATGAGATTTACGTACATCACTAGAAATCTTATGCATGTTCCTGTTAAATACTAAAGAGGTTTAGTCACTTATCACTCTTTTAGAGCGTAATGAGTTCTTATGCAGAGTAATGTGTTCTTAATGAAAAGTATGAATACAAGAAAACCAAACACAATGGAAATCTGTAGCGCAGTAATCTATGGGTTATAATTCAAATATTGTGGGTACAAAAACTCGAGTCAAATTTCTCAATATATCACAGGCTTCATAAGACACTGCTTTTTGAAACTGCTTCTTGGCAGCTAAGTCGTCGTATTAAGAAAGGAAAAAACTAGAATTTCATACATCATTTTGTCGACCTTGACCGATTTTCATGTTCGTAGTTGTAATTGTTACTAATATTCGTAGTCTTTAGAAGCTATTTTGTAAGTCATTAAGGATTTCTTATTTCTGTTCAATTTGACAATTTAAAATTTTTCTCAATATTTTATAGCAATGAATCATTGCATAACAATCGCGATTCTCAAAATAGTGGCAATGAGGAACGTGATGAATCTAAACCCTTGCCACGTTGGCGTGCTCCAAGATTTAATCGTGATGATCAGTCAAAAGACAGTCGAACACGTAATGCCCAACGACGTTTCAGTGCCAACTTTGATGATGATCGTCAAAGTATACGCAGTGATGGTGGCAGTATACGACTTTACAGTATAAACGATCGTCTGAAACATGCACAAGAGAAAATTGAACGTTCTGGCAATCTAGCGACGTATACGGGCATAGCAAACTCAAATTGGGATCGCCAATCGCAGAGAGATGATCGAAGTGAACGCTCCTATATGAGTAATTATGAACGCGGTAACAATCATCGTCGAGGAGGCGGTGGCAGACATTATAATAACCGTTCCACATACGATAAACCGCCACGTTTCCAAAAGAACAAACACAATAGTAATAGCCAAGATAATAAAAAATCGAATACGTGGCGAAATTCTAGCAGTAATTTAGAATATTTAGATGAAAATTCTTCGTACACAACTAATGGCCCTGAATCAAATAGCCGCAGTTCGTCTAGAGCACGAACTTTGCCCAGACCAGCCAAATCTAGAATAGATGGTAATAATCACAACAACTACAGACGAAGCCAAAGTCCGAATAGCTATCAGCGTGGAAATGGTAACCAACATCAAAATCATAACCAACATATGAATAAAAATAGAACGCAAAAGTTTGTCAATCGTTATAGCAGTCAAAGTAGTTTGGCTAGTGATGCCTCAAGCACCTTAGATCGTCGGCACCATCAACGAAATCGTTCATTCTCACGACGATCTTCCACTCAACCGCAAGATCATACCAGTGATATAAATCATTGGAATGAGAAGGATTCAAACAGTGAACTGGTACGTAATGCTCGTCAAACAGCAGACTATATGAATTATTTATCATCTAAGAAATAATTCGTATTTTTTTTTTTTTTGTACTTGAACATATAATCACAAAGAAATTCATTGTAGTTTATATCTTTGATTGCCTGTTACATACAATATTTGTCAATTTTTATAAAATGTAAAATTTTATAAAACTTAGGTATGATATTGTAATGTATTAATTATTCTATAATTATTATCATAATTTTGTCCCTTTGTGTTTGAAAACTTATTTACTTGATTATTATACTTGAATATAATTTAATTGTATAACTCCTACTACATTTAGTGTATGCATACATATGTGTGTGGTGTTCTATGTTTCCCATATTTTATATTCTATATTTTTATTTTGTATTAATCTTTATTTTGTTATGTTTTCATTTTTTTTTTTTTTTTATTATTTTATACATTTGGACATTGAGAGGAATAAATAATTTAATTATGTGAACTAATTATTTGAACATAGGATTCTATATGATTTGTAAAATTATTAAATATTAGGAAAAAATAGTTTTGTTAAACTAACAAAATTCATTTGCTTTAGAAATCAATCGGAAAAATAATGCTGAATACATTAAAGACGTAATATTTTATATATTTTATTGATATTGTTTCTGATTGATTTTTAAAAAGTTTTAAATTAATCTAATTGTGATTAAAAATAATAAACGCTTTCAATCAATTAATAAATTTAATTAAAAAAGCTATTCAAATATTGTTACTAAGTGAAATTGATATAAATTTAAGTAACTAATTAAAGTTTAAGGCCTACTACCTTTAATTGTTTTTATGTATTAAAAAAAGTTTGTTAATTTAACTAAATTACTAGAATGTTTTCAACTTTTATTAATTATTATTCATTTTAAATTTCTTAAAAGATATTTTATTTGTAAAATCTTAAATAACCTAACGTTTTCAAATAAGACCAAAATAGTTTATCAAAAAGTTTAGTTTTTCTGAAATAGAAAACTAACTTAAGGATTGTTTAAGGATAGCAATAGAAACCTTCATTGCTTAACCCTTTGTTCCTAAAGATAAACATTTTCAGGCGTTTAATAATTTGTACAAAAATAACTCAAAAATATCTGAGATTAAAAATGCTTGTCTTATAGCAACAACTTATTTTAAATTATTTCAAAGAAAATTTGTACAGCTTCCTATAATTACACAAACCACAATTGAGTCATTGAAATTCTTTCTTACTACAATTATATAGCGGGCTAGTTCTTAAATTGTCTTTTTTGTTTTCATATTCATTTTTTTTCCTGGCGGTTAAATAATCCATCATTTATTTTCAAATAGTTTTACAACTTGAATCAAAAGTTTCATCAAATGCTATTCGTATCCTGAAATATCAATGAAAAGATACTATATACTGGACACAAACTTAAATTAATTTAATTTGATCAATATTTTTTGAAGTTGCTTTTGTTAAATTCAATTATTTACAGTAAATTTATCATTTAATTTCTATTTTGCCAATTTGTTGCCTTTGTTAAGACTTTATTTGTTTAAAATTTTCCTTTTTTTTTTAATTTTTTAATCACTTTTTGCATGATTATTTTAAAAATTGTATGTATAATTAATAATTCCTTTAGGGTTAAAGTTTTCTAAATGCACGCTATATTGTCTTTAGGGACTTTGCATCTATTCATTATCATTAATGTACAAGCATGTAAACAGTTTTGTTTAAAGTACATATTTTGGTAATCATATGGTAGATTAAATTCGACAATTTTGTAATGGATTAAAGGCAATTTTTTTTTTATTGCCCTTAATCTATTACCAAATTGTCAAATGCAGTTTACAATTCGTGGGATTTAAAACCTTAGTGTACTATAATGTTTTGAAATTTGTCTGTCAAAATAAATGACGATATATTTTTCTTATTTATTTTTAGTGAAGTTTTTTATGGAAGATAATAAACAAAATGTAAATGAATATATTCCTTTCAATGTCTGCTCTAGTATAAATTTAACTAAAAATACTCTGTGGTATACAAATTATCGTTAGAAAAGTGACGTATAGCAAAAACAAAAGATACAAAATAAAAGTAAAAAAAAAAAAATAAATTAAATTTTAAAATTTAATTTAAACAATAACATTTATTATTAATTTAATTACAAAGAATATAAAATTACAAATAATGAATCCCTGCTCTTTCCTCTATTCCCCTACTTAAAAAACTTATTTTTTTACTCTAAGAATTTATGATTATGTATGTATAGTGTTAACAAAGTTTGTTTTCTTTTTAACATTTATTTAAAGTTTTTTTTTTTTTAATTAAATAAAAATTTGTATAAAGAATACTTTACACAAAAACTTGCGCCATTTTAAATGGTTTGTTGCTAAAACAATATACAAAAAAAAACATTTTTTAACAACAACAATTAAACAAACTAGTTTAAAAATAAAATTTAAAATTAAAAAAAAAGAAAAAAACAAACTAAATTTCCGCCGGAGCTCAGGTTTAAAAAAGAAAAAAAAAAACATTTTTCAATTCAATTCAAAACAAATTAAACATAGTAAACTAATTATGGAATAAATCTTTAAATTAACAATAATATATATGTACTGCCTTAAAGCTCAAAAGAAAATAAACAAAAATTAAACCACCTTTAAAATTAAATTCAGTTGCCATTAAATTTATTTTTATTTTTTTACAAATCAAAAATATTTAAATGCATTCGTTAATGTTTTTAAATAAGTACCTTTTGCTGCATCCCATATCATCCCCTAAAGCCAATTTGTGTTTTTTTCTTTAAACATAATAAACACTTAATATATCATTGTATATAGGATTTATGTATTTCTGCTCCGTATATTGTCACAACATTTACTTTTTTTTTATTTTTTTTGTTTTCATTTAGATTTTTCTTTAAATTTTTTTCTTTAATTTTATATTGTAATAAATAAGACAATGTTTATTATTAACTATTTGCGTTTAGGATTAAATGTTAAATAGAAAAAAAAACATGATAACATGTTTTTTTTTTAATAAAAATTATACATTTACACATCACTTTATTTTATTTTTATTTACTTATTTAGTTTTTCCTATTTTAATTAGAAACAAAAATACTTAAAATTGTATTACATTTACAAAATATCAAATTGTTATAAAGAACTAAACAAAAAAACAAACAAAAATATTAATAATAAAAAATAAATATAAAATAGACATCCATTAATAGATTTTAAGAGAAATTTATTAAAAATTAAGTTTAAAACAAATGTTAAAAACAAATAAATTTATAATTATATTAGAAAAAATTAAAAAAAAAAAATTACTGTAACAATCTTTGTGGTATATTTTTATATGCCGTTGATATCATTAAGAAATCTTAAAAATTTTAGAAACAGTTTATACAACAAGTTTATTCGTTATCGAATTGCTTTAATTATCTTACTGGTTTTAAAAGTATGCAGATTTTGTATTTATTTTTCACTTGGTAGAATATTTATTGGTCCCTTGAACAGCACATACTCAAGAAATCATTATTTAAATATGTATAGTAGCAGTTTTGGTGACAAATTCGTTATAATTGTGGCTTTATCAAGTTATATTCTTACAATAAAGAGTCAAAAACAGCCACTGAATTTTATAGTTCGCCAGAAATTCATTGGGTGGTAGGTCTTGTGATATATCACATCGTCTTATCCCTCTCTATTGTCTCAGTTTATTATCAGACTGCATATAGTCAATATACTTAACATCAACAATTGCTTAAATGATATGCTAATGTGCATATGGTGAATTGTACGTAATTACTTGTGTCTAAAGGCTTACAGGATTCAGTTGTTGTGAGATTTAGTACTGAAGACAAACTAACTATTGAAAATAACCAAAAAGAATTATTTATATAAGATCCTACATTCGATATAAAAGGACCACAACTAATAGATAGGACCAAAACCGAAACAACATTTGATAGCACTTCAAAAAAATAGAATGTACGCTTGTAATATCTGCCAAATTTTACATAGTCATTACAAATATTAATAAACATTATAAATTTTTATTTAAATGTTTGTTTTTGTTATGCTTATGAAAAATTAATCGAAGTTTTAAAGATTGTGTGCATATTGTAATGACAGAGTTATTAAGAATTTTACATAATAAATATTAAAGTCTAGAGTTATAATCGATGAATCAATAGAGAGTCCCTTGGTATATTAAATTCATATATTTTAGTTAATCAATTAAGTTAATCTCGAGTTTAAGCTTGCATTCAAAAACTGGCCCTTAAAGATATAATGAAGATTACGTACAATTTCATTTTTAGCTCAACTGTCATTCAAACTCATATTGCTTTGTACTTAGAAAAGCTTTTTGTTATGGCAATACTAACATCATATGTTGTTATTAATATATGTAACCCAATTGGAAAATATGGAAATTTGACAAGCAAAATTGGATTTAAAACCGCTTTTTTATTTCATTCTATTTTAGTTATTCTCCTCTATCCTCTAAGATAATGTCGCTACAATTAGTTAGGCATTGATCTTAAATTGGTCTTTCAGGATACCCGGGGTTTCATTTCCAATTTTGCCTTTTAATACATATTTAGTAAGTGTAAAAAATCGAAACAGAATATTAACACTATTTCTACCACGACTTTGTGTATACCTATTTCGACCAAAAGGTGCCTTTTGGTCCCAGAACCAAAAACGAATTATAGTTCAGTCCAAATGGATGTCATGTTTAGTTTCTTTATATTTTTTTATTTCTTGCTGTAAGAAAAATCGTAAGGGTGTCAAAAGACACCTCCTGGTAGAAATAGGGACATATATCATATACGCTTATACTGATCCAGGATTTTAACAATTATTATACGGAAAGTCAAAACATTAACTGAGAAAAAATTATTAAACTTTAAAATAAATTTCAAGTTAAAATTTTGACACCTTTGGTAGAAATAGTGTTAAGCGTGAAACTGCAGTACAAGAAGGATTCAATAAATTACTTGCATACAAATTTCTTAATTTCCAAGGGGGCATTTCGTATTAATCATTGTTTGTATTGTGAAATAAGATGAATTTGTTTTTGCTGCATTCGACTACTGAAGACATTTAAGTAACAAAGGAAAAACGCATCACAATTATTATATTTGAAACGAAATTTTAGAAAAATGGAAGAAAACCGTGAACAGAAACCAGAAGATAACACGTCAACATCTTTAAATATATTGTGTGCAATATGCAGTGAATTTTTCAAAAATACTGACATCATCGAGAGTACCACAAAATGTGGACATGTTTTCCATCGGCAATGTTTGTATCGTTGGGTATCACGTTCCAATACCTGCCCTCAGTGCAGAGCCCCTGTTCATAAGTATAATGTGCACCGTTTGTACTTGAACTTTTGTGAACCAACGAGTTTGGACGATGTTGAAGTGGAACCCATTAAGGGTTTCGATTGGCTGTATTTAGACGCAAGTATCACGGAAAAGGAATTGGCCGAAATTGGTTTCGTTTTGGACAACGACAAAGATGGTAAACCAATATATGCTGCTCGTGTTGCTTTTTACGATGACATTTTGCCCTGCTACTATGTGCCCAAAGATAAAAGTGTTTATGCTGCATGGGGTTGTCAGAGTTATATAATTACCGAGGGAATAGAACTTTTAGATATTAGCAATGATGATGCCGAATACAAATGGGTGTCTGCTTCGGAGGGAGATGTACCAGAAAATGCTTTAAACACTGGTTACTGTGAAGCCGGTGAAATTTTATATACCGCTAGAGCTGTATATAACGATAGAGTACGTTATGGTAAATTGCATCCTTCACATGGCTGTACATATATGCCATATAAAGGTAAAGAGGTAAATAATAGAAATTACGAGGTACTTGTCCGAATACCCAAGTCCAACGCAAATTAATAATAAGCCCATGAATTTGATTTAAAATTTCTTTTATTGTATTATCATAATTAAGTTCTTTGTATAAATTTTATAAAATGTTAATCTAATTAATATACTTTAATTTTAGCCTACTCTACTTTTTGAAATACAATACATACGAATGTTATGTTTGCTCTTAATTTTGTACATAATTTGTAAGAAATTTTAATTATTAAATACAAAGTAAATGTTGAAATTGAAATAAATTTAATATGGTTGTTTGTGGAGCATTTTTTTATTATTAATATTATTTAATAGTTTTTGATTATTACAGTCAAGTAGAAAAGGATTTATGCAAGTTAAATTGTGAAACATTGCAAAAATTTGTACACTAAAGTTTGCTTAAGTCCATAATCAACCCTTATCATACCTCCTCTGTACTGTGAGAACGCAACAAGAATATTGTGTTCGCATTTGCTATGAAATCCATTAACGAAATGGAAATATGAAAAATACATACATATGTACATATTAGAGGCAAATTTTGTTTGGTTCCTTTACCATTTGTTCCAATTTGTTTCACTTACGGCTATAGGTTATAATTGAAACTAAGAGCCTTAATTTATAAGTTAATAAATATGTTTATAGTATTAAAATACATTACGTTACCTTAAATATAATTAATTTCACAAAAAAGAGAAATAATTATATTCGGATATCTTTCTTAATTAAAAAAAAAGGACTGTCATCATAAGTCTGAATTTAACTCTCTTCAGCATTGGCTCTACGCCTGTATTTGGTCGTTGATAATGTTGCATTTTTTGGTATTCTAACCAATACTTCGTAATTAGAATTACAAACTTCTAGCTTTTTATACGGCATGTAAGCCAAGTTATAACGCTGATGTAGTTTACCATATAATATTCTACCCTTGTGTTCCGCCCGTGCTGTATACAGAATATCACCGATTACTGTTAGTCCCGTAGCAAATGCATAATTTGGTATGGCACCATTGCAAGCAGCAACCCACTTATATTCGGCATCGTCATTGGATATATCCAAAAGTTCTATGTCTTCCAGCAGGCGATGTGATTTGAAACCCCATGGGGCAATGACCGCTTTCTTTTTTGGCACATAGTAGGCTGGTAGTTGATCACCATTATACATTCCTCTTGCTGCATAAATATCATTGCCGTATTCATCTTTGCCGAAATGCAACAAACCAGTTAGAGGTTCTTCAGGTTCCATTAAGTCAGGATCAATATAAACCCATTCATAACATTTTGGAAATACAATTTCAGGTACATTTTCATCATCTAGAGATCTCTCAACAAAATTGACAAACAATTGACGACAATGGATTTTGAGGCAGTTTTTGCGGCACTGAGGGCAAGTGTTGGAGCGATCTAACCACTGGTACAGACAACGTTTATGGAATACATGGCCACATCTAGTGCTATAAATAATGTCAGCATTGTCAAAGAACTCCGAGCAAATTGCACACAAAATATTTAGTGACGCCATTTTCGGGTAACAAAGAACAAAGGATTACAGTCTGCAGTTGTATTAAAACTAAAGTAAATTCACTTTAATATCTTTAAACTTAAACTAAATGATTAAATATTTGATTTTTAAATGTTTTATAATTATTTTAATTATTTATACAAGTAGTTTTATTTTTTATTATGAAGACTGTTATCCGGTTTCCGTTGGTTTCCTTTTGTTTACTAAAAATTGTGAAATAAAATGGCAAAGGCGAATTCATATTGAGTTTGCCCAGAAACTGGCTGTGCGGCTGTAAGTGTATCAACATTGGAATTTTTGTGGCGTTTTTATATGCAATTTCAAGCAATATTAAATACTATTGTGATTGTAAATAATAGATTAATAACAAAATGAAAACAGTGATGAAAATTATGACATTCGAAAAACGCTCATAACATAAATACACTAGAGGGAAAAAAAAATATTATAAGTGTTGCGAACCAAATGTGTTAGAAGCAACAGATATACAGAGTGAAAACTGGTGGATAAAGTAGAAAAATTAAATGTAAACAAACATTTATTTTGTGTTAAAAAAGGGAAAATTTTGAATATTTTTTAATTTCTTCAATGAAAAGTTTAAAAATTCATTAATATTTAATTATTAAACGAAATTTGTATAATTTTTGGTTGCAATGAATATAGTTTCTTCAGCAAA
The DNA here is from genome assembly GCA_014635995.1 of Sarcophaga peregrina. Classification (NCBI taxonomy): domain Eukaryota; kingdom Metazoa; phylum Arthropoda; class Insecta; order Diptera; family Sarcophagidae; genus Sarcophaga; species Sarcophaga peregrina. The sequence goes on from CM025793.1 coordinate 22,163,981, forward strand.
AAGTAAGTAAGAAGCTTACTACATCAAGATCAAATAAGACATATTGCTCATATATTTTTTTGCCAGTATTTGTTAATTTCTTGAATGAAAAAGTTAAAATTCGGCAATTTTTTCATTATTAATCGAACTCCTAGCAATTTCTCTTTACAATGAAGCAAGTTTCGTATGTAAAAGTTAAGTAAAAAGAAAAATATAAGAAAATATATACTCATAACTTTTTGTTTCAGGAGCTTACCTCTAATTTTTTTTTTTTTATTATTAAACCAGCACTCAGGGGATGACCCCTACTCATGCAGCTCATTGTGCAGGTTTATGAAAGGTGGCAAGAGGGAAGATGCGAACGGTAAGGAAACGAGTTGCTATTGGTGACTATAAAATGGCCAGTGCTATACCTTCACCATTAGACGGTCTACAACAATCGTCCCCAAGAAGCGCGCAGTTTCTCACACCACTTATGTTGTGTGTGTTAATTTTATACAGAAGTGGCGGGGCCTACAGTTTAAAGTCGACTCCGAACGACAGATTTTTGAGAAACTTTTCAAGAAGAGAAAGAGAAGAAATCGCCGAAAATATACTTTTTGTATTTTTTATTTTGATGTCTGGCCTGGGACTCGAACCCTGGCTTTACGTCAAATAAGCCAGCACACTGCCTACTAGACCACGGCGGCCCCCAATTAAATTATTATTATTATAATTAAATACTTAGTTAGTGACAATCGATGAAACGTGTCACCAAATACCTTAGTTCCGTATTACGTTTTTCCAATAGAACAGTTCATTTCCTTTCAAAACTATTCAACTATTCTACAAAAATATCAACAATTTCTACCAAAATGGAGAATATAAACCCATCCTAAAAATTAACAAAACAGAAAGAATCAGGCAGGAACAGAAATATTTTCTGTCTTTGGTACAATGGGTCAATTTCGACCTCCGGGTACTGTGCTTGTCTTGACCGACAGGTGCACGCGTTCTGATCTTCTGTCTTTTTCACGTCTATAGTGCCCTGTCCGTAGTGCGATTCCGAACTACTAATAATTCCTGGATAGTCTGATACATGACTTATTATAACTTCTCAAAACATTTTTAGGGGTTGCTTCAAACCCGTTGGGGTAAGTAAGATGAGTGTTTACTTCTCTTTATCTTTTCTTTCGATGATAATGCATTCTTTCCAAATATCTACCCCTATTCCATAATAATCGCCGTAGTTTAGTAGGTAGTGTGTTGGCTTATTAGACGTAAAGCCAGGTTCGAGTCCTAGGCCGGACATCAAGACAAAATACAAAAAGTATTTATCCGTCTATTTTCTCTCAGCAGTAAATAAAATTGCCATGAAAGATTTTTTAAAAAAAACCTGTCGTTGGGCGTCGACTTTAAAACTGTAGGTTCCTTCACTTATGTATAAAATTAACACACACAACATAAGTGGTGTGAGAAACTAGGTCAATAATCCTGACTGAATGGTTGTAATGACCAATTATGCATGTATTCCACAAACAAGTTCTGGCTTATTATTATGAAGTTTTACATGCCCTAGGGTCAATCAGCGGCCAATTCTATTTACCTACTCAGCTGACACAGCTTCGCCAGAGTGTGAAGGAGTTTATGAATTCAAAATTTTAATGAACATTTTATTTCCTTCGCCGAGGTCTGAACCTGTACTCACAATATTATGTATATGAATTATGATATTTAGTGACTTGTTTTCTTAGAAACCTTTCTTTCAGTCTAAGTTCTAGGTTTTTGTTTTTAATTAAGGTTTTTTTTTTATTTGTTAAGAATTTCCTGTACAAACGATCCTCGTAGTTTGCAAATATATTTATTACCCGTAGGAATAAAAAATATCTGCGGTTTCTGCGGTCTACTCTTAGTGTTTTAAGAATAATTTAAAGCTTTCATCCATGGAAGTACAGTTAGTAGTAAACTATACGCGGAGTACAATAGAAGCAACTGTAAATGAGTTCTTTAAATACACTGTGCGGTTGGTGTTCTAAGCACCTTAATAATCCTTCAGATACTTCTTACATGATTATAAAATGTGGTCATGTCTTCCATGGAGCTTGTCTAAAGAAGTTTACCTATACGAAAGCATGTCACAATTGCGATGCACTCTTTGATGCACGCCAATGCCGTAAATTGCACTTGTTCGAGGACGTAGAAGCCAATTCATATGGATGTACCAAACCAACTTACCATTACGATTGGATGTACTGCGATGAAAAAACTGTAATAAAACCCATTGAATTTTCAACGTTTGGTTTTCGTCTGGGGGTGGACACTGATAAAAATTATGTTTATGTTGCTCGTGTGTTTGTAAATAACAGAATTTTACCTGCCTATTATATTCCAAATAAGAAAGTGGCTTTAACTACTATAAATGAATGTGTTCTTCAACTAAAAGAAGATATCGATATACTGGATATCAGTAGGGACGATAGAGAACTTTACAGTTGGGCAGAAACTGATGGAACAAATGTTCCCGAAAATGCGTTCGACATCACTCAGCAGCCAAATGAATTCTGTAAAGATATACTCGATATAAATGCTAGTGACGACAATGAAAAACATTATATTGTCTGCGAAGTACGTGAAGGTAAAACGTTTTATGGAAAGTTATGCGTAAAGGATAATGATAAGAAAATTGAAACATTTTTGGCAATTGAAAATGAAGAAGCTGGAATAAATGAAACTGATACCTTAAATACTAAAGTATTGATTAGAAATCCAGCATAAAGTGGAAGAATTAAGTTAAATCTCTCAAGTCAAGTTAATAAACAAACAACTATTCAGACGTATATATGTATCGATTTTGAAACATGTAAATTCAATTGAAAAATAAAAAAGAATTAAAATAAAATTTAAATAACAAACTGTTTATAAATTATTTTTTATTTTAGATAAAATAATGAAGTGAGTTTGAGGGTCTGGAGAAGAATACATACGGGGGTGGTATGCGGTCCCAATCCATTCTAAGATTTCTGTAGTTGTAAGCTAGCCTAATAGACCAAGGCAACCAATAAATATAAGCCATAAGGGTCAGTATGGTATGATATATAGTGTTTATTATAATCCATCAAGACAACTGTGTTATAAAAATTCAGGTTAATGAACAAAAAGTTTTGATGTTAAGATTGAAAGTATCCTATGAATCAACTATTTGGTATAGGCTTTCCTTTAACGTACAATTTTGTTGGTAAAGAATTCGCTTCAATGAAAGTTTCAATATCTAGCTATTATTTTTTTACCAATTGATGCCTTAGTTTTTAACAAATAGGCTTGATATATATGACAGCTATTTGAAGTGACTGGGACCATTCCAATAATGAAAAGAACAAAAACTATATGTTTCTTGTTTCTACAGATACGAAATAATTAAACTGTAGGAATTATACTACTCAACTTAAGCTTATCGTACTTTTACAGTTTAGGTTAATGGTTGGTGATTAAAATTTAGAATTCATATTAAAAAAAAAAATAAAGGAATAATGGAATTATTTTAACATTAAAAAAAGTGTCATAAAGGAATTAAAAATTATAATTTGTTGCTTATCATTGAAATGAAAACAGCGAGTATGTTTAGAGATTTAACACCAACATTATGTTTTAGATTTACGAATTTTATTTTATACGTAATTTTTATTACCAGTACGAGTATAAAGATAAGTTAACAAAACGAAAAACAAACAAACAAAAAAAAAAACAAACGATTATAAATGAATTGTATAAAATTTTAGATAAATGATAAATAGATTCTCGTTGCATTATTCAAATTTGTTGTTGTTATTGTTTTAAATTATATATTTTTATAAAAAAAAAAGAAAATTATTTGTGGTGTATTATGTTTGTAAATATGTAATGATGTAGAACTACTAAAATGTGTTGTTATATTTCTTTATATTGCATAAACTATTTAAAATTGTTTAAATTTCTACAATTTCTTCTTCTTCTCTATGTAATATTTAATAATTACGAAAATATATGTATACGAGTATAAAAAAAGCATTACTAAACAAGGCAAAACATTTTAAAAATACATATCAATTTAAGACTTTTAAGAAAACTTAGGATATCTGTCGCATTTTCATCTAATAATATGTTTTAATGTATGTATGTTATAATAAATGATAATAATGTAAATAAGTTTTCTTTAATAATAATAAAAAATAATTGTATAAAAATGAAAACAAATTCAACAGGAACATTTGCTTTTGCCATCCGTAGCGTTTGGGTCTCCCTGAATTGTTGAGATTGAATTTTTCACTATCGGCCAAATCTGCAGCACTAATTAGTTTATCATTAAGTAAAATCTAAAAAAGAATAAATAAATAATAAAAATAAAATATAAATAATTTTCCCCTAGACAAACTGTATAACTTACCTTATTAACTAATGCTCTAGCTGCCTCATCTATGTTAATATTTTCCTTGGCGGATGTTTCAAACCATCCGGCAAAGCCATGTTCCTTAACATATTCATCCATTTTTTCACTATTCGTAACCACTCCCTGTTTATCTTGATCGCACTAAAATTAAAAAAAAAAAACAAACAAACAAATAAACATTAAAAATCGACACAAATTTGCAATCATCGAAATAATTGCACACACCTTATTAGCCAGCAATATACATGGAATTGGACTACCATCTGGCAATTGGACTTTTGAATCTAAATCCTCTTTCCATTTACTAACACAATCGAATGTACCACTACGTGTTACATCGAAAACAATAAAGGCACCAACGGCTTCCTTGTAATACACCCTTGTCATATTGCCGAAACGCTCCTGGCCGGCAATGTCCCACAGCTGGAGACGTACAATTGTATTGGGATCCCAGTGTAAAACTTTTAAGGCAAAATCGACACCAATTGTGGCGCGATAATTTTGACTGAAAAACTGATGAACATAGCGTTTAATGAATGATGTTTTGCCCGTGCCCAATTCACCGATGACTAGAATTTTATACAAGTGCTCACGCTTTTCAGTGTTGGCCGATGTCATAACAGTCTGTAAGTATATAAGGGAAAATGATCATTTTTGATTAGCATATGCTGTATTTAAGCATATTTCTAGTGAATCAAATGAATGAAAAAAAAATTAAGTTAAGTTTTGTAACATTTAAACACCGTCTAGTCTATCTATTGTGTGTGTGTCATCGAAATCATATCAATTATTGGCTTAAGAGCTTCTTAAGCTGCTTAAGTTCATGTTAAAAGACATTGATTGACGGATTATATGTACATACATACATATGTGTTGTTTGTAATTTGTAGAGAAAACATACTTATGATAAGCTTTGCAATGTAAATAAAAAATAATGAATAACGAATCATTTAATATTTCGGGTTTCCAAGTCTATTCGAAAATATCGAAGATAGTTCGAAGTAACTCATCTATTCAATAAAAGAAAGAAAACAGTTTTTACTTGTAAAAATTCAATTTTATCCACACCCATAAGATTATTCGAAATTGAAACCACTAAGTATATGATATCCTTCACGCTTTCAGTCTCTGATGAAGCCATGCTTGTACGACTGTATTGAAATTTGCCAAACCAATTATAATTGATAGCGCAGAGACCCACACCACTGGTGTTGTATGTGTTAATTTTATACATGCTCGGCCGGACCTATAGTTTAAAGTCCATTCTGAACGATAGATTTTTGGGAGAGTTTTTGCAAAAAATTTGCTGAGAGCGAGTCGCTGAAGAAATATTTTTTCTTATTTCGTTTTGTTGTAGATGTATGACTTGGGATTTGAACCTAGTCCTCATGCCTAATAAATCACGGTGTGCTTTAATCGATGTCGTCTGACACTGTTCAGCATTGTCTGTAATCAGGAAAACGTTTCTGAATGGGTAAACACTGGACAAGTTGTCATATGTGGCATGGAATGCTGTATATATGCCAGGAATGGATGGAATGCTGCATACAAAAAAAAAAAATATATATTGGGGACGATATTGAATACGAAAAGAAATTGGGTGCCAAACCTAACGGACCGAATTCAACCTTTGAATTGGTGTTTGAACCACAACAAAATCAGAACAGTTTCTCTGTGTATGATTGCGTTGGCAAGGATTTATCCGTATACTGTACTGTACTTGTGAAAAGGCAACCTATAGGGGTTATATTCAAATACAAATAGGTTATCCTTTATAAAATTCATCAATATTCAATTAAAGAAATTTAACTTCTTTTTTGAATATCGTTTAGACAGAAGGTTTCCTCTTCTAGAGCATTAACCTCTCAATCAATCAGCTTATGTTTCTTAAAGTGTATGTAAATTAGTAGCTTTAGGTTTCAACATCTTCCCACTGCTCGTTTACATTACGATTAAAAAAAGCATAAGAAATAGTAAAACAGAGATTAAATTATTGTAACAAGAAAAGAGTGAAATAAAAATGAAAAAATAGAAATTAAGTCTTAGAAAAACAAGTTCGAAATCATAATTTTCAATAAAACTCTGGCTAAACATCGATACTTGAAATAAAATTTAGAAACAATAACAACAATATTAACAACAACAACAACGATAATAATAGAAAAATCAGGAAAAGAAATCAACAATTGCATTTATACGGTTTCCAGACTCAAATTTCTCATGTTGTTGCTCTTTCTCACTCAAAATACACGTACAACACTACTATACAAGCGAATGCCACAAAATCAATGAGGAAATATTGTATCGGCCGATAATGGCAGCACTAACTAGCTAAAGAAATAAAGAAATTATCATAGATTTGATATGTTGTGTTAGGTATCGATGATAATGTTGTATTATTTGTTGTAAAATTTTAACAAACTATAATACTGTACTAGTATATGCATACAATGTTATACGAGGAGTACATACAAATCCATGAAGGTAATTTTGAACCTTAGATAAATGCATAGATTAAATACAATTACAGTAAAAATCTTACTGTAATTTCTTATCTAATCCCCAGAGCTTAATATCTCAAACAATGGGTAAATTGTTGCAGATTCTAGGATGGTAGGATTGCCATCTGTACTCAAATAGAAACAATAAATTGTGCGTAGCTATTATGAATGTTAAAGTTTTACTGTTTTCAAAGACAAGATGTTGACTTTCTATGATTTTAACTATCGTTAGCATTCTCTTTGAGCAGAGGGGTTCTCTGAGAGAGTATTCGAAGGGAATATAAAACCCCTTATTTTGTTTTTAAACTTGGGAACAATAGAAGAAACTTTTTAAGGCAATTTCATTTTAAGATCAGAGATTTTGCCAGAAGACTTGTGAGAGGAAATCTCCGAAAGGCTCAGAGTGTAGAACCACGAGCTCTCCTCTAACAAGCTAACATATTACCTACTAGACTACGACGATTAAGCTGATATATGAGTGAGAAGATATCAATATTCAAAGAAAGTTCCGTACAATGGGTCAATTCGTCCTCCGGGTACTGTAGTTGTCTCAATTGACAAGTACACGTCCTCTAACCTAAACCTATCAACATTTGAAATATATGTATGTACATAGGTTTAATTTGTAATTGACCATAAACCCAAGCATCTTAGGTACGATTGCTGCTAAGGCCCATGTTACCCTCTTTACATAATTCACCCAAAGGATAATTCTAATAACAAATATCAATCGTCAATGAATAGAACTTAATGAGCAATGTTTCCTAATCCTACACTCTATAAGTAGTTTCTATACAAGGACAGGCAGCAACCCTGTGATATTATGGCCAGTTGTTACAGTAGGCCAATAACCTGCACCTTTTTAGCTAGAAAATTTTGATTAAGAAAACTGTAACAAAGTAAGGATTTATAAAGGAGGTGGAAGAAATCCTTTGTTAATGAAACGGAAAGGATGCAAAAAAAATTCTAACTAAATTGGCTTAATTGAAGCTTAAGGTGTTTGAGTTCGAATCCAAACCAATTAAAAACGATTAATTGATGTGTATTTCTTACTTTCCTTTCTATAACGTAAAACACAAATAAATCCAAAGCATCTGCTCATATTCAGATTTCCCAGTAGTCTAGTAAGTAGTGTGCTAATCTGCAAGTATTGAGCATTTGATTTCGATTCCTACCACTTACTCTGCTCTGCTATACTTTCTTTAATTTGTTGATTATTAACAAACAAGCAAAAATTCACACAATAAATAATAAATCAATACCGGGAAACGGAAAAATTCCCCGGTATTTCAACACAATACACATTTCTAAGTTACAGCTAAAGTTCAGTTGTTGATTTGTAAGCTTAATTAATGATCTGTTCAGCCACGGATAAGTAATTTAAAACATAAAATTTACTGTTTGACCGAGTGCTAACCAACAAGAGCTCAGGCAGCCTTTGTTCCACCAAATAGTAGAGTTTCTGGATGCTTGACAGGGTATGGCGAGTAAATACTGTCACTCAATGACCACACTAATGTCTCATAGCTGTTTTAGAGTCCTGTCCGGAGTCTCTCAAACAAAGGATCAAAGATCTTAAGATCTTAATTTGTTTTGTGGTTATAATACCACGAGAAACAAGGGAAAATGAAAAAAATATTTTTAAAAATTCACATGAAATTGATAAGATGGATTTGTAATTGCTTTCGCTGTCAGAACTGAGAATTTCACTAATCTTAACACTTTAAAAAGGTTTTTAATGTTAGAAAAATACTCCGTTTTAAAAATATCACACGCGTAAACAGACAAAGTGATAATAAGTTCACTTAAGTTCACTCTTACCGGTTCCATATCTTGATCCATAGTTAAGTCACCAAAAGCTGGCATAGGCTGTGTATCATCAAAGGTATCTCCTGCTGCGTTTTCGTCCGTGTCTAAGGATAGATCACTGACACCCGATTGGTAACGATAATGCGAACGTTTCAGTTCTAAGCTATTAAACTCGTCATATAACGTTGGCTGCGATATATATTGTATGCGACGGCGATTAGCTTCAGTTATGGCTGTATCAGGATCTACGAGATCCTTATCTAAATCGAGAGATGCCTCCTGCAATGAATATTCGTAGAGAGCCTTGTGGAAGAGCGGTCGTACGGGACTACCGACGGCAAAGTGAACAGCGCTTATTGGCTCCTTGATGAGTTCACGTGAATCGTATGGCGTGCTATTGTCACCTAATAGGATGCCTGTTTTAACACTTTCCGCTAATGAGATGTGATCGTCTGTTTGTGGAAAGGTTTTCGATTGAACTGAACTATCACTGGGTGATGTTTTTAGATTTTCCTTCTGATGTTGCAGTTGCTGTTGTCGCTGTGTTGTTGTTGGTGGTGTTGGTGGTGGTGGCGGCGGTGGCGTCGGCGGTGATGGCAATGAAGCGTTTGTTGGAGAAGATTGAATTTCAGCTGATGTTTGTGGTAAATTTGCAATAGCCAGACTGTCGGGAGTTGTTGGTGTTGCTAATAGTTGTCGTTGCTGTTTTTGTTGTTGTTCTTGTGTTGTTTGATTTATTGGCAGTTCAGTTGCTGTTGTTATTGTTGTAGTATCATCTATGGCTTGATCTGTTGCCGCAACTTGTGATTCCTTAACGGTACTCGTGGAAGTTGTTGATGCAATTGCTGTGGTTGTGGTTGAGGTAGGTCTTGGTAGTCTATGACCTCTTTGTGGATTTATCATTAAATCTGTAGTTGTGGCTGTAGCTGTAGCTGCTGGTGTTAAAGTGTTCGAATTGTTATTCGTATTACCGGGGCTATTGGATCCTTTTATTGCGGTCTTTGTTTTCTGTTTAGATTTTGCAGCCGTTGCTAATTTAATAGCCGCTCTAGTTGTCGTTGCTGTTTTGCGTACTGCACCACTGCTTGAACCCGATTGACTAGTCGTTGTTGTCGCTGATGTCGGGGTCGTTGCTATAGTTAAGCGCGAAGGTTTCGTGGGTGCTCTCTCTTTAGGTGGCGTATCTTTAGAACTTTGAGTGATTGTTATCTCGTCTTGCTGTTGTTTGCTTTTGGATTGTGCTGTCACTGTGGATTTCTGTGGCGTTTGTGTGGTAACTTTTGTTTTGAGTTTTTTCTTTTTATCTGTAGGTTCGCTAGATACTGTTAAATTATCTGTGGTGGTTGTTTTTGTTATACTTTCTCCAGTCTGAGCGGTATTTATGGGAGATGAGGAAGATGGCAGTGGTGATGATGTTGGTGATGGGTTTTTATTCAAGCGTTCTTGTGATGAAGCCACAGTTTCTATTTTCTTTGATTTAATCGTTATCTGAACTTGACTTCTAGAAACCTGAGGTGATAATTTTTCGGTGGTAACAATTACTTCATTTTCGTTATCTTGGAAAATTGGTTCCAAAAGTTTTGCCGTCTCCTCGTTTTCGTTCTCCTCTTGTTCTGGTTCGTCAACGTTCAATATGGTAGTCTCCTCTTCGGGTTTTGGAGCTACCTTTGATTTCTTTAGGCTAAATATGGATTTTTTCTTTTTTTTTGATTTTTTTCCGGAATCAGCACCTGAACTTGTGTCGGGCAAATCTTCGGCTCCACTTGAAACAATCAGTTCAGAGGATTCAGTTGCTGTAGCAGACGAATGTCCTTTCGTAGACGATTTTTCTTTTTTCCTAGTCGAACGTGAAAGTTTTCTTAAGGCGGCTGAAAATCGTGAACGTGTCTTGGCTTTGGCTTGAGTCTCCTCCGGATCGGAGTGTACGATACGCGAGTCTGCTGCTTTGGGCGAGTCTGTAAGCAATTTACGTTGCTCACAGGTCAGACTTTCTAGCGATGCGGGTTGTGTCAGTTGCAAGTTTTCAAACTTGTTCAAATTATCGTTATTTTCTGCGGTATCAGTATTTTGCATATTATTGCAAATTTCTTAAGTTTACGAAGGGGGTATTAAGGGGACTATATTTAAGGATTGCAAATTTAGGATGAAAGGATTTTATCAGCACTGACTAATTCTATTCTCTCAATAGCTAATGACATAAATTGTGGCGCACAATTAGTTGGATTTTATACCAGCACTTGAAGGGTTTCTTTATTATAAAATTACGAAAATATTTTCATCAGTTTATTTAGAGAGAGAGAGAGAGAGAGCGCGAAAGGAGGGAGAAAAATATTTTAAGAATTTTTTTTTTAATTAATTTTTAATGTAAACTTTTCTTCATATCCTGTGCCATTTTTTATTCGTTTTTCTTTTTCAATATCCTGGTAGAAGCCGTCGTTCCACCGTTAGTAGACTACCGAGAGCACATTTACCGTTAAGCGTTTTTGTTTTTGTCCGTTAAAATTTTTGTTGTATTTTAAATCACCACCGTTTTCAACGCCAATTTGTGTGAAACTATTCTCTTCTAACAATTTGTAGGCTTTTTATAAAATTTTTTTGTTGTTGTTTTTTTGTTTCGAATTCAGCAACAATATATTGCAATCGCTGTCATCTGCTATACATATATGCACTATGGATACTGAGCACTGTGAGCTCATTTGAGGGCCAAACCAACCACGAACGAAGATCTACTATCTATCTGACATACAGACAGACAGACAAACAAACAAAGTATTTCAGCTAGTCGGTTAGTCAATCAGTCAGTTAGTCAACCAGCTAACCAGCCAACAGCAGCAGCCAGTGTATTTGCAAAATAAAATATTTCAAAGGGTTTTAGATTACATTGCGTTAACATAGACAAGACAATTCTAGTCTAACATACTTTAACTTAAAGGTACCCACCAGTGCTCGTAGAAACGAAAAGAAACAATGAAAGAAAAAAAAAACTAAAGCATAATACATAATAATACTAACAATTAAAATGAGTACAATTTGAGGTGGAAATTTGAGTTTCACTCAAAATTAATTGTGGTCAATCTACAGTGCAAGCGATAAGTATGCCACTATTCTCAATTTCAGGGGTATATTAGGAAGCAATAAAATATGGCAACGATTGCAATCAAATCGTGAATTTATATCAAATTTCTAGTAATTGATTCCCGCATCCTAGGCTTTTAGGGAGTCTAAAGAGGATGTGAGGCGAGAGATTGAACGTGCTGTCTATTTCGTTGCCTCATTGCCTTCGGTTGAGGTAGTAGAAGCTGATTAGAACTCTGTACAGTTCGCTATTTACAGTAGTAGTGTAATAAAAAGATTTGGTAAAGTGCCTAGTGGCTCTTAGGATAAAAATTATCATCTTTCGGGTTGGAATACAACTTGGCTTCAGTCCAAGTTACACCAAGCGTTCAATGTATATCAATAGATGTACTGTTTGCACTTTATAAAGGAAAGAATTTCATAGACTTTCTGCGACAATTCAAGCTCCAGCCGTGATAGCCTCAGGAGAAGCGTAACTCCACCATCTCGTGTTGCCCCTTACTTTTCTGTAAGAGCAGCTTAACACGTTGACTGCCAACAACGAGATAACTCGTAGATTACGTTCCCTTCTAGGGCGCCAACTACGAGTTATCTCTACCTAAACTAGGTCTTAGGTCGTAGTGGTAGCTCTGATATCACAAAGCTCACTTGAGCACGCATGGCGGCCCGTTGTGATGCCACGGGTGAAACGCAGTCCCTGTACTAACCAAGTTCCGCCAAATCAGGCAAAGGAAGAAGTTGGTCAGCGCAAGGGCTGCACAATCTACCTAAACTAAATCTAATAGTAATTTTTGGCCAGTTTTCTGAAAATTGTCGTGGCAGTCAACGTGTAACCGCTGTTGTGCAAATCTACGCCTAAACTCACGCTGTGCCAACATCATTGACGAATTGTTGCGCAAAAAGAATCAAAATATTCCGCGGAGTTTAACGATTCATGTCTTCTTAACGTTTTTGGATCGTGTAGCTCCGTACCAGAGATCAGCAACGAGTATTCAAAGCGATGAGTAGATTCGAGTCATACTTATACGCATGCATACTTATTTTAATATGATACTCTTACTACTCATACTCAAAGTTGGAAGTACTCGTAGTACTTATACTTAACAATACGCATGATGTTATTGACTTCGACTCGTCTCTACTTAACATTTACATGAAGCACAAAATAAGTATGATTCGCGTACGAGCACTGTAATACTCACAAGAAGATTGTGTGTATGCTTTGCTAATTGCCTCTAACTTTCCTTTCATTTTTTTTTGTATATGCAACAACAACAAATCCTGTAAATTTTGACGAATGATTTGAATCACTGGAATCATTTATAAGTATTGTAAGTACTTTTCTAAATTTATGAATCAGAATGCTTATACGTATGAATCAAACATATGAAATAAACAGAGTAATTCTACTATACTTTACTTATACTTAAAATTGCATGAGTACTTATGAGTAGCAGAAAAACGATTCATTGCTGATCTCTGCTCTGTACCTCTTCAACTTACGATGAAAATACAATATTATAGTCAATGTATTGATTACAGATAATTTTTTTGCTAAAAATTGAACTGACTTGACATGGAAAGGCGAATTTATATACAATTTATCTCAAATTTGATCGCCATAATCATGCAATTTAACTCCGCTAGGCTATTTCTTAGATAAGTAATGGATAACATTTTATTTTTTCTTAAAATCATGAACTGTAACTATAAAAAAATAATCAAATTTTGCAAAAAACTACTTCAAACTTCAATAGCTTTTAAAAATAGTGCTCTTGTGGAATACTTTTGCTATATACTGTTAACAAAATTATGAAATTATAAAGTAATGAAAGCCAGCTATACAATTACTATTGCAAATGAATGCAATTTATAACAACAATAGCTACTTTTGTAAAGTAAACTTATAGTTTAAAACTGTAGATTTAATTTAAGCTTTGGCTAATCAAGTGATAACATTAACAGGAACAAGACCCTGACATTCCAATTGAAATAGAAATAAAAATATTTTTAGAAAAAATATTTGCAAATGAATACAATCATTTGTATTGATTTCCAATGTATTAAAGAATAATAAAAACAAAGTAAACTATCAATAGGTATCAATTCAATATCAACCAGATATTAAATATTTGGTGTAATAATGCTATACTTGTACCATATTTCATTGGTAATACAAGTCTAAAAATGATGGTCAACTGGATTCGATAAGATTTTATGCTCCACTTATCATGGGAGTGCAAAAAAACAAAAGAAGGAATTTTTCAATTTTAGAATCAATCGATGAAGTGTGTAAAAAGTTATTCTCACACGCACTTGTTGGGTTTTAATTCCAATTCCAAATCAAAGTCAATATTCTGAATTTCCTATGAAAACATTTTCTTTTTATTTGTAATTTCTATTCTTAAATGAATCCATGATGCAGTAATTGTATGTAACTTTAGCAAGTGTATTGCATGAGACTATGATGAAATGCAATGCGAATGAAATCAATTAACCGCAAAAAAGTGTATCAAGTTTGTCATCCATTAATAATTAAATAGATTTCCTTAATCGAAACAGATATTCTGTATGTCATAACACATATCTACTTAGTAAATTTAATTATTGTTAATATTGATCGTATGAAGTATTATTAATTGAATATAAATAGTCATGGTTAGAGGCATAGTTTAGCGCCATATTAACAAGGAAATTCATTAGGTTTTTAATCATACAAAATCAATGACTAAATACAAACTGATTATAAATAATATTTTTATATGATGAAAGTTTTATATTGTTTTTAATTAATTATTGATCACTATGTGCATATTAATCACTTAATATATTCTTGGCCATTCATTGAAAACAATTTTGTCTTATCAGGTAAAATTTCTCATTCTTATTTAAAAAAAAAAAGTTAACATGTTTGGAACTTATCATACAATAATTTTCTCTATCTCTCCTTTGGATAAAGAAACGTAATATTCTCATCGAAAACTTCGATTCTCTATCAAATCGAAAGCTCACCAATGCAAACGATAGCCGAGCTAGGATTAAAAACCGTTTAGAGTGATTGGTATGGAAATCTCGGGAAATTATCCGCAATGGAAACAAAAGCTTCCAAGATTTAACCATCTGGAGGACAATTACGTACCACGTGAATGTATATCTCGATTATGACTAGCCTGAAGCTATGGGAACATTTTTTTTCATTATTTAAAGCGCCATACTGCTATTACAAACCAGCTCCTCCACCATCTTGTTATTACAAGGGCTGGTGAATAACTTTGTAACAATCCTTGCCAACAGTTTCCTAACAACTGTCAATATTTGTACAAGAAGCGGCACTTAGTTTGTGTCTGGATTTGGTGTGCTCGTTAAGCATTATATTTTGCGAAAAAAAAAATCATCACCCCAAACAAGGCCTAACAAGCACAGAAGATGCCGATCTTCTATACCCGAAGTAATTAAATAATTGTACGATATGATGTCGGCAGAATAGGGAAATTTTGAAGTCTTTTCCTAGCTGTGGATCCACCATAAAACATTCAACATGTCAGTAGTTAGTATAGCATACGCTGCAGCAACAACAACAGTGACATTAAAGTCTTTTAAAATTTAAAAACCATGATTAAAATTTTTTTTACCGCTTTATAGATTCCATCTTCGTTTGCTCGGATGCAAGATCATGGCATTCGTATTCATTTTTATTATGGTCTAGACCTAGCATTCAGTCTTAGCCATCCGTCTTCTCTTCCTAAGACCAGTTTTTTTTTTAATGATAGAGGCATAAGCAGTGCACTAGCTTGCAGATACTCAGCAATTGGTAAGCGAATCAAAGGTTTCATTTTCCCCTCAATAAAACCTTTAAGTTTAGGCAAAGATAAGGGATATTTTTTTGTAAAGTCGCCGTGGTCTAGTGGGTAATGTGTAGGCTTATTAGACAAAAGGCCTGGATTCGAATCCCAGGTCAGACATCAAAATGAACAATATTTTCTTCGGCGACCTCCTCTCAGCAGATTTCTGGCAAAGACTCTGAGAGTAAAAATTGCCATGAAAAGCTTCTCAAAAATCTGTCGTTCGGAGTCGACTTTAAACTGTAGGTCCCGCCACTCATGTATAAAATTAACGCACACAGCATAAGTGGTGTGAGAAGCTAGGTCGTAATCCTGACTGAAGGGTTGTAATGGCCAATTATGTATGTATGTATGTAAGGGATATTTTTCCACTACACCTTATATTAGGACAATGGCAATTAGAATAAAGATGTATCCTAATGCTTCTGCATTTAAGTTAAAGCTTTCTTCAACTCAATCATATCAAATTTTAAATCATAATTTTATAACGGAAATGGTACGAAACCTCAACGGTAAAAAGAAGCGTACATACGTGTCCTTGTATTGATTAAAGTTCATTGCACTTAAATTGAAACGTTTGTGTTATTAAAAGGATCTCCACAGAGGATATAAATTTGATTTTAAAGAAAAAATCACGTAACATCTTGAACATAAAGTACAGAATTTATGAACCGAATAAACAAATGCAAATCACATGCACATTATTTTACTTTAAGGGACCACCCACCCACAGTAGATTATTTGAAAAACACTCAGAAAAATCAAATGCAGAATTGTAAGCCAGAGATGGTAAAAGTATATGCAACACACACTCTCTCTCTCTCTCTCTCTTAGCAAGAAACTGTTTCTGGAGAACGTGGCACCAGGGATGGGAAATTGGTCTTAACAAATTGTACTAACGTTCATAAAAAATTGTACTTTTTTCAGATCGATTGTACTAAATTCACTTTTTTCTTTTATAAATTTTTTTATTATAAATTAATAAAAATATATATGACAATTCATTTCATTGTGTGTAGTATTAATGTAAAAGAACAAAAATAACAGTAAATTTTTCAAATTGTTAGCGCAGTTTTGACTTCAGTGTAAATATTAAGGTGTTTAGTCTTTGAAAAATTATAGCACCAGTCTCATTTTTGTTCAATAAGAAGCTTTATTTACCAAAAATATTTATACTTAAAACTTAGTAAGCCCCCCTTATTAAAGTAAATATTCGGTCTTTGACATTCTTATAAAGATTATTTAATATTTCTCCGTCTTTTTTTAACCACTCTTCGATCATTTTTAATTTCAAATTTTCAGCACTAGTAAATTGTCTTTTTATTTTGAATATAGTACTCGGACAAGAATGGGGAATTCGTTTGTGGAAACGTTTTCAATAATATTCATATCAGGAGAGCAACCTGACTACGATAAAACCTCAATAGATTGTTTACGGAACCATTCCATCCTCTGTCGGCTGACATGAATTCTGGCAATGTCCTGTTGTAAAATATATTTTTTCATTATTTTCTCTCAAGAAGAGGAGCAAACTACAGCTAAGAACAGTAATGTACTCTGTAGATGGAAACTGATATTCGAGGCAACCATTTAAAGAAATAACCCCCCAGCAATAGACTATCTCATAAAAAATTTGAATTTCTAAGGTTACGACAGTAGCATCGATAGTCATCTGGTCTATCTAAGTTCCACTTTTTTTCATCAGAGAATATGACCTGAATACAATTCATTGTTTGTTATTATTGAAATGCTGGTGGTGCTATAATTATGAAAATCACTTTATAATAGGTAAACTTAACAACTTACTTTAATACTTAACTATAAAGGAATAAAAAAGTTTATGAGATCTAAATTTTAAATCACTATTTATGATAAATTTTGTACCAGCAAACTATTTGTTATTTCAAAATTGTAGCAACACTAATTAAATGACTTCAATAAATCCCTTGTTTGGATTAAATTAGAGACAGTCAAAGGAAACAGTCCATTTGTCCCTTTGATTTTTATTAAATTTTGGTATGAAAATATCCCTTCTACATTTGCAGATGAATGTGGAACGGA
The DNA here is from genome assembly GCA_014635995.1 of Sarcophaga peregrina. Classification (NCBI taxonomy): domain Eukaryota; kingdom Metazoa; phylum Arthropoda; class Insecta; order Diptera; family Sarcophagidae; genus Sarcophaga; species Sarcophaga peregrina. Next base: position 22,181,650 of record CM025793.1, read on the forward strand.
TAATATTCCTTTTATAACTCTTGATATGTCAAGTTACCAACGACTTGCCATATGCAAATGAAACGAAAAAAGAACTTATACACTGATGAGATAGAATATTTGAGTGATGTAATAAAGTATAGAACATTTTTCAATAGTGCTAAATAAGTCATTGAGGTGCTATGGTGTTTTTGACTTTCAAATAGTGCTAAAAAAAGTACCAACTTTTCCATCCCTGCGTGGCACCATTCTCTGCCAAGACTCCTTAGAGAGACTTTCTTTGTTTTCAAACTTTCTTTAAATTTTCCAATTGGAAAAATGGAGTTAAAAAGTGACACCATTTTACGTCAAGTGTATTGATATGTTTTAACCTAGTTTCGTGAACGAGTGTACATTTTTTATGGACCATAAATGGATTTTTACTTCATAAATAAATATAACGTTTGATGTGAGGTAGACACACAAAAACAAGCACAAACAAAAAAGAAAAACAAATGAAAAAAGCATTTTCATGAATGAAATAAAAATGCATATGAAAGCGTTTGGTTTAAAGCAAAAAAAAAAAGAAAACAAAAATATGCAATTAAATGAATATAAAACATGTTAATGCTTATGACCAGAAATTTCAATCTCAAATAAGAATATTAAAATGAAAGTGAATTTACAATTCAAAATTAATGAGATTGACATGAGTGTTTCTAATGTTTACACGGGGTTTTAAGAATGGTTGTGTGAAAGAAAAATATTTAAAAATCTTTTATTTGCTTAACGTATCATCATCATTCAGATGAATAGCTTATAAAGAAGAAAGAATCTGTGTTATCTTATCTTAAAATATTGTTTCTTTTGTTTTATGCATAGAAATTGCTGCCATTTTTAAAAACATTTATATTTTTGGTACAGTTTTCCACTTTCAACGACAATTGTTTGCCAGATAAAATCTGAATCAACAACAAACTGTGAGGAATAAAACTAAGAGATAACATCATTGTCTCTCTAGGTAAACCATTCCATGGGAGTAAGAATTTTGACATTAGAAAGTAATAAACAAAAGAAAATAAAAGACAGAATTATAATAAAATTTAATTACGAAGACAAAAACATCAATTTTAGATAAGTTTTAATCCATTTTATACAACAGGAGTCAAGAGAAAAAATATGCCGTAGATTATTTTCAAAAATTACTTAAAAATTTGTGCTTCTTGACCCCGGCCTCGTATATTTTAAACACCAGAGTTTTATACAAAGAATTTAAACAATTTTATTTTCTTATTTTAGTATTTAATTGAAAACTTTTTCGAAATATATTGATTTCTACAAAAGGTTCAAGGTTAGAACCCTTTTATAATTATGAATTAAGCACCTTTGAGTTTTCCAAATTCCAATTCAAAGTTCTTTCTCTTTTTAATAGAAAAGTTTGGTGAATGGTAAGATACAGTGAAACCTTAATAAAGCAACACATTAAGCATTTTTTAAAAACATTTCTTTTAATTTTTAACAGATTTTTGCATCATTAGCTCTGTTCTACTACTAGCTAACTATCGATTCTTTATATCCAGTTCTACCTGTACCCTGTGATATGTTTCCATTGCATAAAGTTGGTATGAGAATGTGTATTGTTTTTGCCACAAGTAATAATTTATTCAAAAGTAGCAAAATTTCCAGTACCATGTCTAAAAGGTGTGGCATAAATAACATTTTGCTTTGTAGCAAGGAAACAAATAAATTTTTCTTTTTTTTTATTTACAATTTAACGATTGTCTTATAATAACAATTCATTGGAATTGGTTGCTAAAGGCAAAAGAAAAATAAATTCCATACAAAATATAATCAAAGAATATTATAGTCAGCCAAACATGATGATATGAAAGTCTACATCGAAAAGATTCACTACAACACTAAGCTACTAGTGTAGGTCAATCAATCCGAGATTGTTTTTAAGAAACACAGGCTTATCGATAAAAAAGCATGTGATATTTCGACATTATCTCCTGCATAAAAATCAAATCCACTTTATCCAAAGATTTTTAAAATGGATTTATTTGTAAGATATTTCCTTCCTTGTTTCAAAATCTTTTTTGCCCTTCACTGAGTTCGGAAACAAGAAATAGTTACTCAGAACTAAACTGCTTCATCAAGGTAGCTACAATATGGTTATCCTCTGCAGTATCCCAGATCAAATGGGAATTCTCGGCAATGAGAAAGAAGACAAGTTTATAAGGAGGGGAGCTTCCATGTTTTTATGGGGCCAGATATTGGGAAAGGTGAGTTTAATGCAATTAAAACTTTTGTTAGAATATTACAATAATCGGAGATCTAAATCATGCATTATACTATCCAGAAATAACCTGAGGTTAGTAAACGATGTTTGGAAATTGCACCCAGGTTATGCATTTTCAGAATACGGATGGTTTTGAGCCCAATATTTAGATTCTATAATGCATAGAATGCATTCTTGAAACCTCTAGGACATTAATGCATCCTGAAATAAAACATCTGGCAACTTATCAGGTTCTAGGCCCCTGCCTAGTCAATAATAATACCCTATTATTATTATTACCCTATTATTGACTCCCACCAGCAATCTGAAGTTTGTCAGGGCAAGAGTTTTGTGGGAAACATTACAGCAATATCCTATAAAGTTAAAGGACAGCGCAACAGATTATATATATACTGGTAGCTGTACTAAGGCACCTCTTTACGACATTAATAATACTCTGGACTAAATCCAAATAATAGGGTAGATGAGCAAGGAATGTGTAGCCTACTTTCTTACTTTCATAGATGACCATTTATTACAACCCGATTTGATCAGAGGCCGAGTACAAGATATATATGTTTCGGTTTTATGCCAAAAGGCCCGGGTTCGAATCCCAGGTCAGACATCAAAACGAAAAAATATTTCTTCGACGACTTCCTTTCAACAGATTTCTGGCAAAGACTCTGAGAGTAAAAATTGCCATGAAAAGCTTCTCAAAAATCTGTCGTTCGGAGTCGACTTTAAACTGTTGGTCCCGCCACTCATGTATCAAATAAACGCACACAACATAAGTGGTCTGAGAAGCTAGGTCGTAATCCTGACTGAAGGGTTGTAATGGCCAATTATGTATGTATGTATGTTGTGACGAGTGGTTATCCTTAACAACCACAAGACCTTTCCATTCTAATCTGCTAACTCTCTTGTTAACATTTTCAAAAAATTTTCTTGCTAAAATATGTTCGCTTATCCTCCATTTTCAAGCAAAATTCAGTTTTTTCAGTTTCTCCTCTAATCACTCTCTAGCACAATGATTCAATGGTTGTCAAAGACAAACTAGACGTTACATATTGTACAGATTGTGACTGAATAGCTAACTGACAGACACAGCATTGTGTTCCGTTAACAGGTGGTAAATTAAAAACTCCTTAACTTATTATTCCTCACTCGTATTAGGTTTTGAAGAAGAAATCCACGAGATTTGATTTATTTTTATTAAAAATTAGTACGTTTCATTACACAAGTATATATACGAAATATACGAATACGTATATTTAAAGTTTGCATTTGTACATATATTGGGGCTGTAAAGTTAACTATTACATACTGCTAAATCAATAAGATTAAAGATAATTAGTGTAGAGCGTAAAATTGTTTTAAAATGACCTTGGCCAAGTTTTCATATTCAACTATACAACTATACGAGTGAGTATGTTTATGTGAATACTTTTATTTTTATTTTCCAAAGATTTCTTTTTTCTTCACAAATGTTTGTAAGTTTTTCTCTATTTTTTGTTCCTTAATTTCAATGGAAGCTTTTTTTTTTTTTGTTTGGTTGCCAGACACAGGTGTAATACCGATTTATTAGATTAACTAATAATTTTACTTTTTTTCCATAATTTTACCAAATCAAAATTGTGTTTTGAATTCGTTAATGGGTTAGTGATATCACAAACAAAAATGGTTGTTTGTTTGTAAGCGAAACAAAATAATTTCGAAATTGTTTAACGAATTTTTTAAATATTTTTCTGTATTTCCTCGTCATTGTATGTGTGAGTGTGTATTTGTTTAAATAATGAAATTACATATTTCACTTAATGAATGAATGTTATGAATGGTTTTCAAGCATTGGTTTTCAAACTCTATCCACTTGCACATTTGTTTATTTGCAAAAACAATTATTGACAACAACAATAATAACAATAACAACAACAATGAAAAATAAATAAATAAAATTATTTATTTCAAACACGTCCATCTGAGGTTTGATATTTTTCAAGTAATTTTATTCCCTCATTTATTTAAGTGCAATTGAATATTCATTGTATGTGGCAAAAGAGAGCAAACGTCAGTTCAACACAGTGAACAGTGAAATCTATGAAGAATGGATATTCTAACAGTTAGTTGTATCTAAGATTTCTAGTGACTTTGTAGGATACGATACACACCATATTAAAAATTTTCTTTTCAGCCACTGCCAACCATAAAAAACAAAAATTCACAGGCTTATTTAAGACTAGCAGATAGTACCCGACGTTGCGCGGGTTATAAAAATAACAATAAATAAAAATTCGATTTCGAAACCGGTTTCTTACAAAATGCAATTTTCAAATTATTCGAAAACCGGTTTATCAAACAACCCAGATTTTTTTGAATACTCTAAGTCCTAAATATAAATGCATGAAATATGCGCATTTTCCGCCCTATTCCATATTTTTGGGCCCCTTTTGGTCCAACTTTATAAACGAAACACCTCCAATAGCTATTTGGGAAACATAACCAAGCTAAATCGTAAAAAAATACCTTTAAAACAAATAAAATACATCATTTATGCATAAAGTACTAATTTTTGCCCTTTTCCTTGTCCCATTTTTCCATTTTGTTTAAAATTTTTAAAAGATTTATAGCCCATAACCTGCACCGACAAAAGCTCGATCAATATCCCAAATTTCAAGAAAATCGGTTCAAGCGTTCAGGCGTGATTGGTTATACTCTTAATTTGCCCGTTTTTCACCCCTTTTCCCTTTTTAGACCCCTTTTGGTCCAACTTTATAAACGGAACACCTCCAATAGCTATTTGGGAAATTTAACCAAGCTAAATCGTAAAGAAATACCTTTAAAACAAATAAAATACAGAATTTATGCATAAAGTACTAATTTTTGCCCTTTTTTTCCCCTTTGGTTTAAAATTTTTAAAAGATTTATAGCCCATAACCTGTACCGATAAAAGCTCGATTAATATCCCAAATTTCAAGAAAATCGGTTCAAGCGTTCAGGCGTGATTGGTTATGCTCTTAATTTTCCCGTTTTTCACCCCTTTCCCCTTTTCGGATCCCTTTTTTCAACTTTAGAAACGGAACACCTCTAATAGCTATTTGGGAAACTTAACTAAGCTAAAGCGTAAAAAATACCTATTACCATTTTTTCCCCATTCTTCCCATTTTTCTCCCGTTTTGGTAACAATTTTAAAAAGATTTATAGCCTATAACCTGCACGGACTAAAGCTCGATCTATATCCCAAATTTCTAGAAAATCGGTCCAGGCGTTCAAGCATGATTGGCTAACAAACAAAAAAACAGACTTACAGAAAGATTTATAATATATATTAGGATTAATGACAAATGTAAGATATATAAATGAGGACGGCTTTCGGATCATAGTTTTGATTACAGTTGGGTAACCTTAAGGACGGTATATATAGCCGACGAAGCTAATTGTTTTCTTCAAATACATACATACATAATTGGCCATTACAACCCTTCAGTCAGGATTACGACCTAGCTTCTCACACCACTTATGTTGTGTGCGTTAATTTTATACATGAGTGGCGGGACCTACAGTTTAAAGTCGACTCCGAACGACAGATTTTTGAGAAGCTTTTCATGGCAATTTTTACTCTCAGAGTCTTTGCCAGAAATCTGCTGAGAGGAAGTCGCCGAAGAAAAATTTTTCGTTTTGATGTCTGACCTGGGCTTCGAACCCGGGCCTTTCGTCTAATAAGCCAACACACTACCCACTAGACCACGGCGACTTCTATATATTTATAAATCGAGCTAAATCGCATAAATAAGGAACTTGTGGCAGAAATAGAACTAGTCTCGGAGCTAATAGGCGGTATATCCATACATCAATGATTCCTAAACAGGTTTCTTGCGATCAAGCGTTATTTGGGACCGGAGATATAAGCGAAGAAACTAACATTTTGTCAAAATAGCAATAAATCGGTCAAAATCTGAAAAAAAGGACTTGTTAGCGAAGTGGACCTAGTGGCCATGGTGTCAAGGATTCCAAAACAGTTTTTTATGATGGAGTTTTTTTTAATAATTCTTTTTAAGTTAATATGATAGATAAAATAGATAAAACAAAGTGACTAGCATGTTTTTAGTTAATGGCTTGCATTTTTAGGTGGATTAGTTGCATTTTTTTTTCTTTTTTGGTTGATGATTTGCATTTCTTGGTCGATAACTTGCATTTTATATAAAGCACTTTTATGCTCATTTGAATCAACCAATTAGCAGTTATATCTCCGGTCACAAAGGTTACCCGATCGTAAAGAAAACTGTTTTGAAATCTTTGAGCCATTTTAGTCATATTAGTCTTTAATTAAGAGCTGCTACTGTATATAAAACGAAACAACATGTGGTGTAACTGATGCCAAGACTGCTTATTTTATGAATTAAGTTTCAAATAAATTTGTTTTGTTTTTTGTGCTGTTGAATTCAAGAGAAATTATTTAATTTCTCTTTTGATATTTTGAATGCAAATATTTGGAAACCACTTGACAAATTTAATAGATATACTCGATATTAGATATAAACAGAAAAACGTTTCAGGAAATCATTATGATAAATGGATGAAGATGCTTTACAAAACGTCTCATAAACTGTCTTGCAACTTTGCTGTCACTTTGGCAAGCAAACAGACTTTTAAGCCAACAATTTCGAAATTAGAAAAAGTTTTTCGAAACAAAATTAATTTAAAACACTTAAATTAACTAAACATTAATGCATATTTAATTTCTAATCTAAATAAGAGAGATATTGATTACTCACCCAATTTTTTGACGTCCCATTACGATTTATATCTGTTCCACCATTGCCAACACCGGCTAAGTAGGATTTTGTAAATGGTCCATTATTTAATTGTTTTCCGCCATTCATACTTAATGCTTCGGTGGCCGTATAATCGATATTCTCTTTACACTTCTTAGTCGATGACTTTAGCTGTGCAAGATCTTCTTCGCTTCGTAATGAGATATTTTGAGAATAGAAAGGTTTTCGACTGCGCAGCGATACACCTTTTGAAGGTGTATTTGTGGAAGGACCAAACAGCGGTGAACGTTTCTCTTGTAGTATACCCAAAGCCCTAGAATTATGCGAATGACGGCCGCGGGGTGGCGTTGAAGTGTCCTTGTCGTAAAGCCTCTTCACTGGAGGTATTCTCAAATGCTGTTGACGACGAAATGTTTAAGTTTGAAAATGACTCAATGCTATGCGATTTAAAATAATCTTTGGGATTCTTTAAGCACAAACACTCTTCACAAGTTGAATACGAATTGTGAGAGTCTAAAGTTTCATTGTTTATAGCGCTGGTGCTATCGATGGCGGTATCAAAATTACTGCTTTCGCTTTGGTGTTTACGATTTAAATGTGATGATGACTCAGTCGAGGGCTTCACAAAATGGCATAAACACTTACAAACAAGATCAACTATACGGTGGGTTGTTTTGTTAATTTTCCAATCGTTATTGGTAGTGGTGGTGATACGTTTATTATCAATATTTTCACGGTTACAATTGTTTTTCTGATGATTTTTCGTTCTCGTTGTAGATGAACTTCCAGCAACAACAACGTTCAATATTATTGCATTTGCCATACACGTAATATGACAAAATAATAATTTTTTAATTAAAATTTGTTTCTGTTTTTGTTGTTTACTTTGTTTTTTAATGAGATATTAACGTTCGTGCTCAATTTAAGCACGTGGTATAATCATATGGCGTTTTCTCTTCTCACTTTATTTTTTTTTTTGTGTATTTTTTTAATATTTTGTTTATAAATAATATTAATTTTGTTTAAATTTTTCTCTTAAAACATAAAATACTGTAGAAATGAGAGAACAATAACAATTATTATGATTCCTAAAGCTCTTATACATAAACTTTAATTTTTATTGTTAATTAATGGTTGGAAATGGAGAGAGATAAAGAGAATTTCATATTCATAGTTTTTATTATGTATGTATCATATGCATACATTGGACAATACCTAGCCATACATAAAATCTCACTAGCTCAAGGTCAAAATAGCTAATCAAACAATAGAAATATTCGCAATATTTTAGCAGACAGAGAGTGTGACATTCTATTTGTGTTATCTTTACTACTCGTATTTCGAGTACAAAAACAAAAGCAATAGACAATCAAACGAAATAGTATATACTAGTAGACAAATAAAACAAAATAAAAATATTTATAAAACCCAGACTAAAATAAATCATCCAAAAATGGAACATGAAACATGTATTTTTGCAATTTCTTTCCTTTCTTTGTCCATAACTCTTTAAAAAGATAAGATAACTCTAAAAAAATATTGTTTCTAAACAGCGGCAGATGAGGACTTTATCATTCCAGAACCTGATACTCTAGACCAGATCATTTAAATCCCTTTCGAACGTAATTAGTTAACTAAAGTCAAGATTTTCATCAAATCCCAGCAGCGACATTGCAGCTCCCCTCTTCACAAGCATGGTTATGGGTCTAAGATCTAGCCGATATTTACTGCATTTTCCTCTATCTAGATAATCCAGCTTGCCTAGAGAGTACCATACTATTTTCGAGTCGAGTGCTCGGATAACGACCTGACTATCATATAGTCTTGACAATTCCCGTACTTTCTACTTCTTTCCCACTTGTATTGTGCATAAGTCAGGATATAAATTCCTTACGGAATGAAACAAAATAGAAACATTTCTAAAGCGAGTAGTGAGTGATAATGAAAAGACAAGGCAATGGTAACAAAAATTCCATGAACTCCCCAAATTTTAAGTACGAATATAATTTGTTAAGGTTAGGAATGTCTAAAGAAAGATATTTCTGAATCTCAGAGACAAGCATTGTTATGAGAATGATTTAAAAAAAATTAAAAAAAAGGCTTTCAAACTTGTGACAAAAAATTTTTTTACTTTCCCATAGAACACTTTTTATTTAAGGTAGTTGGTGTATAGGTACAATTATAACTTTATCTCTTTTATAAGTAAAGATAGTAACCGTAATAACTTCATGAGTCATAATGCCCATTCAAATAATACGCCTCTCAAATATTTATACTGCATCTATAAATATTTCAAATAAACAATTAATACTTTGTTATTCTTTATTTGCAATATTTTTTTTTTGCCTTTTTTTAATTTCTAATTAAAGTTCATCTATAGGTTAACAGAGCTGTTAATTAAATCTAAAGTGGAATAAAATATTTAAATTCAATTAACGTATGTATGGGAATTGCAAATTAAAAGCGAACAAAAAAACCATAAAAACAAAACAATAAAAATAATTGCAAAAAAATATGTTAAAATTAATGTGAAGCTATTTTTATATGAAAAACATTTGCAAATTTGCGATAAGAATAGATTTTTTAATAGCATTCTTGAAATTAATACAACAAATATTGAAATATTGTGTATACGTACACACAGCCATGGAAAATGCTAATGCCAAGCAAGTTTTGAAGTAAAATATCCTTTCAAGAATGTATGTTTGAAATTATTTTTTATGCCACCTAATAATATAAGCCCTTTAAAACCCATGCCATAGTTAGTAATTTGTTTGTCCCCCGCTTTAAATAATTATTGCCCATCACGGATAATTTTAAAATGCATTTTTTTACTGTTTTACTTATACAGCAGCTAAGAAGAGACTGGAAGTTGTGGATGATATTATGAAGTGATAATTATAATAGCTTTGCTTATAATTGTTGTTGTTGTTTTTATTTTAATAATTAATTTCCAGTCGGAAATTTATCTATTTAAACTTTTATTAGAACAAAAACAAAAACAACAACAACAACAACATTTTGTTTTTCTGTTGCTCTGTATCATTTTACATTCTTATCACATACGAATACGAATGAAATTGACATCGAAAAAAAAAAACAAAAACAAACAAGAGAAGTAAAAAACGAAAAATTTGTTTCGGTACTGCAGAGCAGATGAAATAAAAATTAAAAATTTAACATGAACGTATGAGTAAAAAAAAAAAAGAAAAACAAAAAAATTACTAAAATTGGTAAAACCAATTCAAAGTAAGAAAGAAGAAGAATTCAAGCACAAGTTCAAAGACCTTTTTTATTTTCTTGAAAAAAAAGGTTAAAAAATTCCGGCATAATTTCGATTGGATGAATTTCAATTGTGGTGAAGTGTATAAATAAACAAAAGTAAAAAGAAAAAATCAGTTTATCATATCAATAACAATAACAACAAGTTGATAAAGAAAATGCTAAATTAATCATATAATTAAAGGTAAGAAATAAAAAATACATTTCCAAAAGCAAGCAAAATACTCAAACAGGGTTGCCATGTTCGTGTTTAATATATCAGTTACTGGGGAAGTTTGGCGTGAACCGCTTGGGCAGCAGCACATAAATTCTATTGAGAAAGTAGTGCGATAGCGGCAGCTACCTCTGCCAACCATTTGTAGCGATCGATGTAAAATGATCTTATCGAAATACGTTTCAGCACTTCCTTTTTAGCCTCTAATAATAATCAGTTGGTGTGAAATCGGTAAGTTGCAAGACCTTATACAAAACAAACATCGGTTTACAAAATTCAGGATTTTAAAAAAACTTTTCTAAATACCGATTAGTGGAAAACCCTTTCAGCAGCAGCATAATTTACTTAGCTTTTAATTTAAAACGGAAAGTAATTGCCCTGATTTAACAAGCTTTTTCAAACTTTTATATAAGCTTGTAAGATAATTTCTTGTATTTTTTAAAAAGTTTATACAAGAAATGGTAACACTGCTTTTAACCAACACTAACAATTTGAATACACTGCAGTTGTTGTATTCTCTTACTCCCTCCATTTCATTTCTTGCAAAAATTTTCTGTTTTTCGTTTTCATTTTCATTTTTTTTTCTCTCAAATTTAATGCATTAAATTTCTCATACTCTTTTGTTACAATTTAGTTACTGGACACCTAATAGAACCGTTATGTTTTGTTGCTATATGAGTATTATGACACGATTGTCTCTCTTATTACAAGAACAACAATAAGGGAATTTTTTTTTTTGCACGCACTTTTCAATACACTTATTAATCTCCACTTGCACTTTAGACGACGCAGGGGTTAATTTCGTTTGCGAACAATAACTAAAAATTAAATTAAAACGGTAACAAAAAGTTTAAACAAATTGGCGGCCAAATTTACGGTAATTTCATGAAAATTTTCTTATGGTTTTTTTTGTCACAACGTTTTCACTTTAACGTCCGGTCACAAGTGTATCAATATAACAACTAAACTTTATAACGTAATATGACTCTAACTTTGTTTTTGTTTTCGGTTTTTGTGTTTCTGTTTGTGTTTGCGTTTCGTATAATTTTTCGTTTCTTTTGTTTTTTGATTTTGTTTTTGCTTTTGCAAGTTAAAGCAAAAAAAAAAAAAAAAAAATGTATGGCAAAAACAAACAAACAACTGCAAAAACTTATACACTTCTGTTTTTATTGTTATTTTGAGAGTAAAATGTTGTGTTTTTATTATCCACTGCTCAGTTAAAAATTGTTGTTGTGTTTGTGGGTTTTAAATTTACCCCCCAAAATGAAATAAAAAATAAAAAAAAATGTTATAAAACCACTGTTTCTCATTGTTGTGAACTAAATACCAGCCATAAAATTAATGTGTTTATGTTTTTTTTTCTTTTCTTCTACTGTGCATTCAACGTCATTTTCTTAAACATAACAGTGTTTATATTTCATCATCGTCATCATCATCATCATCGTTAATATCATCATCAACAACATCATGACAAAGTTCATGTAACAGAGAACATGTACTATACGGGTATGTAATCTAAAGGAGTATGTAGGTACGTACATATGTTTGTTGTAAAAAATACCCTTTCACTTTTAGTACTCAAATGTAAGCTTATTTTAATCATGCACTGTTGTGTTGTTGCATTATGTTATTTTGTTTTTTCCTCTCTATCATTTTACTTAACACTACTGTTACTCTTTTGTGGAATAGGCGCATAGGAAATTAAAGAGAATTATTTTAAATAACATTTCTAAAGGACCATCATCATACACGTACATTCACACATATGACACATTTTACAGAGAGGGGAGTTATAATATTGTATTATATTATATGCAAATACGTGCACATTTTTAATTCAAGTGCAATAGAAAATTTCTGCACGAAATGAAATAATTTTAATAAAAAGTTGAAATGAAAAAAATAAAAATAAAAAAACTTCTAATAAATATTATATTTCAAGTGGAGGCCGAACGCCTCTCAAAACACGTTTAGCGTCACACACTGCACAAAAGGTCAAAAGTGTATAATAAGTGTTTAACTTCTAACAATTTTAGTGCCTTTTGCGTGCTGTTAAATTATATCCCAACAAACAAGTTAAGCGATTGCTAACTTTGAAAACAAAAAGTAGATTTTAATATTTGGCTTTTGCATACCTTTTAGACAGTGGCGTACCTAGGGGAGTGCGGTAGGTGCGGTCCGCACCGGGCGGCACTTATCTTGGGGCGGCATTTTTATAAGAAACGAGTAAAAGAAACTGGTGCGTCATTTAGAAAGAAAAGGAAGAGGAGGGAGGAAATACAGACTAAAAATACTGGAGCACTACTCAAATATATCTCCCATAAGTCTACTTTTAGTGTTTTTTAGTATTGTTGCCTCAAATACGGGCTAAGAAGCAGCCCTCGAAGGCTGAAAAACATTATCCAATGTTCTTGAAGAGGAAAGACCTGCTCCACACACTGGCGAATAAGTAGAAAGTTCATCAAGTTCTGATGAAGAATCTGCTGCACAAATTATTTCGTCTATTTCTATGAAAGATATTGGATTATGGCCTAACAAAATTGACGACAATATAAGAGTATTTCTGGTACGTCAAGGTCCTTTTGCAATTCAAAATTTGGACTCCGACTTCAGCGAAGGAGTAAAACGTCCTGATAATACAATCGAAGTCAAAGGTGAAACAAGAAAACTGAGTCAGAACTGGTTTTTTCAAATTTTGCCTAATGGCGAAAAGCTCTTAAGATCATTTATGGTATATTCACTCTAGAAGAAAAGTATTTATTAAACGCATCGGTCCGTTGCATGACCTTGTAAGAAAATATTATTGTATAATAACGTGTAACCTACTAAATGAAGAATTTGAATGTCAAATAAATGATTTGATTGACTTTGATAAAGAACAGTTTCATATTGAAAGAAAAAGGATCCAGGTTTTTATGGCTGTACCTACAGCAAAAGAAGAGGCAAAACATTGGGAAAACGGGGAAAAGGGCCATCTTGATCTGCTAAAATTTCTTCAGCAGTATAGGTGGGAAAATTCTCTTCCCATCATTGTAATTTTGTTAAGAATTTTCTTAATAATTTCAATCAGTGTCGCTAGTTGCGAAACAAGCTTCTCAAAATTGAAGTTGATAAAAAATTATCTTCGTTCTGCAATGAGTCAATTAAGACTACAAAATCTTGCAATATTGTCAATAGAACAAGATATTACAAATAATATAAATTTTGAGAGCATTATGCACAATTTTTTTAGTATGAAAGCTAGAAGAGTAGATATTATTTAAATACGTTTACGACTGCATATAAATCTGTATATTAATCTGTGTATTAATAAATATTGATTAAATAACTTAATAATTTATTTATGTGGGTTTAAGTTATAAAACCACTATTTTATATTGACTTATAATAGAAAGGGCGGCAAACTGGAGATCGCCCCGGGCGGCAAAAGTTCTAGGTACGCCACTGCTTTTAGAAGTATGTAGTGTTATGTGCTGACCATTAGGTATGTTAACCATGTTTTCTATCAAATGATTTGCATGCAGCATCCAAGTTTAAGATTTATGATTTGAGCATTTCGTTACGGACAATATCCTGTGCCCGATAACAATCAAACTAATGTCAACGTTAATATGGAAAATCCCGTTTTAAATCAATCTCCACCCATGCCATTTTCAAGTTGTTATAATTAAATTTTTCCATTTTAAAACATCAACAACAACAACAATAACAATAACAAAAATGTTTTAACAATTTCCCGTACAAGAAAATCTATGCAAATCTCTTTAACAGACCTTGACTAGAAAAACTGAAACTAAAACAAAAGCGAATAAAATCCAACAGTAAACCGAATGAAAGTAAAAGTATGGGAAACAAGTTTTTGAGTTTAAATCCGCAAACTTGTAAAGCAATTTGCCATTATCACACAAGACGTTTTAAAGTTTAAACTTTAGCCAAGTACGAGTGTTTAGAGTCATTTGAACTGGATTTAGATCGTGGTTAAATAATATGCATTGCCGAACAAGCAAAATATTACAATTGTTTGGTGCATTAAATCTTGGACGACAGCATGCCATTAAATATGAAGTCATGCTTCCAAAGTTTGTAATTGTAATTGCCTTTAAGGCCAATTATTGTGTTTGTTGTAGATGTTGTTGTTGATTTTTGTCTTCTTTTTAAATTGTTGCGGTTTAAACACAATCAACATTTCGTTTAAAATCAAATTGAATTCAAAGGAAATTCGCAATTAAATGGGTCGATCGCTCATACAAATACAATAAATTTTAATTGGGAAGCGATATTTAAAATTTATAAGATTGCAACGGATTTATTGTTGTTTTTGTACCATTAAATTATTTAATCTCGCTTGTAATGACACGCTATTATCGATAAGCCACTGTCGCTGTCATTGTTTACATGTGAATTGTCTGTTTCAGAGTTTCCATACTAAATGAAAATATTCCTCTTTTTAACACTCTGAAAATGTCATTTTAGGGATATTGTGTATATAATTGGAACTGAACTTAGCCTTGTTCATTTCTGGAATTGGATAACATTTTCAAAATATTTCAATCTAAATTGTCTGCTAATGTAGTGTTCTACATGGGGAGATATCTTGTTGCTAGCTTTTCCCTTCACAGGCTCAATTATATGGAGTTGTTGTTGATCGATAGAGCCAAGTGTTTGGTATCCAGAAACTAGGAGATTCAATGGGTTCAACTTCGACCTTGAGCCTTTCTGTCGATAGGGGCCAGCACTTTGCAAAATTGAATAATTACACAAACTGCTTCGTAGGGACACGAAACGGGGTCTATGAAAAGAATCAAACTTTGATTTTTACAACGATCGAATGGCAATGCCCCATCTGCTCTTTAATTATTGGTAGTCTGACAACTTCTAGAAAAAAAAAAAAGCGCCCTGGTAGTCTAGTGGGTAGTGTGCTAGACTATTAGTGTGAGGGTCGTGGGTTTGTAATTAATAAAGAAATAAATAAATAAACTTCTAGAGAATACTTTTGGCCTATACTGGCGACTCTGTTTGGATTTGTGGTGTAGAGTCTCAAATAGTTTACTAAAATGACTTTAATTTGCTTGTTTGTTTGCTTTAGTAACACTGTAATTAATATTATCCAATAACAATTCTACTTCAACAAATTAGTGACAGTGTTATCTAAATCAATTTCATATTTGCTTTTGTCATCAATTCATTAAAAACTTTACACGAGCCTTAAGTTATCTCTCGACTTGATAATGCTATATCTAGTGCTAAAATCTTTTCTATATCGCCTAAACAAACCTTGTAATCACAAATGTTCTCTTCCGGTTGGAATTTGTTAATGACGTACACGATAGAGTTTCCTTTTTAATTGTATTTTGTTTCTCGAAGAGATATTTCTTTTACCAACCTATTTTTTTAGGTATTATTCATCTACAATTCGCAAATCCAATAGTATCATTCCGAAATTTAAGTTTGTAAGAGAACATGTTCACATGCACGTCCTACAAATCTAGTTCAACCTAAAGGATAGGCCCAACTCTGGCAAGTTCATCTTTCCGTATATTCACACCTGTACCTGGTCCTATGATGATCTAAAAGCTTGGTTTATACATACATAATTGGCCATTACAACCCTTCAGTCAGGATTACGACCTAGCTTCTCACACCACTTATGTTAATTTTTATACATCAGTGGTGGGACCTACAGTTTAAAGTCGACTCCGAACGACAGATTTTTGAGAAGCTTTTTATGGCAATTTTTACTCTCAGAGTCTTTGCCAGAAATCTGCTGAGAGGAAGTCGCCGAAGAAATTTTTTTCGTTTTGATGTCTGACCTGGGATTCGAACCCGGGCCGTTCGTCTAATAAGCCAACACACTACCTACTGGACCACGGCGACTTCTTGCTTGGTTTATACACTCAGTTTAAATATTTTCTAAGGCCTGCATCTTTATGCGTTTTTAATCGTTCTTCTGCCCGAGATACCGTTTAATCACACGACTGACTTGGTATCAGTGGAATGTCGACGCTCCTATTCACTAATATTTCATTTAATTTATATTAACGCGAATATTCGCCTATGGGAGAGGAGGGTCGAATTGCGACTTTCATCTCTGCTTCGATAGCTGAATTTATGCCTGATGTTAGTGGAACAAGAAAATATTTCTTTTTTCCTTTTTTCGATTCAAGATTTGATAATTCTTTGTTATTTTGTTACACCACAATTTGACTCGAAGAATTAATAAATAAATGAATGTTGGAATAATTAAAATGTAATTAATTTTTTTTTGCTTTTGTTGTTGTTATTCGTAAAAATGCATAAAATCTTGTTGTTGTGGTTCAACAGTAAAAGGCCAAGAATAATGGAAACGAAAGTAAATACTCGCGCATAATTTAATTTTAATTTTCATAAAAACAAATTCACAAAATCACAACAAAACTGTACTTCTTAAATGCAACAAATGAAATCAATCAGCAAAAATTTATAAAAATAAATTAACAAATAAAAATAAAAATAAATATTTAACAAAATAAATAAATGAATGAAGGAATAAAGAAATAGAGAAATAATTCCAGAATATGGACATAAGCTGAATGCGTATTGATATTGCTTATCATTACTGACAACAGTAGTAAGAAAACAAATACAAAAACAAAAACAAACAAAAATTAAATAACAATAACAATAAAATTATAATCAGTAAAATATAGAGTGCAAAAACAATAACAATAACAAAAATAAATAAGAAAGTAACCTGCTAGTCCGACAAATGGCGCCGCCCTACATTAGTACTAAACGTTTTCCGAATTTTTCGGTAGATCGATCGGTGCTAATTAATTAAGAAAATCGAATCATGAGGCCCCGATTCAAAATTTCTTTGGCAACTTCCTGTCATCAGATTTCTGGCAAAAACTCTGCGGGCAAATAGAATTGCCATGAAAAGTTTCTCAAAAACGTGTTGTTCAGAGTCAACAAAAGTGGTGAGAGAAGCTAGCTTGTAAACCTGACTGAAGGGTCGCAATGACCAATTATGTACATGATGAATACGAACATCTTAAAATACCACTAAAGACGTTAGTGATACTATTATGGGTAAACGATCGTCAATAGTATAGATGCAAACCGTTAACAAAATGGCGACTGCCATGCTTGTATACAATGAAATACTTTTTTTCCTTGGGTAAACTAGAACTAGAGATGTCTAGACATGTCTATCTTTGCCTTTAAGAAACACATGGCTCAAGTGACTCAAACCCCATAATATGAATGAATAATGCATCAAGAAATTCATATTTCCCCCTAAACTATAATGTATCAGCTTTTGTATTATTGTAGTAACGCGTGGATGTTTGAACCGCAATTTCCTGTATTTGTGGGAAAGGTATAGTAAAGATTGCAAATATTAATGAAATTCTAGTGACACATTTAACTCTATATTGCGAATGCCTAAAATATTTTTTCTTTTACTTAAATTTGTGCTTATGGCAATTTTGAACACTTTTTGTGTCCCACAGTTTACAAATCTTATTGATTTGAATTGAAATTGATGATATTCTGCCAAATGTTTAATGCTTAACCTCTCAAGGAACTCTTAATATCTTGGAAAACGGCATCGCTGACAAGTTATTTGAAAGATTTTGAGACTCTACCCAAGTCAATGTGTCGTGCAAGCTCCTATCTCTTGCGAAAATCTATGGGTACCGGTTGCTATACCCGATGTTTGTCTAATATTGATAACATCAATAAGATATGCAATAATTATCAATCTTCATCGTCAATCATCGCTTTCCAAATCTCATAATAGAAATAGCTCAACCAATGGCTGATATTTTATGATTCTATTTGTTATGGAACCACAAAGCCTATGGCATCTATGACATCGTTTGTTAATCCAAACCGCAAAGTAAATTTTCAAAACAACGTCATAGTTGGGACGCTATATTTTCTGACGTCATTTTGTTCGCATGTCGTCGTTACGCACGTATTAATAAGTAAAACCATATAAGCGAGTGATATTTAGTAAATAACTTTACAGCAGATAGTTTCAGAAATTGATTCAAGTTAAAACTAAAACCTATTTGTCATCAAATGGCGAATAGCAAGCTCTTATTGATCCTATAATTCCTTAAAGGAGCTTAGAATTTTCAACAGGACATTACAAATCTTGTTCAATTTTTGTTGCTTTCTTTCGATTTCATTTCATGAACTGCTATAGCATATCCTAGACTTATAGAGCTGCCATATATCGTTGCCGCGAAACAATGTCCTCTCTATGGAAATGTGTGAAACCGAGCTCATACAGTTCTCCTCTTTTCCATGAAGTAGCTTTGCGTGACTTTTTTTTTGATGGATGTTCATTATTGATGTTGCCATCTGGGTATTCAAGGGTTTTCAAGAAAGATTATTTACATTTGGCGTGAAGAATCTTGGTTTTTTAAACTTTCTTTGTTTAACCACTACACGACTTGCCACACAATATGAAGTGAGAATTATTTCCAAAATATGTGAGTGAATCAATATGTCAGTGACCTTTTGAATCTTCTACCTCTTCACTAAAAAGCCAGAACTGTTACTACCAACAACTATATATCGCTGCATCATTCGCTGCATAGTTTCCAAGCAAAAATGCCAAGCAGAGATAATTTTGGTTAAGGAATGCGCATTCCTTCGGCCGATTCTAAGGATCTTGAGTCGCGTGACTATTTCTTGTTTGCAAATCGGAAGAAATGGCTCGAGAAAAGGAAATTTAATGCCATTGATGAAATACATATTTTGACGAGTTTGGCAAATTTTGTTCTTGGGAAAGGTTACAAAAAATTCTTGGAAGAGCCATTAGGGAAAGTGTATTGTTTAAACAGAAAACTATGGAAATGAAATGTTTTCTTATCCAAAAAACTTGTAATTTGTCCTGTTAAAATCAAAAAGTGGAGCTTAGCTGAGCTGATCTGAATTCTAGAGAGATAATTTCTCTTTGTATTACACAACGAAATGGTAAAATGATGTATACTAAACAGACTAACCAGAATGAAAGGCATATGAATAAAATATGAATAATTTTTTTTTAAATAAAACACACGCGTTTTTGTATGCACCACAAGCTGTTCTGTTTGATATAAAAACCTCATCGTGATCTTATAGTATCATCAGTTTGATAAAAGATTTCATCAGATAAACAAGCATAAAATCAAAGGAAATAAATTGTATTCACAATCAAAAATGTCTCAATCATTCAGCCAAGTAAAGTGTGGAAATTGTTCACAATATTTCCAAAGTGATGACGTCGTTTATGGTTCACTTGAATGTGGTCATACGTTTCATAAAAAGTGTCTCTACAATAAATTCGCTGAAGGCTCAAGAAAATGCAACTGTAACGGTAAATGTAATGCCCCTTGTTATTTACGCAAATGTCGACGCGTTTATTTAACATTTTCAATCGACAACAAGCAGAGGTCCTATGAAAATGATCGAGAGTTATTAAGGATTGACAGCTAATAAGCAAATTTAAGTGGAATTAATAATTATTATTTAATATAGTCTTAATTTATTATTAATTAATTTTAAAAATTATATTGTTATAAATAAAAATAAAATTAAATCAAATCTAATTTAATTGAAATTGTTTAATTTCTATAATGTCTGTAATCATAATGCCCAATAAATTAGTTACATAAAGCTATAGCGTATTGAGTATTGTTGATAGGACAAATTTTGGGGACCAGCAAGTCTGAAATTTATCCAATATAAAAGACTAGTCCATTTTGTTTCAACAGAAACTTTGAAATCTAAATCCCCATAGGCAAGTTAACGGAGACATATTGACGAGATAGATAGAAATAAGAACTTTAGATTGAAATGGGGACCTTACAGAAAAACGAAAAAAAGAATTTGCCTTGGCTAACCTTATATCAGCTAACTCAGCAAAACGTACTTTTTGCATGCTAGTGTTCAAGCGTCTTTAGCTAAAACCCAAGGTATGTTCAAAGAGATTGCGTTATTCTTTTATGCATAATTATTATGAAGAATTATTGCACCGAGTTGTTTTATTTAAAGCCTCTGCCATGGAAACTATCAACAACTAGTAAGAAAATAATAAGATAATACTAAGATAATGGCGTTATCTAGATTGAATAGAAGAATTTGAGGTTAATATGTAGTGTATCAGCTTATTAGACGTAAGGCCACGGTTCAAACTCCAGGTCAGACATCGAAACGAAAATATGAAAAATATTTATCTTTGGCAATTTCGCCTCACAAGATTTCTGGCAAAAATTCTGAAAGTTAATAAAATTGCTAAGAAAAGTTTCTCAAAAATCTGTCGTTCGGAGTCGACTTTAAACTGTAGTCCCTGACACAAAATTAACGCTCAACTTAAGTGGTGTAAGAAGCTAGGTCATAATCCTGGATGAAGGGTGACCAATTATGTATGCTTGAAGTTAAAATTACAGGAGAGAACACACAAATTACAGATCAAATCAATAGGATTTGTAACCAATGAGTGGGTGGACATACATAAAAGGTGCCATTCAAGTAAATGAGGAGATGAATGCCTATTTTCCTGGCATTTCGAAATACAATTTATTGAATGGTTTGTCACTAGAATTTTATTAATATTTCAAATCTTTATTATATTTTTATTACAAACACAGGAAATTACGGTTTAAAAATAATACAAGAGATAAAACGCTCGTGCTTTCGGTTGAAAAATTAACTTTTTGATAAATTTCTTGTTGGATTTAAAAACGTAAAAGATACTCTGTACCCGGAATGGGTGGGATGTCAGCCGAAAAGAATACTGCCGAAGGTGTTGAACCGCAATCACATATTTTAACAAGGCAATGGCCAAGCATCTTCCATAAATACAAGGATCATAATACTCAAAATCGGCGTATACTTTTAATTTCCGTTGTTGTACACATAGAAGTCGCCGTGGTCTAGTGGGTAGTGTGTTGGCTTATTAGACAAAAGGCCCGGGTTCGAAGCCCAGGTCAGATATCAAAACGAAAAATATTTCTTCGGCGACTTCCTCTCAGCTGATTTCTGGCAAAGACTCTGAGATTAAAAATTGCCATGAAAAGCTTCTCAATAATCTGTCGTTCGGAGTCGACTTTAAATTGTAGGTCCCGCCACTTATGTATAAAAATTAACGCACACAACATAAGTGGTGTGAGAAGCTAGGTCGTAATCCTGACTGAAGGGTTGTAATGGCCAATTATGTATGTATGTTGTACACAACATCTATGAAATCGACTATTTAAAAGCTACTTCATGATCGCGTGTCGTTAAGCAATTAATGGATAAAAACCCATACCATAATCAGGCCACATTTGATTTTAAAACTTCTCTTGTAATAAAGAATTTTATTAATTTAATCAGATAACTTCAGAAATCTCTTCTTCTTTTGTATTTTTATTTTTTTTTTTTGTATATTACGAAATGTATTTTATACTTTACTTAGTCACTGATCTTGTTTATCAGTTCCTTTTTCTTCTTGGGTGAATCGTTTAATAGGGAAAATGTCTTATAATCTTCAGAGATCCCATCTACTATTCGTGAGATGTCTATACCTTTAAGAAACGTATTGCTGTAGTGACTCAAACCCCATAATATGAATGAATAATACACTAAGAAATTCATTTTTCCTTTTAAAGCACGAAGGCATCAGCTTTTGTAGAATTTTTTAAAGCGTGCATTAACGCGTGGATATTTAAACCGCAATTTCCTGTATTTGTGGCAAAGTTATAGTAAAAATTACAAATATTGATGAAATTCTAGTGACACATTCAACTCTGTATTGCGAAATGCCTAAAATATTCTCTATTTTACTTAAATTTGTGCTCACGGCAATTTTGAACACTTTTTTTCCCACAGGTTACAAATCCTATTGATTTGAATTGAAATTGATGATATTCTGTCAAAGGATTAATGCTTAACCTCTCGAGGAACTCTTCATATCTTGAAAAACGGCATCGCTGACAAGCTATTTCAAAGCTTTTGACACTATATCTCAGCCAATGTGCCGTGCAAGCTCCTATCTCTTGCGAAAATCTATGGGTACCGGTTGCTATACCCGATATTTATCTAATATTGATAACATCAAGAATCATATACAATTATTACCTCAAGCCCATTTACTAATGAATCAATCATATGCTGTCAATCATCGCTTTTCAAATCTAATAATAGAAATAGCTCAACCAATAAGTGATATTTTATGGATCTATTTGTTATGGAACCACAAAGCCTATATCATCAATGACATCGTTTGTTAATCAACACTGCAAAGTGTATGTCATCAATGAAATCATTGAAATTGTCATAGCTGAGATGCTATTTTTCGAATTACGGTCAGGCACTCTTGTGGGAGTAATGTGGTGACTGTGGTTCATACCTAAATCGCCACAAGAGCGCAAGCTCGGTGTGACATTACACTCTTAACCATTTTCAAAAAAATACTTTAGATAGTCTCCGACCCCTAACCAATAGGAAAGTCATGGACATATAATATGGTTATGCATATCATATCAAGGATTGAATTATTGTACGTGGGGGCGTTGCTTAACGCCTTCTTTCTACCCGTTGTTAAAGTACCGTGATATGTGCCATCATGGCAAAGCTAACGTGAAGCTCTGGACTAATGTATAAACATTAGGCTGTAGTAAGTTTCCCAGAAGTATATGAAATCTGTTTGCATTATTTGAATCTTAGACTTGGATGATTGCAACCCACAAATACATGAGTGTGTCAATAAATCAGTGACTTTTGCTATTACTTAACTAAAAGCACCTCAGCAGATTTCTGGGAAAAATTCTGAGAGTAAATAAAATTGCCATGAAAAGCTTCTCAAAAATCTGTCGTTCGGATTCGACTTTAAACTGTAGGTCCCGCCACTTATGTATAAAAAATTAACGCACGCAACATAAGTGGTGTGAGAAGCTAGGTCGTAATCCTGACTGCAGGGTTGTAATGACCAAATTATGTATGTAACTAAAAGGACAGCACTGCTCCCACCAGTTGACTTCTATTAAAATTTAGGGTGCCCTGGGCAGTGTGGTGACTATTAGCGTGAGGGTCGTGGGTTCGATTCCTATCAGAGACTCTGGTCCGTGACACTACACCGAGCACATGGACTAAATTACTCAGCTCGTATATAATTAAAATCTAATTTGTAATCGTATTGCAATTAATAAATAAACAAATAAAAATTTAGGCACCATCCTTGCAAAAATGACAAAGAATTGGTCATTTTTGTGCCCTATTTCCTGGATTTGGCTTCGAGTAGTAAATATTTCTTGTTTGCAAACCAAAAAAAAAGGACTCGGCAAAAAGATATTCGATGTCAACGATAAAATGCTTACTTTAATGACTTGGTCAAATTGTATTTGTCGAAAGAGATAAAACAGAATTGAAGAGGCATTTGGCATTACACAATCAAGATGAGTAAAAGATGAGTAACAGACTAACTGAAAGGAATCGATTCTCATAACGCATATGAATAATTTTGTTTTAAAATAAAACACGCGTATTTTTGTATACGACACAAGCTGTTCTGTTTGATATAAAAACCTCATCGTGATCTTATAGTATCATCAGTTTGAAGAAAGATTTCATCAGATAAACAAGCATAAAATCAAAGGAAATAAATTGTATTCACAATCAAAAATGTCTCAATCATTCAGCCAAGTAAAGTGTGGAAATTGTTCACAATATTTCCAAAGTGATGACGTCGTTTATGGTTCACTTGAATGTGGCCATACGCTTCATAAGAAGTGTCTCTACAATAAATTTGATGAAGGCTCAAGGAAATGCAACTGTAATGGTAAATGTGAGGCCCCTTGTTATTTACGCAAATGTCGACGCGTTTATTTAAAATTTTCAAGCGACAACAAGCAGAGGTCCTGTGAAAACGATCGAGAGTTATTAAGGACTGACAGCTAAAAAGCAAATTTAAGTGGAACTAGTAATTATTATTTAATATAGTTTTAATTTAATATTAATTAATTTTAAAAATTATATTGTTGTAAATAAAAATAAAATTAAATGTAATTTAATTGAAATTGTTTAATTTCTATAATGTCTGTAATCATAATGCCCAATAAATTAGTTGCATAAAGGTATAACGTTTTGAGGCTCAGGAAAATCTATTTCTTATTATTTACGGAAATGTGGCTGGCTAGTGCTCCTACAATTGGTTGTTCATAAAACCAGAAGTTTACTACCGAAACTTTTATAATCAAAATTAAAATAAAAAATAATCGAATTGTTTTTTTATTTAAATGCATTTGTTTTTTGACAAATTTAAGGTTTAATACAAAAATTTTATTTGTTTTCTGTGTAGTTAAAGTAAAAATCGGAGGCTTAATATTAAAAGGCCTAACTCAGTTTTTAATTGCAAATATCAGATTTATAACGATTTTAAAAAAAGACCTAATTAATGACAATGAATTTTTGAAAGAAAAGTCTTAACTAATTTTTTATTTCGTTCTAAAATTATAATCGCAACTGAAGTGCGTTGGTTTATATTTGCCAAATAATAAATTCGCTTTAGCGGAAAAAGTTACTTAACAAATTTTGGCGGCTGGTCGAGTTCTTAAAAGTTCGAGTTCCTAATTTTGACAAACAGGAAAAATTTTATACTAACAAAATTGTACTTTCCAATTAATTCCGATCAGTTCACTTTGTTTTTTAAGAAAAATATTGTTTAAGAGGAAAAAGTTTTAACATTAAATAATTTAATAATGCAATAAAAATTATGAATGCAAATGAAAATTCTGACTCTGATTCGGAGGAAAAATATTTGCAAAGTCCGAACGGACATACAGTGGCGAGCAGAAGTGGGTGCATGTTCACAATACTGAGTTTCGTCATCCACAAAAACAAAACCTTACAAGCAAATACAAAAAAAAAAATTAATTTTAGTTCTTTATTTTATTCTTAACAAATAGTAGTAAAAAACAATAATTAATGAAATGAATTCAATGAGTTTGAATGAAAAAACGAAAATAACCCACATAAACTCAATTTTGCACGTTTCAAGAAAATTCTAGAAACTAACCCAATTTCAATATTTGGTCCATAGACCCTTATTAGAAACAGCTTGATTTACACGGTTTGACATGCTTTCTACAAAGTTATCAATAAAATCTTTCGGAATTCGAATTCCATTTCGCATTTATACGATCCCAAAGTTTGACCATGTTTGTTGGGGCTGTTTGGTACTGTCCGAGCCGGATTTTTACGAATGGTCAAAGATTTTCAAACGGATTGAGGTTGGGACTTTGTGCCGGTCATTCCACCAATTGAAAATTATGTTTCCCACCCCATATTTTTACAATTTTTGCTGTGTCCTTCGGATCACCATCCTGTTGGAAAATAATTTCTTATTCAGGATAAGCACATTTGGCCATAAAATTCGGAAGATGGGTTTGCAGAATCTTTAGATAGTCTTTTTTCGCATGATACCATCTACGAAATATACAGGGCCAACATCCCACCATATTAAGCATCCCCAAACCATTATATTTTCACCGCCATGTTTAACAGTTTGCTTCACATTGTACCTTTGAACGCGTTCCCCGGGTCTACGCTAGCAGTACTGCTTTCCATCTTACAGAAAGTGGTTACATTTGGACTCATCAGACCAGATAACACGTTTCCAATCAGATGGAAAGCATTACTGCTATCGTTCAAAGGTCATAATATTTATGTAGCAAGAGTTTTCCAACCGGATCAAATAATATCGTGTTACTTTGACACTGATACGGTTAAAGGCTATGCAGACTTTAAATGTGATAATGATTACCTGTTTACTTACATATCATATCTGGATAAAAGCAAAGATCGAAATTTGGACCGAACTAAATAATTCTGCCAGTCATTTTCAAGCAACAACTGGCAGTGGTTACTTTAAGAACAATCAATCAGTTGTTAAGAATTCATAGATAATTTATGAATTTACTTGGAATTCATAGTGATTGAATGAATAATAATTATAATTTAAAATATCATCTGTAAACATGGAAGATGGAATAATTTTATATTTTTTTTTATACATTCATAGAATACATCTTATAAATAAAAATTGTTTTCAATTTATTTTTAATTGAATTATTTTGCATTGGGAATTTTACCTTATTATTAAAGTCTAATTTTATATTTATTGTTAAAGTCTCATTCACTTCTCCTTTTATATACTTCTGTATTGGGTTAAGGTCATTTTCAATTTTATACAGAATCTTTTAATTTATATAGAAAGGCTTATGATTGTTGTAGTAATCGTTCCAGATTTTAGGCTTTATTATAATTTAGCCAATCATTCATGATATTAATATAGGAAGTATTCAGTTTGGTATGTGCTAGAGCTGACCCACTAAACTAACGACAAAAGCTGCTGTCAACCTTAATTTATGGGTTATGGATCGTTTCGTATTGTTTGTTTTCGGAAAGCATTCTGAAGCCAATTGTCTTATAATATTCATTCTCGACAGATCAGTTATATTGTCTACATAATATCCAATAGGTAAAGAATAGCTTGCCATAATTCTTGGTAACATAGTAAAAAAAACGAAATTACTTTCTTCCACCTTCTCCAATATATCTCTGTTCTGATATAGAACGGCAAACGTAAGGCCTTAAATCTGCTACTGCCTTTGATTATTTGATAGAAAAAAAAATTGGTTTGAATTCAATGCATCTTTTATTTAATCAATTCAACAATAATTTTTCAAAATACAAATTTTAAAAAACATATTCATTCAAGAGTTTCATACGCTGTTTCTTCAGTTTTTTGTACAATTCCATATTTAGCCAATCGTTGTCCTTTTGTAATATATGTATGGCTCCCAACGTTAAATCATCAATATCATCATCATCATATTCCTCCGATATTTCGTTAAGTTTGACATCGGTTTCGGAATCAAAGGATCTTCCCAAAGTAACAGCAAATAGAATGGCAAAAAGCCAAACCAATAGGATAACTGAACGCATCTTTCGTGTAATCGATGTTAACGGAGACTTGATTTTTATTGGAAAATTTATTATCGACTAAGAAAATGATCATGAATTTCACTTTTATTATACCCGAGTACTCTCTCATACATACAAACATACATATACGTATGTACAGTGTTATCATATATTTTTATTCTAGTGGGAATTCTACACAGATTACGAATTCTAGGAATTTATTCCATTAACTTACAGCCAGACATTGTACGATTTTCGATGCAATGTACACCGAATAAAACTAAAAACACTGTTGAAACAAAAACAAACAATAAATTTAATGACTTTAGTACTCTATTTGAAGTGGCCGTTGTCTAGGTCAGAGATCACCAACATAAATATTTCTTAGGCGACTTCCTCTCAGCAGATTTCTGATAAAAAAAATCTGAGGGTGATTAAAATTACCAATGAAAAGTTTCTCAACAATCTGTCCTTTGCAGGCGACTTTAAACTGTAAGTCCCGCCATTCATGCATAAAACTAACACACACAATATACGTAAATGGTATGAGAAGCTAGGTCGTAATCCTGACTGAAGGATTGTAATGACCAATTATGTATGAATGTATGTATGTAAGTAGTATTCTGTACAAAGTGAGTTGTATTAGGTCAAGCGGTTAGTGGAAGTGTCAAACTCATTTTGATTGTAATTTATTACACTCCAAGTCGACTTATAAACCTCTACAGTGGCCTCTTTCTATAAGTTGTGTCTGTTCTGTTAGTTATAGCGTTAGCAAGCTGTCGTCTGTATATCTACATATATCGTTATATCATACCTGTGCGTATTTTCGGTAAGTTCATCATCAGATTAGGGAATGCAGTAGACTTAATCATTTCCTCATTCAATACTTTTGATTGCCTTATGCTTCTCATCCGTTCGATTAGGTTTTTCACATATTTGCAGGGTTCTGTGGTAATCTGACTGTTTGAGCATGTATTCTTAAAGCCAAATATGTCAAGTTCCAAAATAATTTGTGATACCTTGGGCAACATATTGTATATAGTGGTAGTAGTGATAGCAGTTTTTAAAAGAATTACCGCATTACCACAGTTGCTATTTCACTCAGGCACGTGTGGAGCACAATTTTAAAGGAATGGAATAGGTATTCCATTCTCTGATATCGTATATTTGGGTGATTTCTTCCTTGACTATTTATCGTATTTTCTATTGACCGCTTAACATTGCTCTGTTGACCTTAACATTAGCTCTGTTAAAATTTTTGGTTTTTGTCTTTGCTAATTATATTGGAATTTCTCGTCATACACGTAAAAAACTAACATACGGTACGTTACCTACATTTGGCTAACTGGCGCATTAAGGATTGAACGCTAGAGAGACGATTTCTCTTTGTTTTACACAAACGAATGGTCAAAAGATAAGTAAACAGACTAACCAGAATGATAGGAATAGATTCGCATAACGGATATGAATGATTATTTTTTTTTAACACGCGCTTATGTGTGCGACGCAAGCTGTTCTGTTCGATATTAAAACCTCATCTTGATCTTATACTATCAATAGTTTGATAAAAGATTTCCTAAGATAAACAAGCATATAATCAAGAATCTCAATCATTCAGCCAAGTAAAGTGTGGAACTTGTTCACAATATTTCCAAAGTAATGACGTCGTTTCATAAAAAATGTCTCTACAATAAATTCGTTGAATTCTCAAGACCTATAGTAACGAGGGTAATTGTACAGCCCCTTGTTGTTTCCGGAAATATCGCCGCGTTTGTTTAAACTATTGATCCTACAATTGCTTGTACATAAAACTAGAAGTTTTCACTCACAATGGAGGACATTTTCAAATGCAACTCTTAAGTTTGGGCATTAACCACAATAATGACCATAATATTTATGTAGCAAGAGTTTTCCAACCAGATCAGATAACATCGTGTTTCTTTAACACTGATACGGTTAAAGCTTATGCAGACTTTGAATGTGATAATGGTTACCTGTTTACATATCATGTCTGGATAACAGCAAAGATCGATATTACCAATATATGTATATGGACCGACGTAAATACATTATAATAATGTAAAACTTAAAAAACAAATGTAACTTTTTTCCAATAAAGATCTAATTGATATTTATATATATACAAAAACGTTTTATAACTACATAAAGGTTCTAGACGGCAACGTACGTTACGTTTGGCTAACCAGACCATAATAAGCTTTGGGTCTATTATTTTCATCCTAAAAATATGCTGTATTTTATTGTTCGAAGGTTAAGAAGAGAATTTTTGGCAAGCATATTACGATAATTGAGAGTAAAAACGAAAGCATGCATGCATGCGAATGTGACTGTAAGGTTAGGAAATATTTCCCAGCAAAATAAAACACAATCAAACTACGACCAATTTAGTGTTTAACAATATTTTTTTATTTCGCTTGTTTTCCTCCTTCATAATAAAAATTTTAACTGAGAAATTATATTTGGCTTCTTTTTCTCCTTTTCGGTACGAGTCGGAAAAATTAAATTAAAATCATAACTTAAAATTAAAAGGAAACATATCAGCAAAAACGATATGATTGTGACTTATTTAAGGCAAAGACTTAGAGAATTTATAATATTTTATAATTTAATAAAGAATACAAATTACAAATTAAGGAAATATATTAAGGACAAGGAATTAAGGAAGTTATTGGTGGGTTATTAAGCAGCAGTAAGGACGGCTAAAGGGAAAGTGTGTAGTACATTAACAATAATAAAAAAAAAGCATTAACTTTCTGTTTCTAGTCTCTTCGTTTTCTCTTTGGAACGTTGCAAAAGAAAATGCGATACATTTTCGTAAACTAAAAATGTTATCATGCAGGAGGGTATAACGCGCGTCAAGCTGGCCTGTAAACCTTTATAAAAACCTAAGGCACCTTCATATCTGCAACGAGACAATAAGAAGAGTGATATTTGTACATTAGCAAAGTTTGAACAAAATGCTTACCTTGTTCTATTTTTTTTTTTGTTTTTTTGTTTTTTAGAGTTACACACTACGAGAGAGACAATGACATTCTAATGTGAGTTGCGCTTTTGGTTTTGTTTATCTTTCGCAAACTATTTCTTTTTCGAAAACAAATTAAAAAAAAAATTAGTTTTTATTGTTTAAATTCATCATTTAGCAAAAAGAGAATTAAAAAAAAAAAAGAAATACAACAACAATGCAGCACAGGATTTAAATATAAAACAAAACTTAAAATTAAAATAAACTTTTAATTTGAATTACAAAAAATAACGAGTAGTTGGTTGGTTGATAGGTTAGTTGATAGGGCAAGTAAAACGAATGTTCCAAAAGAAGGATTTCAAAATAATTTCCAAAAACACTTACTCTTTATAGAGAAACTACTTTCCCAGCTCATTACAAGAACAAATAAAAAACTAAACTCATAAAAAAAAATTTCATATTTGTTATATGTATGTACGTATGTATGTATGTATGTATGTATATAGCGGTATGTTTTTTATATACTACTAAATACAATCAACTACAGTACAGTGTAACTATTTATCAATTTAAGTATTTATTTAAGCTGTTACTGATTGATTTCTTGTGTATTTCTTTTTTACATTTTTTTTCTTTTTTTTAATTTTAATTTTAAAATATCTTTTTGCCAAATAAAATTTAATAAATCAATGTATTTGTTTTTTTTTTATTTTGTTTTCTTCAAAGACGTTTACTTAAGATTAATGATATTTTTATGAAAAGCCTTGAAATGCTTAAAAATTTAAAAAGATCTTTTATGGGATATATATATTTAGTTTTTATGCTTAATAAACTATGAATTTGTTTTTGTTTTAATATATTTCTAAACTTATATTTAAAAAAAGACATAAAAAGATATTTAAATTAAATTCTTATACAAGAAATAAGACTTAATGCCATCGTTTAATGTCCAAGTTTTAAAACAAATTTTATAAAAACTATTTTGAACGCTTGGTTTTATTCGTAATTAAGTAAAAAAAAAGAAAGAAAGAAAAAGAAACAAAAAATGAGACTATTTTTTACTTTATAATTTTAAGAGGCGCAGCATTCATTACAATTACATATTATTTATTGTATATTACAATATATATTCGTCGTTTTAATTTTTTCAATTTTCTGCCCCAAAAAACTCAAACAACTCTTGCTGGCGGAAAAAGTCTTTTTTTTTAACTATCTTAAGAAGATCTTAAAAAAGTAGAATAAATTATAATTTAGATTTAAGCAAAAACTGTTTGCTATCACAATTTGTATAGTAAAAAAATTTCTAGAAATAGAAAGAATTCACAACTAGATTTAGAAATTTTCAAAATTCACTTACAAGCTATCGAAGAAAATAATAACAACATAAAAAAAATTAAAAACTATATTCAGGAGCTTAGTTAGCATTCATGGAATTATTCAAACAAATTAAGAAAAATTAAGATTGAATAATAATCAAACGTTTACAAATAAAAAAAAAATGAAATTAAATTAAATTAATAAAAACTAAAAATTAATAATAACAACAGTAATACAAAATTGTTCAATATTTTCAAACTCTTACAACAGTAGAGCACTTGTCATTTCTTATGCTGTGTGGTTACATAGATTTTCTAATTTTTTTGTTTCTTTGCAAACTCGTATTTGAAATTTTGTAGTATTTTTGTTTTTCTTTCAATATTATTTTCGTTTTTTTTTTCTTATAATATTAATCTTATTTTCATAATAATAATAATAATTATAATAATAAAAAAAAAGATCGTCTGCATTCTTAGCTATAATTTGCATTGAAGATTCGTTTAAATATTTGTGTGTGTGTGGGTGTGTGGTTTTTTTTTCATTTTTAATTTTTATATTAAAAAAATTTCCTTTATAAGACGTCTAGTAAAAGTGTTACTATTTAGTATGTATGTAGAGCAATTATTATAAGGAGGAGATAATTTATGTTTTTAAAAACTAAGTATTTGTTTCTCTGCTTAATTGGTTAATTTTTCCCATATTAGCATGACCATACATATGTTTGGTGTGACATGCACTAAATACGGTACAAGACCTTTATAAAAACCACCCATACGTTCGTACC
Organism: Sarcophaga peregrina; assembly: GCA_014635995.1. Classification (NCBI taxonomy): domain Eukaryota; kingdom Metazoa; phylum Arthropoda; class Insecta; order Diptera; family Sarcophagidae; genus Sarcophaga; species Sarcophaga peregrina. The sequence goes on from CM025793.1 coordinate 22,214,176, forward strand.
TCCAAGTTTGCTTAATACAATCCAGTGTACCGCCATATTTATGATGATGATCCTGTAGACGTGCCCGCACGACTTGGTATGGGTATGTGGCAGCAGCTGCTATTAATTTTGATATCGCTGCAAAAGCTAAATATTCCGATGTAGCCTGTTAAATGGGAATAAAAGAAAAGTCAAACAATAGGATTAGTTTTCAATGATTTAACAACAAGAACAAGAAAAATTTTCTTAATATTTAATTTCGAAATAATAAATCGGGTAGTGTTCTTAAAGCAAAATTTAAATTCCTCTTAAGGTTTTTAATTAAAAACACACAATTTGTATGGCAATTCCAATTCAATTTTATAAACTAAACTTTTCTTGTATATTTAACCAAAATACATGAGTGCTATATAGCACTTCTTCACAAAACAGAACAGAATTACAGTCAAACTTCTATAATTTGAACTTCTATTACTTGAATTTTCTATAAGTTGAAGCACAGCAACAGCATCTTGGAGAGAAATTCTATTAGGTTTTGCTTCTTTAACTTAAAGTTTCTATAAGTTAAAGTTTTTTTGTTCTGGAAAATGGTGTTTCAATTTATAGAAGTTCGACTGTAATATTAAAAAATGTGAAAATTGTTGAAACGATTGCTTAAAAATTTAAAAACTCTGAGGGTTAAACAAAATTGCAATGAAAAGTTTCTTAAATCAGTTTAAAGTCGCGTCTGAATAACAGATTTACCAGAAAACTATTCTCTGAAAAAACTCTCAATGGTTACTTACAATGATTTTAAGACGTAAATTTTGAATAAAAAGTATGGAAAGATAGGTTGGTTACTTATAAGCTAGTAAGTCAGTATGGAAATTGTTCCAAAATAAAAGAATTATTATTGAATTACTATCATTTTTCCCTATACATAACAATATCTCCTCTCTCTTTCACTTTTTATTGAAAAAAAGTCATACAAAAGAAAAAATTTATAAATTCCGTATTGTAGTTAGTGTGTTTGAATAAAAAATTAAAATTATTATTGAAATTATTTGATTATAAAATTACAAACAAAAATAAATAAATGTTTTTGCAGGACTGTGTTATTATTTTAAACTTGAAAGTTCATAATACTTTGATATTTTTAAAAAGTAAACAAATATTTATAACGATTATCCATCAGCTATTTAATTGGTCAATAACCTGTTTTTATATTTTATGGTTTTCGTTTTTTTTTTCCTTTTTTCTTTTGGAATTATATTGCATTTTACAATAAAACTGTTATAAAAAATATTAACAAAAAAATTCTTTTGCTAATATTAAATGTGAATATTAGTTCCACGATCACGTTGTAAAACAGTGATCTTGTAAAAATACTATGCAGTAACCTACAATTCAAATTCAAAATTCTTTTACCATACATACCCTATATATAAATTGTTAATGGTGTGTATGTACATTAAAATGAAATTCATTTTAAATTCAAATTCATTTTAAAAATGTAATTATAAAATACAATTTAATGCTACTATGTGGTAGGTCTAGGGACTATGAGCATTTTATTTTACTTTAAATTGATTGCGCCTTTACATGTTGTTTTTTAATTTTCTTTTTTTAATATAAAAAAATTACAGTAAGACCACGCTTAACGCTGTTTCAGTATTACCTGGTAGTATTGGGATTCCCCTAAATTGCACACTGTATTGATACTTGTTGTATATGCCGAAGCCTCCATTCTATAACAATGTTCAAAGTACAATGTTCGAACGTTTTTAATGTTCTTGTATTTTTAAATTATACGTTCTCTAACTTAAAACTGTCAAAATTTGATTAAGATGCGCCCATCCGTTCCGAAGTTATAGCGATAAATCTACTTAGAATACACATATAGTTGTATGGCGCGTGAAAACTTTGAGAGCTCATAACTTAAAACACACTATTTCGACTTAGAATGTTATAGAACGGAGGTGTCGATGTGCGCAAATGAAATGGCGATGCACCAATCAAAAGCGGTGCACTATACAGCGACGGTGTATACTAAGTATCTTTATCAACGCTCTTTTGTTAGTCTGTCGAAATGTATTTACACATGTAAGTGCTAAGTTGCCTCGTATAACGCTGTAACTTATTGGAACGTATTCCCCCGGGGTTAAGCGGGGTCTTACTGTATAAATTATATTTTATTTGCACAATGTTTGCTGTGAGGCAATAATAATATTGTCTGTGTATATGAAACTATACAAAAGGCATAAATAATGTATAATATTTCAGTTCAGAAAACAAAAATGAGGTAACAATTGTTTCATTATATGTATGAATGCCTGCCTGCTTTCATTTATAGTTTCTTATTACAAAATAAAAAAACACTACACGTGCCTGTGCCTGTAAATGAAGAAATTACTAGAATTTCTCGCTTTTTTCCCCCATGTTATTCAAAGCCGGAGGAGACAAATTGTGTGAATAAAAATGTGTATAAAAATTTTCATTACAGTTTTATTGAAAAAAAAAAGAAAAAAATATCATTAGAATTTGCCAATGACGTCAAATGTTTGTCTTTTTAATTAAATTGTGATAAGACAATGACTCTCAGACGGCAAATTAATTGTTTACGTGCAAATTTTTTTCTCTGCAAAAAGTTTATAAATAATATTAATAAAGTATAATATAAATAAATGAATATTTAATATTGGGTTATTATACTTAAAAAATAAAAATGAAAGAAGTTGATAAAACAGGCTAATCACATTTAAACAATGGAAATATTTTATGCTGTAAACAGTATCAAAAAAATGTAATAAAACGAAATAATTTAATTTTCCCACAGAAGGCTTGAGTAAACTGTAAAAAAGGTAGCTGGATTATGCTAGGAGGACAATGGGTCAATTTCGACCTCCGGGTACTGTGCTTGTCTTGACCGACAGGTGCACGTCTTTAACTTATGCTAGGAGGAGTTAACAGGTCAGACATCAAAACGAAAAAGTATTTCTTCGGCGACTTCCTCTCAGCAGATTTCTGGCAAAGACTCTGAGAGTAAAAATTGCCATGAAAAGCTTCTCAAAAAATCTGTCGTTCGGAGTCGACTTTAAACTGTAGGTCCCGCCACTCAGGTCGTAATCCTGACTGAAGGGTTGTAATGGTCAATTAAGTAAGTAAGGAGGAGTTAACTAATTTAATATTTAAACCATTGGATTTAATAGAAGGGATATATACAAAATTTTTTAAAAGTATTTCAACCCCTTCAATAGAAAAGAGTGTAGAATGATTTCATTCGAATTCTTATATTGAACAGCTTAGCATTAATGTTTATGATCTATTGTTTATGATATAGTTTGTTTTACTCGACTAAAACACTGATAGTTTAAGGACTACCACCCACTAATTAAATAAAGACGTTTTATACTTTAGTTGGAGCGTAAGAAATTAATTTATTTAATCGCAGCAAACCTTATTATTAATTAAATAAAGGAAAGGAATTACAATATGTATTTCAACGCCCTAAACCCTGTTGTATAGTCCTTTAAAAACTGTTAATCCCCTTAAGAATCATTTTCAAATATATTTTACAAAAGTTAAAGTATTATTTCCAATTTATCTGAGCTTAATTTTTCTAAAATGTTATAAAGTCTGAAACACACACCGGCTATTAATCCTAAATTTAGATGATTAAGATAAAATATAAATATAAACATTTCATAACAACCAATTGCACAGATTGATAAATTATTACACTGTATATTCAAAGTTACTCAATTTTTGCCGGTAAAATAAGCTTGTATATGAAAAAAAAAATATACAAAAATAATTGGACTTTAGCCAATTATAATAAACGACGAAATGGCAAGAAAATTACAATATTTATTGCTTTATCATCCCGCATATGACGACATATATTATATTGTATTAAAAAAACAAAACAAAAAAGCAATTAGACATTAACAACTGAGAGACAGTCATGTGATAAATTCAAGGAGAAAGTCAAAAGTTCATAGAATATTTTTGGAAAACATCAAAATACTATAAAAATAAAAACTAAATGATGGTGAATTTTGAAAAAATTTCGTCATAATATTTGATTGGCTGCAAAATGTTGTTTTGTGAAAACAACATAATGAACTAAAAATAAATGGAAATAAAAAATAAAATTTAGGAAATAGAAAAAAAAATTCCGTTCTGTTCTAATTGTTACCTCTGAAGGCCATTTAAATTTATATTAAATTAAATAAACTAAAATTAAAATCAAAATAAAACTTAAACTTACCAGTTTCGTATCGATTGGTAATTTTCGATATTCGTTATAGCGATTCTTCATTTCTTCATATGTCATGAATTGTATGGCACCGTGAGAAACACCCAACATGCCAGGAACAAAACCCTTTAAGTAGAGAATTTTATAAAAATTAAAATTTGTTTTAAAAAATGATTGTATTTTACAATTTACCTTATATAAGCCTCTAATGCCTTCTTCTTTGTAGATTTGTGCAAGTGCATGTGTCATACCACGATACTGTTGTGCACCTTTGCCCTCTCCATCGTACTGTAGACACAGGCGTGTCTTTACCACCCAAAGAGGATTCGTTAACATTAATGTTAAAGCTCCCGATTGAGCAGCAGCAATCATGTGCATTGTGGGTCCCAGTGGCATTGTGGTATTACCACCTTGAATAAATGTCTTAATGCTGTTGTAGCTATAAACAATGAAAGTAAGGAAAATAAATAATATTTTAGAATTAAATCATATTTTAATTTTTCTTTTTTAGTTTAATACTTACAACATAAAATAAAGACCCCATGAGGAGCCTGAACCCCAAATGTTTGGCGTTACACCCTTGTAAAGACCGCGTACACCCTCTTGACGGAAAATGGTGGAAAAAGCACTACCCAAGCCACGATATTGTGGCACAGTTGTAGTGCGTCCATCATTAACTGTAAAGAAAGACAAAGAAAGGAAGATTTAAATTTATTTTCATAAAGTAGTGCGTGTGTAAATATTTTTCTAATCAGTTGTTTGTTATTTGTGTTTGTATTCATGTAATTAACAATAGAGTAATACTGGCACGTGTGGACTATTAATGATAAAAACAACACACGTCATATATCTCAAAAAAATAAATAAAAATTTATAAAAACTGTTAACGTTGATTTTAAACTAAATTTTGTTTACAAATAAGCGTAATCATGCTATTTATCTATGTTTGCAAATGTTATTAGATGATAATTTTGAAAATTAAAAAAAAAACAAAAACACTATCTACAGACAGAAGAAGCCCATCAAAATGTAGACTTAGTCTGACGACTACTATAACAGCAAAGCTTTACGTACAAATTGAAGATTGTATTGAATAATATCATGAAATTTTTAAATTTGTTTAGTAAAATAAAAAAAATATGTTGCATTCACAATTAATCTTGTTTGAAACTAAAATATTAAATTATTTCAGTTCAAAGTTTCTTTTTTTTTAATAGATTTGTATTGTCTGACCATGAAATTCTTTGTATTTTAATTCCGTTCACTATACAGGCAAGCGGAAATAATTGTTGGGACTTTACGATTTTAAACAAAAGAAAAGTTTTTTGTTAAATTAAACTAGTATGTATACAGAAAAAGGTTAAATACCTTCAAAAACTGCAAGTTATACAAAAAAGATATTTTATTTCCCTTTCCCTTATATTTTCTTTTCCATTTTTTTTTTCTTACCCATACCCAGTACCGGTTGAAGTAATTCATTGTAAATGTAATTTGAATATGTCGTTTGAGGTTTTGATGTATGAATGAAAGCACCTGATTTACCAATATGATCTCATTTATTTTGTTATTGTTATCGTTTCTTTTACTTTAGCAAAACAAAAACATTCAATAAATTTTATTATATTTTTGTCTTGTTTTTTTTTTCACAAACCTGTTGTTATATTATATGGTATGTAGACTTTTGTTTTTGTGTGATTGTTTGATTATATTTTCAATTTACCAACAAAATCACGTGACTGTACATACATATGTTGTATAAAACGAGTTCGTCATGATTATTTGTTTATATTCGTTTCGAAGAAAATAATTATTTTTATTGATTGTTTTTATTTTTTTGAGATTCAACAATTTGTTGTTGCTAAGCGTTTAAATGAGAAATCAATATGTAATGTAAAGCCTCCATGATTTCTTTGAAAATGTGAGTCATTGAAAGCAGGAAAAGCAACAAACAAAATTGAGTAAATGACATATAAGGACATTAATTAAAATCGTGTTATTCTTTTTTATTAATTTTTTTTAATTTGTTGCAAATACTAAACATAAGAGGAGTTGTCACTCGTGGAGTTGCTATAGCAATCAGAAAGTTTGCTTGTTGCTATTACCAAATAGAGTGTTTAACAGCTAATACTTTGGCCCCCAAAAGCTATTATATGCCCCCAAAACGACCTTGCAAGACAGTTGCTATAGAGCTCATGTAAATTATTTTTTAACACGTTGACTGGTGCGGCAATTTTCGGAAAACTGGCCAAAAAACGATGATTTGATATTTTTTTAACTTAGTAACTACGAGATAACTCGCAGTTTGGCATCCTACCGTTTTATAAAGTAAATGTTGGTTAGGTTAGCTTAGAAGACGTGTACCTGTCAATCAAGACAAGTACAGAACCCGGAGGTTGAATTTACCCATTGTACAACGTCCTAAAATATGGAAGGATAATAGAGGGGTAAGGATGAAAGGAGGGTATGTAGGAAAAGGGGGCGAAATGGGGTAGTAAAAGTTCTTATAAACATTGTTCGAATTTAAAGACTAATTTTCTGCATTGAAATCTACTAAATAGCACAAACATTAGTAACAGATTTTTGCTGAGAGTGGATAAAAGATTCATTAGACCATGGCTTCACTCCTCTGGAGATCACGTTAGGCTGTTTACATCCATTTGCATTTTTAACTCCTATTTTACCTCCCTTTTGAACTTGTAAATCAAGCAGTATAGTAAATGGAAGTGTAACTGATTTATTGCTTAATATCGGTTTAAAGTTCCATTTTGCAACTTTTACTGAAACAAAATGGTTAGATTGCAAATATTTTAAAATCAAAGGTTTCGTTATATGAACAAAAACAAAAAATGTTAAATTGTATGCTTACAAATTTTGCAAATCATGTTTTTATAAACAATAAAAAAACAAAAACAACAAATAATTTGGCAAAACAAGATAAAAATATAAAAAAAAAAACTTGTTTGGTTTTCTTTTTGTAAAAAAGTTTTCAAGGTTTTTTAAAAGACACAAAATCTGCGTGTGTTCTCTATACATTGGGCAGATTCTGTTATACATACAAAAAATAAATTAATTTGGTTTTTTTTTTATTAGAGATCGTGACGAGGTTAGACGAGCCCCCAATTTTTTTTTTATTTTATTTTGCTGTTGTTATTTATTTGCCAAATACATTTGCATACAGATTAATGATACGAACAACTAAAAAAGAAATTGTTTTCAAAGAGATAAGGTACAAATAACTAAGAACTTTAATAATTTTTCCAAAAAAAAAAATTGTTGTTTTTTTCATAAAACGCGTGATGTTTTTTATTCTTAATGACTCTAGCTCGTGTGCTTATCAAAAGGCAAAAAAAAATATATTTTTTATGTGTTATTGTTAAATGAAGAGAATTAGCAAAAATAGAACATTCTAAAAAATTTTGGGTTGGTGATATACACCACACACGTTAGGCTTGCAGATAAGCAAGACAATGAGTGATCTACTATGTATACATTGAGAAATATGGTTATTTTAAATGGCCTTTATTATTAAGGAAAATTTATTGAAATCTTTTTCTTAAATAATTTGTTTTTACACTTGATATTCAAAACTCAGTATGACTAGGGGGGTTCGAACAAAAATGATTATATTTAAAAAAAATTATTAAGAATTGTTTAAAAATATTATTTAATAAAGTGTTTTAAATTACTGAATTCCTTATCAGCTAATTAGTCTCATTTTAATATTTTTTTTTTTGCAATTTTACCCCCTAGCAAGATATTCTTCTAAAAGAATTAAAACTTTCATTGGAAAACTGTTGATAATAGAAACTATTGCAATACAGAAATGCTAAAGGTTATCATTAAAGGTTTGTCATGTTAATAACAAATAAGATTAACAAATACATTTCCCTTTTAGATTTAATTAGGAACTAAGTTTATGGGAATAAAGTCCAAATACAAATATAATTAAAACGATAAGTGGTAAAATTATCTTTTACCATCTCTGATAACAAATTATATTAACAAAAATTAATTATTAATAATAGCTAGGGATGTTACCATGCGCTTAAACTGTGTAGATATTACATCAAAGTCATTTTAATAAAACACCCACATTAATAATGATTTGTATTGTATTTATGGCAAAACCCCATTATTTCTTATCAGCCACAGACGGCATCATTACAAGGAAAGCCAACGAAATGAAATACATTGGAAACCGACAAAAAAATACAGAATATATTATTAAATGAAATATAATAACACTACCATACCATAATAATAATAATAATAAAACAAACCAATACAACAATTTATTAAATTAAAATTTTAACCAGTTTTATGCAGATAAATTTTATATTCAGCTTATATTTATTAAAAAGTAATTGTAGACAAGTAAAAAGTAAAAAAAGAAACTGTGTAACACGATTACAGCACGTGATAAAAAGTTGATTTTCAAAAGTCTGTAGCTTTTGCTGACATATGGTGGCATAAAATGCCACACAAAAAGCAGTTTTTCGTTTCATTTTTTTATTAATGATTTTTCCTTACCTATTATTGTAATACTATAACACTCTGTAATATAGTTTAATGAGAGATAAGGAAAAGTGTTTTTTTTAAAAGACTTAGATGGCAGCCTTAAACTAAACAAGTTTTAGAGTTAGTGTGACATACATTTCATACATTAAATATTTTATATATGTCTGTATGTATGCATTTAAAACCGAACTTGGTTTAGGAAAATTAAAGGCAGATTATATTCAATTATTTATTTGTTTACTTCATACATACAAAAAAGAGTTTGTTTATTTATTTAGTAATTTTCCATTGGTCTGCGCCTCTATATTTTTTCCATAGGAAATAATCTCATGTGAAGGCATTAAATAAATATTGACAATAATAAAGTGTTTTTATTTTCCGCTTTTCTGAATTTTATTAACTTAATAAAGCATTTCTGCTTTGCTTCTTTGTTAAAGTTATTTACGGGGTTATTGTAAATAATTTAGCATTGCGAGTATGGAATTTTGTTTTGATTTTTAAGCCAAGTTCTGTGATTTCCTGTACACAGACAACAAGTTGCTTGTTTTTATTTTTTGATAACAAAAGGAATTTTTATTTACATTTTACGGTTTTGCTATTAGTTACTAGTTCACGTCAGAGTATCTGTTGTTATTGTTTTTAATAAAAATCAGTTTTAAATAAAGATTTGCGTAAATAAAGTAGAAAAACAAATAATAAATATTATTATTTGTGTTATTTGTGTAAATTTACATAAAATTTAACAGCAAACAACAAATAGGTTCTCTATCTTTAAAAGAAGAAATAATATTGACAAATTATATTACAATGCAAGAGTAACAAAACAAGTAATACAAAAACAAATGATAACTTATAAATATTGATTTTTCAGATAGTTTCAGGGAAATTTATTTTTAGTGCCAATAAAATTGTGACATATTTATTAATAACATCATGTAATAATAGCAATGATAGCACTCCAAAATATGTTAAAATAAACGATTGTCTTAGTATATCGTTTCTAGGGAAAAATTCAGCAGTTGACAACAAATAAATTTAATAAAACTCAAGTGTTATATTTTCTGATAACGAGTATCGTTATTAAACCATTTAAAAATGTTCATATAGGTATCATAACAATTATTTCAAGTTTGTGCTAATAATTGCAAATTTAAATAGAAATTTGTGGTAAAATTTAGCTTAACGGTTTATCCTTTCTAATAAATACTGAAGAAGTGCATGCTTAAGCTTGGTTAACAGAATTTATGCAGAATTTAGCATTAATACTGCTGCCCTAATCCAGGTCTAAGGGTAGAATGTGTTAAAAAGTCTAAGACATACGTACACATCTGCTCAAAATAATAGATACACCTTATTCTATAATATAAAAGAAACCTTAACTGTAAAATGTCGACGAAAACGCAGCGAAATCTATTTTTTTTATTATAGTTCCATCTAACTACATCTTTAATACGAAAAATTTCACAGGTACATGAATTTATTTAAATATAAAAACCGAAATTCCGATGAATCCATAAATGGAAGGCAACTAAAATCTTTTTAATTTAGTTACAATTTTGAATCGCTTTGTTCTATAATTTGTTGTTGCCATTTCCTTGTGGAAACCATTGCTAACTAGTATTATTACATATAAAGCGGCGATTAAATATAACCTTGAAACACTTCAGCTGACAGTAGACGAAGGACTTCATCTGCAAAGTAATAAAAAGGTCGCATACCTGTTTTAAATAATAGAAATAAACTGTCGTAAAACTTAAGGAATGTATACCTACTTTGTCTATTATTCATTGGCATGGGTTTTTCCAAACTCTATCCCTTTCCAAAGGGTCTACACAAAAGAATAAAAGCAGGTATAAACTAAGTACGAAAATGTCTACACCTGGCAATTTTATTTGAAAAACAAAAACAATAACATTTAAAAATATTTAAATCCTAATTATTGAAACATTCTAGCTTAATTTTCATACAAAAGGGAGTTTTTAAAGATGTCGTAGGTATAACCTATTTTTTCATTCTACTTTGCAAATACCCTGGAATCTCATTGCAAAAATAATATGTAAGGCCACCTATGTATACATAAAGCAAAAAGGTTTGTTTGTATCTACACGGACCATTCTCTTCCACACCAAACCCATGACAGTTGTACATATTTTTAACGATTTTTCTTTTTTTCTCTATAATACTTTGTATTCATTGTATTATATTACAAGCTATATGTATCTATTTATTGTTTGTATTTACCTGCAAAGCGGATTTTAATTAGATCCAAAGGATGCAAAATCAGCGTTGATGTCACACCTCCCGAAATGCCAGCAACTAAATGCTCATACTTAACATGAGAGGATAATTTTAGTTTGCCGTTGGCAACGCTGGCTGGATTTTTTGTAGAACTCATTGTGGTCATTGTTAAATTAAGATTTTTTTGTTTAAATACGATATTATTTAATAACAGGAACTTATTTTTTTTTTATTGTAATTGTAATAGTATGCGTTTTCTAATTTATTTTTTTTTTTCTTTCTTCTCACTTTTTTCTTTTGTGTCTCTTTTTGTTGCGAGTTTCTTTTCTTTAAAATGACAATTTTTATATTACTGTTATTAATGTTTTTCTTCTCACTCGTTTATAACATTTCTTTTAAGTTAAGTTATCACGTTTATTGTTAGTGTTCTTTATTACTTTTTTTATTTTCAATTGTGCTAATTTTGTTTGTTTCTTTTTTGTTATTGCATTTTAATTTTTAACTGTAGTGCGGCTTAAGTTAGCCTGCAGCTTTTGCTTTATAGCGTTAGTTAAAGAGAGGGGCGGTGCAGGGTGGGGATAATTTGACTAACTTATTATAAATAAATCTTTGGTATTTATAGTTTATATTCGTTTAACGAAGAGAAATAAATTTAAGCTATAAATCAAAGATTGTCTTTAGTTTTCTTAAGTAAATCTAAATTTAATTCAAGACAGTTGGCGGCAGAAGCAGCTCTTTCGATGGAAAAATCAATAGTCCTTTTATTGCTTCTTTTCTTTTTGTCTTGCTCTTTTAATGTTGTTCTCTTAATGCACATCTTCCTCTTGAATTGTATAACAGTTTAAATATTTTCCTTCCAACTTTAAAACCCTCTACTGTATCGTTTACAACAATCAATTTATGTTGTCTGTCTGTCTGTCCTTTCAACGCTGTCAAAATGATGAAATTCCAACTCACGATTGTATCACGTTTTTGTACTCAATTTTGTCTCTATTCGTGTGCTTGTTTTTTTTTCTTTTAAAGTTTTATTGAGGGTTTCTTTGTTTCTAAGTAGTCTGCCACACAATATCCTCTGTTTGTATTACTGGTTTTTTAGCATCTCGTTTCAGCTTATGTAATTATTAACAATGAATCACTCAATTTATAAACGCTTTTTAGTTTATATTTTTTTCTTTAAATTCAATAATTTTTAATCACTTTTTATAAAATTTTTCTTTTCATTGCAAATTATGAACTTTTAAAATATTTTTCTTTTCAAGTTTTGCGAATTTTCTCTACAAGTAAAAACTTTTTTCTATTTCTTTCTGCTGCTTTCGTGGAAAACACGTCTAATCACGTTAAACTGTCAAATTGAAATGTTGCAAAAATTCCGAAATGCCATTTATCTGCACAACAGCGAAGCGAATCGAAAGAACGCAGTTGTAAAATTTAGTAGTAACTGAAAGAGTTGTATTTTTCAGATAAAAATTGGTATACTATACGAATAAATGTACCACATACATGTACTATTAATACGTTACTATAAACAATTTGAAAATTATAAAAATTTATTAAAAACTCTGTATTAAACAATCAATTACTTATTACTACCCTCTCTCTTAACTTCGATCATTGACGTTTGAATATTGGGTCCACAAAAAAAATATTTTTACTGACCCAAAGTTCCAGAACCACGTCTTTCTGGATTTTGATGTATTGAAGTTACCGTTATTTCGAGTGAATTGAGTCGAATATTGAAGCTTAATCACAAAAGAAACTTTATAGAATATCCCTGTTTCCTCCAGACATGTATATAAAAGCTTTTTCATTACCTGACGTTTTCAAGTGGAAGTAAATGTTTTATCCAGCTCAAAATGTTATTCATATTCGTTGTTTCATCCATGTAGTAGAAGAATAGATTGTGTGCTGAGCCGTTTAGCCGTTATCTCCTGCTTTCCTTAAGGAATTTATTTTTCAATAAAATAAACTCACTTCTTCAATTAAATCAATTAAAAGTGTAGAATATAAAAGCTTTAAAATTGTAATTCAACTACAAGTAATTAAATTTCACTTCCACTTAAAAAGGATCGAATTTTAACTCATACATACAAATTTACTATAATTGCGAAATAAAATCTCTTCAATAACTCCTTCCTTTATTGTTTTTATTCTTTAACTTTATTTTTTTTTTGTTTCTTTGAAAAAAATTACAAAATTATTTTTTATTTGGGAGTAGGAGGCATATACTAAATATATTTATTATTTATAATTAAATAGGTTTGTATAGGATTCTTATACTCGTTTTTTTTTTGTTGTAATTACAAAAAAGAATTCTTTTTTGTTATTTTTCTTTAGCTTAGCTTTGTGTTTCAAATATAAGTTAAAAAAAAAGATTATTTGAGAGAAGAAAAACGGGCGGATTTTTTTTTTGTTTCAAACAGTATACAATACATATTTAAGATTTTTAATTTGTTTCAGTTTTGGAGGGTTATTTTGCTTTAAAAAATATGAATAAATTAAATTTACTATTCATTTGTTGATGGTGTTGTTGACGTTTAGTGAAAAGAAGGCAGGTTATTTTTTTCATATTGTTGCATATAAACAAGATTATGTATGTATGTAAATGTAAAATGTAGTAGTAGTGGTAGTAGAAGTATTTTGTAACAAATTAAATTCAACAAAATAAATTAAAAAATAAAAAAAAAATATTTTTTTTTTATTTTTGCTTGTAGTCACATACTTAGACAAAGTTGAGCTTTTTTAGGCTTTTTAAAAATTAATTAAAAAAACGATGATTTAATGGTTTTGTTTTAAGAATTAATAATTAATTAAGTTTTGTTTTTTTTTATAATTATTAAAAAAAAATAAAAAATTACATAAAAATAAAAATTAATTTTTAGAAATTTTAAAAAATAATACAAATAAAAACAATTTTATTAGATAATACAATTGAAAATTATAATAATAAATACAGGACACAGTAGAAGGAGAAAAAATAAAAGGCAATTGATATAGAAACAAAATTAAAACTAAAAAGTAAATATGACAGGAATTAAAATAATCATTAAAAAAAAAAATTTTAAATAAAAATTAAAAGATGATGTTTTAATTTTTAATAAAATAAAATGAAATAAAATAGAGAAATAGTTATACAAATACAAAAATTAGAATTAAAATAAAAGTATATAGAAAATAATTAAAATATTTATTGTATGTATAGATAAAATAATTTCCATTGTTTCCATTGATGCAGTTGGTTGTTACAAGCTTAATTCATTGTGGTAATAGATTTATAATTATATCATCAGAGTAGGACATAAAGAAGGCCACCTTCAGGTCCGTGGAGCCTTTTTCTTTGTCATGTTGCATCATCATCATCATTGTTGGTTTGTTTTTATAATTTTTTTTTTTATTTGTTTAAAATTTTCCTTTGTAGTGGCGTAAGATAATGATTTGAAGTAGTTTTGTAGTTTGAAAAATAAAAACATATCCAACTACAAACTTTGTAGAGGAAGTAGAAGTAGTAGTAGTACTAGATATAGGAAACGAGAATAATAAAAAGAACAGAAACAGATTTACGCATCGTCTGACGCTGCTGTAGCTGAGGTGCCATTATCGTTATTGGCGCTTGAATCGTTGGTATCCTTTTTATTGCTATCGGAGGCTTTGGTGTCATTGCTGTTTGCGTTGTTATTGGCATTTCTGGTCGCAACACCATCGGTGTCATCTTCTTGAGCCCTCACGGCAGCTTCCAAGGCTCTGATACGATTTTCATGCTTAACAATAATCGCCTTAAGTTTACGTATTTCATCGGTGATATCACGTAAATCTTTTTCCTATAATAAAAAACCAAAATCCCCGATTATTTTAAATATTTCAATTTAAAATGAATAAAATTTGTTTTTATTCTACTTACAGTTATGCCACTAACCGGCGCTGAGCCAGCAGAGGAACCACCTTCGCTAGCATGATTGCCACCACCCAAGGACGCTGTTGTGGCACTTTTTGAGGTTCCAACGGCTGATTTGTTGAGTATGTTGGCCTTCTTTGACACCGACAGAGATTTGTTGGCCGATTGTGACACATAGCCGCCCTGTACAATAGAAACACGATCCTATTTAGATTTTTTAGTAATTCTGTTCTTAAAGGTTTTGTGAAACAAACAAGCAACACAAAACACAACTAGCGGGTGCGCAATGCAGACAGCAGCATATTTTACAATGATTTTTACACAAAAAAATTAAAAAAAAAAAAACAATTCCAAAAAAAGAAATATTAGTTTTTGAAAAAAGTTCTCTTTTCTTTGTTCAAAATTTATTTCTTTCCGCTAATTTTCTTTTTCTTTTTTTTTTGTTTTGTGTAAAAACAAAGCCATGAGATGATGATATTGATTTCTTAAAATGAGAGGCAAATCAGAGTTATTTAGGTACAAGTTTAAGCTTAATGGGGGCGGCGGGACCAGCCAAAATAAGACAAGACATAACAAAACACAATCCATAAATCATTCTTAAAATTCAAGCATTTAACTTCTATGAAAGCATCAAATTTAGTAAAGGATTACGGGACAATCTGTACAAATAGTACTGAAGCTTATCAGCACATAATAAACAATGCCGCTTAACTTTAACAATAAAACAAAATTTACAAAATATTGGAATACATTAGAAAAGCAAAATATTCAAAACATATTTTCATATGTTTAGGATTTTGTAGAAGACATTCTACAGAAATTAAGAACTGAGAACCTTGAAAAGAAATCATACCCTGATAAGGCTCTCAGAATATTTGACTGATCCCTATCGGATCTAAGTAATCTGTTTCCATTGAGGCGCCTAAGGTTTTTCATTTTGAATGAAGAATTCTGTATTCGAATTTTTAAAAACTAAACATGCATACTTTAAGGTTTAATTATGAAAAATTGCATTTTTAGAATAAGAATTTTTAATCTTCAACATTCCAAAAAATGTTTACTAAATACAGTTGCATGTTTGAGTCTTTTTTTAGACCACGTTTCGAAAAACTTATTAAATTTAGTTATTTTAGTGTAACTACAGTTGAATTCATGCCGATCTATCAATTAAAACCGTTGTGTCTATAAGAGAAAGACAATAAAAGGTCTTTAGTTACCGTATGACTGCATTTTGTTAAGTATTCGGTTCTTAAGACTCTCAATATTTAATTGGCTCGAATATTAAAGTCAAACATAATCACTCTGCAAGTGTGACATTTCCACGGAATGTGTAATGTCTTTCGAAACGACCTTGCCAAAGATTGTCAACCTAGCTACGGCTGTACACAATATGACAGCTTTTTATACAGAAAAGGACTTTCGATATCAGTAGCATATTTATAACTATTCCAACAACTCTTTAATTTAATTGAAGAAGATTTCTATTGGAATTGGTAAGTAATATCGGGTCCGCCATTTAACGTTTTTTTTCAACTAATGCTTATTTCGTGAATGGTAACACTTAGCTCATTTCTGATTTCACAGATAATTAGGTTTAGCCTTCCGCTGAACGAATATGGTTGTGTACTCGTGTTTTCGCTTTGCTAAGTGGGCCTGCGATCGACTTACAGAAGATGCCGATTTTGGCAAAAAAAATCATCTTTTCAGATGAAGCTCATTTTGATCTTGGTGGGTAAGTAAACAAGCAAAATTGTCGCATTTGGGGCACAGAAAACCCGCTCGCATACATTAACAACCAACGCACCCAAAACGATTCACTGTTTGGTTCAGATTTTGGTCTAGAGGCATAATTAAGCCATTTTTCTTCGGAAATGAGCAAGGAGTAGCCGTTACAGTCAATGGCGATCGTTATCGTGCCATGTTGAACGAATTTTTGTTCACAAAAATTGAAAAGGAAGATATTGGCAACATTTGGTTTCAACAGGACGGTGCTACGAGCCACACAGTCGAAACTACACTCGATGTGTCGGGCACTGTTTTTGAAGATCGCATTATCAGCCGCAGAGCTGATGTCGTTTGGCCATCTCAGAGCTGCAATTTGACACCGTTGGACTATTATTTGTGAGGTTCCGTCAAAGATAAATGTTATACCGGCAAGCCACAGCCATTGGTGAAGTACAGCTTCACACAATCGATAATGTGCTTAATAATTGGACCGATCGTGTAGGCTACTGGATGGCCAAACGAGGTAACCATTTGAATGAAATTATTTTCCATTATTAACCGGAAGGATTTTACTTTCAAATAAAAAAAAAATTTGAGAAAATATTCAGTAGTTCTTTTTTAAGCATTTTCAAAAAAAAGTTATTTGAAGGACCCTTTACAAAAAAAAAACCCCTTAATTTAAGCGTAGGGTTAAGCTACGCCAAGAGATAGAGAATATTTGTTGCTGTTGTTGGAAGCACAATAATTTTTCTATGAAAATATAGCTGCATATGTGTTTACCCTTCACTAACAATGATATCGTGATTGGGGGTTTCAAACGATAGTTTGACAGTCATTGTAAACGAAATACGATCGCTAGATTTAACAAACAATTTTCAATAAGGCAATACAAATAAACAAGATGTTTAAAGATGCTGTGCTTATCAATTTATCCCATCCCTTAGAGCAGTCTACAAAAGATTTACTTGTAAACTCTTTATAAATAAAACGTATATGAATGCACGTCGATAAATTGAATTTACTCGACTACGATGCACTGTTTGGTAATTGCAAAAGAAATGGCCAAGAAATTGCTCAAAATACTGAAATTCCTTTTGCCATTATTTTTGTTTAACCCGTACTGTATAGCTGTTATGCACTCAAACATTTTGGTGGCCATGGTTATCAAGTGAAAAACTATCTGATACCATGACTATTGGGTCACCTTGAGTACTGTATTCCAATATTTATTAGCATTAGTGAAGGCAATGAAAAAGACAACTTACTTTAAGCGAAAAGGTAACGGGATCAGCATCTTCACCCATAATCCATTTTTCGGCGGTAATCGCAGCATCTTCAGCTAATGTATCGGGATATAGATCTTCTTGGAACAAATCCGATTTGCGGGGTACAGTCATTGAGATAACCTGGCACAAGCCATTATTGTTGAGACGATAAAATTTGGCAATTTCACAGGTGGTTACATCGCAACCACGTTTTGGCATCATGCCGATACCACGCTGAGGATCTGGTGTTTGGAAGGTATTGATATAATGGACGAATGGAGGTTCCGGTGTGACCTAAAACGTAAGTAGACTGTATAAGTAAATGACGAATCAAATGTAGAATATAATGATAATACTTCGAAATATCTTATGACGGAATCACCTTTACCGCACAGATATATTAGATTTGTATCGGGATCATATAGGGGGAACATTACACCATTGGAGGTATCCAATTCAACCATAACAATTGGTTCACTTAAAGCATCCGGTGCTCTAAGCGAGTATTGACGCTCTGAGGAACGATTAAAACCGGTGGTAAAGATTAAACCGTGACGTAGGAATATTGCTCTTGTGGCCTTCGAACCCTCATGACACAACGCCTCACTCTCCACATCACCGGTGCGCGGATCATAGATGCGAATCTTTTTATCTTTGCAGGTCGTTACCAATTTTGAGCCGTCCCAATTGAAACAGGCACTGTACACAATATCAGGATGTGAGTCAATATGAACTAGAATTTCACCGGTACCAACATTCCAAATAACAACCTGAAGGACAATGGAAATTTATTAAATTTAATAAGAAATTTACATGTTTTAATTAAAATAAACTTACCTGATTATCGGAGCCGGCAGTTAAGAGGACATTTAAAGCGGAGGGATGCCATAGTACCAGACCAACACGACGTTGATGAAATACTAAATCGACCTACTGGTTCGGTTAAGGTTCTCGATAGACCACCATCGGGTATTTGCCAAACTTTAACTACACAATCTTCCGAACCGGACGCAATAACATTGTCGTTGTGTGGACACCAGGCAATATCGAGTACAGGGCCCTTGTGACCGCCTACCAAAGGATGATCGGCAGCTATGCGTCCCACCTGTTAAATACAAGAAACAAACAACATATAAATTAAATAAATATCGTATTCATAGAACTGTATATACATACATATGTACATAAGTATGTATCCATGTACGTACATATGCGTATAGCTTTTAAAAATGTCAAATTGTTAAGTATTTAACATGTTTCAGTCAAAAACACAACAACGACAACGACAACTAAACGCCCACCTATGTATACAAAGAAAAACAAAAAACATGACATACATTTCAAAATTTTATTGCTTTGCTCCTCGATTATACCCCCCCTACTACCCTGCTCCTATTTCAATGTATAACCCAGTTTTCTATGATTTTTTTTTATTTTTCGTTTTCATACTCATTAAGATTGTTCATTAATAATCTTGTTTTAATATTTTGTTTCAGTTTTTGAATTATTTTTCTTTTCATTTTTCGTTTTTGCATGCAAAATTATTAAAAGTTGTTTCAAATCATTTTTCCTTTCATTCAAAAGTAAACTAAGAAAAAAAAATTAAATTTCAATATTTACACCATTTCCTCTGAATAAGATTGAATACGAGTACATCAAGAAGTTCGAAACTCTGTTTGGAATGCAAATCCACTTTGTCCGCATGAGGTAAGAGATTCTAATCAACAATGGATTAGAACCCACACGAGTGGACTTCTAGAGCGCATATGACATCATGAAGGTCAGTTGAGTCTCGAGGTAATTTGCCCTTTTCAAGAAATAGTCAAGAGTACGCCTTTTAATCGACCGAGAGAGAGGGAGAGAAATCATATATGGATGAAGGGTAAGACAGACAGCCACCTGACGAAAACACAGAGCATACCACTCTCGGGAATAGCAGTGAGTAATTGTTTTCCGAAGAAAAACACTTGAGTTATTAGAAAGACGGTAGTGATGATTCATGTTAGCCTTGTCTAAGGAAATATCGGTTCCATTGGCATTTCCATTCCATTTGTCTTTAAAAAATTTGCATAGAAGTCATTCTAGAAACGATTCTTCCGATTCTATTTCGGGAAGGAAGAGATTCTGTAATTGAAACTAAGTTAGGCAGTACTGTACCAATAACATACATATACGTACATAATTGGCCATTACAACCCTTCAGTCAGGATTACGACCTAGCTTCTCACACCACTTATGTTGTGTGCGTTAATTTTTATACATGAGTGGCGGGATCTACAGTTTAAAGTCGACTCCGAACGACAGATTTTTGAAAAGCTTTTCATGGCAATTTTTACTCTCAGAGTCTTTGCCAGAAATCTGCTGAGAGGAAGTCGCCGAAGAAATATTTTTCATTTTGATGTCTGACCTGGGATTCGAACCCGGGCCTTTTGTCTAATAAGCCAACACACTACCCACTAGACCACGGCGACTTCACTGTACCAATAACAAACGTTTTTAAACGAACAGAAATTGATTTATATAAATCGCGTAAAATTCGATCAAGTAGGCTCCGTTTTAGGATCCAAAACAGTTGGGAGTTTTGTTGGACCGGAGATATAGGCGATGAAGCTACTGTTTTCTCCAAATGAACAAAAAAAAAAGTGTTCTATGTAAAAAGTGCATATCACCGACCACAAAACACAAGTCATCGACCAAAATAATGCAAGTCATCGTCCAAAAATATGCAAGTCACGCCCACAAACTTTAAGTCATTGACCCAAAAACATGCAAATCATCAACCAAAAAGATACAGGTCATCGTACAAAGAAATGCAAGTCATCTACCAAACAATACAAGTCACAGACCCAAAAACATGCAAGCCATCAAGCAAAAAGATGCAAGTTATTGGCAAAAAAAAAATGCAAGTCATCAATAAAAAAGATAATGCCAGTCATCGGCCAAAAAATAAATGCAAGTCATCGACTTAAAAAAACGCCAGTCATTAACAAAAAATGCAACCTGCGGAAAATAATACATATAAATGCATATGAACTCAATGAGAATTATTAAAATTTTCAAGTTCATGTCAAAACAATTTAAGTTTTTATTTTAAGTCAAAAAGTTAGGTTCGTCGCTTATATCTCCGGGCCCAAGTAACGCCCGACCCTAAGGAATCCTGTTTTGGAATTCTTAAGGCTCCAATTCCCTACCAGTCCATTTTTACTCGATTTTGACCGATTTATATAGAGCCCATTTTTTCTTGCCTATATCGTCTATATCTCCAGCCCCAATTAACACTCGATCGTAAGGAAACTTGTTTTGGAATCCTTGAGGCTATAGCTAACTAGCCCACTAGGCCCATTCTCTGCATAAGTATGTTTTGTATCCGATTTGGATCGATTTATATAGAGCACATTGATGTAAATTATGTCATTATCGATTTAGGCGTTTAAGACAAGGTGTTATTTGCAGCTTAAGATCGTAGCATGAACTTAATGTTGTATTACAAGACTGCAAACCTATCGATTGGAAATGGTGTTTAGTGTTGCAACGCTATATTTACGAGCATTATTTACAGTGTGTTTAGCCAAAAACAAAAATCGAAACTATTCACACACTTAAATAATTTGTTTTCTTGTTTTTATTTCAAAGTTGCTGGCAATAAAATAATATACGAGTATGTAAGTCATAATATCCGCCGGATACGTCGTATACTAAATAATATCTCTATTGCATCTATTGCGAACGGTGTCGTTTGTGTATAGAACAGGTGTCAAAAATATAAGATTATAATAAAAAGTGGCAGGCAGGTAAACTTTTTTTTTATATATTCATGGAGATTTTAGATCATTTGAAATACATACATGCATACAAACATATACAAAAAATATTCAAATGTATGTAGAGAATTTGTAATAGTTGAACACACAATTGTGACATCTCGTGTATTTGTGGTCAATTGTTGACAAAAATTAGAATAAAAAAAGTGACTCCCTCCTACCGAAAATCGCTTGCTTGTTTGATCTTGCTAATGGTTTATGACGGATTCTAATGAATTGAGAACAATAAGATCGTGAGAAGACCATGTGGCCAAAATTTGAAAATGTAGAAACTATAATACATACATAATTGGCCATTACAACTTTCAGTCAGGATTACGACCTAGCTTCCCACACCACTTATGTTCTGTGCGTTAATTTTATACATGAGTGACGGGACTTCCTACAGTTTTAAAGTCGACTCCGAACGACAGATTTTTGAGAAGCTTTTCATGGCAATTTTTACTCTTAGAGTCTTTGCCAGAAATCTGCTGAGAGGAAGTCGCCGAAGAAATATTTTTCGTTTTGATGTCTGACCTATAATATACGGTAATTTAATTGCCTAAGATAAGCTAAGTTCTTGAAGCAAGTTTTTGAAATTAAAAGTGTTGTCGTCACTATCAAAATATCGTGTCATAGAATCCAATAATAAAAAAAACTTGGACTAGCGAAATTTTTTACGCTTACGAAAGCTTTCACTGGTTCATGGATTGATCAGCTGGAGGTGGTTTAGAACCAAATAATTTTTTATATTCGAAAACTATAATGCTTTTTTCCTATACTAGATATGAATAGGGTTTTGCGAACGGTTTAGTTAGAGAATTACAATTTTTTATAATTAAGGAATTATTTATCTGTTGTTATTGAAACTGTCAGTTCACTATACAAAACTTTAAATATTATATATGCCTTGTACTTTTAATTGCAATGGATTAGAATCGTTTGTTTATCGCTCTATTTGATGTTATTTATTCTCAGTTCGGTAACTTCGAGAATCTTACTGTTGGTTTGTTATTGTTTCATGATCTTACTATGTAGTTTTGTTATTGTAATTACTTGCTACTGTAATGTGTTTGTTGTTTGTTTGTTTTTCTCTTCCAAAATAAACAACTTAGAGCTTTATCTGCCTTCGAAAATGTTATAAAGTGTAGTTTTGCTTCGATCTCTATAATGTTTAGAAGATTATAATTCATTCTAGAGTAATCGCTAGAATAAAATATAGACAGACAAGAATCCTGGGGGTCTAACCCATAAACATATTTAAGTACAGTCCATCCTTAGGAAAAGTTCCAATAAGCAACTAAAGTATGATGCTTTTAAAAGCCAATTCGATTGATTTTATGTGCGAATCTGTATATCTTTGTTTTACTGAGTAATTTTCCCTTAAATAATAGATCACAACAACACATCATAGATCTATTTTTAAAATACTGACATCATTTCCCCAAAATTAAAGGTGCTAAGGCGAAATCCATCAAATCAATTTCTAATTATTATTTCCGTTAAAATCGAAAAGAAAAAGAAATCAAATTATAAGAAAACACTTATTCTGGCTTTCTATATCATCCTCTCTCTCTCTCTCTCTCTCTGTTTCTCCCACAAATATGTCTTTACTGCACAGAAAAAAAATATTCCAAAATTTTCAAATTTAAATTCAAAAATATTAGAAAAAAATTTTAAAAAAAAGAAAAGTTTTTATCTTTGTTGCTGTTGTTGTTGTTGTTATTATTCTAATACATTTGTTGTGACTATTTTGGGAAAATGAAACAGAAAATTATTTTTAAATAAAAATAGAATTAAAAAAACTAAAAAAAAAAAAAATTTAAGAAACAGAATGAAATGAAGAAAAAAAAAAACCGTATCTACTTGTGATTGTTTCATGCGTTCTAATATACAATATAAATTTCAAATTTGTTTCTATTTCTCTAAACGTTTGCAAGAGATTTTGGCCAATGGCCAACGAAATGGGGTAACGCGCGCAAAAAAACTAGTCCCATACGTACATACATAGATATGTACATACAAACACTTGAAATCAGTAGAAGAAAAAAAAAATAGGAAAAATATAAATAAATATTGGAAAAAAGTAAAAAAATTAACGGAAATTTTCATTTTCAAAAAATAAATAAAAAAAAAATTATCGAATACATTTCACACGAGAGATATAAATTAAAACCAAACAAAATATAAACAAATACAAAAAAAAAACTAAAAAATTTATTTTAAGAATAAACATCATCATCATCGGCCTTATAAATATAGATTTTCACCTCAATTTAATTCCAAATTTGTTTAAACATAATAATAATTGAAGAAATCTATGTCGAACTGTTATGAATTGTGAAATAATTTTCATCTGGTCGTGTAAAGCCATCAAAGTTTAATTGCATTATCACCTCCTGCCATATGTAATACGAAACTTTTTCGGGAACTGGCAATTGAATCAATTGGCGTTGGTTTGCTATACATACTCGCTTCATAACTCTAAGGAAATATCTAAAGAAACTGCATATAGAAGATGTTGAGTGAATAAAAACCGGAGGATATTTTTCACAACGTCAACAGAATTTTCCCTTGATAAAAAAAAAAAACACTGACATTTACTGTAAAGTGCTGGAAAACCTATGAATGGAGAACTGACAGTTTACAAAAAAAGTCCAAACTTCAGTAGGCAAATATGTAAGAAGTGTAATATTCTCTTGCTCTTTGACATTGCAGAGCCTTTCATTCTATAAAATTAAATTTAATTTAACAAATGTAAACAACCTTGTTTACCTGCGATTGCTACTACAGTTTGTCATACATAATTTAAAATGTTAAGCTTCTCTATACGACTACCGAAGGACATTTTACAGAGGATATTATTTTTAGGTAACGAGAGATGGTTCCCCTATCGTAGAAGAACATCTAGAAATGGTTACATTAATAATATTCAAGTGTGAATATTCTGTGGCTATTACACTAACGAATTTCACCTGCAAACACTACCTGATGAAAGAGAGAGATCCACATAATTATCAACATTATTGATATTCATCAGTTAGTGTTTGCAGACGTAATTCTATCTAGTAACAGGTACTTAATATAGTCTAAATATAATATACATACATAATCTATCCCAGGACAGACATCAAAACGAAAAATATTTCTTCGGCGACTCCCTCTCAGCAGATTTCTCAAAAATCTGTCGTTCGGAGACGACTTTAAACTGTAGGTCCCGCCACTCATGTATAAAATTAACGCACACAACATGAGTGGTGTGAGAAGCTAGGTCGTAATCTTGACTGAAGGTTTTGTAATGGCCCATTATGTACGTATATACATAATCTATAATATACAGTCACAGGAAAAAGTTTAAATACAGCTAATTTTTCTGTAGTTTTTTTTAATAATTTCTAGGTGATATTTTTTATATTCGTTTTCGTCTTCAAACACTCTTGATTGTAACTGCATTAAACAACGCTCTAACATTTTTTTCAATTAGATAAAAATCAATTTAAATCTACAAAGAGTAGTGTATGAAAACTTTTTTCTTTGACTATATGTAAACATGTATGTATTTATTCCAAATACCGTTCAATTACATTTTCAAAATCATAAAATTCATTAGATGTTGTCTACAATATTAAATACATTGAAGTTTATTTTCATACAAAAATTTTCTTCCAGTGTATGCAGTAACATTGGCTATTCCATTATTCTTAACAGCACCGTTATTTGACACTGTTTTGCCATTTACACTGCTTGCTTACACAAATTGAATCCAAATGTTTATTAAAGGATTAAAGGGAAATAAAAAACAAACAAAAAAAAAAAAACATTCGTTTCTCTTTCTACCTTAATGATGATGGGGGGGGGGGGTTAACGACGAGTGACATGACAATTTCCAAACATAATTATTATCTTCTTATTAACAATATTTATCTATTTTTGTTGACAATTTAAACATTAAACATGCACGCACACTCACGCACATGGATACCGTAAATGCAGTATTAATTTTCAAAATTCTATAAATAAACTTCAATAAGCAACAACAATTCAAAATGGAGAGAACAGATAACGAGAGAGAGTGAGGTTTACAGTAATTGTACGCGTGTAAGTAGCTACATATGTGCTGTGCATTAGTATTGCCATTGAGGCATAAGAGTGTCTGCGTTTTTTTTTCTGTTTCTAATGTCTGCCGGTGTAACCATATCATGCCTATAGACTTGGAAAAAAAAAAACATAACTGTGTGTTACCCCAAAACCAAAAACAAATGGATTTTCTTTCTTTTTTTTTTGTTTTTTTTGCTTCTTTAAAACGTGAAATATTTTCTTAACAATTTGTTGGTTGAAAGAAAACAAGACAAAAAAAAAAAATATAAAGGAAAGAAAAAAATATTTGTGGTATTCCATATATGACGACTTACTTACCTTATTATGAGGCAAAACTATAAATGCACCACCACCTGCCGATTCAACAATGATAGCCAAAAATTTTGGATTCACTGCACAAAACGTGGAGTCCCAACTACTTTTCGAGACACGTATATTATCGTAGCATTGTTCACGTTTTAAAGCTTGACCGTAAACGTGACGAAATTTTGAACTTCTTACAACACGAAAAGACATTTTTCTTCCTCTATCACTACTACTCTATCACACTACTGCTGCTGCTGCTGCTGGTGGTTTAATAATCTTTTACAATTACGCTGCTTTTGCTTACGTATGTATGCACTTGTTGCTGTATTATGTTTTTGGTTGCTGCTTGTTACAGTTAGAAAATGTCGTTTGTTTGTTTGTTTGTAATTGTAATGATTCGTTAAACTTCTCTCTTTTTTTTAGTCAATCATTCAACGTACGTATGAACAAACGGTACTTATTACAATAACAATAAATTTGTTTCTATGATTTTTAATTTTTTTGCTTTTCTTTTTGTATTTGATAGAAAAAAATAAAATAATCTAAAATACACTCAGCGAAAATATAAGTATTTTGTTATACTCTCTTAATCTCCTTTTGTTTTTGGTTTTTTCTTTAACTTTTTTTTTATTCACTCATTTATACATGCCAGTTGGAAAAGAGGGAGACAGAGAAAGAGAGAGAGAGAGAGATAGTGAAGTAGTAGTTGTATTGTTGTATGTATTATAACAAAATAGTAGGAGGTTGTTGTTGCCGTTTCTGTATGAAAATAAAATATCGACGCGAAGTAAAAATAAAAAACTTTAATGATGATAAAAAAGGCGGCAAAATAATCACATTCGTTCTAACCCACAAGAAAAAGAATCTAAAATGAAAAGAAATAGAAAAATATAAATTTTTTTTTTTTATTAATTTTTATGTTGAAATATAATAATATTCGAAGTTAATAAATAAATAAATAAATGGAGAGTGCTGCTATATTTTGCATTCAAAAAAATTGTTTGTTTATAAAAGATTTTATTTTCTCCGTGTAATTCGAATATGGCAAAGAAAAATCGATGCTAGGATACGTAAAGACAGACTGGCTTTTCTATTTAGTCGTTAAACTTTTTTCATTTGAAGTGTCATTTATGCAGTGAATGGTTTGCCATTTTTCAAATATGATTCACACTTGGCTACTTTAAGACCAGTACGTCCATCATGAATCCATCCATGAAGAAATTTGAAGAGACTGGATAAGTGAAATACTTGTGTTCCAGCGTGATTTATCGCAACGCAAGCAAATTGACAAGTACAATACCCGGAGGCCGAATTGCTTCATTGTACAACGTCCTAGCTTCTCACACCACCCGTGTTGTGTGCGTTATTTTTATACATGAGTGGCGGGACCTACAGTTTAAAGTCGATTCCGAACGACAGATTTGATGAGAAGCTTTTTCTTGGCAATTTTTACTCTCAGAGTTTATGCCAGAATTCTACTGAGGGAAAGTCGCCGAAGAAATATTTTCGTTTTGATGTCTGACCTGGGTTTCGAACTCGGGCCTTTCGTATAATAAGCCAACACGCTACCAACTAGACCACGGCGCAACACAAGCACTGTTGAAAATATCACTTCTGTGAAAATATAGCGGTCTAAAGTCCAATTCAAGCAGCAATTAAAATCGTTTAATCATACAACGTTAAGTATACGATAATGGTATTCTAGAGTAATTAATAGACTTTCAAATTCTGAATTTTCTAACAAATTTTTTTCAGCAATGAAGATTATTTTTGACCCGATTATAACTTTATAAAGTAAAATTGTTAAATGTGAGGCTGGGAAAAACCTAAAGTGATTGCGTAAAGGCAATTGCATTCGCGTAAAAGCAAAATTTAATTGCTCATTATGGTGTGGTGTTGCATTGGGTAATTTTTTTAAAAAATTAACCTGAACTGTCAATACAAAGTGCTTGTTTAGCCTGCAATTGGTGTTTATGTACTGGGCGGTATATAGTTTTAACAAAACCTTGCAACGCGTTTGACTGTAATCCTGAGAAGTTTCCAGAAAGAGTATTTTCACGTTTTGGCGGCTTAAATTGGCCACTAAGATTATGATATTTGTGGGGCTATTAACACGGATATGCATAAAACCATTTTTAATTGAACTTTGATCAGTAAATAATTAAATTAATAAAATACAGTCGAATTTCTATAAATTGAATCACATTTGTCTAGAAAAAAACTTCACCTTGTGGAAACTTCAAGTTAAATAAGCACAACCTGATAGAATTTCTCTCCAAAATGCTGTTGCTGTGCTTCAATAGAAATACAAATTATAGAAGTTCGACTGAATTATCATTTCTTGAATTTATTTTGTTTATAAAATGCTTCCATTATTGGTTTTTATTTTTTTATTTACTTTAAAGTACACTTTGATTCATAAATTTCAAAATAAACTATCGTTTACTTAATGCCACAAATAAAAAAAGATTTACAAGCAATAATTTCTTTCTTTCTAATCAAACTAAACTATGAAACCTAGAAAGAAATTAGAAATCAGAAAAAAAAAACGCAAAGAAATTGCGGAATAAAATGGCTTGCAATCTGAAATGAAAATCTATTTTTATTTGATGATTTAACAGTTTAATAACCAGCAACAACTGTAAGGAATTTGTTTTTATTGAATAACAATAACAACAATTAGAAAAAATAGAAATAACGATAACTTTTAATACAACAACAACAACCAGAAGAGAAATATTTTATCATTGAACTTGTTGACAACAAATGACGACTATTTTCTATAATGTTGTTTGGTTTTATTTATTTTTATTTTTTTATTTTTAATGAAATTAAATAATAGAGTTTATATCACACAACATACTACAGTTTAATAGAAAACTAAAAAAAAATGGAAATAAAATTATGCAAAAAAAAAGTCTTTTGTTGATGTTTAATTTTCGCTTTTAATTTTATTCATAAATAATTAAGAGAATGCATAATAGTCTAGGATTTTGTTATTGTTATTGGTTTTTTTTTTAAATTTATTTTTATTATTTCTTAAATAATAGTTGCAAAAAAATTTAAAAATAACAAACAAACAAAAGTCAAATAAAAATGAAAGCATAAGATTTGCATACACGACTTATACGTCAATCACTCAAGTTTTTTTACACTTAAAGAAAATTTATATTAAAAAATAAGTCTCCTCTTCGTTCTTTAAACATTGTGGTATCACATTTCCTAATCGCACCTGCCACTGCTTGAAAAATCGTGTTGTGGTCGGTTAACCGCAAGCATAATCTAGGGGCACTGCGAAAGAATCTGTTCTAGATCCTAGCCTGACTATTGCACGACATGTTGCGATGAGGAGGAATTGGAGACTATCAAATACCGCCTCTGTATCTACCCAGCCCTTGATAGGTTGAGGACCCTTGGCAGGGCCTTCTTTGAGAGCTTGATTTCTGTGCCAAGAGCCGAATTAAGCCTCTCCACATTCTCCACTTTCCTACATATCCTCCTTTTATCATATTCTCTCTTTTATCCTTCCCTCTTTAAGGACATTTAACAATGGGTCAATTCAACCTCCGGGTACTGTACTTGTCTTAATTGTCAAGTACACGTCCTCTAACCTAACCTAACTAAACCGCAAGCATAGTAAGGTTTCTTCTATAAAGAGGCCCACTATTCTGTTCTATCTCCATGTGTCCCCATGGGTGTTTGCGCTATCGATCCGTTCGACCACCAAAAGCTGGATTTTTTGGATAAGTATTACCATTTAATGCAATAGCGAAAAATCAAGTTGACCATACTGTGGAGTGGGGCGAATGTTTGGAAAAGTATGCTCTAAGAGTACATGAGTTTGAGGTAATCAGAAACTTTTCTTGCGAAACTACAACAAAAGGAGTTCTCAGTCATGCATCAGACTATTCAAAAATAACTTAAGGTCAAGAGTACACTTGAAAAGAAGAAATTGCTGATTGCATATAAAGTGCTAGGCAATGAATTCCTATTTTTGACACCGAGCAGCATTCTGAAATTTGTTAGAAGAGACTTAGATTAAGATTAGCGCTAGGTTAAGTTCGGGTGGCGATTTGACGGTTGGTCTTGACCCCCAGTCTGCCAGCTCTATGGCCTCATCGATGGATGGGTCAGGAGGGAAGAGCAGAGACGTTGGGGGAACGGATCGGGTTGTTCTGTTTCTAGGCGTCTATGGCCTGCTGTGGACAGCAAGAGGACAGAGTGGCTGCTGGACTTGGTTAAGGCCAGCTTAAGGTTGGTTGTCGGTTTTATCACGGGGCACTACGAGATTAGGTCGCTGACGGGGATCTGGAACAGATCCCAGCCGGACTATTGCAGGGTATGTTGCGATGACGAGGAGTTGGAGATTGTCGAACATCTCCTCTGCAACTGCCTTGGTAGGTTGGCAGGGCCTTCTTTGAGAACTTGAGTTCTGTGTTGAGAGCCGACATCATTAGCAGCTTGGGCTGGTTGAAAGGTGCTAGGACTTCATAAGTGTAGTCGCACTCTCAACCTCTATTTGTTTTGTGTCTGTTTTTTATCATTCCTCCGTTTCCCATTCTCCTTCCCCTTCCCTACATTCCTATATCCTCCATTTCCTTCCTCCCCTAAGGACAATGTACAAGTACTGTGAGTACTGTGCTTGTCTTGACCGACAGGTGCACGTCCGCTAACCTAACCTAGAAGAGACTTTAAAATATAAGCATAATACGATAGATCGTATTGTTGTAGTTCTAAGGTATTTCTTAATAAGCAGTTGCTTGGTGGTGCCAAGCAAACAATACTGTTTTTATACTTGGACAAGTTAATTGAGTTTCCAACCTCAGATCAGACATCTCCTAAAAAACGAAATATGAAAAAATTCTCTCATCAGATTTCTGGAAAAAACTCTACGAGTAAATAAAATTGCCAGGAAAAGTTTCCCAAAAATCTGTTGTTTGTTGGCAACTTTAAACAGTAGGACGACCCGTCACCTATGTATAAAATGAACACACACAACTTAAGTGGTATAAGAAACAAGGTCGTTATCCTTACTGAAGGATTGTAATGACCAGTTATGTATGTATTAGATATTGTACCAATATGAAAAAACACCAAATTTTTTTATGCACACTCCTTATTACGTCTACTATATCATGACTACAGTTAAAGAGTCATTGCAATGTACATATTATGATATTTGTACACATTTCATGCATTCTGTGCAGGTACACTTTGCAGTGAAATTGTCCAAATTAAAAATTATTTATTTTAAATTCCAAATACAAATTCAAGAAAATATTTTAAGAAATATTATATGAATAACCACTCATCACTGTAGTATGTACTTTACTTTTGTAGAGACACGTGTTTAAAAAACAAACCCATAATTTTTTTTTTATATTTTAATTTCATTAAATTAAATCATTATTTTATTCCGTAAATAAATATTTATTAAGTTGCTCTAGCACTTAAAAATATTGTTATGCTTTGAATTACTAAGTGTTTAATAAATAGAAATTTATTTTTATAAAAAAAAAAACTTTATTTTCCACAGTGTACACTGTACTGTATATTAAAAAAAAAACAACAACAACAATGTAAGAAAGATATGGAGAGACTCTCTCATGATATCAGCATTACTACCACAATGGCCTTAAGATAAATATGGATATGTAGCTATGTATGTATGTATGTTTGTACGTGTGTACAAATAAAACCAACAACAAGAAAATGAATAGAAATGAGTAATATTGTGCATATTTTTCTTTTATTTGACCATTGTTAACTGGGTTGGAAGACTTGCATAATAACAATAACAACAACAATAGCAAGAATAAAAATATGAATGAAAGCAAGATAGAAAGAAAGAGAGAAAAAGAGAGCGACACACACAATAAATGATAAGAAAATTCAAGTAACATGCAATGATACAGACGTACGTACCCATACATACAAGTAAATTTTCCAGGGTTATATTACATTACATATTTTATTTATTGTTTGCAAAACGAATTGAACAGCTTACTATATACATACATACCTATAACGGTACAATATGGAAGAAGAAGAAACCGAGAAAGAGCGAAAGCAAGACCACAAGACGATAATTGATGCATTAAAACTCTAAACACCACAATCAATATGATTTTTATTCATTCAATTTACAAACACATACCAATTGCAACTGCAATAAAACAACAATAATTAAAGGAAAACAGAAATACAAAAAAATAAGAAAAAAAAATCGTATGCAATCAATAACAACAGGTGGCGCTCTCTTTTTTCAAACTGACATTGAACTTTATTTTCCTTTTATTTTTTTTTCTTCTTCTTACATGTGTTTATTACACAGCCAGACCGATTTAAACTGTTTACATGTGTATGTAAATAGTGTGCATTATACATATTGTCTATGGAGTTATTTTTTTTATGCCTGTGTATGTGTGTGTGTGTGTTTAAAAATGTTTCTTTGCAAGTGTATGTTTGTAATTAAATATTAGTCACGGTTTCAAATTAAATTTTAACAAACATAAAACAAAATTAAACATTTTTTTTAATGTTTTGCGGGTAATTTAAATTAAAAAAAAAGAGAGAAAGAAAAATGAAAACAAAAATCCAAAAATTTCTGTTAAATAAATTTACTTAAAAAAAAAATTTAATTTGTTTACGGTATTTTTATTTTACTTTAACACACACACACACACAAGTAAAAACAACAGCAAACACACACCACACACTTACTTACTTACACATAAATACATAAAAACAGAATGCCGTAATAGTTGAACCATGTTTTTGTTTTGGGGTCAATTTCTTTAACACTCGGATTCTCTGGAAAGTGTAGCTTACAAAGGCAGATGATAAGTGATGCTGATGATGATGTCATAGATCTTTTTAAGATGATTACCGTAACATTTTATGGTTTATTTTTGGATAATTTAAATTTAATATGATTTTCATAGATTAAAAGTTCATTGTAGTCTCATAAAACGTATTGAAAAATAGAAGAGTAACCCCTTAAAGCCGTATATAAAACGCAAAAAAAAAAACTGTTAGCGAAAAGACTTGTTAGACTATTCGGCCAGGAGAAGGGAAAAAGGGAACGAAAGCTATTGAAAAATGTACATTTTATACGGAAGGAATTCATTCTGGCTTAATATCCATTGTGTTTTGGATAAAAAGCTTTATTAATCGCTGTAATATCGATAAAATTTTGGGTATATTTTTGGTGAAAGCGTTATTCCTTTATCAGTATACAAAATTTGGGCTTGCAGTGCCCTTTGTTTGCTTCTGCGGAATTTAACAGCTCACTTATTAAATGGCAACTTAACCTCACTTTGGCAACTTAACTTTCATTATAGTTTCCATTGTAATTTCATCCTTTCTAGAACAGAAAATTAAAATAAAGTGGTAATTTTGTAAATTTTCACTCTTTTTTTTAAAACGCAACTAACATTTCATGATATGAGTTTAATTACGTCCTTTAAGGAGTCGCTTTTTTGGAGTCGCCGTGATCTAGTCGGTAGTGTTTTTGGCCCAGGTCACACATCAAAAAGAAACTATGAAAATATTTCTTCGACGACTTCCTCTCAGCAGATTTCTGGCAAAAACTCTGAGAGTAAAAATTGCCAAGAAAAGCTTCTCAAAAAAATCTGTCTTTCGGAGTCGACTTTAAACTGTAGGTCCCGCCACTCATGTATAAAAATTAACGCCACACAACACGAGTGGTGTGAGAAGCTAGGACGACCTCCGAGTACTGTACTTGTCGCAGTTGACAAGTACACGTCCTCTAACCTAACGTAACCTACGTCCTTTAAGAAAGTCAGTCTTAAAATGACAATTTTCAGACCAGCTACTGTACTGACAAGTTACTGGACTAAATTAATATTGCCCCTACCGACAAATTTGATCTAAAAAAGTTGATTCATACACGATTAATTTCCCCTTTTAAAAAATGCATTTTTATATAGAAAAAAAAAAATATCAAAAGATTTTTATAAACAAAACCAAAATTTTCTATTCGTAATACTCTCGTAAAACATACATACATACATGAGTACACAAATAAAGCATATTAATCGATAATTTCTTAATAACCCAGTTTGGTATAAAAGGCAAATACAGAGGCAATATTTTAAATTTATTGATTATGAATAACAAACGAAACAAATAAAACAAAAAATATTGCCTGATTTCAATATCAACAGCCTAATTTAGGGGCACCTAAATGGGACATGAGAATGTCACCTTCATTTCAACAGTAAACATTTAAGCGAAAATAATAGTTCAGCATTGTTTTCAAATTTATATATTTAAATATGAATTGTTTTTATGGAATAATTAATATACTAGGGAGGGGAATTAATAAATTCGAGTTGTTTTTTTTTTTATTTATTTCTTTTATTTATTATTTATTTTATTTATTTTTTATTTTATTTAATAAGAAAGTTTTTTTTATTTATTTTATAAGTGAGGTTTCATTTTAAAAAGCCAAGTTTATAAAACCTTAATAAAGTTTTACTAACATGTTAAATTTTTGGCATTAATTTTGAAACTTACTTTTAATTTTGCCAGAGAGAAAAATAGAGAGAGGGGAAAAGTAATAAAAACTAAATTGAAAGTAGAAAAAAAGAACCTGAAGGTGACAAAGATATAAACAATTTAAAAAAAGAGTACAAAACCATTAAAATGAAAGCTTATTAAAACATTAAACATTAATACTAAAAACACCGTAGAGGGTATAGTCAAGTCTTCCTCCTAGTCCAGAATTTCCAATTAGACACTTTCTTCGAAAGTAGAAAAATATGTTTTGGAAATTAGGCATCACATTCACAATGTATGTAAATGTCGTGGCAATTGCTATTTGACTATGAAATAAAGCCTAACTACTACGTTCAAAACTTTGTAAGGTTCTAATAACACATTGTAAAGTTCACATACATAATTGGTCATTACAACCCTTCAGTTAGGATTACGACTTAGCTTCTCACAGCACATATGTTGTGTACGTTAATTTTATACATGAGTGGCGGGATCTACAGTTTAAAGTCGACTTCGAACGACAGGTTTTTGAAAGGCTTTTCATAGCAATTTTATTTACTCTCAGAGTTTATGCCAGAAATCCTGCTGAGAGGAAGTCGTTTTTGATGTTTGACCTGGCATTTGAACTTGGGCCTTACGTTTAATAAGCCAACACACTACCTACTAGACTATGGCACCTTTACCTGAATATAGAAAGTGTATGATAGAATGATAGGTTTATTCGCTTTCCTATATACCCAACAGAGGTCATCATATGGGAGAGTAAAATTTCTTGTATGAGCTCCTTTGAATTCACCATAACTACTAGCCGAAAGTTACATTTGGGACTTTATTACGGGGGCAAAAGCTAAAGATATGTTATGATCATGCGGGTAGTTAGGTTAGAGGACGTGAACTTGTCAGTTAAGATAAGTACAGTACCCGGAGGTCAAAACTCACCCATTGTACAACATCTTTAGAGAGGGAAGGAAATAAAGAGGATAAGATGAAAGGAGGGCATGTAGGAAAGGGGGGAAATGGGAATCGGAGGAATCATACAGAAAGAAACAGACATAAACAAAAGCGGGTTAAAAGCGCTACTATACTTATGAAGCCCTAGCACCTCTCATCCAGCCCAAGCTGTTAATGAATCTGTGGAGAGCCTTGATGTCGGCTTCCGACATAGAACTCAAGCTCTCAAAGAAGGCCCTGTCAAGGGTCCTCAACCTATCATGAGAGTAGATCTGCCACATTATGAGACCGGATTTTTTCCCTGTGCTAAGTAAACCATCTCAGACTTTTAGCTACAAATTCTACAGGTTAACCTTAACTTTGCAGACAAGAGGAAAGAGTTTCTGCGCCTATATTTATGCATTGAGGATTACATTTTAAGTAATTCAGCATTCATTGCTTGAGGTCAGTTGAACTTTTTATTTTTTTTTTATGTTAGTAAACGATCTTAAGCAAAAAATAATAATTTTTTTTGAGCTCAATTTTAAAATTTTTAATTTTATAAATCATTGAGCATTTGATTCATTTGAATAGTTATTAACAGGCTGAGCAAATGTTTTAATTGCAAATTATGCAGTCTGATATCGCATCTTTAATAACAGAAAAGAAACATACAAGCATTCTTCATGCTTCAATTAATATGTCTGTTTATTCTATTTTCAATTCTATTTTTTTTTGTTTTGTTTGGTTTTTATATGCATTTGTTCTAAATTAATTTATTAAATTTCAAAAAATTTTTTTTCTTTTTGCTGTGCATTTAGAAATTCAAATTTGTATTGAAATTCAAATGCTCCATTGCTGCTAGCCGAGGGAATGAATTCGTTCGTACACTATAAAATGATTTGCTATTTAAATTTTACGATTAATCTTATTTTTTTTTATGATTATTTTTGTTTTGTTTTCTGCTAATGAATGTTTTTTATTGTTTCTGGACAATTTGCAAAATGTCATTTGAAATGTGGGTTATGCGAGTATCGCATTTAAAATGTAAATTGATATCTTATGCTGTCATATGAAATAGTTTTCTGAGTGAGCTTTAAACTTAAAAAATAAAAACGGTTACAAATTACACAGAAAAAATTTTTTTATTCATTTATTTATTTATCAATTTCTGAGAAAAACTGCAATTCCAAACTATAAACAATGTTGAGGACTATTAAAAAACACAAGAATGCGTAAATTAAGTGCTGTTCATACATAAAATAAATTGTACACAATATGCCTCACCAAAAAAAGAAGTAATTTGAAACGTTTTTATCAATACTCTTTAAATAATCCTTGTGTCCTTGGAAGACTTGAGTAGCAAAATCGAAATAAAGGTTATGGTTTCGATAATAGTGGACAAAAAAGCATGTTTCCTAATATTTGAATAAGCAAGTGTCTAGCAACACTTCTCGAATCGAAACTTTCAGTAATCGAATCTTCTAAAAGAGACACACCTATAGCTAAGCTTAGGAAGCTGTGCTTGAAAGTTTCGTGTCTGCTTTACTGACAGAATGTGAGATCAAGTGATTACGATCGATTATGATGCCATCCAAAGATCATCTTTACTACAGCGAATACAACAATCAATTTTATTTCTATACAATAATAAAGGGCAACGCTATCATTCTAAAACCTGCTACAGAAGACCTGTAGTTTCGTTCATGCAACAAAACGCTTCCGTTCATCCATAAAATGCTTTATTTCTAGACAACAATAAAGGGCAACCCTATCATTCTAGAACCTACTATAGAAAACGTGTTGTTCCCTTTATACAACAAAACGTTTCCGTTAATCCATAAATCGCTTTATTTCTACACAACAATAAATGGCAACCCTTTCATTCTAGGATCTACTACAGAAGACCTGTAGTTGGATTGATTAATGAATGATTAATGTATCCGCAACAGAGGGAAAAATCAATAAATACATGGCGGAAGTTCGCAAATATCGATTGTCCAAATTTTCGGTCAAGAAGAATGGAATTGCTTGTTAAAAGTAGATAACAGAATATAATTAAAGATAAAGGATTGCTTTTTATTACATGTTAAGGGTGACCTTCTTTTTTTGGAAATAATTAACACACACCCAAGCTGTTAAAAAATTTATGACAATGAAAATCTGATTAAAATTTTTTAACACTTTCCAAATACAATGCAACTGAAATTTGGGTTAGCAAAATAATTTTATTTTATAAGATAACAAAGACAAACCGCCACCCAAGGTTTTTTTTTATTAAAAACTGTTCATTATTACACCCATATTTGGTTAAGGCGTTCTGTCCAGTTTATCTATAAGGTTTCGAAATGACAAATTATCGTATTGTCTTAGTGATACTACCCCAATATTAATAGGCCAATGACTGTAACTCATAGGTCCTTATCTGTTTGCTTTTGTTTTAATTAAAAATTCATTCTGATTCATCAAGATAAACTATGGAGGGAATCCAAGTTATAAAGTTTTTATTGTAATTAAAAAAAAAAGAAAAGTTTTAAAGCAAAACGTCAGCGATAAGTAAACAGGTATATAGATAGATACGTGATACAAAATTGATGACTAGTTTTTCAACAATTATGGGAACTTTTTTAACACAATGTTAAGGAAATGCTACTCATTACTTGAATGGCATATCGTTGGCAAACGGTGAGTAAAACTTAAACAGGTTTTGAATTTGGGTACCTAATCTATTAGAATCCAAATTGGTTATCTGACAAGGCAATATAGATTGAGTCAAGCACTAGGTTGTGAGACATAGCATCTATTCTTACACCAGGATTTGATGTAATAAGGGGTGAGCTTAGGCGAGCTCACTCTGTGTTTCAGCTGTGGGTTTTTAGCTGTGGGTTCTTGAAAAGTTAGCATCTATTAGGTTTTCTCTCACATCAGTTGATGGTTGGATGTCCCACTTAATGCCTCATTAACTAAATGAAAGAGTGAAGGCGGGTCATAATTAAGTTAGCTAAGGAAGTCGCCGTGGTCCAGTAGGTAGTGTGTTGGCTTATTAGACATAAGGCCTGGGTTCGAATCCCAGGCCAGACATCAAAACGAAAAATATTTCTTCGGCGACTTCCTCTCAGCAGATTTATGGCAAAGACTCTGAGAGTAAAAATTGCCATAAAAAGCTTCTCAAAAATCTGTCGTTCGGAGTCGACTTTAAACTGTAGGTCCCGCCACTCATGTATAAAATTAAAGCACAACACAACATAAGTGGTGTGAGAAGCTAGGTCGTAATCCTGACTGAAGGGTTGTAATGATCAATTATGTATATGTATGTAAGGAGAGAGAGAGAGAGAGAGATCTCATAGAATGCAGAATCTGTAGAGTCATAACACTACGTACGTTTATCAATTACTTTTATTGTTTCGAATCTTGTGAAACTATAT
The DNA here is from genome assembly GCA_014635995.1 of Sarcophaga peregrina. Taxonomy (NCBI): domain Eukaryota; kingdom Metazoa; phylum Arthropoda; class Insecta; order Diptera; family Sarcophagidae; genus Sarcophaga; species Sarcophaga peregrina. The sequence continues at coordinate 22,253,109 of CM025793.1, forward strand.
GGAACTAAGGAAAGTTTATGCATATTTGTTTGAATTTTTGCAAACATACACGTTTCGTTTGCCAAAATTGACCATAAATCATCTAAGGAGGTCCGAATAATAGAAAAATGTATTTGTAATGCTGTGAATAAATAAAATTTAACAATTCTATTCGACTATATTTAAACAAACAAAAAAAAAAAAAAAAATCAATATAACGTATGCGATTTTAACGCCTACTAACCAATTTGAAATAAATAATATACGGGCCAATATATGTACATACAATATATAATAAATATTTTTAATTAAAAATATGATTTAAAAGAAAAAAAAATCCCGACATTTTTCATTTTTTCAGCATGTTTTTCTTTTCTTTCAAAGAAATATTGAAGGTCATAAATATTTATACAAGTTTGTTATTCAAATTGTTGTAAATTGTACATTTTAAAATAGATTAATAATTAAATCATCATCAACATCATCATCATCATCGGTATTTAATTGGTATGATTTTGATTTAAAAGAGCAAAAAAAAAAAAGAAAAAGTGAAAAAAGTACTTTTCAACGCAAACCACTATAAAAGAAAAATTAAACAAAATTTATAGCATTTTTAAAAACAATACACAACATACATATAATGATCGTATATTCGTATACAATTGGTATATAAAACATATGTATTTGAATAAAAATTTAAATAAAATAAAAACAGAAATTAAATAGGCAGACAATAAGTACCATCAAAGTACTTTATGTTGAATATCGTCGTCGAAAATCCAAAAGTACGTAACATCAAAAAAATCAAAATCAAAGATCAGCAACGTATATTCAAAACGATGAGTAGACTCGAGTCATACTTATAATTTCTAATACTTATACTATTCATACTCAAAGTTGGATGTACTCGTTGTACTTATACTTAACAATACACATGATGTTATTGACTTCGACTCGTCTCTATACGAAGCACAAAATAAGTATGATTCGCGTACGATCACTACAATACTCACAAGAAGATTGTCATTGTCTTTCCTTTCTTCTTTGTTTGTATATGCAACAACAACAAAGACTGTAAATTTTTATGAATGATTCGAATCACTCGAATGACTTATAAGTATTATAAGTATTTTTCTAAATTTATGAATCAGAATGAGTAGGCGTATAAATCAAACATATTTCGAATATTGTGAGTTTGATGTGAACGTTGTACTCATACTCATTGCAACTTATGCTTATAAATCAATGTTGTAGCGAGTACGAATGAATCAGAGTAGTTGAATTTCAATTCTGTTGATTCACTCATACTCAAAATTGCATAAGTACTTATGAGTAGCGGAAAAACGAATCATTGCTGATCTCTGATCAAAATCGAGTTTTCGATTGATTATGATTCGTGAGGTTATCTAACATATCTCTACCAATTTTTAGATTTTTGCGACCAAAAATATCGATTTTATATCAATAATTCAAAATGTTTCTATATATGTATGAAGAAGTACTTGTTATTTTACAACTTATTTTATTTTTTCTGTAAAATTAGAAAATTGCTTGTTACGTACTTTTGGATTTTCGACGACGATATGTAAATAAAAACAAATGATTTTACACTACATTTATATTCTTTTTTAAATTCCTTTTTTTTTTGCATTTTAAACTTTAAATTGCATATTTTGTAATGACAGTAATACATATTTTTTAACATATCCATTACAAATGCTTACTAGCAAGAGATCAGGAAAAACACAACAATAACAAAACAACAGAGAAATTACGATAATAAAATGAAATTACAATAACAAAACTATACAGAATCTAGAAGTTGTCAAATCGAAAGCGTATGAAGTACAAATCTGGTTTACGATACAAAACTCTTCAAATATATTTTTGGTTATGAGATAATCAAGGAACACCTTTATTTTTTTTTGGTTTAAAATGTATATAAAAAAACACCTGCTTATTTAATTTATAAATAACTTATTATACCATAATAATAGATAGTTTTAAAGCATTTAAACAAAGAAATTTAAGAAAATAAAAAAAATTCTGTTTTAGAAAATTTCTTTGTAGAAAATGTTTGACAATAATTGACGATCAAATGGTTTCTTTTGTGGGGCAACGAAATGTTTCAAATTCTTAATCTTTGTTTTCAATTGTTTTCCTTTTTATTTTCTTTGTAATTGTATTAATTGCAATTTATTTTACAAAAATTGTGTTTTTTTTTCACTTTTGCTGTTAATTTCACCTGTTTGCTATTTATTTTAAGAATAAATTTTGTTGCGAAATCTTTAGATTGTAAAAAATTATTTTTCATTCATTTAAGAAGAAAAAATAAAATTGAATACAGGGTGTTTATTTGTTATGGTTTTTTCTATATAAAATTTAATAATAATAAATAAATAAATAAATTATTATTCAAATAACTTTCATCACCATGGTCATTTAATTTGAATACTTTTCGTGTTCTCAAATATTTAATTTTTTTTTTTTTATATTTTTCATTGTGTTTAGACTTTAAACATCAGCATGTGGGCGCAATTTGCTCAAAATATTTTTAAATAAATTATAAAAACTGAATTACATTTACTGTTAAAAACTGGAAGTTCATTTACAAATAGTCATCGTAGCCCACCAGAGAGTGTGTTAGTTTACTAGATGTAAGACCATGGTTCAAACCACAGCTCAGACATTTCCAACGAATATAAAGAAATATTTCTTCTTTGTCTTAGTGGATTTCTGGCAAAAAATTTAAGAGTAAATAAAATTGCCACGAAAAATGTCGCAAAAATATGCCGTCGAAGTCGACTGCCATTAATGGTAGGGAGAGAAGCTAGGTCGTAATCCTGCGTAAATTGATAGAAAATAATTTTCTGAGAACTGCATTCATTCGAACAAACTCTTTATTAAGACATCGTGGAATAGAATTGTGTGTCATGAAACTTGAAGTCGTCGTAGTCTAGTTCAAATCCCAGGTTAGACATCAAAACGAAAATTAAAAAATATTTCTTTGGTGACTTCCTCTCAGCAGATTTCTGCAAAAACTCTGAGAGTAAAAATAAAATTTCCATGAAAAGCTTCTCAAAAAATTGCAGGTCCCGCTACTCATGTATAAAATAAACGCACGCAAAATAAGTGAAGCTAGGTCATAGTACTGACTGAAGGGTTGTAATGACTTACTCAATTGGTAAGTATGATGCATATTTGATTTGAATGACAGTATTCCAGCTATGCTAAATGAAGTCTTCAGTACTACGAAAAAATATGCGATTTCTTTAATTAGATATTAACTAAATAATAAAATTAAAATAATGGCATTGAATTTTTTTTTTTTTCAAATAGTAAAACAAGTAATAAATAAAAATGCAATTTAATATTCTCTCTCCTATTCATACAATACGTTGTCAATTTCCAAAACAGAAAAATTTTTTTTTTCACTTTTTTAAATGCATTTTAAATAAAAATTAAACGAATGATGATAATACAAAAAAATATGCTAAATTTGGGTGACTACTACTTAAAACACAATGACTTTTGAAGCGGAAGTAAAAATGTCTTTAGAATTGATAAGTGGTGGCAACTCATACATAATCATCTTATGAGTTTTAACAGAGTGAATGGCCAAACAAGCAAGTGGATATCATAAGTGAAATATTGTTTTATTAAGAGTTAAAAAAATATTTAAGATACTTGACATAAAAGGCGATTCCGAATGATTCATCAGTATTCAAAATATTTGAAAGTAGAGCAGTCTGAAACTCCGATGCATAAAGTGGCAAAATCTAATGTTTTCCAGTATAAAACTCGAATCAAAATCACGGTACCTTTATTAACTACTAATGCTGTAAACAGAGAAAAACTTAAATATCATCTACCATCTCTATCATCCCTTGGCGTTTATCGATAAATCTGTTTGATATTCATAAAGATGAGAGTAAAAGTATGTAAATAAAAATATCACATACACTTTACATAATATGTAGTTTTAATTAAAAGGAAAAAAAAGCAAAGAAACTATGAAATGAGTCATGAATCGTCATCATCTTGATACAGTCAAATAAAAATACATAAAAAAGAAGAAATAAAGAGAAAAAAAATGTATGATTATGTGGATTTTATAAAAATAAATTACAAAATGTGGCAAAATCGTAAAAATATCTCATCTATCTCATCATAAAGGAACTGAGAGAAGCAGTGAAAAAAAAAAAAGAATGAATGCAGCCACATAACAGCATGCATTCGGAGATGAGTAATGCCATAGAAATCAGGGCTGGCATGAAAAGATTTTAGGTACAAATAAAAAGGTTTTTCTTTTTATCTATACGTATACGCATGTATGTTGGATATTTTATTATTAATTTTCGTTTCTCTTTACCTTTTTTATTTTATTTCAGTTTTAACAATCAAGTTTTTATGGACAAGTGTCAAGTTCTAGAATATTAGGGTTGTCACCTTTCTAATGCAATCTCGAACGATATTATAGGTAAAGTACTTTTATTATTTTATGACTAAAAAAGTACTAAAAAAAAATTACCATCTCTGTAACGGCTAACGATGGGTGCCGTACAATACAGTACTAAATAAAAAACTCTTTTTGAAAAGATCTCGAGCGCTAAAAAGAGCAACAAAAAGAGATGAAAGTGTAGTTAAAAACAGACAGAACAGACCGAAATGATACAAATAAATGTAAAGAAAACCAGAAATAGCAAATAATGTCATACAAATAATACGTAAATGTAAAGAGAATAACCATACCAATAATAATAATAATAAGAATAGAATTGGGAAAATAATGATGATTTATCAATTAATATTGTTGCCAAGCTAAAAACAATATCGTAGTAGATTGATCTTATCCAAAGTTATTATTTTTCTTATAGGTACACGCATGTCCCTGCATACACTATATCTTAGTATTTCGGAAAGCAAAATGAAACCATTCTTGAACTAACGTAATGTCCAGTCAATGCAGGGCTACCTTACTATCTACATAAATAACTAGAATATCACGCATTTAGATCCGTTTAAAGATCCATTGCTGTAGTTCTCGCAAACATCTAAGATAGCTTTGTATATCACGATCCGGTGCCAATAATATATTGTTCACGAAACTTAAAAAAAGTTTCAAATTTTTTAAACAAAAATTAGTTTCTGGGGAAAATTGTTGCTCAACTTGTCACTCAGCAAGATCATGATAGTGTAGCTGTGTTACACTGTATATCGCTGTTTCGCTGTTACAATTAAACACAATTATCACTGAAGCAAAAGAAAAGCCCATAAATTTAAAATTTTTTTCTATTTTTTTTTTTTGCCAACCATTTCAGTAAAGCAAAAACATGATATTTTGGGGCCACATAATGATGGCAGACAAATAGACAGACTTACAGGCGACATAAACACGAACATCTGAAGAAGACGAAAACAAAACAAAAAAATATGAAGAAAACTACTTAGTCTACAGACTCAAGTGTTCATTTCAGTTGAAACAGAAAGAAAAAAACAGAAAAGGATCTTGCCAAAATGAGATTGAAATGAATTTCATGGAAATTCAAGTGAGTGTTGCGTAAAACGCATCGTGTATAGACTCATAATTTAGGTGGTAAAACTCCTTTTTCTTGTCACAAAGAAAAACTAAATGTTTTCAAGAGAAAAAAAAGAAAAGAAATACAAAAAAAAAAGAAGAAGAAAAATTAAAACGTTGCTGGTGACAAATATACCACCTCCTTAGGCGGGGGGTAATTGACAATGTAGTTGACACCATCAGACAAATGTACATACACAGGCAGACAGGAGATACATTTGTGCATACCAGTGCACCAGTTTCAAGACATGCACTCACTCATTCACTTAGTCTTTCTCTTTCTCCCTCTCTCTCTCTCTCTTTGGTTTGAAGTTATTAAAGTTGTTCATGATAATGAAGATGGTGTTGATCATGATGAGTTTTAAAATAGAAATTTGAAAAACAAATGGGTGTTAGATTTGACGTTACGCAGCATGAATCTTATAAATAATGTGTAATACAGTGCCACACAAAAACCAATACACGTTAGTTGTTAAAAAAGGAGAAAAATGTGAACACTGGTTAGACGATAATGGATTCTAAAAGATTTGATACAAAACCTCTATACATTTTGAAAGGAAGCGTTATTTCTACTTAAAGACAGCTGGCAACCCTATCATTCTAGAATCTGCTGCAGTATCAATTGCCTGCATTGTTGGAAAAGGTATATCAATCTCATCGAGGGGAAGTTATTGTGATCACTAAGGTAATGGAGCTCATCTTTGAACAGATCACTTACAGAGAGAACCCTATGGTGTTTTTGCATAAGTTTAGCATAAAACTGCGTCGTATTCCGTGCCAATGTAATATTAAACTAGATTGTAGATAAACTAGGAAAAGAGAGCGTTAGGAAATGGGTGAATATTGCGGACAGGTCTGTACGATTTCCTATGGATTACTTTTTTGAGCTGACAGAGTAATAAATCAGACAGAAAGTAAATGGTACTCGGCTAAATAGAAGAGGTTGTACAACCTTCAAGCTAATATGGTCGAGGCACAAGCATTCTACAACAGAATATATTCCAAGATTGGGCAGTAGAGATCTCTTAAGACCTTAATAGCATTTCTGGCAGGACATTGTGTTCTAAAGGCAAGGTTTGGTTTGTGGGACACAGGCATTTATGTTTTGTGGAGAAAGCAATAAGAAATCAGAGACTGTCGAAAACTTTTGTGCCTCTGACATAGACTCAGGAAGATATGCCAAGAGTTTTAGAATGGTCTAAGAGATATAGCGCCTATCAGCAATGAGAAAATTGCCTGCCAGTAAAATAGTAAATTACTAATGAGTCAGCGTTGGGATTCGAATCGAGGCCCAAATAAATTGTTATTTTTCAGTTTGTTTTCGAAAGTTTTCTGAAAGCAAACTTTATTTCTTATAACGTGAACTGTTTTGTCATGTCACACTGGTTGAATTACACCAGAGGCTTGTTGCGACATTTATGAAAAGCATTACTCTTATTCTTTAGAGTTTAAACAAATGGATAATGCACTGAAATTCTTGATGCAATTATTCCATAGTTAAAAAAGCATATCATAGAGAAGTAAAAGGAATTCGTAATAATACTACAAAAATCTCATGGTATATTACTTTTATTTAGCACTGTATCGCACTGATGTGCTAAAAATTGACTGGTAATTCGGCTAAGACCACTTTCAACTGAAACAAATTTGGTTTAAACCAAAACAAATTTCAATTTCAGTCTGAAAATTTTAATTGCTAATCAACAGAAATTAAAATAATAATAAAAAAACAAACTTTTGGACAACTTTTATAAATTTTTTTATTTTTGAAAAAAACGCGTTCAGTGAAAGTGGTTCAAATGCTGGCTTTTTTTTTTATTTTGCTTCGACTCTTATTAATTGAATAATGAAATTAAGAAATTATTTCTTTCTACAGACTATGTACATACGTATGTACGTACGTAAATTGTTATTTATTCTCAATGCTATAAAAAACTATTAATTGAGGCAATAAATTTTGTTTTTAAAATATTGTTAATTTGTTTTTGTTTTTCAGACCATACATACATATATATGTATGTACAAATATGTGGAAGGAAAGTTGAAATAATGAAAAATTATTTGTGGTCTTAAACAGCCACCCGTCTATCCGTCTGTCTGTCTGTCTGTCTCTCTGTCTATTGTCTATGGCTCACAAGCAAACCTTAAATGGTTTACAAGCCATTTAAAGATTACCTTCTTAAATGGACTTTGCGTGGGGTTCATTAAATATTCAAAAACAAAATCTTGCGCTTTATTTCGATTCTTTTTTTCTTCGTAATTTTTGTTAATTTTTTTTTGTTTTTTTAATTAAATTATAATTTTTTTATTTTCATTTTATTTAGAACAATTTAAACGTGCGTAACCAAACTGGCAAACAGTAGTTTCTTACTTCTTCTTCCTTTTTTATATTTCTTTTGAGGTGTAATGTGTGAATATTGTAGATAAATTTAAATAAAAATAATAATAAAATATTGTATGATTAGCAACAACAAATCACTCACCTACAAATGATAAGAAGTAGGTTTATTATGACGCTTATCTTGATCTTTAATTTTTGTTTTTTTTTGTTTTTTTTAACTTCCAATAGCCATAGATTAGTAATTTGTAGCCTTGTAGGCAAAATCGTTAACAGGTAAGCATTAAGTTTATATGTTTTAATGATCATAAATAGATAGATTTGATAAAAAAAAAAAAATGTATGAAAATATTTTATAATTTCAAGAAAATTCTCCAAATAGTTATTGACCACTCGAGGCTAAATACTACAGACTGACTGACCACATCTATAAACCAAAAAACAAAAATTCTAAACCCAGAAGTGTAGATTACTGCCATTCTATGTTAGAATCTTTAGGATAACAGTTTATTACCTGCATCTGCTTATTTATAAGTGATTCTTAGGGCCATTTTACTACAACTTTCTTTTAAAGTTAGGGTTTAGTTAAAGGTAACTTTAGCTAAAGTAAAGTTTCAGGTCACCTTTAACTTCTTCTTGTTATTACAACCTCATGATAAAATAAAATTAACATTTTCAAAAATATGGTAGTGCCGGAGCAATGTCGATAACACTTCTCAATTAAACAAGTCTTTTTTAAAGGCAATGGCAATGATGGACTTCGTTTTTGTTGTAAATATATGCTCATTTTGTTTATATTTGAAGTTGCCATATTGAAAATAATATATAATATGGCAAGTTCAAATATAAACTTAACTTTAAAAGTTACCGAAAGGATAATTCCAAGGATAATAATGGAAAGCAATTTATCGGCCCGTTAAAATCCTCCCTTTAGTTAACGGCAAGTTATAATAATAGCCCTTAGAATGGTAAAGAAAGTTGTTCAAGATTTCTGCTACTTCGGCAGCATAGTTAGCTTTACAAATTACATGAACCATATGAAGAATAAAAGTCAAGTTTACGAATGGCTTGATCAAGTGTAATAAGCTTACATATCTCCAGATGTGTTAAGTCAGTTGTACTCTTGGGTTATGAGTAATGAAACCATAGCAACACCAATGCTTATGGCCACAGTCTGGCGAAAACATCTGATAGACATTGAAAAGTGATAGGAAGTGCGGCCAAAGTTTACAAAATATGGGACAAGCTGGAAAATGTAGCAGATAGGCAAGAATAAAGTACATTTGTTGAGGTAAATGGTTTTAACTAATATGCGGTAGGCACAATATGTGGAACCAGGATAGAATGGCAGCTTAATTTTACTTGGAACAATCAAGAAGAAATTTAAGAAAACAGACGTTCATAATAGAAATAAAAATTACGAAGAACATTGGTCGTCCCTATTTAAAATAATATACCACAGGCAGTAGAGGAGCATGGCGGCAATTCCAATTGTCACTTGACATCCATCGCATTGAGTTAATTTGTCTGATACTGTTTATTGAGCCAATTGTCAGAAAAACGAGAGTGATAGAGTAAAGTATATGTAGTATTGATCGATATTATTTGAACTACATACACATAAAGGGAACTAACACACCAAAAAAGTTATCTCCAAAATCTACTGCCATTAAACGACATTAGATAAGCCAACAGTACATAGGGATCAGAGATCAGCAACTCACAGCATTCGAAATATGTTTGATTCATACGCCTACTCATTCTGATTCATAAATTTAGAAAAGTACTTATATTACTTATAAGTCATTCGAGTGATTCGAATCATTCACCAAAATTTACAGCTTTTTTTATTGTTGCATATACAAACAAAGAAGAAAGGAAAGACAAACACAACATGCAAAGTATACACACAATCTTCTTGTGAGTATTGCAGTGCTTGTATGCGAATCATACTTATTTTGTGCTTCGTATAAATGTTAAGTAGAGACGAGTCGAAGTCAATAACATCGTGCGTATTATTAAATATGAGTTCGACGAGTACTTCCAACTTTGAGTAGTATGAGTATCATATTAAAATAAGTATGAATGCGTATAAGTATGCATCAGAGATTATAAGTATGACTCGAATCTAGTCATCGTTTTGAATACTCGTTGCTGATCTCTGATAGGGATTACGACATGTTTTTATATTTATTAAAACTAGTGAGTGAACTATGTAACTATGTTAAAATTCTAGTCCCACTTAACCTGGCTACGTTCTCAGTTTCCTGGTCCAGGAAACAGCAACTTTTCCTAGTTCCCATAGTGCCAATGTGTATCAATTTCTAGAAAGTTGATTATAGTTAAACGAATTAGTTCTTCCAAACAAAATAAAATCAATATTGAAGGACAAAAATACTCCAAATAAGCCTTTTATGCAAAATTGTACGAATTTGGTTTATATATTAAACATGGCAACCCTATTGTTCTTAAAAACAATCAAAACAATGCATCCATCAAAATCTCTCAATTACACACCGCTCTCACGGGAAATAATAAATGACAACTTGTTGCATACATTTCAAGTTAGAAAAACAAACAAATAAAAATAAAAACATTAAATTGAAAGCACTTCATAATAAACAATTGTAACAAAAAAAAGCAAACAACAAATAAACACTTCAAAAATAATTACTTTATTTTAATTATTTTGCTGCTTTATTTCTATTATTTTCCATTACAAATGTACAAAAAACAACAACAACAAGAGTCTAACAAAAAGAAAAAGTATCTCACAAAAAATAAAAACAAAACAAATGAGCGCAAAAAAATCTGATTAAGCGGTAAAAACACAAGCAAAAGCACACAACGTACAACACACATTCACTTACTCGCTCACTCAGTCACTCATACCAAAGCACACGGCGAGAAAGTGGTAACCAAAAAAGATTTTTATTCCCTTTTTTGGGTGTTGGACTCGTATAACATACAAGAGCGCACAGAAAAAAATTAAGTGGAAAAAAAAGAATTGCTCAAAATATACGAAAGCAACAACAAAACTAAATGAGATATTTGCAAACAAATGACCGGCAATAATAAGAGCAAATGAGATGCACTGTTTCAAATGAAAAGAGCACACAATATAGCTGTACTAGTTACTCTTATGCAAAGAGTGTAAAAGTAGAATGAATACGTTCAAAAATAAAGAAAATAAAATTGAAATGCTATGCAAAAAATAGCTCTGCTATTAAAGAAAAACCACACTTTTTTTCTTTTCTTCTTTTGATTTTACTTTGCTATCACTTTTATGTTGTTGTTGTTGTTGGTTGTTGTTATATTCTTGCTTTTCTTTTTTTTTATTTCTAAATTTTACTCAGATTTTGTAACTTTGAAAATTAAAAAAATAAAAAAGCAATGCTGCTGCTTAGAAGATAATTTTCTGTAAAATTCTTTTGATTTTCCAAGAGGAAACTAACTAAACCACAAGGTTTTTCTTTACAAAATATAAACACTTTCCATTTGATTTATTTACATTAAAAATATTGAGGAAAAGATTTATTTACTACTCCCTGGTTTTATTACAAAAAAAAAAAAAAAATTGGGAGTGAAATCTGTTGCACCACCACTTTGACTCACTCACTTTTATTTCTTAAGGTTTTGCTTTTGCAATTTTAATTATTGGCTTTTTAAATTTGGTTGGTTTTCTTTTTTATTTATTTACTTTTGTTTTCTTAATTATAAATTTACGTTTATTTGCATTCGATATTTATTTTTTAATGAAACACTTTATTTTATTACAAGAAAAAAAAAATAACTAATAATAGAAGAAAAATATTTAGAAGTTTTAAAAAAATGTCAACCGAGAACGAATGAAGAATTGAAAAATTAAAAAACACCGCACTCGTTGAACGTCAAACAACAACTAAAAATGGTGGATAATATGGAAACTGTCAGATTTTGACATTATAATATTGGGCTACATATAGCAAAGCTGAGTGTTATGGACACCAAAAAGAGGGTGGGTGAGGTTAAAAAACCCATATATTTTAATAATTTGAAATTTCTTTTTCCATCTGCGGTTTTTATAAATAATAATTAAAGCTAGTTCTTCTAAAAGGGGGACTAAACAAGGGCATGTGTCTACGACTGAAATAATTGGAGGCGATTTCTTCCCTCTTCCGAAATTTGTATGTCTCACTCGACCTGATGGGGAAGAGTTTGTTCTTGTTAGACGATATACTTGAAAATCGTGAGTTCCCTACGTTCCCATTGTAGTCCCCTTTCTCACAGGCTGCATGGATACTTTTTAACATTGTGAGCTTAGAAAAAGGTAAATTTTTAAATTGTGGAGAGTTTCTGAATGGTGGTGAGTTTGGTTGATCGCATTGAATTTTCTAATTAAGGCACATTTCTTCAGTTTGTTAAATTTATACAGTGCGGTAAATAAAATTGAAATTCACCACATCTACTGTTAGTCTAAAAATGCACGACCTTACCGCTATGACGGTAATACCATGTTTGCACCGCTCTATCAGCAGTGAATAGAGTGGGTTATGCCTGAAATAAGTAGACACCATCGCGATTAGCTTAGTCATTAAGTCTAAAAATGTTTAAAATAACAATAAATTAAAAAATCTGGCAGCATTATTGTTAATTGCAATACATTTGAATTTGCAATATCTTTAGTACTGGCAATACTGTAAGTGGACTTACATATCAGGGCTGTTTGCTGTGAAACTGTTTTTGTTTTAAATGTGGAGGATAATTGATTTTATTTTTAGTTTCTGTCTTTACTAAACAGATTTTAACACAATTTCCGTTACATTTCAAATATTATTTGTTTTACTATTAAAAAAAATTAAGAGAAGAAGATAGAGATATGTTTATTAATATTATAATATTTTTTTATTTTTCTTCTTTTGTATAAAACACAATTTCAATTTCAATTGATTTAGCAGATGTCAGTATTATAAATGCATTAGTTTGTATTATTTTTTATTCTTCTTTATTTTTAATTATATTTCCATAAGATTATTCTCTTGGTCTCCATTAAAGAGATAAAGATCTAGCATGAAAATGCATTTATTCTAATGAATACTCTTTTTAGCACCTTTCAAAAAAAAAAAAGGCGCAACTATTTTGGAATTCAAAACACAGCCAGTTTCCAATACTCTTTTTGGGTATAAAAGCCACGCGTTCATCGTTGTAAGGCATCAGTTACAGTTTCAATTAAGAACTTTGCAAATTACAGAAACGTGCTAATTTTCGCAAATATTTTTAGAAATTTGAAATGGGAAAGGTAAACGCTATACAATGAATTCTAAACATAAGATTTCATTCATGAAGAAGAGAAAGTTTAAATTTATTTTGAATTGAATTTATTTCTTAACAGTTCTCGCTAATTATCGTTTTCATCCTTGTGGCAATGATTTGTCGCAGCTTGGCAGGACCAGTTGAAGTGGTAAGCTTAGATTTATAAATATTTTTATAAGTGCTGTATGAGCAGAATGAGCTAGAAGGATCATCATAATATAATCGCGGTTCGAGAATAAGTGTTGCCGGAATACCTAGCAAACTGGTGTTATATGAATATGACTTATTCCCCCTTTGCAAGGGTCCATATTTGTAATTACTTGTTCTAGTATTGCTAAGGCAAGATCAAGATCTCACAAAACAATCAAAGAAGTTTTTTGAAGTAAACTTAAGAATATTTAAACTATCTCCAGAAGGGCCTTTAACCTTGCCCCGCGGATATCGTCAGCTCTTATGAAAACCTAAGATTTAATGAGAATATTGTTCGCCACTAGACTAGGTCCAACAACCCAATACATTGCCATAGAAAGTTTATTGTTTTTAGGCAACGACAAAATGGCAATCATATCATTCTAGAACTTGCTACAGTAGTGATCTGCTTAGCTGCAGTTTGACAGCAACTTTAAATAACAAATAACAACTTTAAATAACAAATATGAAACAATTTAATCACTTTCTTTATTCCAGGAAAAGGCTTCTGATGATTTAAAAACTTCAGAAACGTATGGTTATGGTTACTACGAACCCAACCTGTACCCGGCACCTTTGGTATCGCACACTGTACCTTTAGCCACTACATCGGTGGTGGCTACACCATTGGCTACTGCACCAGCCATAAGCTCAGCTTCAGCGGGTTATGCACGTTCTGGTTATGGCTATGGCAGTGGATATAAATATGGCAGCGGTTACGGTTACGGCAATCGTTGGGGTTATGGCGGTAATGCCGGAGTAAATGAATTTTATCGCCGTCATCCAGTCTATGTTGCTTGGGGTTAAAGACCTTAATAATTGAGATACTGATTACGATTTATATTTTTAAAAACCATTCTATGTGCCATTTTGTTTTAAATCCAAAATTATTTGTTTATTTTCTCTTAATCTTTTGAAAATTTGTGTTTTTTTATATTAATTTGGTTGATAGTTGAATAAAGTCTACAATGCATAAAATAATTAAATTTCATTCTTTCTGTTGTAGTTTGTTGATTTGATGGTGATTCATATAAATATGTTATCTTGATTGCCGTCTTTTTAAATGGCTTTTGATCATAAAATACACGTCAGTCGCTATTCAAGTGCTAAGAACAGTGTGCAATTCGTCTTTCCGCAATAAATTTTGAACCATTTTTGTCTTAAAATTCACGTGTTGTGACAGCCATTAAAAATTTATGATGAAATTTCATTGAAAACAAAAAAGAAGAGAAAAAAAAGAAAACAACAATAGATGAATACACTAAGGGCCACGGAGTTGTGTAATGTAATCTATGAAGCACTATGAAGCACTTTGAATGTGGTGAATATTGGAGATATAAGTACCATTAGAAGAATTAGAAGGATAGTTTGAAATTCTTAAGGTTTACTTACGTATTTGCGTAGGTCTACTTAAGTATTTCCTTAAGTCTAGTTAAGTATTTCCTTAAATATTAAGGTAGAACTCCTGCAAGGTAGAACTCCTGGCTGATGTTTCTCAGTCACGTCAATAGTTTTATGAAGTTCTGTCAATAAATTCTGTCTTTTGAACTATGAAGCACAATGGCAGTATTACAAGGATAGTTTAAAATTCTTAAGGTTTACTTAAGTATTTGCTTAGTCTACTTAAGAATTTGCCTAAGTTTGCCTAAGTTGAATTGGTTCCTACATGGTAGAGCTGCTGGTTAAGGTCTCTCAGTCACGCCAATAGTTTTAAGAAGTTCTGTCTCCTCTTCTTCCTCGCCGTTACAGTTTCCTTTGCTAATGAGCGCATACCAGGCAGACACATTCGACATTTTTGTTTTAATGTTACCTTCAAAATCCCCCTATTAAGAAACGTTATATGGATAACCACCGAATGTCTCACTATCTCTTTCAGAAACACCAAAAATTTTAAGACAATCGTAGGTGAGGTGCATACTTTCTCTATGGATTTAATGAACACTTTATTGTAGTTAAATAAGCGTGCATCTGACATGATCACAGGGTTCTCACAGCGGCAGGCTTTATAGCCATTATATGAATTGGAATTCTGCTGCAGTAATCGGCTATCGAACGATACAATCTACATCCGACTTTCTAGTGTGATTTGGACTCGACAGTAAAAACTTGAATGCTGTACTTTGGACAGTGTAAACCATTCGTTACGAACTAGAAATGTGGTCAGATTTGTACATGATCTTAGCTTCCAAGATGTTGTAAAGCTCAGTTTTTTTTTTTGTGTTCGTGTTCGCAGCCACTTTTTTTGTCAATATGTGTGCTAGTGATTGCTTAAGTATTTGAAAAAGTTTGCTTATGTTTCATCATTTCAATTAATCATTCACATAAGTTTTTGCTTAAGTATATCCTGAAGTTTAGTTAAGTATTTGATTAAGTCTTTGCTTCATGAACTTTGATGATGAATGAAATGCTTTCTGACTGCCCTATTAGTCCATAAAGTTTTTATATTAAAAGGGGTTCATGGGTTAATTATTTTGTTACACATTTGTTCTGTCTCGTTACACTGTAAGCTATTAGTTGAACTTGAGACGACGTAAAACGTTTCTATTTAAAATAAAAACCTATTTGCTGAAATCTTAATAGAGTTTGTATTATGGATTTAAATTTATTGACAAAATATTGACAAAAAACCAAAAAAAAAAAAAAGAAAAGTTTCTCAAATACTTCTATTTCGCATAAGTTTTTATACAAACTTTTTTTGGTTGTAATTTTGTTAAGTAACTTTATTTCTTTTAAACATTTAAATAAGTGAGCGCTTATGTATGTATTTACCAACAATAATAATAAAATATTTTTTAATTATTTAATCAAAACGCTCGGTTTGCAAACATGTAAAGCGTTACAAATTTTAAATGATGAATGAATGAACGAAATCGCCAAATGAACTCTGGGTTCAATTAATAGGAAAAAGAAGCAGCCAAAAAAAAAAAAAAATCTGCTGAGACTCTTTCTGTTGTTTTTGTTGTTTCTTCTTTTTTTTTTTATTGTAAGTGTTATATTTTAATGATTTAACTTGACCCCAACATTACTATTACATATGCCTGCCTTTCTTAACTCCATGTCCCAGCAAACATTTTTGAGAGATCATTTCCTATGTGCTCAATTAAGCGTTATCGATTGTTATTTGATTTACTGCTCTAAACTGTATTAGCCTGGCTCGGAGTGATTTCAGTGCATACATACATACATAATTGGTCATTATAACTCTTCAGTCAAGATTACGGCCTAGCTTCTCACACCACCCATGTTGTGTGGGTGGCGGCGGGACCTACAATTAAAAGTCGACTCCGAACGACAGATTTTTGAGAAACTTTTAATGGAAATTTTTTATTTGCTCACAGAGTTTTTGCCAGTAATCTGCTGAGAGGAAGTCGCTGAAGAAATATTTTCTCATATTTAATGTCTGACCTGACCTCACGTCTAATAAGCCAACACACTCTCCCATTAACTTTCAACAAAATCCTACCAAAGTAAGCTAAACTCTAGTCTGTTATAACTATGTATGTATGCTATTGTAAGATTAAACCTCAGCTTATGACAAATTAACGCCAAATTTTATAGTGCCTTGGTAAAGGTTTGCTGGGTTTGGAGATAGTTTTAGTGAAGATGACGAAGCTTATCATAAATATGGCTGTACATACGTTTAAAATGTGTGTGTGTGTGTGTGTGTGCGACTATATGAAGTGTTTAAAGTACAAACAACAATTATTTTTAAGAGCAGCAAAAGGCGGACGGACAAAGTATAAAAACGAGCGAAAAAAACAATAAAAATTAAAACAAAAAACAAAAAAAAAGATTGAAATTAAAACTTTGTTTTAATATTTTTTACTTTTTTTTTATTACATTTCGTTGGAGTTATTTTTTCATAACTTCATGATGTCTAAAAAGAAAACAGCAACAACAACAACAATTATACTCGTAGTGTCTTTTTTTTATGGCTTCCAGTAATCTTGAGGATGATGTTGTATTGCCACTGTGATCATTTTATAAAGAACACAATTAAAGCGTTAAAGCGGCACTTTGAACTCTAACGGCTACCTTAGAATGCCCAACTGTAGATACGTAATACCCTGTATTATCTTTGTTGATAAAACCTGGCACGGGACAATAACAACTCTTATTGAATTGGTGGACTTTCCTTATTAATTAAACGCAAGTAAACACTGTTGACGTATGCATTAGTTTTAGACCCACAAGTGAAATTTGCGGAAAAAAGATAAACTCCAGAAATAGTTTCTTAATAAACATTTTGGAAAAAGATAAAAAAAAAGTATGTTAATTATTCTATAGAAAGTGTGGAGAATTTAAAAATATTCTCAGAAGCACTTTAAAAAAATGAATTAATGAATGCATGAATGAATTACAATGAGCACTTCACTCAGTCAGAGAGGATCAATTTCCATAAACTCTCTTTAGGCGCAATTTATTAATATTTTAATCTTGAAGTTGCAGCAATTGATGATCGTGCCACATGCCACTTGAATTGCTTCTTGTGTGGCAAGAAGCCATCGCTCACTGTTCAGTCTATTATTGCAGGTCATTGTGTATGATATGATCCAGATGACATTTAAGAGGCGGTTCAAATTAGAAGAAGGTCTCTATATGACTCTACACCCTAATGTTCTTTATGTCTGTTTCTGGTTTCAATATGAATAGCAAACTCGCATCTTGTTAGCAACTCCGTTCAGACTTTCACGAATGGTTCGGAGATTTAAGGAGCTGTGGTTGATACAAATCTGTTCAGAGTAGGCAGGTATAGCTGAATCGGTAAGGTTTAATGGACGATTCGAGTGTCTCCAAGATAGAAGTGTGGGTTTTAGGATCTGTGGTATGCATTATTAAGAAGGAAAATATCTATGGAAAGGATATTGGCTTACTTTATGATAGCCGGGCGCTGTTCAAACAGTAAGTGCTAACGTGATGACTTCCAGGACGGCTTATAGCCACCGAGAATCCTACAATAAAAAGGCAGAGCGTTACGAGATTTACATCATATAACGTAATGGCTTCTAAGGCGGCTTATGGCCACCGAAAGTCTTACAATGGAAAGGTAAAGTGTTACGAAATTCACATCATATAGATACCGCGCCATAAACATCGGTATTCCGAAACATTCACGATATTTCTGGTGAGTATTTACAGTAGGAATCTCTTTAAAAACCTGCCAGCTTGTAAATTAACAATGCATTTATGGATGCTATCAAGGTCGAGTGGCTTACAAGGTTGAATGGAGTACACTCAGTAAGATAAGTGAAGTTATCACAGGTCATTGTATTAAAGGCATTCATGCGAGAAGTTAAGGTCTTGAACGTATGTCAAGTGATTTATTTAACAGCTACTGTTGCTCACTGTCTGTCAGCGTTAGGTTAGAGGACGTGTACTTGTCGGTTAAGACAAGTAAAGTACCCAGAGGTCGAAATTTACCCATTGTCAGCATTATGTCGGAGAAGTTTTCTTATTATGCCGACGATTGCACACTTATCTGCCAAGAAAACACATTAGGAGTCTAAATGGCTTCATCAGAAGTTTGGAAAGTTTCTGGAACTAAAGTTAATTAAGAACTGTAATATCATACTACGGCATATACATATAGTCAACGTGGGTCTATCTCATGTTCTAGGGTTGACCTATCTAAAGAGATGATATCACATGTTTCCGCGTATAGAGGACGGGGATAAACCACCGAATGGAAATGCGTTGAAGAAGCTTTTCGTATTATGGAATGACGATACAGAGAGAGAGAGAGAGAGAGAGAAGATGTTAACGATATACTTACAGTTTGCAACAAAAGTTTCCTATGGGATGTTTTGCACATTAAATTATTATTAACTTCAAGTAATGTTTAGTTTTCGCGTGACAGTAGAAGAAACGCCCCAAATTGTAAAAGAAAAATGGACAGTTCATGGCTTTAGCTTTGAGCAGTACACTTGGCTTAGGTAAAATGAGTAATAGTTAGTGGTGATTGATGGTTTGGTTTTGGCGATCTGAGCTTTTTCCTGTTGTCAAAAAGAGAATCGTTGAAAGTGTAACCTAATTTGTTTTCTTTCTAAACACGACCTTTGATGCGTCTATGTGAATTTAGATATTATCGAAACGAGGCTAATAGGGACGATTGATGAGGCGATTAGTGTGAATAATGCCTAGTTGAGAATGGTGATGATGTTCCACTTAGATTAGCCATCATTAAGAGTGTTGTGTTTGTGTGTTTATTTTTAGCTAAAGTCTGCATATCGATCAAAATGCTGTAATTTATCGATAATTATAACGTCAATAAAACCTGTTCATTGATTGGTGGCCCATATTTTATTATGTATATTATTAAACTGCGTATTTTGTTCGGTTAATTATTTTAATATTTTAATTTATGTGATCTTTAAATATTTCAAAATATTAGTGACCCATTAGATTTTGTTTTTGTTGTTTCTTGAATTAAAACAAAAACCAAATAAAATATCGATATCGTTAATGAATTATTATATTTACTCCTCCTTAATGGTGTTTTAGACTGTGTCTGGGTAAAAAATGGTTAAATAAAAATGTCAATTTCATTAAATAAGCATTTCATTTTGAAGCTTTTTAAATAATATTTTAAATAAAAAATGTTTTGTTTTTGTTTTTATTTTTGTTTATGGGATTTATTAAATAAATTTTAAATAATAATTTTTGTGTGATTTTTTTTTTCAAACATTACATACATATTTGTTTTGTACTGTTTTCTTAAATTATTTCGGATGTTTTTTTGTTTACTTTTTCTTATTTTATACGAGACTAAGTAGTTGTAAAACTATTGGGCTTGAGCCTGCTTGCCACGTCCTTGTTTACGGCTGTGATGCTTGTTGTGGGACCTTTGGCCATTATGTTTGGGTTTTGTTTGACTCTTACGGGATCTACCAGTGTGGCTGTCTGAGTTGTGTTCTGATTTAGAACGCTTCTTATTTTTGCCATGATGATTATTACGGTGTTTACGTCCCGATTCGGCCGGCTTGGCTACAGGAGTCTGTTCATTGGCAGCCGCGGCAGTTGGTGTTTTAATGTCAGCAAGCTCTTCGTCTTTTTGTAGCGGCTCTACTTTAGCAACGTCGCCGTGTTTCTTGTGTTCTTCATGGCCACTTTTCAAAAGTTTACCTTGATGTTTGTGTTGTTTTTCGGCATTAATGGCCGAGGCCAATAGGCATAGACATAAAGATACGAGGACTATCTATAAAAATAATATAAAAAAAAGAATTTTTTAATAACATTTTATTTGTTTTCATTTAAAAGAATTGATTAAACGAATAATAAATATCTGTCCCCCAAAAAATTAAAAAAGAGTGCTTTAGGGAACCCAAAGCCAAAGTCTATGATAAGATAAACATATTGTTGGTTGCCATTAATAATTAAATCGTTTCGTATTTTAGGTTGATAAAAAAACAATGTTTATCAATACATTTCTTTGAAACATTTGGCCCAAGCCCGTTGTTATCATCGTTCGTATTATTTATTGTTTATTTTTAAAATTTCCGATAAAAAAAAAGAATTTTTTCTTTTCCTTTTGTGTTAAGTTCAGTAATACATTGGCTTCAATTTTCTTGTACAACTTCCTTTATAAACTGATTACACTTACTGTTTTCATATTTATTTTTAATATTTTTACAATTAAAACAGTTTAACAGATTAAACAACAAACACTCAAAATTAAATTATAATTCCCGTTTAGTTTATACAAAATATACAAAAATTATCGCGTTCCCCTTTGCGTATGCGTTGTTAACTTGACGCTGTTTGCTGGTGTACTAAATTTGTAAACCCTTTGGTTAATGCTTTTTATGTTTTATCTTTCAGCTTTCCATTCCTTTTCATGCCGCCATATTCCCTGCAGTCGTTTCAATTATTGTGTTTCATTTCATCGTTCGCCTTAATACGTTTCCAATTTTAATTTCGTGTGTATTTTTTGTATTGCGCTTGAAATTTGTTGGTTTGGCTCCGGGTTGTGTGCTCTTTTATGTCCACCATTGTTGTTGCCATTATAGCTGTTACATTGCAAGATAACAGTACATATTCAAATATTTATTTATTGTTGTTGTTTTATTGGAATTTCGTTTATTTATTTATTGTTTTATCACTGAACAATATTTTTTTCGTCTTTAACCAGAAATAATTTTTTGTTTCTCAGATTTTTTTCTTTTGAAATTATCATTTTTGTTGTTGTTGTCATTTTATTTTCCCCTCTAAAAAAAATAGTTAATTTTTTGGTTTTACTACTAAAGCACCAATGCAACAACAACAACACTAATCACTTTTTAGTTCAGTGCTGCAACAAAGTTCAGTCTGTCACTCAGTTAATAAATGCAAAGTTTGATCACTGTGTTTTGAAATTACAGTGTTGAGCAAAATAGTTTCAACATTTCAACCTAAATCATATAAATAAAATAATTAAAAAACACAGAGTTTTTTCTTGTTTACGGGTACGAAAGGAACTTTAAACTAGAGGGTCTACACAGCCACGTTTGTCATGATTGCCAGTGTGGCAGAAATTGTCACATATGGGGTTCGAAGAAACTAACTGTTTGGGAGGTGTTGTTGAGCCATTTTTTTAATTGGTAATGATCTAGAATTCTGATCTCTTTTAGCTGGAAGCTGTTTATGAGTTTACAAATACTCCATCTTATGGGAAAATTCCAGAAGACGAATTTCATACGATTTGTCGCTAGTAGACATTTTCTTGTGGGCCATGACCGTGTTTATCAGACGATATCACACCATACCGGCCGAAAAACATGAAAAAGTTGTTGTACATCAGGATCGACTGATCATCCGAAGGATGGTCAATTATTTTATGTGGCATATATTATTGGCTAAAAGTAAAGGACCCGCCCTTTTAAGGCGAATGAATTCCATCACTATTTGTATATTATACCCTGTAGTACTGATTTATGCCCCCCACTGTACGTTGATGATAATACATGTAAATATTGTAACAGCAATCATCCTCTAAACAAAAAAGATGTGTACTCGTGGGACTGTCAATTTCTATAAATGAATCAGTTTTTGGCTCCCATCAGGTTTATTTATTTATTTGTTTATTCTTTCTTTACCCATGTCCAGGATTAGCCCTTAAAGGATTAAATAAAGTTATCAATTGTTACGTTATCTTTACGAAATCATCAACAATACACGTTCTTTGTAAACAAACAAAAAAAGATGACATCGACCGTATCATTGCAGTGTAGAAAAATTTAGTAGTTTTTTAGTACTTTTTTATACCGTAGTCCTCCACCAAGTACTTTTTTTCATCAAATTCGTTTTTGTTCGTTCGAAAAATAAATAAATATTTTAATAAATAATTCACACATTCTTTTTCCGTTTACGCATTCATTTAAGTAGAAGTAAAGCACCATTTGTTTAATGTACTTATGTGGTCTGTCAGTCTAATAAGAAGTTACCGGACGCCACGTTATTTAGACGCCACTGTTCAAATCCCAGGTCAGACAAAATGAAAATCATGATGGCTTCGTTATGGTAAGAAGAAAGAAAAGAAGAAAAAATTGCTTGAAAAAATAGGCCCGGAAACGAAACGAGAACAAAAAAAAAAACAGGTGGTAAAAAAAAATGGCTAGAAAAAATATGCCCGGAAACGGAAACGAAAACAAAAGAAAAACAGTTGGAGAAAAAAGCAGGTGGGAAAAAGAAAAAAAGGGTTGCCACAAAATAGGCTCGGAAAACGAGAAAAAAGAAAAAAAAAAATTGAATTTTTTTTGAGTTGGTGAATTTTGTAGGTGTGGTGAGTTTTTTACAAAAGGTGGTGAATTTATCCGGTGTGGTGAATAAAATCGAAACTCACCAAAGTGCCGTTATTCGAAATGAGTACTGTATTACTATAAATAAATGTACTGTATATCGTGATTTGGACGGCTCTTGTCTAGAATAAGTAATTTTCACATCTATTAGTGGGGGCATTCACCGATTTAATATTATTTATTTAAGGGCCTAAAAGTTGGCTACACATAATGTTTGTTTGTAACTGAGTTTTATACAGTTTTATTCAAATAATGAATTCCTTGACATTTATTTAATTACGTTCTAATAAATCGTGGTAATTAAATAAACCTTTGCTCTTACAATGATCCCCACTCTTAGGATCAACAAATCCGTAATATTTTGAATAAAATATAGATCTTTCCGCAATACTATTACTTTAGATATGAACAGATTCAAATCCTGTGGCTAAATCCTAAGATAGGATGGATCCACGTTTTCTACACGGATACGAAACGGCAACTGGCACCCAGACGAATAGATGAATCGATATGAAATGAAAAAACGAAGAATATCTGTTTAGAACTATTTTATCTAACAAACAAAGATGTCGATTCCGCACTACCCTCTTTGTATAATCTAATTCTCCATAGGTGGGGAAAGAAAATACTTTATTTGTAGCGCACTCATATACATAGGTAAATAAACATTGAACTGAGCACGGGATGATATCTATTGAGAATATATATCTCAATTTCTTGGCCTTTGTTTCGTGATACTCTTTAACTGACTCATATTGAATTCTATTATCTTCGGTTCATAATCAATTAAATTTCGCAAAGCATTTTAAAACCGAATTTTGGACTTGGGTATACTTGAATTTATACTTTGTCTTTCGATTGCTTTGTTTAAAAATTGGTTGGGAGTACATACGCTTAATGTAGGATGTGTAGTAATGTCGGAGGAGGGGTTGGAGTTTGTTGACTATATTCTGTGCCTCTGCTTTAAAGTGATAAAGATGTAGACCCAGGATTTTTGATAGGCGTTTCTTCAATTACTTTAATGAGTTAGTCTCTGCTGGGATAAACTTGGCAGACAGCTAGCAATCTCAGAATTATTATCGAGATATTGAGCTAATTACGTTACAAAAAAATTCATGCTCCTATTGCTACCTTCGTGGGTTGGGAAGCTTGTTCTCTAAGAATTATAATTGATAACGTGCTAATGTTACAGGTGGACTCTTACTCAAACAACATCAACAATAGTATGGTAATGCACTGATTAAACTACATAGGTTTTAACCTGCTAAAGAGAAATCCAATGAATTCAAAGTCTTTATACTAGTCATCCTTGAGTACCGAGCAAGCTATACAATATCAGGCTTGAACTGACTGATTGAGAGATTCTAACTAGTCTGTCTGTGTACAAGCAATTTAGATCAAGTCGCCGTGGCATAGTAGGTAGTGTGTTGGCTTATTAGACGTGATGCCTCGATTCAAAACCCAGGCCAGGTATGTCCTACTAAACGAATTATGACAAAATATTTCCTCTGCAACTTCCTTTCAGCAGAATTCTGGCAAAAACTTTGAGAGTAAATAAAATTATCATGAAAAGTTCCACCACTCGTGTATAAAAATTAACGCACTCAACATAAGTGCTGTTAGAAACTCGGATGTAATCCTGGCTAAAGGGTTGTAATGACCAGACTATTTTCCAGACAGTTTCATATTTAAAATACAGGGTGCAAAAAAACTTTCGGAACTCAATGAAATCAAATTGTACAATGGTATGGAAAGGAGGTTATCAAGCCAACCTAGTTCCTAACTACGTCCATCAAGTTATTCTTGAAGGCACTTTAAAAGAACATCCTCCAGCTGACTGTAAAACATTTCTAATGACAATGAAACTGTTTTGATTTTCTAAGCCTATTGGTGTTCGTGACTGTGATTCTTGTAACATTTATTTATTTATTTATTATAATTTACATAGCACAACAAGATATGAATCTTATAATTGACAGTGCTATGTTAAGAATCATTAAGATTTAAAAATTAATAGTGAAACAAAAATACATTAAACAATACATACATAATTGGCCATTACAACCCTTCAGTCAGGATTACGACCTAGCTTCTCACACCACTTATGTTGTGTGCATTAATTTTATACATGAGTGGCGGGACCTACGGTTTAAAGTCGACTCCGAACGACAGATTTTTGAGAAGCTTTTCATGGCAATTTTTACTCTCAGAGTCTTTGCCAGAAATCTGCTGAGAGGAAGTCGCCGAAGAAATATTTTTCGTTTTGATGTCTGACCTGGGACAACAATAAAAAGAAAAACAATATAAAGAAAAAAAAAATATAATATAAAGAAATTAAAAAATTAAAAAAGTAAGTAAGTAAATAAGTGAATCGAAAATATTAAAAATAAAATATTAAAAAGTTATTATAAAAGAATATTAAAGTTAAAAAAGTTACCATTTACAAAAATTAGTATAAAAAAACTGGGAATAAAAATATATCCTATATATAGACCTAAAAATAAATCACAAATAGTAAAAAATTTTACTCATGAAAATAATTTGAATAACTCCTTCTTGAACGCGTTTTGCATTGCCTAGATTCTGGATGTAATTTGGTAGGGAATTCCAAAGACTAGTGGTGTGTATAAGAAACTGTCTCTGAGATAAAAGAGTCCTAAATCTTTGCTGAATAATGTCCCTACCGCGGTAGGATCTAGCACATTTAATTCGACAAAATAAATATTCCGGCCGTCCCGTGTAAATTATCTTATGAAGTAGAATAATGCATCTAATTTTCAGGAGATTATCAAATTTTACATTAAGAATCCGGCAAGCCAAATGGGAAATGTGATCACGACGCCCCTTCTGAAAGACATATCTAGCTATGTTATTGAACGCCAAGTTAAGTCTACGTTTATCATCACAATCGCAGTTTGCGAAAATTTCACACCCATACAAAAGTACCGGAATTAAGTAAGTTCTGGCAAGTTGCATACGAATGACAAAAGGAGTCGAATCAATAACAGTCCACAAGTTCCTAAGCATACTATAAATTCTACCTACAACTGCACCTATATGGTTAGACCACGATAAACTGCCATTAAAGACAATACCCAGATTTTTCGCAGATTTGACAAAGTCAATCATATTTCCCCTGATGCACTAATTCAGGTATGACAAATGATCTGACGGTTCTCGAAAGTATAATACATTTAGACTTGGAGGGATTGATGCAAAGACCATTGGCCGAGGCCCAGTTGTCAATCCTTACCAAATCACTATTAATATAGTCCAAACAAGAATCAATATTCTCCCTTGGAGTACTAGTATAAAGCTGCACATCATCAGCATACATATGAACATTACAGTGAATCAAGACATCCGGTAAATCATTTATATACATACAAAATAACAGAGGCCCAAGTATTGACCCCTGGGGAACACCTCTACTAATATTAAGTGGATTTGAGATATTACCATTAAGATGTACTTTTTGAAACCTATTCAGCAAATAAGAATAAATAAGATTACAGGCAGAATTTGAGAAATAAAAAAGCTTCCGGAGCTTTTTCAAAGAATTTCGTGATCGACTGTGTCAAAAGCCTTAGTGTGATCAAGCAGAACCAAAAACGCTACACTATTTTCATCTAGTTTCGACCTAATATCTTCGACAACATTTATAAGAGCTGTAGTACAACTTCTACCTTTCATAAATCCTGACTGACTGAGGGTAAAGTAATGGTGACTCTCCAAGTAATCAGTGATCTATCTGGCTATTATATTCTCCATTACCTTGGACAAAAAAGGGAGGATAGCAATTGGCCTGAACTCGTTGTTCGTTTTGGGAATGGGAATGATTTTGTCAGTTTCCAATGTTCTGGAAAAGTAGATTTAGTCAGAACAGTATTGAACAAGTGAGTAAAGTATGGTAAAAGTTTAAGAGTCAGAGCTTTCAAGAATGAAGGATTCTAATCATCAGAACCTACCGCGTTCGATTTTACCGCTGAAATACATTGAAATTGTTTTGAGTTTCAAATAAGCCTATCGGCATTCATTCAGCGGAAAATATTTTGATGCTCTAATGACGCCCAATTGATGTTGGTAGATGACATGTTAGCCAAGCTATTTCGGGATTTCTTTTGCAAGATCCTTTTGCCTGTTTATTGACAACATTTTGAACAGTGACACACAATGGTAGGGACTTATTGTTCAGTGAATTTTAAAATGAAAAACAATGTTTTTGTATTTTTTTTTCTTTTTATTTAAAATCTTTTTCTTTTTTTTTTGTTGTTATTGTATGTATAAAATATGTATAACAATAATAAAAATTCTTTTCTTTTTTTTACAACTATTAAACGTACATAGATTATAAAAAAAAAATTATTAAAAATTTTTTCAGTTTGTTTTTCACTTTGTTGTTGTTTTTATATACAATACATTATTAATATAAACAAACTATACAATATTAGACAACAAAAACATAAAACAATAAAAACATTACTTAAATACTAAATTAATTAATTATTGATAAATTTTCAGTTTGTTTTTGTTTTCTTTTTTTTCGCTTTTAGATAAAATTAAATTAAAAAAAATGATAGATTTTTTTTGCCGAATGAAGAAAAGGGATGATAATAGTGTGTTAAAAAATAATAATAAAAAAACAGAAAAATAAGCAAAAAATAATAATAAAATTAAAAAACAAAATACAAATAAAAATAGGAGTTAATTCGCACGTTGTGAGAATAACAAAACCTGTACAAATATTTTTTAAATTAATTTCAAAAAAGAGGATTTAATTTTCTGTTGCTGTTTTAAAATCCATGTTTTTTTGTTTTTTTCTTCTTTTTTTAAATTTAAATTTACAATTAAAAAATAAAAATTAAGGCAAATATATGTAAATGGAAATTTCATTTAGACACGACGTCTACGTTGATCCTGGATCTGTTGTTTTCGCACTTGCTGTTGTTTATACACGAACAGGGGACGGAAGAGGATGGCACGTTTGCTGCGTCGTTCATTATTCAAGAAAGTACGTGGAGCGGCAACAGCTTCGCGACGACTGCGTACATAGGGACGGAACAATTGATTTTTATCCGAATCGTGTCTATATAAGGTACTCAAGAAATCGAAATAGGGACGAGATCTTAGGCTATCGGGCTGTCTAAGTGGTGAGTTATAGCTTAAGACAGCGGGCACTTCAGCTTCTTCGTTGGCGAATTGGAATTGTTGTTGACACCAAGCCAAGGCCAAAAGCATAGAGAAGATTATAAATGTCTGTAAAGAAAGAAATGAAAGATTGATTAACTAATCGGCTTTTTTTTTTCTTTTTAATAAAAATTCACGTGCTTTTCTTCTTCTTGATTAATTATTAATTATTATCGAATCAAAGAAACAAGCAAAAAACCAAAGCAAATCAAAGGTGTGAACATTAAGAAGTTTTAGCATAAAATTTTATAAACAAAAAAAAAAAACAAAAAGAATACAAAAGATTTTTAAATTCTATGACGTCACTTATGCAAATTAAATCCCATAGAAAAATATGTCTGATAAAAATAGCTCATGAATATTATTTTCTTTTGTTTCTAAAACTGGCTTTTTTTCCTATTACTTTAAAACATATTAAAAGCTTAACTTTTTTTATAATCTTTAAGCAGGAAGTTGTTACTTTTATATTCGTTCGTGTCTATTTTATCGTTTCTTACTAAATCTTTCTAAACATGACGCCAGAACATATGTTTTCGGGATTCCCACACCCACATATCATATTTCCAATATCGTTTCCATATTCACTCTTAATGATTTTTCTTTTAAAAATCTTTATAATTATACTGTTTAACCATCGTATTATTTTGTTTTTAATCTTTTAATTTCATTTAATTATTGGCTTTATTTACTAATTAATTCAAATGCATGCAGTCAGTCAGTCAGCCAGCCAGCCATCATTAGTGAATGATGATAATCATAATGGACTGTGTTGGCTTATCTAGTATATCTCTACATGGTACACTGTGCTTACTGGCTGATAATGTTGCATTCAAACGTTGTTGTATTTAATTAATGGACGTAATTCGTGCTTCAATCAAACATGATTTATGTTTTTCAAAAATTATTATAATTTATTGTTGTTGTTGCTATTATTATTATTATTTTATTAAATAATTTATTAAAAATGCTGTTTATATACATACTACCTTGCTTACGTAAATGCTTTGAATTTTTAATTTCTGTTATTTTCCAATGTCTCATCTTCTTCATATTTTTTCTTTTTATAGAGAAAGACTAAATAAGGAGTTCTTAGAAGAAGACTATTCAATAATCCCGGGTATAAGTTCTTTGGAAATACTTGTTATACTTGTTATAAAGGCAAGTGAAGTGTCTTAAGCTTATTAGAATGGTGAAAATTTACGTAAAACTTATTAACCTTATGTATATACAGACAGGGAATTATCATTGTCGCCATCAAACATCGCATGAAGTTTGAGGCGGTATGCAATAAACATTGGGAGGAGTACAATAGATCGCATTATCGCTGTACTGACGAAAATAATAGTAATTATACTAAGGGAACGAGTAGAGCAGGGAATTGTCATTGTTGCCACCGATCATCAAGCAAGTTTGAGGGAAGTATAATAGATCGCATGATCGCAAAACTGAGACACCACTTCATGGCAATAATACTAAGAAAAGTGCCACTAATTTTTTGATTTGGAATTCAGAAAATTGGTTGTAATAGTCACGATTATTTTAATATTTTGTTTGGCGAATCTTTTTTTTTCCCAAAACCCACTAATTTAATTACGCGTAACAGAGCAGACTAGTCGTTGTTGTCTTGCAGGTAGTGTGTTAGAAGTGAGGCCACGGTTCAAACCATAGTCAGTAAAAGGAAATTTGAAAAAATATTTCTTCGACGAAATCCTCTCAGCAGATTTCAAGAAAAAACTCTGAGAGTAAATAAAAAAATTGACATGAAAAAGTTTCTCAGATATCTATCGTTCGAAGTCGACTTTAAACTGTAAGTTTTGCCACTCATATATGAAAATAATGAGCACAATATAATAAAAAATAAAATATAATACAGTAAGACCCCGCTTGACGCAAGGGATAGGTACCAATAAGTTCCAGTGGTAAACGAAACAGAATTAAACGAGGCAATTTATAGCACGTATATATGTAAAGTCGCCATGGTCTAGCGGGTAGTGTGTTGGCTTATTAGACAAAAGGCCCGGGTTCGAGTCCCAGGTCAGACATCAAAACGAAAAATATTTCTTCAGCGACTTCTTCTCAGCAGATTTCTGGCAAAAACTCTGAGAGTAAAAATTGCCATGAAAAGCTTCTCAAAAATCTGTCATTCGGAGTCGACTTTAAACTGTAGGTCCCGCCACTCATGTATAAAATTAACGCACACAACATAAGTGGTGTGAGAAGCTAGGTCGTAATCCTGACTGAAGGGTTGTAATGACCAATTATGTATGTATGTATATATGTAAATACATTGCGGCATTACACTTTGATCTTAGCCATAAGGCCGAGAAGCGCTTCTTATTTAGACTTGTGTATTGTAGATAATAGAATTGTCGTCCATAGAGAGAACGAAACAACAAATTGCTTAAAAATATTGGATTATGATAGCGATCACTGTGCTCTTCAAATCCAAATTGTCAGAAATTTAGAAATGGACCCGTTTGGTTTCCTGTTGACAGATACTGAACCTATCTTTAATTTTAAGAAGACCAGATGGGATAAATTTGTCAGGGTCATTACGGACTTAATGAAAAGGGATCGTTTAATACCAAACGATAGAAATTTGACAAATGTTGAGATCGATTTTCATTTAGACAGAATTGGTAAATTATTATGGGAGGCAATTAACAAAACAGTACCCAAATATGAACACCAGAATAGTCTTCGTAACATCGTTACGCCAATTATCAAAAAACTACAATCGGAGAAAAGCAGACTTTTAACAACAATTAAGAAGCATAATAGACTGGAATGTGTTCTTCCCCTCAGTGAGCTTGCCTTCGCAAAAAATAGACTTAAACTTATAAGAAAATTACTACAGGATAATTTTATCATGGCTACCAATGAAGTCTTTAGACGGAAACTTATGAATATAAGCACTAATGATTCTTCTCACATGTTTTCTATGGTGAAAAGTCAATGGAGAAAACAGGAATCTGTAGAGTTACTAAAAATATCTCCCTGTGATATTGACTTGCTACAAAGTGCTAACATTGATCCTGCAACCTTGCAACAAGATAGAGATAATAAATACATTATTAGGAATAAGGAGAATATTCTTAATGTGACAGGACAATACTTAGAATCTGTATTTGCATCCAAAAACCTTGATTCAAATAACAACAACCATGTGGAAATCAATAATTATTTCTCCTCGTTTCTAGGTGTTAGAAACAGGCATGTAAATAACCAGATAACTGCAATTCAATTTAATGAAGGCACAAAGGCGAATGAGTTGAGTTCTTCCATGGCTAATGATAATTTTATCACACGCAATGACATTTCATACATATTTTCAAAACTAAGGCCAAAATTATCATCTGGTGTTGACAATATACCTAATATAATCTTAAAGAAAATCCCAAACATTCTGATTTCTGAGTATTTGACATTATTTAACAATATGATTAATAACGCATACTTTCCCAAATCATGGAAACTGGCGAAAATTGTTATAATTCCGAAAAAAGGGAAGGACAATACCAATCCAAAAAACTTCAGGGCCATTAGTTTGCTGCCAAATATAAGCAAAGTATTTGAAATATGCACTAATAATATGATTGTAAGGGAATGTGAAAAAATGAAAATTGTTTGTGAAAAACAATTTGGTTTTAAATTTAAGCACTCTACTGTACATGCCATAAATTTACTCGTTTCCAATGTTAATTGGAATTTAAACAAAGGATACTGCACCGGTGCTTGCCTTATAGATTTTGAAAAGGCGTTTGACAATATTTGGTTACCCGCCTTAATGTTCAAACTTTCGGGTTACAACTTTCCTATTCATTTAGTGCTTCTGATATATGAAATGTTGTCTGATAAGAGATTTGTTGTAAGCACAAAAACTATGATAAGTTCAAAGACATTTAAAATGGAAAACGGTCTTCAACAGGGAACAGTAAACGCTCCTATTTTATTTAGTTTGTATGTGCACGATCTCCTTACTAAAATTGAGAATATTATCGGTTTTGCTGACGATATAGTTATTTACCATTCAGGCAATAAAATAGAGGAAATTAACAAGAAGCTGCAAGACAATTATAATTTAGTGGAAAAATATGCCACTGATTGGAACATGCGAATTAATGTTGATAAATGTGAATCCATTCTTTTTCGCCCGCCTGTCGGCAAGTGTAACTACAACATCAGAACCAATTGGAGAAAATTCGAATTAAGATCTCATCTGATTAACAAGAAAATTCCTGTAAAGGACGTCGTAAAATACTTAGGTATTCATCTTGATAAGTTTTTATACTTCAACTCTCATATCAATACTCAATTGGAGAAAGCAAAAAAAGCGTTTCAGATCTATGGTAAAATATTTCATTCAAAATATGTGCAAAAGAATGTAAAGATCTTATTTTATAAAACATTGATTCGACCTATCATTACATACGGTTGTGCTATTTGGTTCAACATTTCGCCCTCGTATATGGAAAAAATTAGAAAGTTTGAAAGGAAATGTTTAAGAACTTGTACTTCACTCTACAAATCTCCTCAAAGCAACTACACTAAATTTATTTCTAATAAAAAACTATATTTATCTGCAAAAATCAACAGAATAGACAACTTTATTATTAAGTTGATAAGAAATCACATTTTAAAATGCATGGAATGTAAATCTAATAACTTAATATTTGCCCCATATTATACTGATGACTCATATATATCAAATACACTTACATCTGGTTATGTACCTCCTGAAGCGTTCATATATTTGGACAAACATGGCTTCATACAAAATAGAGACGGAATTCCAATATTCTACCATCTCTATAGAAGGGCTACAGATAAATCATTTAATACTTACATTATTAATAACAGTGAATTAAGATATGATATGAGTTATGCAGGATTAGACAATAAACAGCAGAATTTACACAAATACTGGTGGATTTCTAACTAAAAAGTTTTATTTTTTTTTTTGTTTTTAATAATTTTGACTATTTTATTTTATAATTAACAAAAGAGCAATGTTTTTTCAAACATTTTTCATTGCTAACCTATATATATATATATTGTAAATTTTTCTTACTATAAGTTAATTATATACTGTTAATAGTTCGGAAAATGAACGTAAAATGTATTATAAAATGCACTAGAGAGTTCGATTATGGACCTGTGTGTAAAAATAATAGAAATACTAAACGACTTGTTTATTTGTAGCTGGATCTATTTTTATTATTGAATGAATTAATAAATAAACATATTAAAAAAAAAAAAAAAAAAAAAAATACATTGCGGCATTTGGAAAATTTAGTTGGAATCCTTATTTTGAACAGACTAACAAAAGAGCGTTGCAAAAGATACATAAAATATACCGCCGCTATATAGTGCACCGCTTTTGGTTGGTGCATAGCCGTTTCATTTGTTCACATATGTACACCACAAGTATCAATATAGTGTGCGATTTAGAGGAATCCCAATGCTACCGCGTAATACTGAAACAGTGTTAAGCGGGGTCTTACTGTATCTATCTACTAGAGGCATAGGTTTAGATAGTCAATTAGAAAAAGGCACAGATTCCGTCACTCAATGTAAATGCATGGTTTTCTCTCGCCTTGGTGTAATCTCGTCCACTTATATGATTAATTCTTGCCCTTTGGAAGCTGTGCCTTCATATCTTGATTTAGGAGTATTATTGGATATTAAATTGTCTTTTATTGATCATATTAGTTTGATGATTGGCAAGGCTCGAGCTGTTCTTGGTTTTGTGAAAAGATGGGCTAGGGAATTCATTGATCCTTACATAACAAAACTACTGTACATTTCACTTGTTAGGCCTATTTTGGAGTACGCGTCTGTTATTTAGAATCCATACTATCGTTGTCATAGTGATTCAATCGAGTCTGTGCAGAGACAGTTTTTATTATTCTGTTTACGTGGCTTAGGATGGGATTACACCAATGGGCTTCCGTCGTATGAGGATAGATTAGCTTTGGTGAAACTTCCAACTCTGGAACGTAGAAGGTCTGTTTTAGGTGTTTGTTTTATTTTTAATCTGGTTAAAGGTGATATCGACTCTGAGTTTTTGCTTTCCAACCTGAAGATTTACACGGTACTATCGTCCTCTTTCCTTAAATGTTTATAGATCGAATTATGCATGTAATTTTCCTTTTCGGAGATTATGTAATGATTTTAATTCGCATTATAATTCTATAGATTTTAATTGTAGTGTTTGTAACATAAAACGTAGCTTGTATTCTCGCAGTAATTTATAAATTATCGTATAAAAACGTATTTTTGTTCTTGTCTTAGATAGTTCCGTTTTTTGTTTTTGTTACCTTGTTCAGCTTGTGATTAAGTTCTGTAGCTGTTTTTATGTTCTAGTTGCCATAGCTTTTCCCTTTCCCGCTACAGTCCGGACTGTGGTGTGTACGTGTCCCTACGGAATGGGGACGAGCCCTCCGCGGTCGGGTGAGGGTGGGTTAGTGTGTGGCCGGGGACGTTCATGTATAAAAAGAACGTACACAATGTTGTAATCCTGACTAAAGGGTTGTGATCACAAATTATGTTCGTATGCATGTACAAACCAGATATGTTGAAGGAAAATTTAACCAACTATACTCGCACTTGGATATTAGCAAACTACCAACCAGAGTACTAAGACACTTATTGTGGTGTATTTTACAATGCCATCCCATTCAACTTAATAAAATGAGACCCCTTAATATAACACTCTATATTATGATAAAAAATTTATTTATTCATTTATTAATTCCACTATTATAGTTTATGCACATCTTAAAACAATTTATCATTGAACATGAACATTTATTTGCCTTTAACTCTTCCCCTTTTGTTCAGCTGAATATGATTAAATGCAAGAATGACTGCAAATCTTATGGAAAAAGAAGACTCGTTTTATTAACATTCAAAACAATGTCTGAATTTATTAAAAAACATAAAAATCATGGGAGTTCCCATGTTCAAAATAAAGTTGACTTCTTCTTTTTTTTTTTTGCTTTAAATTCTTAACAAAAAAATAAAAAAAAAAATAATAAAAAAAAAATAAATAAACGATTAAAATATTTAAAATGTTTAAAACTTAAACTTTTGTTTAAAGAATTGTTTGTTTTTGGTTGAATGTTTGAGAAATAAATTAAGAAAAAACCTGTAAAAACATTAAGAAAAAAACGCAAAAAAAAATTGTTTAATAATCTTCGTTTGTCATTGTTGCTAATGGTTGTATTAGTTATTAATTTTTTTTTTTTTTTGTTTTTGTTTTTTGAATAAGATTAGAAGCAGATGAGAAAACCACTTTAGATACAAACATTTTTATCACTTTCAAAAAAACAACAAAACAAAAAAAAATTATATTTAAAAAAAAAACTAGTTAAAGTGCTTTAAACAATAAATACCCTTCACTACTTGATAATTTTAAATAAACACTTAAAAGTTATATAAAAACAAATTATTTTCTATAGAAACTTAAGCATTTTAAAGTGGAAGAATAGGAAGGAAGCAAGGGCAGCCCCATAAATAAAAACTCTATTCAAAAAGGTTTCACAAAAATCAACTTTAGCGACAATTGGGTTTTCAATTCGTATAGAATTATAAAGAGTTTGTCCATAAAAGGCGGGCTTTTTGACTGCTTTTTTTTAGTGGAAGAATAGAAGGGATGGCCAGCCTTAACTCTGTAATTGTATTTAAAAAGGTTTCTCAAAAACCAACTTTAGAGACAACTGTATTTTAATATGTATCGAATCTACAAAAAAAAAAATTCAACAAAGTGTCTATAAAAGGCCGGCTTTTTGACAATGATTTGACTGAAATCTAAGGCAGTTTGATATCCGGTATATAATTTATTTTTTTTTTATTGAAACTAACGGTTTTATATTATGTCATTAAAAAAAAAAAACAAACACTTGTTTATAGCTTAAATTAAATGCAGTCCAGATATCTCACTCTCTTCTTATATTTTTAATTTATTTCTCAAACACACTCTGAACAGGATGTTCTCTTTTTTGTTTCAAATTTTTTGCGCAAATTTGATACAATTTATATTGTATGCTGTTGTTGTTGTCGTTAATAATTGTTTAAATTAAATGCAAATTAAATAAAAAAAAGAATGTCTATAACATTAGCAATATTTATTTATTATTTACGGTTCTGTTGATATTTCAACAAACGTGTTTTCATTTTCAAAAACCGTATAAAAAAATGTTTTTCTTCTCAAAATTTAAAAATGAATTTTGATCTAAAATGAAATTTGACCAAAACAAAAAAAAAAAAAAAAAGAGTCTAAAAATGTTAATTTTGAATTCATCATAATGTCAACATTTACAAGGTCGTTTCACAGAAAAAAATACAATTTTTTTTTGTAGAGGCTTCAATATTGATATCTGTTTTTAATAGAACTGGATGGTTTGAAAATTGACTAGGTATACTATAGACTTATAAACCCATAAGGAAGTTCATAAAAAAAAAACTATTTTGTTTATTTTATTTTAAATCAATAAAACCGCAACACATTTAATTTGAATTTCATAGAAATTTTTAAAAGGTCATACAACTCTTATTTAAATAGTACACCCTACTTAATTATACACATAAAATAGCACACGCCATATTTAAATATTTAGAAAATGTCATGTTATGTTTGTTTTTTATTTTCCATATAAGTTTCAGTATTTGAAATCATTTTTAAGATCATCGATTAACTTAGTTTCCTCATTTAAGGGAGAAAAGTCCTAGGACATGTCAAGTTTTTGTGCAGATGAGAGAGCATACTTTAGTGTAACTTCCATATCGAATGAGAGCTTACGATATTAAGAGAAAATAAGAATAGAATTAGGCTTTCATTGTTTTTTGAAATCACTTTCATATCCTTCTAATGATTCCTCAAATCCTATTGCAAAAACAAATTACGAGAGACTGGAGACTGTGTCAATAAGCCCATTCAACTGTTCCCAACTGCTGATGCTGAGGTTTCAAGTATGCATCATGATAATTCATTTTCATAGAGGCGAGTCCTACTCTCAATCTGAATCTACAGGGTCCAGTTAATAGCCGCTTAATCAGACATTCCGATATAATTGGTCATTACAACCCTTCAGTCAATTTTTTTTTTGCATAAAATTTACAAATTATTTACAACACGTCTGTGTGTCTATCCATCTTATAAAGGTTAAAACGTTATAAATATGGATTAAACGTTAAGGCGATAATACAAAAAAAAAAAACAAAAACAAAATATTTTTTTTTGAGGTTGTTGTTGTTGTTCAAGTGATTGCGATTTTAAGCATGTTGGCGTTGTGGCGGTATGTTGTTTGCCGATATTTGCGGATTCAACAATAATTTTCTGCCGTTTGCTTTTTCAACAACCCTGATCCAATAAAACCAACACCTTTAATTTATTTATTTGTTTATTTGTTTTTTAATAATTATTTTTATTTTTTTTTTTTAATAAATTTTTTTTGGTGTGTTTTACATACATACTTTGCATCTTAAAGACTGCCGTGACTGTCTGTCTATCGTTCAGTTGGCAATGCGATTTATTTTACATTATTTTCGTATGCAAAATAAAAATTAAATTCACAAAATAAATATGAACGATATATTGCCTGATATCCGGCAATAATCGAAAATGAAAAAGGCAAATAAATTAATGTCATTGTGGTGTGTGTGCCTCTTTTATTTGCCTTTTGAAGTCTTTCCTGTTTGCCGACTTTAAGTTGGGTCAAGGATTTTAACTTGACTTTCATGTTAAACTTTTAAACTTGTATTGTAACTTATGCGGTGGGGCTCTTATGTCAGACAAGACAGTGTTGTCATTGTAGCGGTTTTTGGTTGTATTAATTGTGTATTTCCAAAAGATTAATTTCATTTAAAAATTAATTCAATAATAGAAGAATATTTCGAAATAAACAGCTTTTGTGGCTATAATTTTGATTGTTTTTTTTTTAAGTTAATTATGACAAGCAGTAAAGGAATAAAAATAAAATTTGAATACCCAGAGGCCATTAGAAAAATGGAATACGGCTTTCCAGAAAATAATTACCTCGAAACCTTGCTGCTTTCACAAATAGCACAGAGTTATGACATACAAAGTGAATGATAATCTCATGCTTCTCTACCTACAAGACACTTTCAAAGACCAACTAATAATCAGGGAACGAAAAAGTCTATTATAGCACTGGCAAGTTCTTCATCCCATCTACACTGGGATTATTAGCTAGGAATGCTTTAACGCTTCTGGGCTTATCTTGCGTTGTAGTCCACAAACCGTAGGAAATCATTTGCTTTGTAAACGCTTCACTGCAACCAAACTGGCAAACAATCGATTTCAGTTTTAGGTAAGATGGACCTGCAGAACATAACTGTAAGATATCCCTCTCATCATGCTCTGTGATTTTTCACTCCAATCTTATCGTTTCAATTACATTTTATTAACTAGCAAGGCTTTAACGTTTCTGGGCTTAACTTGTGACGTAGTCCCCAAACCATAGGAAATCATTTGTTTTGTAAACACCTCAGATTGGCTTTAACAGCTAATATCGAGGACTTTATTGTACCCCTACCAAGTTAAATAGAGTCAACTAGCCAACCAAAATAGGTTTCTAGTAAAAGGATGAATCGTCTAAATAAAGACGATTGGGCAACATATTGGTAATGGGTAATATGCAATGTCTCCTTCGAAGGACTTCTGAAGTGCAACAAATGGACTTAGGACTTGTTTAAGCACATCAAGCTTAATGGATTTAATTTATTTATACTTTCTTAAGGTGTTCAATGTACGTGAATGTATTTTTTTTTTCAGAGAAACCATAAACCCCTGTTAAGCTGACTTAGCAGGGAATATAGGCAATTTAAATAACTTATTAGTATGTCGTATAAACCATCAAAATTACTATCGTATTTTGTTGCCCTTTCAGTTCCTTTAAAGAATTTAGGACCTGTACCAAATATCTCCTCAATCATTTCTATGATTGCCTTTCAAATTTATTAAACAAGTTAGGCCTACTGTAAAAGGTTCTAGTATAATAGGGTTGCCATGTGTTTTGCCTAGTAACAATGCTCTTTTCGACGATGTAATTGT
Source organism: Sarcophaga peregrina (assembly GCA_014635995.1). NCBI lineage: Eukaryota > Metazoa > Arthropoda > Insecta > Diptera > Sarcophagidae > Sarcophaga > Sarcophaga peregrina. The sequence goes on from CM025793.1 coordinate 22,292,522, forward strand.
AAAGGCTGTAGTGGAGAGAAACTTTGCTTATTTAATTTAAATAAATGTTCTACGCCGTGATCTAGTAGGTAGTGTGTTAGCTTATTACACTTGAAGCCACGATTCAAGCCCCAGTTCAGACATCAAAACGAAAATATGAAAAATATTTCTACGGAAACTTGCTTTCAGCAGATTACTCGCAAAATTCTGAGAGTAAATAAAATTGTCATGAAAAGTTCCTCAAAAATCTGTCGACTTTAAACTATAGGCCCCGCCACTAATGTAAAATTAACACACACAGCATTAGTGGTGTGGGAAGCTATGTCGTGATCCTGACTAAAGGGTTGTAATGTTCAGCTATGTTTGTATGTATGCTATTGTTCAACAAAACTTTATAAAGTTTGATTCATTACATGATGCTCATGAAATTTTAAACATAAAATTCATAAATTTCAGAATTTAAAGCAAGGTTTCAGTTTTAATTATTTTTTTGCAGCATCATCAGCATCCTGTTGCATTATTATTCACTGTGCGACTCATTCACTACTACTAATGTTTTTCGTCAAATTTGAATTTTCCTTTTCTTTTAAAGTTTTTAAAATACTTTTTTGTATTATTTTTTTATTTTTATTTTATTTTTTTGAAATTAACAACTCACCTTTCCATTAACGGCTGTCATTTTGTGTTGATTTATTTGATTATTATGAATGGATGGGCAGATTTGAATTGACGACAACGAAAAAACTTAATTTATTCGCAAATGAATTGATCTCTAGGTAGGTGTATACGCAAAATGTCAAATATTTTTTCAAGTTATTAACACTTTCTTGTTGTTGATTAATATTTGCTTTTATTTATTAAATAAATAACAATTTTTTTTTTATTAAATTTTAATTATTATTTTTTAAATATTATTTTGTTTTTTTTTTAAATTTTTCTTGACACTGTTTGTTCTTTTTTTTTTGTGATTTTTCAATGATCCTTTAATAATGGATTTGTTGTTTTTTTTTTAATTCCAATTTTTTTTTTATTATAATCAGCACTTGGTTTTATTATATTTTTTTTTTATTTTATTTGTTTAGTTTTCTTGTGTTTTTAATTTCAATTTGGTTGTTTACTCTTTGAATTCTGTTACGTTACTGTCAATGAAATGAAATGACAAAATCACTTTTATATGAAGCGAACAAATTTACAAAAAGAAGAAAATGAAAAAAGATCGGCTTGATCGAGTTCAAATTAAATGCTGCTTTGTTTGTTTGTTTTTGTTATTGTTATTGGGTAGCATCTTTTTTTTTTCATTATCGTTTAGACCAGACCAGACCGGAGCAACAAAATACAAAAAAGAAAACAACAACATACAACAACAATGATCATTATCAGTGTGTATAACGTCAGAGCTCTCTAAAAGCAGCGCTGTCATGTTGAACTAACGCTATCGCATTTATTGTGGTTTCGCTATATAATTCGGTTTTTGGTAACATTCATCGGATGGTATATTATGGCCATAAACACCACCACCACAACCACAACCACAACCATCATCATCATCATTAATGTCTCATCCAAACGTGTTTACTTAGAACTTTAGGCCCGTTTCGAAACCAATACTGTAAACCAATGCGCTTGACTTCGTTTTTTGTTGTTTTTTTTCCTTTTTTTTTGTTAAATTTTTACAAATTTTTGCTGTGAAATATTTTCATGTTCATCATCACATCTGCGTTAGTTTAACTAATTTTTTTCGTGTGTATTTTTTAAATTATTTTAACGAATATTTATTGAATTCTATTCTAAAAAAAGAATTCCGATTTGAAAAGTTAATTTTTTTTTTTATTTTAAAATTTTGTTGAACTCTGTGCAAAAACCTCATTCGTTTCAATGACGCTTTTTTTTTCAAATAAAAAATAAAATAAAAATCAAAACATACAATTTATGCGTAAAATGCGGTTTTTTCATTTTAATGATGAGATTTTTTTTCCCATTATTAGTTCATGCTTTCGCAATTTCAATATTTAAGTTTTTTAATTTTAAGTTGTCGTCTAACTTATGGTTTTGTTTTTAAATTTTAAATTTCAGTTTCCATTCGAATTTTTCTGCCTATGCACCAAAGAGTGCAAAAATAATTTAAAATATTTAAATTGATACCAGATTGTGCAAGCTCATGAGGCTTCTTTCCGTTCCTGCGTTGTCCCAGTGTCTCTGGTGGTCTCCTTCAAAGTCTACTCTAGTCATCTGATGAATATCTGAAGATATACATACATAATTGGCCATTACAACCCTTCAGTCAGGATTACGACCTAGCTTCTCACACCACTTATGTTGTGTGCGTTAATTTTATACATGAGTGGCGGGACCTACAGTTTAAAGTCGACTCCGAAAGACAGATTTTTTTTTTGAGAAGCTTTTCATGGCAATTTTTACTCTCAGAGTCTTTGCCAGAAATCTGCTGAGAGGAAGTCGTCGAAGAAATATTTTTCGTTTTGATGTCTGACCTGGGATTCGAACCCGGGCCTTTTGTCTAATAAGCCAACACACTACCCACTAGACTACGGCGACTTGAATTAACTATTAGCCATAATATATCCTACTCCAGTAGGCAAAATATTTTACCTCCTTTGGAAGGTATCTGAAGATATGCCAATTTAAAATCCAATTTTTTCTATGAACCTCCAATTCAGTCGCTGTAGTCTGGTAGGTAGTGTGTTGGCTTATTAGATGTAAGGCCACGGTTCAAATCCCAATTCCGACATCAAAACGAAAATATGGAAAAAATATTTCTTCGGCGGCTTTCTCTGAGCAGATTTCTGGTAAAAACTAAGTAACTAAAATTGCCATGAAAAGTTTATTAAAAATACGTCGTTCGGAGTAGACTTTAAACTGTAGGTTCCGCCAATCATGTATGAAATTAACACACACAAATTCATTGGTGTGAGAAACTAGGTCGTAATCTTGACTGAAGTGTTGTAATAACTAATTATGTATGTTATGTAAGTAATCACGTAACACGCATTGTGGTTTCACATTCTATAAGAGAAAGCACTGATGCACATAAATAGAAGTACATTCGAGCTTCTGTAATTTGAATTTTCTATAAGTTGAAGCACAGCAACAGCATCTTGGAGAGAAATTCAATCAGGTTTTGCTTCTTTAACTTAAAGTTTCTATAAGTTGAAGTTTTTTTCTGGATAATGGTGATTCAATTTATAGAAGTTCGACTGTAGTCGATTGATAGTTCCATTAGCGATGTAAAGGATGGGGCGTCCAATATACTCAAACACTGTATTTTCTATTTTTTAATGTGGCTCTTAACGGACATGCATATTTCCTTAGTAAACAGTGTCTAAATGCCGACAACGTAATGGATGTGCCGACGATTGAGGAAAACTAGCTGTTTTGTCCTTCTGAGGTTAAGATTCGACTAGTTAAACAGATCTTCTTATTTATCCGAAAAGCGTTTGAAAAGCAGGGGAATTTATTCTTAATTTCAAACGTTATTACGACTAAGAGGACCCCAGTGTTAAGGTTATGTAAAGGGTTGTTTAATTTAAAACTCCTTCTGATAAACTTGTCCGCAACATAGTTTCCTTATTATGCCCTTTCAAGAAGTTTCTGCTTCTATAAGAGTTTGGAATAGATAATAACTCTCTCTGGTATTTGGATTTGATAGAGAATTGGATTGAATTCCCATTAGACTTTTTAGAGAGGGGATAATAGTGATAGGCTGAGTCTTATGTGAATTTAATCCCTAACCGTTGTGTTTGTTCTTCTTAGAAAAGATCCTAACATCTAAGGCACTTTTAGAACGTTTCGAGGTAGCTAACTCTAGATTGTTAATTCTTCCTACCACTTAAAAGCTGTTTTCCATTGGAGGATATAAATGTTCTCTTAAGTAGAGGATGATGTTGTTAAAGGTACTTTTATTTCGACTGTGGCAGATTACTAGATAGCTAAGGAATGAAACAAACCATTTGTCTCTTGTGTAAGGACGTTTTTAAAGAGGTTGCGTTTGAGGCGTTTCAGTGTTTTTGCCCTTTCTAAACACTGGGTATTTGGACAAGTTCAGGGCAGATTCTGTAAGTACTTAGAAATTTTTAATGCAGACTAGATTGCCATCATTTTGAACGATGGGGTTTTCAGCTACAGCGTGATAGTAGGGTAGCTAACGCATAAGAATCACAATCTGTTTTGCTAGTCCTTTGGCTTGACCATATAGCGTTACGGAATAGCGTCTCAAAAGCAATGAAAAGTTCATACAGGTAACCTAGATTTCATTTTGAGATTTAAAGTAAACAAATTCTGGAATAATTATGGTTGTAAGCGATTAAATCCAGTTTAATATTTTATTTTTTTTTAACTATTTGTTGAACTTTCCTTATCAAATTTTCAAAACTGAAAAACAACGCAATATAGGAGAGATTGCATTTTGTTAGAAAGCAAACAATTTCTTGCTCTGAATGTTCACAAGCTTAAGGTATCAACCAAAGCTTTGTTTAGTACATTTGCCTTGATTTAAATTTAGGATTCCGATTTATTATGTCTAGCTCATGATCTTAAACTATTTCATGCCTTAAAAATAGATTTGAAAGCCGTCATTAAAATGTGTTGTACATTTGATGACGTAGTACATTTCAAAGTGTTATAATTAATGAGAATGCTTATTACGTGTAAATTCAATATAAAATTACACCAAAATGTGTGAAAAAACGCAAAGAATTATTCACATTTCACAAAGGCCGCTGGCCAAGTGTACAATTTCCTTTGAAATGGTATTGTCCTCTTGCAATGTAGAGTGTTAATTAATGACACATTTTGTACAATACAATACAATGCAATACAATACAACAGTAAATAGCAAATTAGTTGCCAAGTTTTGTTTGTATTTTAATTTTATTCCGATTAAATTTTGATTAGTCAAATTCACGTTTAACACTTCATTAGTCAAAATATGATTCAATTTTCAAACATTTCATTACTGAAATGATGGAAACTTTTTTAATTCAATTCAACACAATTCAATAATAATTTCTTTATTGGTTTCTTTCTTTATATTAATTTTTTTTTTGTTCTTATTTACCTTCAAAGAAGAGTGTTAATTAGTAAAAGTATTTACAGAAGTCAGAAAACATCTGAAATCATAACAAATCAATCCAATCAGTCAGTCAGTTTTACCTACACTTACTCCAGCACGTACCAGCACCGAAAATCTCAAAAAAAAAAAATCTTTTTACAAAAATAAACACGGATTTTAATTTATTTTTACATTAATTAAATTTGCTTTAATTAAATGTGATTCTTAATAAATATTGTAACCTTCAAATGTAACATTTAAAAATATTTATCTCGTCCATTAGCAAATTGTCATGGGTTCTAGTTCTGACGGCTCTGACGTGCTCTGCAATACAACCAGTTCGTAGCAAAATAGAAAATAATTTGTGAAATGCTTTAAAAAAAATTATAATAAATAAATCTTGTATTGTAATTAATTATTAGCCATAATATATCCTATATACGAATATTTAATTATTTTAACCCCCGGTCAGATATCCGCAACAAACCGAAATTTTAAAAAATATTTCTTCGACCTCCCCCTCGCAGCAGTTTTCTGACAAAAATTCTGAGAGTAAAATAAAATAAAATTGCCATGAACATACATACATAATTGGCCATTACAACCCTTCAGTCAGAATTACGACCTAGCTTCTCACACCACTTATGTTGTCTGCGTTAATTTTATACATGAGTGGCGGGACCTACAGTTTAAAGTCGACTACGAACGACAGATTTTTGAGAAGGTTTTCATGGCAATTTTTACTCTCAGAGTCTTTGTCAGAAATCTGCTGAGAGGAAGTCGACGAAGAAATATTTTTTCGTTTTGATGTCTGACCTGGGATACGAACCCGGGCCTTTTGTCTAATAAGCTAACACACTACCCACTAGACCACGACGACTTCAAAATTCATAATTGCCATGAAACGTTTCTCAAAAATCTGTCATTTGCTGTCACTGCTTATGCAAAATTAACACACTCAATATAAGTGGTATGAGAAGCTAGGAATGTATGTATCAGCGAGTACAGAACAGTTCCAAAATCTTCTCTTCAGTCTCATCTTCGTAGCTGCAATATACATACATAATTGGCCATTACAACCTTTCAGTCAGAATTATGGCCTAGCTTTTCACACCACTCATGTTATGTGTGTTAATTTTATACATGAGTGACGCGATCTACAGTTTAAAGTCGACTCTGAACGACAGATTTTTGAGAAACTTTTCATGGCAATATTATTTCACTCTCCCAGTTTTTGCTAGTAATCTGCTGAGAGGAAGCCGTCGAAGAAATATTTTTATATTTCGATTTGAAGTCTGGGCCTGAGGCTTGAACCATAATAAGCCAACACACTATCTTCGAGACTATGGCGACAGTAGCCGTAATACCCTACGCTTAACCACAAGACAATACCCAGTAATCCCAGACAGAAGTGAGATCCCTTTTCATTCTCATCAGACAACTCATGAGTCTGATATAAAGACATTACTTCCTGTCGCCTGGCAAGCTTATCCCTTATATATTTCAATGCCTCGAGGGTAATATGTTTCGAATATTAAATTCATCTATTGAATGACAACTGGCAGCCGAAAACAGTTCTCGTGCCTAGGAACTGGAATTTCAAGATTTTAACGTTGGATTGGTTGTCTCTTTAGTTTTTCAGATCCAAGTGGCAACTGCTATATGACAATGTAAAAAGGCATTAGAGTTGAACTATGATATTAAACCTTAAAACATGTACTAACTATGTAATGCAATGATGTCTGGAACTTAGCTATCCTTACGATGTATGACCTTTGACATCATTTCTGAGGAATATGGGGATCGGTGATTAAAAACTGACTCAATTTGGATAGCATCTAGTGAAAATGGTCGTATGCCAAACGTAGTATATTGGTTCAAACAAAGGCCTAGTTAGGACGTAATTTAGTTAGATAGTTCTTAAAATATGGGGGGGGGGGGGCCTCATAAATATCTTCAAAGATAGGTAATTTGTTTCTATTTTTTGCTCAAATGCATTTGTAAAGTTGAATGCCTCCGAATCTGCTCGAATAGTCAATCTGCTTTTTAGACTATGCAGCTTTAAAGGTGTTCCCTGAGTATCTTAGTACAGTCCTTCTGTGCAGTCAATATAAAAAAAATCAAGCCAAGATCTCCCTAAATAATGGCAATAAAAATAGTGAAATCATATATTCGTATCTGTGTAGGGTGTAGTGACTAGTCTGTAGTAACTGAATCGAATTCGTTATGAGACCGGCCTTGATAAAAGGCGGTTGTAAATTTCTTAAATTCCCAAATTTAGAAATTTTGTATTTGTTTCCGCTCGCCATATACGATAACAAAACTTTGCTAAAACTGTCTGAGATTTACGGGAAGATTTTGAAAACAAAAAAATTTGTTTATATCGGAAAATTTTTATTCATCAACAGTTGTTAATTAATTTATGATACCTTTTGTTTACTTTATTATTTCCAATAATTAATATAGTTCGAACAAATTATGAATTTTTTTTTTTTGATTTATTTATCAACAATTAAATTTGGAAAAATTTATAAAAAAGAAATACTTTTTTCTCTTGGATTTTTATTTTGAAATTTTTGGCCTGGGCGAGACATAATTTTTTGGTGGTCCACCTAATCAAAGAGTCTTAATTAATTATAGACTGTGTTATATTTTTGACAAATTCGGGGCAATTTATTTAAGTATTGTTAAGGCGTTTAAAAGCTTGTTAAATAGTTTTCTTTATGGTTGTTTGATTTCAATTTTTTTTTGTATAAAAATGCATATTTTCCATTGTTAACATTAATTTGTAAAATTAATAGAATATAAAATTATTTTAAATTATATATTTATTGTTGATTAGTTCAATTAAACGATCTGCAGTAATTAATTTATAATCGTTTTGTCTATATATCACTGTTGATGACGTTAGTAAATCGTTAAACAGCTCGAATTCTGTTCCGATCAACAATCTAATCCATTGGAAATATTTTTATGAACGTCTTAATTTCTTTCTTAATTTCATTAACTTTCAATTTATTTATTTAATGGGGATAAAATGTAAACAAAACGGGATTTGAGACTTTGGGATAAAAAACAGAAACAACAACTAAATAGAATTGGTAATAAAAGTGGAGCTATCAACTATTTCCAGTTCTTTGGCAATAATGAAAGTAATAAATTCGTTTTAGAAATTAAAAATAAAAATTCTTACATAATCCGCCTGATATTTTGCCATTAAAGAGTTCTTAGTTTTTGCTTTTAGAGGAGGTATTTATTTGTTTATGAAGTCGCCGTAGTCTAGTAGATAGTGGAAGGCCCGAGTTCAAACTTCCTCTCATCAGATTTCTGGCAAACACTCTGAGAGCAAATAAAATTACCATGAAAAGCTTCTCAAAAATCTGTCGTTCGGTGTCGACTTTCCGTCACTCACCTATAAAATTAACGCATACAACGTAAGTGGTGTGAGAAGCTAGGTCTTAATCCTGTATGAAGGGTTTTATGTACTTATTTATTTATTAATTACAATACAATTCAAAATTATATGCAATTATTTATGAGCTAAGTTACTTAAACCTAATGCTCGGTGTAACAGATCATATTCTCTGGTGAGAACAGAGCCCACAAGCTTTACTATCCACAATTCCCCCTTTATAGTAGGTAAATAAAGGAAATTTCTAAATTTTTAACAACTTTCAAGAAACTTTAAAAGAAGTCTCTTTATAAGCTAGGCAATAAACAAACATACCTACATACATAATTGGTCATTACAACCCTTCAGTCTGGATTATTGACCTAATTTCTCACACCACTTATGTTGTGCCTGTTAATTTTATACATAAGTAGTGGGAACTACAGTTTAAAGTCGTTTTTTTTACTCTCAGAGTTTTTGCCAGAAATCTGCTCAGAGGAAATCGCCGAAGAAATACTTTTTGTAATTTGTTTTGATATCTGGCATGGGGCTCGAACCCCGGCTTTACGCCCAATAAGCCAACACACTACCTACTAGACTACGGCGACTTAAAGAAACATAGGCGATCAAGAAAAACAAGCAATAAGGAATGTTATGTTTGTTTCAAAGTTCTCTCTACATATTCTGCGTTCATTTTAAGTTCAATCTTATTTAGATTTCACGGTTTCCTCAAAACGTTATTGTATTTCTGTTCCTGTGAGTAGTTATTGGTGGCCTTATAGTGCCCCTTATGATACCCATTTTGTATTTAAAATTTTTTCAACAGGACTCTTTTTGAATTTACACAATAAACGGTTGTAATAAAAAAAAAGTTTTTTGAATACCTTACGGGAGTAAGCAGTGTGTTGTTTTACAAGATATGAACTTCAAGTTCAAACCCCAATTCTGGTATCTTCAAATAAAGGGAAAAATGAGAACAACATACATATTTATTTAGAAGACCATCGCACAGCAGTCTACTAGCAAAAGCTCTAAGAGTACTTAATTGCCCAAACAAAAGTTTATAAATCTGTCGTTCAAAGTCGAATTGACATGGTATAGTAGTTAATGAACGATTCCAAGCAATTTAGGACCAAATCCGCAGACGTAGAATATGTTCAGCACATTTTTCAATTAAAAAAAACTAGAGACTTTAACTTTCGGTTATACAATCTGTTCAGGAAAGATCCTTAACCCTCGCAGAGTAAAACATCAACAAAAAATGAGGAAACAGTCAATGAGAACAGTTCCTTATCACTATACCCTATACAACAATCCAGCACATTTCACAGAGGATGTTATTTAGCTGCTCTGTTATTCTAACTCCTGCTATATTAACGTAATTACTTTCATTGCTGGAATATTTGACTAAGGGATCTACTGATAATGGTTTACCATAGATGGTTCGAAGATAATAATGTTGCCATCTATCGTTGCTTTGACTACTTTTCACTGTAAAAAGTATGAGTTGTCACATCAGGTGTAGTTAATTTGAATATTAGCTGGATTAAAACTGAAAATTCCTTCCATTTAACATCAGAATATTATTAATACTGTTTTTAATTTTATTCTCCAGTGATGTCAAATTTTTATTCCTTTTAATTATGGAATTTAATAAGAAAAAATTCAAAAAAAAAAAAGAACACCAGCATAGATTTTAAAATTTTTTTCCTAGGAAAATAGAATTTCGATGCTATTAAGAGTTTGCGTATGTACCATATGAAAATTCTGAGAATTCAAAGCATCGTCAATAAATAAATTGTGTTGTCTTTAATAGAAATTTGTTTATTTAAGAAAAATAATCAAATTGATAAGAATTTCTACTAAGGCCGCTGATTTTTGTTGAAAAAAAAACTGAAACTGGATGATAACGAGATCGTATTTAATTAAAGATTTTTTTCAAATTTTTTTTTTAGTTTTTTTGGTTTAAACCGGCTCAAGAAAAAAATTAATTAAAGCAGTTTTTTTTTGTTGTTAAATTTTATTTGTGATAAATTAATACAAAAATTGAAAGTAAAATAACTTGAAATTGTTTAATACCAAATCATCTTCACTATAAGCATCACCAGCACGATCACCATCAGCATCATCACCACGAAAGCTATCAGCAAAAAATTCTTTTTTTTTTTTGGGACATAAAGTACACTTTTGCTGTGTCTTGTGTCAAATCGATTAATCAAAATCGATAAAAATTGGAAAGAGATTAAAAAACAAAAAAAAAATTTAGAATTGAAACCAGTTGGGAAAATAAATTCGAATTCGAATTTGAATTTCAATTTGAATGAATTATTAAAACACTTAAGACGACTTCAACATCAATTAATTTGTTAATTAAAAGGTTTTTGACATCTATTGGCAACAATAAAAATGAAAATAGCAACAACAGCTACAACTATGCTTTATTAAAACAAATATTCAATAATTTGTCATTATTTTTATTATTAAATATAAAATAAAAATAGAATAAAATGTTCTATAAAAATATTAAAGAAAATATTATCACGTGTTGGACAACTATTTAAAATGACAATATCAACTGCACAGTTTGAATATTGAAAACTTGATTGGATTTGAAATTATTTGAACTCAAATCGATATGAAATCTTGTTCGAAATTTCAGTTTGGGGAAATCTCACCTATAGTAACAAAAACAAAAACCAAACTGTGTCGTACAACTGTCGGAGTATGAGAAAAATTAAATGAAAACATTAATAATGGAATTCAAGCCATCATAAGAGCCATGTTCTAGCATGTAGAGCTATTAGTTAGTTCTCTACCACGAAAGTATTCGTTAAACGTTTATAGAGCAGAAGGTTTCATTATTTTGGTGAACTAATCCGAGACATTGAGCAAACAAGCGAGTTTCTTTCAACCTGAAGTCTTTGGTATTAAAAAATCTCCTCTTTCAATCTGGTTTGAAGATATAAAATGATGAAATATATACTCAAAAATATCTTCTACTTTTTCCCCGGCCCCTAAAACGGCCTACTTGACTAAAGCGAAATAAAAGAGAGCCAACGATTCTTCTCAAACCAAATGTTTTAGAGTCTATCAAAACCTTTTTGTTGGGAAATTATAATAAGAGCTGATTTGAGTAACGCATTAGACTATTCAAAGCACACTTATTTAAAAATGAGGACCAAAACCTAATAAGTAAAGGGTCTGTGAAATAAATTTTACATGATCGGTCCAATTTTTAAGCACATTATCGATTGTGTGCAGCAGGCCATATTGAACGAATTTTTGTTCCAAAAATTGAAGAGGAGGATATTGGTAACATTTAGTTTCAACAGGATGGCGCTACGTGCCACAGAGCCGAAGTTACACTCGATGTTTTGCGCCCTGTTTTTGTAGATCGCATTATCAGCCGCAGAGCTGATGCCATTTGGCCACCTCGGAGCTGCGATTTGATACTATTGGACTATTATTTGTGGGATGCCGACAAGCCAGAGACAATTGGCGCCTTGAAGGACAATATTCGTGAAGCCATGGGTGAGATATAGTTGCACACAATCGATAATGTCCTTTAAATGGATTTATTTTCCATTAATAACCGGAAGACTTGTACTTTCAAATAAAAAAAGAAATTTGAGAAAATATTCAGTAGTTTTTTTTTAAATCATTTTCAAAAAAGAGAAAAGTTATTTGATGGACCCTTTATATTCTCTGATGATGGGAGCGTATCATTAGAATTCTTGGAACTTGTAAGGTATAAATGCATTCGAGAAGGAAACTCTTGGGGGCACATGAAGTGCTGGGCAGTCAATTGTTCTTGTTGACACTGAGCAGCATACTAAAGTTTATCAGGTCAGTCATTAAGTACTTCCTTCTCTATTTTCTTACAAAGTTTCCGGTTTTTTTTTCTGATTTGTTTCAGTTTTTGTAGCTAAACAGGTCACCTGTAGAAGGTTTTAGGATAACAGGATTGCCAACTGTTGATGATTATTAACAATGCTTTCTGTAAAAAGTTTGCAGGGATTTGTTGCTTTAAATATTTTTTTCTTCTTTTTTTCATTTAAAGAAATCGTATTTCCGATATTTCATATCAGTTCACTTCACTAGAATTTGTCTTCTTCGGTTACTGTTAGGGTTGTCGCGTGTTATTTATTAAATTCATTCTCCATTGAACAAATAATTAATTTGTCTAAGTACGTAAGAGCTTAAAATTATCCACCTATTTTAGTGAACTAATCAGTATGCAAAATTAATTTACAATCGATTCTTATTTGGAGCAGCTCATAGGCAAATAAAATCCAATTTAGAGTGGGCGATGGTTGCAATTTATATTTTTTTTTTGGAAAATAATAAATATTCGGCCTTGATAGAGTTTACGTAAATTAAAATTGATAGACGAATAAATCGAAAAGCATTGTTTTATTGTTGTTGTGATTTTGTTTAGTCATTACAATTAAAAACTCATTTTGCATATTTAAATTGAAAACAAAAATTTCTGCGCAATTGGTACGCGTACCAGCTCGAAATAAAATTTTAAGAAAAGATTTAAGATTGGCAAAAAAACAGTTAAAAGAAGATCAGATGTTACATATCCGGCACAGCAAACGGGTTGTTTTAATATGGCAGATGAATTAATTGGTCAAGAATAATAACAAAAAAAAGAGTATAATTTAGATATAAAACAACCGTTAAGTGCATTTATTTGGTTGACGTTTTATTATAATTATATAAACATTTATACAAAAAAAGCAAATTTAAATAAAACAAAATGTTTATTTCATATACTTTTGTACAGTAAGACCCCGCTTAACGCGGGGGATACGCTCCAATAAGTTGTAGCACTAAACGAAACAGCGTTAAACGAGGCAACTTAACACGTACACAGGTAAATACATTGTGACTTCTGAAAACATAGTTGGAATCTTTATTCTGGACAGACTAACAAAAGAGCGTTGCACCGTTTTTGGTTAGAGCATGACCGTTTTATTTACACACATATACGACAAGTATCCACACACTGAGCGATTTAGAACAACCCCAAGACAACAGCGTAATACTGAAACAGTGTTAAGCGGGGCAGCGTTAAGCGGGGTCTTACTGTAGTTATGCAATATATTCTCTAGTAATTTTATTAATTCTTTTTATTAAAATATTTGAATATTTCTAATACTAACCGTTAAAAGCTTGGCTATAAGAGGTGCCCAGCATATTTTTAGGGGTTTTGTTTAAACAATTTTGTTATAGTCTATCCTAAAGCTTTGTAATCAAAAAAATATTTGTTTAAAAATAAAATAAAATAAAATTAAATAAAAAAACTGTATTTAATGTTATGCTAACGATTTATACAATTAACAAGTTAATGGCAAACTGCACGTTTTTTTATTAACCAAAAATATTCAAATATTTCACGTAAAATTCTTTTGAATTTAATACAATATTCCGGTTAAAGAGCCCAGGGCAAGAGAGTCATTAAACAAATTGTAAACAAAATAAAGTAAAAAAAAAAAATTAATAATAAATAAATAAATTTTGTTTATTCATAAAAATATTTATTTTTTAATAAATCAAAACCCCCGCATATCTACATATCATTTGCTGCAATTCTTTAATATTTTTGCAACGAAATGAAATAAATTAAAGGATTTATTAATTCTGCTTCATTTTTTTTTATATTTTTTATTATTTAAATAATTAGAAAAGGTGTTTATCAAAAGCAAAATGAAAATAATATTTATTTAGTGCCTCATTTAGTTATTCTAATATTTTCTAAACAAATGAATTCAAGCATTAAACTGTAAATAATTTTGCAGACAAACCGCCAAAGATAAAGGATCCGCCAAATAACTTTTTTTTGAAAAATGCTTTAAAAAAACTACTGAATATTTTCTCAAATTTCTTTTTTTATCTGAAAATATAATCCTTCCGGTTAATAATGGAAAATAATTTCATTCAAATGGCTGCCTCGGCTGGTCATGCAGAAGCCTACACGATCGGTCCAATTTTTAACCACATTATCGATTGGGTGCAGCTGTATTACGCCAATGGCTTCACGAATATTGTTCCTTAAAGCGTCAATTGTCTCTGGCTTTGCCGGCGTAACACTTAAGTTTGACGGCATCCCACAAATAATAGTCCAACGGTGTCAAAACGCAGCCCCGAGGTGGTCAAATGACATCAGCTCTGCGGCTGGTAATGCGATCTTCAAAAACAGGGCGCAAAACATGGAGTGTAGCTTTGGCTGTGTGGCACGTAGCGCCGTCCTGTTGAAACCAAATGTTGCCAATATCCTTCTCTTCAATTTTTGTGAACAAAAATTCGTTGAACATGGCCCGATAACGATCGCCATTGACTGAACCGGCCACTCCGTTTTCGAAGAAAAATGGTCCAATTATGCCTCTGGACCAAAATCCGCACCAAACAGTGACTCTTTTTGGGTGCGTACCGGTTTTCAATGTATGCGTGCGGGTTTTCTGTGCCCCAAATGCGACAATTTTGCTTGTTTACATATCCGCCAAGGTCAACGTGGGGTTCATCTGAAAAGATGATTTTTTTTTTTTGCCAAAATCGCCATCTTCTGTAAGTCGATCACAGGCCCACTTAGCGAAGCGAATACGCGTAAACACAATCATATTCGTTCAGCGGAAGGATAAAACTAATTATCTGTCAAATCAGACATGAGTTAAGTGTTACCATTCACGAAATAAGCACTAGTTGAAAAAAAAATAAACGTTAGATAGCGGACCCGATAGAATACGATGGACTTTATTAGCCTAATTGTACAATCCATTAACGTATTCTTTACTTCCTTTGATTATTTGAAAAACATAGCGTTATAAAACGGTGGCATTGAGTAAAAGTCTTTTATGTTAGCACTATTATTGTCCGATACCGAATTTACATAGGAGACTTCCTCACAATTACAAAAGCAGGCATCATCCGAAGATACTTTGAAAATTGATAATTATAACGGATATGGTTGTGGTAATTAAAGAGGTTCCACACTGAGCAAGACTTGAATTCCTAACCAAATGATCTATCCGGACTACCTTGAAAATCTTGATAAACTAAAGAGAACGAATATATGTATATTCAACCCAGATATAGCTATACATCTTAAGAAAGACTCAGACTCTGTAAGCAAAATTCTGCAATAATAATGGCAACCCTATCATCCTAGAAACTTCTTCAGTAGATCAATTAAGAGAAAAGTGGAAGTGTGTTGTAGCAATTTAATTAGAATTTTTATAATTGAATAGTTTCGCCAAAAGTCGAGATATGTTGTGAACGACTGCTAACACAGCTTGGTATATAAACTAAAATACTATATTGCAACCTGTAAGCTCGTATACACTTCTTGTCCCATATCTTCCACGGTTTTGACACACAATCTTCGGTGTTTCCGTCATGCTCTTTGCGGTGGAAGAATATCGAAATATTTTTTCTTCGAAGTATTGTTTCTTCGAAATATATTGACTCATATAAACAATGTGTCTACGAAAGCTAATGAAAGTGCCAAGTCTTGACGTCAACATAGATAGGTCCATGTACTTTGTGTCAAGCATGGATACCTCTGCACATATAACATTACTGATGGCAAGAGAAAAACTTTTTAAAATTTTTTTTTTTAAATTCTTACCTGTTTGAATAATTTTTTTCTACAAAATTTTATTGTAAATTTTTCCTTGTTAAACATTATTTCTTAGTACACTTTTAATAAGTCTTTAAGACTTTTAAACACTACTTCCACTCAATTAATGAAGAATTCAATTAAATTTTAATCAAATTACTTAGCCTTTTATATACAATTGTGAATTACTACGGGGTTTTAAGTTGAAAAGAGAACGTTAGATAACATGTTAATATGCTAGAAGAGTGCGTCAAATAGTAAAAAAAACATGGCGTAGATGATATAAATTGTATGTACATAAATAAGAAATTTCGTAATAGATTATGGTATGATAGTAATGATTTGAAATAATCATGCGTTTTTATTAAATCTTTCTTATTGTGATAAAATAATTCTAAAGGAATTGACAATCTTCTAAAGCATGGATGATGAGTTCACTTATAGTGGGTTTTGAAATACATATGGACTTCCAATTCCGTCTTGAAATTTCAATTATGTCTTATAATTTGTTTCATATCTTCAGTTGAAGGGGATTGGAAGTGATGGGTGATTGTTTAAATTTATGCATTTACGGATCTACATATCCTTTGTATTTGTCTAAAAAATTATATTTTGTTTGATCTTTAAATATAAAGTTGTTTTTCCATTATATTCTCAATTTGTTTCAATAAAATCTTATTGTCGTCGTCGTAGTCTTGTAGGTAGCGTGTTGGCTTATTAAACGAAACCGAAATATGAAGAAATATTTCTTCGATGATTCCTGTCTGCAGATTTCTGACAATAACTCAGAAAGTAAATAAATTTTGACATGTAAAGTTTCTTAACAAGAGTGCTGTGAGAAGCGGGGATTGAAGGGTTGAGGGACTAAAGGATTGTAATGACCAATTATGAATGTATGTATGTATTTAAAAATTGTTTTTTGTTTATTTTATATAAAATTTATTTATTTTTTCAAAAAATATAGTTTTTTTTACAAGTTATACGTATGTATGTATGTGTATATAAATTATCAATTAAAAAATGATTAATTTATTTAAAATAATAAAAAAAAAAATTAAATATTCTTGTATAGTAAGTAATATATAATAATTCTTTAGTAAGCCAGTTACTTATTTTCCGTTATGCAGAAGTAAACCAGTTACAAATTTTTAGAATATAATAAAAATATAAATTAAAACTAAATATTTAAAATCAATAACCTATTAGCTATACTAAACTAATAAAACGAGTGTTAAGCATGTCTTGCCAGTCTGTACTCTCATTATCAAATTCCAAAATCCTTTAAACAGGTTGCCAAAATAATTGTGTGCCAGTTTTTTTTTTTTGGTTTCCTTTTCCCTTGTTGGCATTTAACCAAACAAGTTGGGCACAAACAATTTCTTGTGTTTGGTTTGATGATAACGCACCAGTGGTGTATACCGTACATTGCCTGAATTATCGGCATCATTGGCATTGTATGTATCGGCAGTGTCTTGGCGTCTACGTCCACTCGATTGAAATTCATCGGGATTAACGGGTGTTATTTCGCCATCATCAATGTAATAGTAGCCACGTCTTAAGCGACTTAATAGGGAATTTTTTTTCGAAACAACTGTACGTTGTGGATAGCTGGGAAAGTAGGTGTCATCAAATTCAAGCGGAGTGGAAACAAATGTATCCAAGTCGGCAAACGGCCGAGCAGTGCTTTCAGCGATGAGGGTAACAAGTAGGGTAAGCAAGAGTGTAACATAGGCAAAGTAGTGCTAAAATGGACATGAAGTAATATTTTTATTTAATAATTTTTTCAAATGTATTTCACGGTAGTTTTTTAGAACATTTTTCTTTATTTTAAATTTCTGAAATGCTTGATTTTTTTAATTTTTCTTTTTAAATTTCGATTCTATTTTTTTTGTTTAAAATTTCACTACTTTTTTTAAGGATGGTTTTCTTTAATGAAACTCTTCAATAGCTTACCATTAAATCCATTGTAGTTTTTGTAAATTTTTTGTTTTTCAATAAAAACTGCGTAAATGTCCGGCGTAATGCTTTTATAATTTGTAATCCTTTTTTAAAATCCTGGTTTTTATGATCTCTGTTGTTAATTGTTGTTTTTCTTTTTTAATTTGTTTTATAAGATAACGATTTAAAAAAAATATAATAATAATTGTTCTTAAACCGCGTTTGTTGTTAACAATTTGAAATACAATATGATTCTGTTGGTTTAATTGTTATCCACAGGGAGTTTTTATAGGAAATCAATAACTTAGAAAATTTAAAAACGAAAATTTTTTTTCATTTTTTTTTATCACTTTTCACACCAACCTGTGAAATTATTGAACACGGCTCTTCTCACTCTCTATGGTGTAGAAGTTATACAGCACATGGTATTAAAGTGGTTATAAATTTGATTTAGAAGTAAATGGAAAAACTTTAGAACCTACTCAATCAATATGGATGGTCAAGTAAAGGCAAAGCAAAACGTAAACGAAATAAAATTTTTAATTTAATTTTATTTATTTATTTATTATAAAAACAGATGATTCAAGTGACGCATTTAAAAATATTTTGTTTTAAATTGAATTGAATTAATTTTCAAATTTTTAGACGCACGACTTTATTCACATTCGTTTGGTTTTTTTTTTCTTGAAATGCTTAATTTACTTTCAGAACCGTGAATCAGTTTATTCAGTTTAATATTTTTTTTTATTGATAAGAGAAATGAAATGAAAAGAAAGAAAAAAAGAAATTAATTTAATTTGTGTTTAAATTAATGATTTTAGAGCCATTGCTCTAATGACTTATTAATTATGGTTGATTTTATATTTTTCCACTTACTTTAGGAAAAGGAATATTTTTTTAGAGAGGAATATTTTTAATGACTAGAAAATTAATTAAAAATTATTAACAAAATAATAAAATAAATTAAAAAAAAAAATAGGAAAAAATAAAGAAATTTGCCTATAAAATGTTATAAGGCTTGGGTCCTAAGTCTTTTGTTTTGCTTCAAAACTTTTCCACCAATAGCGTACTGTAATAAATAGCACAAGGCTTTCTTAAGTTTCCCTTGAACCAATAAAATATAAAGAAATCACAATATTTTTGACCTACATTTTGCTTATATTACCACAACTATAGTTTGTTTCCCTTACTTGATGCATGCATTGTAGCTGAACAATAGTTTCCTATTTGCAAAAAAAAATGTGTGAAATTGTACACTCGTTAAGCTTTTGTTTCCCTTAAACTAAACGAGACGTAATTTTTTCTTCTTCCTCTTCTTTCTATTTACCGTTTATGACAAAATCAAACACGAGACCTACTATTGCCACAAGACAAGAAAGAAAGAAAGAAAAAAAACGTAAAAGAATACGTTTTAAAACTGGCTAAGTATACATGCAGCACGAGACTTCATTCATAAAAGCTTTGTTAATTTACATTTTTCCTGGGGTGTGAAAAACTTGAAATCCTAAATTCAGTTTAAAGTGGTTTTACTTCTTGTACTGCAAGCAAGAGGTCGGGGTCTTTTGTTTTAGCTGACGTTGTATTTTTAAGTCTGTTGAAATTCATTATCACAAGTGTGAATGAATAAAACAAAATAATAAATCGTTTAAATTATTCATGATGATTAAGAGGAATAAAACATAAAGAAATGAAAAATTGAAAGTCCAACGAATGATGGTGAAATTATGAAAAAAGGTAATTAAGTTTATTTGTTAAAAAATACAATCTAATCGTTTGAATCAATGCATTAAGATAAATATGCCTGCTAAAATGATATTCCAATTGACTTCAAAAGGTCTATTCTCTCGAATATACCGAGGATTAGACATGAATGGACTGGATAGCAAAAGTAGTTGTACAAAACTCCATGAGTTTTTGAATATCTCACCTCTTAACTGGAAGGATAATATGTACTGTTCTTGTCAACGGGCATTTGCCAGCAGAACCTTTTTAAAATTTGTATAAACTGCGTCATTTAGTATGTCTTCACCAGCCATTGTTATCAGATTATTGAGAGATTTAAGCAGAAAGTAGAAACAAAGTGAATTTAATGCTCCTTTATTCAAATCATGCTTGATAAGCTTAATAAATACTAGGAGAATAACTGCCTGTTTACTCTCTTTACTGTCCTAACCTTTAAATTAATGAGAATAATCTAGCATTAGTGTTGGTTAAGAGAAGATTAAAATTGCGAGACCTTAAAGCAGCCGTAGCCATCTGGTAAGGCACAGTAGTATTTAATTTGAATAATCAGTTGGAGGAGATTCAATTTTTTACTACATGGAACAGAATTTGCTGTCAATCAGTTGCAGCCACTTCACAGCCGTTGACTCAGCGTGCTTTGACTAAAGCATAACAGAGTCCGTAGTCAAGTAGGTAGTGTGTTGGCTTATTAGACGTAAAGCCATGGTTCGTATCCCACCCCAGACATCAAAACAAAATATCTTCGACGATTTCCTCTCAGCATTTTTCTGGAAAAAACTCTAAGAGAAACCAAAATTGCCATGAAAAGTTTCTCTAAAATATGTCGTTCGGAGTCGACTTTAAACTGTCGGCCCCGCCACTTATGTATAAAATTAACACGCACAACATAAGTGGTGTGAGGAACTAGGTTAATAATCCTGACTGAAGGGTTGTAATGACCAATTATGTATGTATGTATGCATTACAGAGCCTAGTTAGCGGTCAATATAGGCTCAGAACTAAATTGTGAATATAAAATTCCAACTTATTGGATCGTTTTAATTGGGATTTGATAGAAAAAAGTCTTTTCAGGAGAACAAGATGTACTTATGTGCGCATTTCCTTACAGAAATTCTGACTAACCGGCATTCAATGCAAACCTTAAAAAATTATTAGAGAGAAATTAATCTCTTAAAAATCAAGAAACTGAAAAGATTAGGGAACCCCCAAAAGTTTTTAGTCTCCTAAACATAGTAAAGACAAGATTAGTATGTGAATAACAATAGAATCATTAAAGTGCTTGATTAAAAATCCAAATAATTTGGGCTTAAACTCATGTTTGAAGGAAAAATTTTTCATTATTGCTTTTGAATTTTAGAAATTAAGAGGCGACATGATACATACGTACATAATTGGTCAGTCAGGATTGCTACCTAGCTACTCACATTAGCCGTGTGTTAATTTTTTCCATGAGTGGCGGGGTAAATAGTTTAAAGTCGACTTTGAATGACAGATTTATGACAAACATTTCATGGCAATTTTATTTTCTCTGAGTTTTTGCCAGAAATCTGCTGAAAGGAAGTCGCTGAAGAAATATTTGTTCTTATTGCGGTTTGTTAGAGATTTCCGACCTGGAGGTTGAACCGTGGCCTCATGTTTAATAAGCCAATAAACTACCTACTGGAAAACGGCGACTACTCAATCAGCAAAAATTTACTCTTCACTGTACCCACTGTATATGTATGTATATCCACAGACAACATTGTTTCTAGGCCTTGACAGATGGATTCTATTTTTATCATAGGATCTGCTTTCCTGAAAAATGTTGGCTAATGAAACTGAAACAAACAAAACAAAGAAAATTATTACACTATGTTGACATGCTTAGCGGCAGTCTCAGATATACCTTAAGGGATACCATATCCCTCTACTCTATACTAATCTATTCCTTTAGGCTTTAAAAATCTATAATCTTCTTTAAAATAAATGTAAAAGTCAGTTTTAATAATACCAGTTAACATTAGTGCATAAATTTTCTAAAACACGTTGAAAATAAATGAATTCGTCTGACGATTTAATGTGATAATGGCATCTATAAAAGCGTATGAAAAAGAAACTGTATTAGAACTTAACACTTTAGAAAAGATTGTATATTTATTTTAGACATTAAAATGCTTAGAATTTTAGATAAAATTTCCATTGAATTCTTCTATTCACTGAGAATAGTTGTTACGGGAGGTTGAGTATAGAAAAAACTTCTGAGATCGGTAACTAATGTGTTAAGGATTAAGACAGTTATTGATGGTATAAGAAGATAATGTTAAAATATGCTGAATCATGCAGCTAAGTTTAAATAGTAATTCCATTCTCTATCTCTTTCCTTCCTTCTTTACGAATAATCATACGAATAATTTGCCTATTCGTTTAGTACACATGCACGGTTTATTTTAGATTTTGCACTTAAATTCGTAAAGTATTATTCATGTTTCTAATTTTCACAGCTAAAATTATACAAAATGAAACACATTATGTCGCAAAAAATAAAAAAAAAACAACCAGAGACAGCATTGTATGTAAATAACAAAAGACTTAAGAAACAAACTTGTTTTATTTATTAGTGCTGAATTAATTTTGCAAAAAACTGCGAAAAATATGTACATGCATATACACGCACATATCTATGTATATCATATATAAATAAATAATATTACAAATAGCCTTTAACAACAACAACAATAGTGCAAAAAATAAAGTCTCCTTTCTTTATAAAAAAAGTTGAAATAAAATACAAAAAAAAATCAATTCGATAAACAGTTTCATTATTATGATTTATATTTTCACAGTCAAAACAAATAAACAACAACAATAAATACATCACATTCAATTTCCCCTGCCCCCTTTAGATTCATCTTCAATTCATATTTGACGTTTTCGCAGCGTCTAATATTCGTATTTTCAAACACTGTCGACACTCAGGCTCCAAGTGATATTCACTGGACTTCCTTATATCATAATAACAATAACAATAATAACAACAACACTAGCTACTATTATTACACACATTCATACAATATTTACCCATTCTCACAAATCAAAAAGAAAAGAAAAAACCTACAAGCGAACAAATATTTATTTATGTGTGAAATGTACAAATAAAAGAAATTCATTTAAAGCTGTTGAAGAAATGTTTTTTTTTTTAATTTCATAAACAAATAAACAATTTTATTAAATTCCAATGCACTATATTTGTGGAAAATTTTTCTGATCAACTCAACACAACACAACACAAATTAAATAAATCCATCTATCAATCCCTATATGTATATCGATCAATTGATCGATCGATTATTTGGTTCATTCATTGTGGTACCTAAGCATATTCGTTCATTTGTTTGTTTAATTTGTGTATGAATATTCTAGCACTGTTATATGAAATATATGTTTAAATATGTACATACAGACATACATACATATGTGCCTCAAGATGGTGTTGTTGATTTTATTTAAAGACCCTTTTGTTGGCATTTTAATCGTAGTATTAACAATTAATTAGTATCTATGCAACCAGGCAGACGATTTTAACAATTCTTTCTCTCTCTCTCTTTCTCTGTCTGTCTAAATATTATCTATAATTTTCTTTCATAAATTGTTGAAAGGTAATTCACAATAAAAAATTTTTGTCTTCACTAATTCACAATAAAAACTTTTACTCCCAATATATTCGCAATACCGATTTTTTGGGATGGGAATAAAAGTTTACTCCCAAATAATTTATTCCCATAATATTCACGATAGGGGTGATTGAAAGAGAGTGAGAAATAAAAAAAATTTTGTACACAGTTAGAGATAAGTGACGTCTTAATTGCAACTTAATTGTGTACACCTTCAATAAGGGCCATTATTACAACTTGCCGTTAACTAAAGGGAGGATTTTAGCGGGCAGATAAATTGTTTTTCATTATTACGAGCACTCAATAAGATAGAAGTGAACGTTAATCTACAGGGCGAAAGAATATTCTGACCACAACAGCAACACATATTCCTTGAACTTAATCACTGAGGATTAGTAATAGAAACTATTTGTCAACTACTTATACCATCAACAAGAGCAAGCTCGATAGTATCAGTATCAGATCAAACAAAGGATATCTGGTGAAATACGATACCCCATTTACGAAGCGTTATAAGAAGAGAAAACCATGTAAAATAAAGATGTCAAAGCGACCCTGATTATAAACAAATAACTGAACTATAATAAAGCTATTAAGCCATTAAAGATTACGATGGAGAGATAACGAAAATAAAAGAAAAAGAGTTAGGAGAGTAGTCGCCGTAAATATTTCTTCGGCGGCTGCCTCTCACCAGATTTCTGGCAAAAACTCTGAGAGTAAATAAAATAGCCACGAAGAGCTTCTCAAAAAATCTCGAGCAGACTTTAAACTGTGGGTCCCACCACTCAAGCATAAAAATTAATGCACACAATAAATGGTGTGAGAAGTTAGGTCGAAATCCTGACTCAAGGGTTGTAATGACCAATTATGTATGTAAGTATGTGAGTTAGGAACTAGTGATGAAGGATTTTTAAGGATCTAGAATCTGTATATGAAAAATGCCAGCCCGCAATTACAAATTATGGATAGAAAGTAAAATACAATTTCGTTGCTATATGATAACACTTTGTTTTCAATAGAAAGAAAGGAAAGTGAAATCTTTTTTTACGCACGGTTGCTAAATGCCTCTGTCTCTCTCTCTCTATTAAATAAAAATAGGTTTTTTTTTAAATTTTCTTCATTGAATATAAAAATAACAACACTGTGCCCAATTGATACCCTAATAACCTTATTAGCACTTATTTTCTTTTAATTTTATATTCAATTATAATTTAATTGTTGTTTATTTATTTGATTATTTCAAATTCAGAAATTTTCTTTTCTTTTTTTTTGTTAATTTTTTTTCTTTAAAAGTTATTGGCCATTTGGCAATAAACAAATTTTATTTGTTCATGTTAAACGATTATTGATTAAACAGCCGGTCGGTCTATTATGTTTTGTTCTCTCTATTTGACTTGAAGAAAAAAAGGCACGAAAATTGCGACAAGTTTGTTTATATTGGTTAGAGGCTGAACCATGGTATTCAGACGACGTCTGTCTGAGAGCGGAACGCATTTAAATTGGCAGAGTGCGAAAGTAAATCAAATTTTGTTTTTTTATTTTATTTTATTTGCATATGTAAATGTAGGTTTTTGGCATAATAAATCGTATTTATTTTCAATTTATGAAATTATTAAATTGACTGCCATAATATTTTTACGAATGCATTCATCAAAAATATTTACTTTTACTGAAGGAATGTCAATTCTAGGAAAGAAGCGAATCTGTGGATGCTTTCTTTTCGACATTTTTGTGACATTTAATGCGTAATTAATGGGTTATTGTTGTAACGATATTTTTTTCCATTACCACTCTAGGGAGCATCATATGGCTTCTAGAAAGCATTTTCCATCTTATCCCATTGGTTACTGTTGCTGCCATAAATTCCGGTTGGCAGCTGTTGTTGCAATAAATTCCGTTTGGGTGTTTCTCTGCCTTGTTTGCGTTTCTCTTGTTATTACTATTGTAGCAGGTCCTAGAATAATAGTGTTGTTACCAATCGTTGCATTGGAACAACGTTGAAGTGATATAAAAGTGGCGTAATTTTATTGTTTTATTGATCCAAACTTCTCAGGTTCCAATGCAGCAAAAGCCAAACAATTGCTTAACGTAAGTGTTACGAATTTAAAAACACTAACACGCCTCATTTCCTCTCAAAATAACTCACTTAAAAGTCACACCCGACTCTCTAGAGTCTATAACACTATCATTGGGAAAGATACTGAGTTAATGAGCAAAGTCCATCCAATACAACAACCCAATAAAGTTTTCGACAAAGGGCAGATAACATCCTTTCCATACTGAAATCTGCTGCGATTAACCAAATACCTACTGAACTGAAAACCGTTATTAAGCAAAGAATGTGTTATGCTCCTTGAATTTTACAAGATTAGACGCAGAGAGGGACGTTTGAGGGATTGAACCAGTTTCGTCAATTTAATTTAAGTAGGCCTTTCCTTTGTGGATGAGTTAAGTCCGTAAGATCGTTTGATTGCCCCTCCACCTCCAAAATTTGTCGCAATAGTTGTACCTGCTTTTGTAAGTACTTTAGCTATGCTGTTACCTTCTATTTCTCTGTATCAAAGGATCTTTACTATACACGTCATAAATTTTTTCCTTTCCAATTAACGGAGATACAGCAAGTGTCCCATGGGAAGGCCGCCTAAAATTTTGGTATCCATCAAAGGATTAATTTTATAAAAGAGTGACAAACATAATTTCCATTACAACCCTTCAGTCACGATTACGGCCTAGCTTCTCACATCACTCATATTGTGTTTGTTAACCCTTTGACGGACACTGATGTCTATAGACGTCATAACAAGGGTTTCTGGGGGACACGACGTGTATACACGTCATAAATTGTTTCCTTTCCAATTAACGGAGATAAAGTAAGTGTCCCACAGGAAGGCCTCCTAAAATGTTGGTTTCCGTCAAAGGTTTAATTTTATATACGAGTGACGGGACCAACAGTTTAAAGTCGACTCCGAAAGACAGATATTTTGAGAAACCTTACATAGCAATTTTATTTCACTCTCAGAGTTTTTGCCAGAAATCTGCTGAGAGGAAGTCCCCGAAAAAATATTTTTTCATATTCCGTTTACGTCTAATAAGTCAACACGCTACCTGATAGACTACGGCGACTCTACTATTTTATTCCGAAATTATTAAATGCGAAATTATTATTATTTATGCTTCCAAACGGTTGTAGTAAAAAACTAACTTCTTTTCTAAAAGATATCTATAACCCGCTTGGTATAACTGCAAGAATTTCAGGCTTGATGGTCTTGAAGGCTACGATTTTATCCAGAATAAAGCTTCTTTGGCCGAATTGCTTTTGTTTGACTTTGTATTGCTTGAATGCATGTCACAAATCCACACAAGGAAAGGACTATTCAGACCAACTCCTCGGATTTTTCTTTTTGAAATAAGATCATTAACTGGTGGAGCCCATATTGGATTCTAGAATACAACTTACATTCCGTTTGATAGACATTATATGTCTCTATTCATATTGAGCAACTAGTCTGATACTGTTACTTTTTAGCAGCGCTTTAAAAGGTGCTAACCTGCTTATTTAAATTGAACTTAATTTTGTAATTTTAATGGTATTTACTTAGAAGAGATTGTTTGTTATTACCAAAAAAAAAAAAAGCAAATAAATTTGACCTTCAATAAGAATTTGTTTACGTCTGACTAGCATTGAAAATAATTTTATTTTTATTCGTATTTTTCTAAAGCAATTAACGTGTAAATAACAACAGAATTTTCCAATTCGATCAATAAATTCTTACGAAAATATTATCACGCACAACGTAATAAAAAAAGAAAACAACAGAAATCGGAAAAACATCGTATACAACGAAAATATCTTCAAATTCTGTCGATTTTCGTTTAGAAGAACTACGGCGCAGTGGTGAAGACAGGTTTTAGACAATCTAAACCTAAACAATCTATGCTGAGTACTTACGGAAGGATCCCGCATCTGACTCACCAGAAAAAGCCTGAGAATTGTTACCAGCCTTCAGTTCAAGTATTGTTGACTCCAAGAACATTTGTGCAGAAGAGGAATTGATTCAATCGAAATATCTACATTCTGTCATGAGGAGAAGGAGTCATCTGAACATATGCTTGGAAACTGGGCGACATTTCAAACGGTAACTCACAGCCTTTCTGAAACCGTAAAGCATCTTGATGAACTGGACAATATAATTGTAGTGAAAATAATTGTAAATTCCCAAGTAGGAAGGCTTTAGAATTTCCTCACAACTCTTTATTTCAAGCAATTTACATAGGACGCTGTAAAGCGCTCGATAACGAAACTTAAGGAACCTAACCAATGTAAAAAATGGAGATTTATCGACTTTATTAGCAAGAGAAAGTAAAATAGTATTACAAGACGAAGCAGTGGCAGCTTATTCAGAAAGGGGAATATCTGCAGATGCTTTCTGGAATTCATAAGACCCTAAGAGGGGGCCATAATTATAGCGTACTTAATACAATATTATTCAACTTATGCCTCTCCTTAGACTATCCACCGAACACCTCCTCTGTAACTGGTCTTCACAGATTCATTAGCAGCTTGGGCTAGTGCTAGGGCTTCATAAGTGTAGTCGCGCTCTCACCCTCTTTTGTTTGTGTCTGTTTCTTTCTGTGTGATTCCTCCGATTCCCAGACCTTCATGCTTTCCTGTCATTCTAATCCCTTTATTTCCTTCCCTCTCTACGAACGTTGTACAATGGGTCAATTTCGACCTCCGGATACTGTACTTGTCTTAACTGACAAGTACACGTCCTCTAACCTAACCTATGCCTCTCTTTTATTGCAACTCTTGACCCTATTGGGAAAAAACTCTGTCACCAGCTGATATTTTCTTTAAGTGAACTGTTTATGCTTCTCTCTTATTTAAACTCTAAAACCTATTGGAGAAAACCTCGTATAACACCAGTTTATATTATCGTGAAGTGAATTGTTCGCTGACAAAGCTCGAGTTAGAGTGTAACCACCAAATTTTGTCTGTAATTACAGCTTTATTTAAGAGATCACAAATGGATAATTTACAGAATTTTAGTCACGATGAACGCAACCAAGCATTTGCATTATTTCAGAGACATCTTCAATAAAGTGTACCTGCCAGAGCATTGGACAACCTAGCCATTAAACTACTGGGTATTGCGCTTTTTTGCTGATAGGCATTCTTACACGTTACAAGTGTGCGTTTATTTAAACGTATTCCATTTAAAGTACATCATAATACCTGACTGAAAGCAGGTGTGAAAATCTGTTGAACATTTGTTCAGCGTACTAAACGTAGTGGAATTATCACTGATCTGCACTAATATTTAAGGCTGTGAAATTATAAATTGAATATTAGAATGGTCATGAGAGATTGAAGCTCCAACAAACGTTAATTTACGAGTCTTAAATACAATAATTTTTTTTATTGGCTTTTATAATTACTGGCTTCGATGCTAAAAACGTTGTTAAAAGAAAGTTTACACTATTAATTGTCAATTAGAAATGTTTTAAATATTTATTTGTGATATTATGGATACATGCTACATACCATGTACATACAATATTATTTAAGTGCCGTGTTATGGAAAAACTGTTTTCAATTTGATTTTGTAGGCTTTAAAGTAGCCACCATGAAGCATTGAAGCAGCATGTAAAATATACTTTTCTCATTTGTATAGAAGGTTTGACTGGTTGTTTTGTATTTATTTATTGAAAATATCTTTCAAAGCGAGAGTCTTATCGATTAATTTAAAATTATTAACAATAAAAAAAAAACAAACTTAAATATTGTGGATGTTTCCATATGAAAAAGTTTTTCTGAATAGAATATATTTTTAAATCAAATTATTACACCGCCTTTACGCTTATAACTTCCATGGCTTCTATTTTTATGGGTGATGACTTGCTTTTTTTTGGTTGATGGCTGGCATTTCTTTTATCCGTGACTTGCATTTTTTTTTGTCGAAGGCATGCATTTTTTTGGCCGAAGACGTGCATTTTTTTTTGATCGATGACTTGCATTTTTTTAATCGATGACTTGCATCTTTTTAGTCGATGACTTTTTTTCAAGCTCAAATGCTTGTAATGCCTATTACGACAGCTTTTTATTGAAAGTCCTCATGCCGCAAATGTAAGCCACAGGGCACCAAAAAAAAAGGTAACCCAGGCAATCATAGTGATAACTCGTACCGAAGAAAACTAGCAAATTTTTAATATACAATGAAGAATAATAGACTAAAGATGGCTATACTTTGTTTGTAAACAATCTAGGTTCCTGGTAGAAGATATTTCTACCACAAAATAAGTTTTTTTTTCTCTTTTTAAATGCAGTACAATAACCTGAAATACATTTCTTTATTTAGAAATCAATGTTCCGAGAAAAAAAGAAAAAAAAAGTGCATTGAAACGTACTTTCCTCTTAAATTCTGTTGCATTTTGTAATGCGTGTTAAGAATCGTGTGGGTCGTGCATGACCGATTATATGCCTTATTTATTGTTATTTTTTGGAAGAAATATGCATTATTTTAATACGTAAAATTGTTTAATATTAACATCACACTAATTGAAGCAGGACACGATTTTTATTTTACGTCGATTCCATCAAATACACCGTGTGATGGATGAATCATTTACGAAACGAAACAAAATAATCGTAATTTATTACGACAACTTTAGAAAACTCAACAATTTAATTAACACAAATCAATATTAAAAAATTTAAAAGAAAACAAAACAAAATACAAAATAAATAATATTTACCAAGTTCCATCGCGAATAGACGTTATTAACATGGTTCTATTTTCATAACGCTAAAAATAGATTTTTTTTTGCAAAAACATTTTCTAGGCTAGGGTTCTCGTTGCCTTCAGAATTATTCATTATTAATGAATAAAATATGAAGTCACGTATAGAAAGGTCAGGAGATTTAAAGCACAATAAGTGCAGGATGTTTTTTTTTTTAATGAACTATCAGTTCAGGGAATGAATAAAAAAAAAATATTGTCACGCTAATCTTAAAGCCTTCAAGGGATATATTGTAGAAATTTGTTTATCATTAAAAACTTTAGACAGCATATGGCTTTTATAAAGCATTTCTATCTTCCATGATTTCCTGCTATTACTTCCGCGTTTTCTCTTTAACACTTACACTCTCTGTAGCTTTGAATAACATGAGTCTTCAGGTGTTCTTGGATCAATCCCGGTTTCGTGGGCCTCGATTATTCCATTCCAGCGCCATCTTCATAATATTATTTAAGAACTCTTTAATCCACCTCCATTCCATCACTTACTTAGTTGCTCATTATAACTCTTTGCTCAGGATTACAATCAAAGCTTCTCACACCACCAATGTTGGGTTGTAAATTTTATTAGTGGCGGAACCTACAGTTTAAGATTGCTGAGAGGAAGTCGCCGAAAAAGTAGTTTTTCAAACATCGTTATAGAGTTTGAACTTAGAGCTCAACGCACGACCTGCCTAGACAACGGCAACCACTATATACGTACGTTGTTCCAAATATCCATGTTTCTAATAGTGTTGGGCAAAAATATCCTGGGATTTTGAGCTTACAAATGTTATAAAAAAATATTCCATTGCTTCAATGCCTTCATCACGTGCCATACATTCATTATTTTGTACCGCGCCAGTAAGGTGCAGGTATTCGCATACAAAATTTATTCAGTCTTGAAATACTCATGGTTCTCCCCTGATTGAGACCGCTCTCAGTATCTTTGTAATATCCCTGACTGTATCATTACATCTCAAATTCGATGTTACGTTTCTGATCACTTCTGCAGCGTGATCTTAAAGCTTCTTCTCATATCCAATATCTCCTTGATGGCTAGGTCCATACATATATGTATAAAGCGCACCAAGCCAAGCTTGGTAGTTGCGGGTTGCCTGTATTTATCCTCATTGTTTATTTTTTCTAAGAAATGTTTTATTTTAAACCAATTTTAGGGTAATTAAGGAGTAAATTTTTCTTTGACAGCTTTTGTTAGTTAATCATCGATCCAGCAAGCACTTATGATTGAAAGGGTATTTCTAACTATGCAGACCAAAATCTTTTTAAAACACCCAATGTCAACTTTTTAACACTTTTGTTATTGAAATCATTCGAATCAAAATATTTAACAATTTAAAGCTTTTAATTGAAGTAAAAGAAAAGCTTTTTCATGCTCATCATATTGTATTATAGACCACCGCTAGAGAGATAAGATAACTTATAACGTTATTACGATCAATTGCATTGAGCTTTTCTGGCTTCACGTGATATTGGAGACAGGGAGCATAGTAAAACTATAAAGAGAATATAAAATAGGGAGATGGGGCTAGAAAGAGAGAAGAGAGAGAGAGAGAATGGTCTTTTTATTATTATTAAAATAAGCTCCACATAGTTTGAGTTTCATTAACATTTAATTACTTAGTATTGGTTGTTACTCTCTAGCGTAGAGAGTGAGGTAACAACAGTTTTTTTCTATTAAATCTCGTGTTGTTTTCTTTGTTTTTAGTTTGTCTGAGTGTGTTAATTAAAATTAAATAACAAAAATTTAATATTTTTAACTAAACTATACCAAAAACAATAAAAATTCAATTAAAATAAATTAAAAACAAAGTGAAAACAATGAAAATACGCACACATTTATTACCACGACGCTTAGTCGACTGGTTATGCTTTCTATTGATTGGTGTTTTTATGCCGATAATTTTTATTTTCGAAATAATTATCGTATTGCCGGCTTTTCATGAGCCGGGTGGTTTCTGGCACACGTTTACCTTTGCATTGGCCATGTTCTTAATATTCCAGATCAAAGGGAATTTCGTCGCTTGTCTAATGGTCGATACAAGTGTCGATTGTAAGTATTAATCAAGAGATTTAAAGGAATCATTTCTTATCTTGTCTTGTTTGTTGAACATTTTTGTTATGGGTTGTAATTGATAAGTGGTCTAGTACGGTATCAATTAATAGATATAATGCACCATATCTTCTAAACTTCCCTAATGGGTCTGAAATAAATCAATCAATTTATTTTCTAATTTCAGTTAAAAATCTGAAGCCACCTGAAACGGATAAAGCGAAATTGCAATCGCTAGGCTGGCGGGAATGTGAAAAATGTGAAAAGATGGCGCCACCGCGAAGCTGGCATTGTTCAGTATGTCAAACATGTATTCTCAAACGTGACCATCACTGTCTCTTTGTGGGCTGTTGTGTGGGCCTTAAGAATCATCGTTATTTTATGATGTTCGTTATATTCCTCTTCATTGGTGCCACTTATGCATTGGTCTACAATTCCCTATTCTTGTGGGTGGTAAAAGCTCATGTATTTCGTAATTGGCTTTCTATACTGAGAATGACCTGTCCTCTCTTAATGTTGATCAGTGGCTCTTTAAGTCACAATCTGTTCCTGGTTTATTACAATCTCAATATATTAGCTGTGGTTTACAGTGTCGTACTGCTTATCTATCATGGGCCTGGTCTTTTTAAAGGTGGTGTATGCTATGAAAAGGATAAAAATTATCCTTACAATATGGGTTCGTGGAAGCGTAATTTTCAAACAGTTTTTGGCAAACGCATGCATTTGGTATGGCTATCGCCATTGTTAAAAAGTGAATTACCAGATGATGGCATAAATTGGAAGCTGGCGGCAAAGGCTAAGACTGAAAAATTAAAAACTGATAATAGAAAGAAGACGAAATAAAACACTTAAAAAGGGGCATACAGTTTGTGTTTTATTATTACATTCTGTACTTATGATCCTGTAAGAGTTTACACAAAAATATTTATTGTCTGTTGATCCTTCTTAAATTCTAGTTGCAAAGTAAAATTCAAAGAACTACACAATGACGGGCAGGGCTACGTGGAATTTAAAGACGAGAAATCAAAGTTCCGGGTGAAATTACTTCACCAAACCTATTCAACCGTTAACTTTGACGGTTCACAATCTATTCTAAATCCTCCGTGATGTTGTGCACCTGTTGAACATAGGAAATGAAACTGAATCTGGATATTACTATCGACAATTGGACCTTGATCTTGATTGACTGTGTGCAGAAGATATGTGGAATTATCTTCAACAACATGGGGTACTTTGCAAAATACATCGACTGCTATTTGCAAATCTGTAGTCTAGGAGTAAAGTCTTAACAGCATTAAAGGCTTACGAGAGACAAGGCGGAGGAGGTAATCTGTGCCCTTACCTATAAGCTGATTGACACATCAGTTAATGAACTATTGTGCTTTAGTTTGAAACTTCTTTTTAAGCGAAACGTAATGGAAAAATGACTATCGTTACTTCATATAAAAAAGTCCTACCTGTGGAGCTGCATACCA
Source organism: Sarcophaga peregrina (assembly GCA_014635995.1). NCBI lineage: Eukaryota > Metazoa > Arthropoda > Insecta > Diptera > Sarcophagidae > Sarcophaga > Sarcophaga peregrina. The sequence continues at coordinate 22,326,234 of CM025793.1, forward strand.
TGCTGGTTTCTAGGCAACCTGTTATCGTGATGCTATCATTGTAATCGTCGTTCTCCCTGGCATATTCGAAAAGACATCCGAAGTTATAAATTGGATGACAAGACACTACGCTCTTTTGGATGCACCCTGCATGGCCAATGACCAAACAACACAATATTATGTTGATTTATTGAGAAGTTAAACACTTAATCGGTGATATTAATTTCCATGTTCTAAACTTGTTTTTATTACACAAATATTAAATAATATATTACATTGACAATCACTTATTTTCATTTTGTTGTGAAAAATCTAAACGAATTTTCCTTCGTCACTATAAAATACTGGCCATTTTGAACTATAAACGATTGAATTAAAAACATTGCTTATATACAAAAGCTAAACATTCTGAAATTACATTTCATTTAGTGACATTTGACTTGGCACTACTGTTTTCATAATTGTGTCAAATGTTACAGTTATTTTATATCTGTGTTTACAAGGAAGTGAAGTACATTTGCGTGTGTATGCATATGTAAATGATATTTCTGTAAAAATTAAAAATAAAAGAAAATATTGGAAATAAAACAAAACAAAATACAACGAATTTTACAGGAGGAAAGCATTAAAATTGAAAATCTTTGAAGAACAAAACAAATTGATTGCATTTATAACAAAATATATATTTTTGAATAAGAAATTTTTTTTAACAAACAATAAAAATAAGGAAAGAACTTTAAAAAATGTTTCGTATTAGATCCATGAAAGAAATACCACAATCTCCAGCCGATTTGGGATGTTTAATGTTTTTACTGTCGTTTGTACCTGCATGTTTTATATTCGAATTGTGCATTGTTATGCCAGCCTTTCATGAACCGGGCAGTATAATGTTTATACTAACATGGCTAGGAGGTATCTATGTGGTATATAATATAATGGGCAATTATATAGCCTGTATATTGGAAGATCCAAGTGTAAGATGTAAGTACATTAGAATCAGAAAAAACTTTTCTTTTGAAACTGCTTTTCCCTAATTAAAGTTATTTTCTTTAAAGCCGTAATGCTGAAACCACCGTTGGAGCCAGCAGCTACGAAAACAGTGGCGCCTTTGTGCAATATGTGAACTATTGGCGCCACCTCGCTCATGGCACTGTGACACTTGCCAAACTTGTGTGTTGAAACGTGATCACCATTGCATTTTTACTGCCAACTGTATAGGCCATCGAAATCAACGTTATTTTATAATATTTCTGATTTACTCGGTAATCGGTTGTGGTTATTCGTTTATTTATAATAATTTATACATTTGGTGGCTGCATCGTGATGTCTACTGCAGTTTAAGCACTGCCTTTAAACTTGTCTTTCCCTTTTTTGGCTTCTTTACTGAACTATCGTGGCGCAATCTTTATCTTTTTATATACGAAATCAATGTTGTGTTGTTTATCTATACCGTAGGTGTTATTATGTTTCCATTTGCCCATTGTCTTAAAAGGAGCTACAACCCATGAACGTAACTTTCTCTTACTATGATTTGGGTTGGAAAAAGAACTTGGAAATGATTTTGGGCGAACGTTGGCATTTAGTATGGTTATCGCCGTTTTTAAATAGTCCCCTACCACATGATGGTATCCATTGGGAAACTGTTTTAAAGCAAGTCACCAAAAGTCGTTAGATTTTGTTGTTTTATATCGGACAGTAAATCATTGTAGACAATGCATATGTAAGTTTGTAAATCAAAATACAAATACAACAACAATAAATGTAAGTTTTTTAAGCACTAAACTGCTACAAAGAGTTTTAATTATAGGAACAAAAAAGTAGTGTTTGTAAACGGTTTATATGTTTTATTACTTTAATTATCATATTTAACAAATCAATTCAATAAACCATAATAAGCATCCATCTGTACATACTAGACTAAATTAAAAACAAAAAGTTCGTCAATTTCAATTATTCCGCTAAGAAACTATCGCCTACCAAAGATTTCACCTTTGACAGATGTACCTCATTCAAAGTGAAAACCCTTATTAATGCGTTTTGCCATCACCACACCGTCCATATTGTTCTCAACGGCATATTCCAAACAGAGCAAGGCTTGTGAAGGAGACTTATTGACTATAGGCAGCTTCTATAAATTCCATAAGACAAACTTCTGTGGGTGTGCCCGGTATACGATGTTGATTTTTATCAATATTTGTGAAAACTTCAACAGCCTTTTCCCAATTGCCACCGCGCACTAATAGCGTTAAAATATCACCAATCATATGGCCAGTAAAGGAGAGTTTCTTTTGTCTACCCTCTGATTCCTCCACCTTAGTGTATATATCCAATGCAACTTTAGCAAATTGTTCTGGTAATTGTTCATGGCTCTTTATACTAACATCTGGTTTACTGGTTACCATTATTTTCAATGAACGCATTAAAAGACTTTCCCTATTAATATGATCAAATATTACCATATCGGACCATAAGCGTGGCATCAATTCAAAGGCACCATTTAGTTCAACCATTTTTAAAATTTCCTCCATTATACCAGGTTCAGGTATATAAATATTCGGCACCAAAAGATCATAACTTTCCATGAACTCTTCTATGGTAGACGTTTGACTTAGCAAAGCGAAATAGTGCCTATAATAGATGGACTCTTTATAAGTATCACCAATTAAATCATAATTATCGCCCTGTATGCAACAGATCATTAACTTTCTTAGCCAAAGAACGATCATGCAAATGATTGCGGCATACATCCATGGCTGTGGTAAAGAAGAATGTGTCTTTGGGATGTTGCATCTTAAATTCCTTGCCATTAATTTCATTTAAAATGTCAACAATAACATGAGAAACTGGACCTCTTTCACGACAGAAGATTATGAGCACATAGTAATAGGTACCCAAACTGGGGGAGATACCAAGATTTTTGAATTCCGCTAAAACTTGCAAAGCCGAGTTGCGTGCCAATTTGTAGTTGCCAAAAGTGCTGATGCATTCCAGCAGGGAATTCATTGTGGCCAAATTTGGTTTCAACTGTTGCTGTTTCATTTGTTGTAAAAGTTCTTTGCACATGTCCCAACGTTGATCGATATTTTCTTTGAGGAAGTTCACATTGCTAATGATTGAATTGTAAGTGTCAGTGTCCATTAGAAATTGTTTCTCCATAGCTTCTTGGAAGAGAGCGTAAGCTCTATCGGCCTAAAAAAAAATTGAAAAACTATTGTTAGGTACGGTAAAAACTATTTTGTCGCTGTGTTATTGTACTGTGGCTGTCCAGTTGGTAATTCATATTCCAGCCTCAACCTCTTAAAAAATTTTGCCTGTACTTTTTCTTTCATTCTACTCACTTGATAATATTTAGCCATGCCCCTAATAAGGGCTGCGTAAGTATGGGCAGTTTTTGGTTCGATTTCATTAAATAGCTGCTCAGCTAAGTCACCATCTTTCCACTGTTTTACGATGACGCTGTTGAACCTCATTGTTATGTTTAAACCAACGTTCCTCATACAGTTCCTCGGGCAAAGGTTCCTCGTTATTATAAAACGAAATTAACTCCAAAAGACTTTGTCTTTGTTCGTTACTAATCTCAATACCTTTTTCTTTCATAAGATTATAAACGAATATGGCATCTTCGATTTGAGACTGTTTAATTAATTGGCTGAGAGTTTGAGGAGTAACTTCCGATTGCCTCGGTAAAAACCATTTTGGGAGCAAAAGCTTCAATTGGTGGCTGGGCTTCTTGATGCTATAAAAAAGGCAATTAAAATTTAAATATTTTCCGTGTGAAAATGCCTCACTCACTTGAAACATATCCCGGTGTTGTTCTTTAATCCATTTGGCTGCCTTGCGGCCGGCCTCTTGAGTCATGGCATATGTGCGTTTGGCAACATTGGAAGTGGGTATTAAATAAGGATCATCATGATATTTGTAGTGTGGTGCTGTGGGATCTCTACCTACGGTAGCCGATAAGGCCCTCAATATGTCCGTAGGAGAACGTTGTATGCGATTGGGTAATAACAATTTGCTCCTCAGTAGGGCTGGTCGCTGCTACCTTTAGCAGTGGTTTTAATTAAACGCACGCCAAGGTTTTTCGGTAACTGTTGCCAATGTCTTGCTAAATGCATTTTCTGTTTTTTAGTCGTAAGAAATTTTCAATTAAAATCCTTGATTTTTATTTAGAAATTGATTACAAAATAAATACCGACCACCAGCTTACGCACGAATACTAATAAGAAATGCAACAAAAATCTCTTGTTTGAGGTTAGAAACGAAACAGCTGTTTTTGTTTACAATTTTTTTCCAATGGCACAAGCAAATTGCTTGTTCCGAAACAGTGATGCCAAATTAATGATGTGTTTCCATTATGAGCAAAACAATTTTAATTAAATATTTCAATGGGTTTTGTTGTTATGTTGTAAACAAAGAAATTGACCAAATAAATTTTGTTGATATTATTTTTATTCAGTTGAATTTTCTTATGGATTTAAGATAGTTTCCGTTTTGTTTTGGTGCTAAACTAGTTTCTCTTAAATATTTTTTCAACATAAAAAATGTATGGCAAAATAATTAAATAGCAAAATAACTTGTTTTAAGCAAAATTAAGTTGATGTCTTCGCTAATGAATGATAAAAGTTACTTATTCTAGACAGATACCGCTTAATTCAGCAATGATAACTCAATGTTTCTGCTAATAAAGGGGAAAATTACTTATTTCAGACATACAACGGTTAATTCACCACTGTCAGTACAGTAATCTAAGATAATACGGTACATTTTTTCGAATAACGACACTTTGGTGAATTTCACTTTTATTGACCACACTGCAAGAACTCACCACGGTTTATTTATATTAATTTTTTTTTTAATTCACCATATTGTACAAGAACTAATTACGTTGGAAACTCACCACTCCATACAAGAGAAGTAAATCTTTTGGCACGATGGAGAGGACTGGAGTTGGTGACTGCAAAGGCTTGTGAAGAGGCAGGCAGCACAGCTCCAGAATCAATTTAGGCTACTATCATCTTAAAACCAGTGGTGTTGTCGAGCCGGAACGCTCCGGAACGTGGTTCCGGTACTACCTTTTTGGACAGGAACGCGTTCTGGAACTAAAGATGATTTCTGATAACGAGAATTGACTGACGTTTTGCAAAAAAAAAATTAAAAAGAATTGCTGATTTTCTTTTTTTCAAATTTTTGACGAATTTTTACCTGTACTTTTATAAACAAGGGTTTGAACCGAACCGGAACAAAAACCGTAACGAACCGCCTTGTTTTTCCGAACCGTGTACCGGAGTCCGAAACGCGTTCTGGTAAAAAAAAATTAGCACAACACCGCTGCTTAAGACCGTCCTTAACACAATACCACTCCCCAAACAAATCCTCGCATTCACCCATATCATACATACATATCTAAGACACAAACCAACCCCAAGCACTAAGCAAAAAAAGGCACAAATAAATTTTCTTACACGAGAAATAAATGAATGAATTTATTTATTTTAAAGCTTGGTAACCTTGCTCATATTTAAAATTCATTAACAACGAATGAAGATCGATCAATCGATCGTGTCGAACAGTATTTTGCTTCAGTTTCAGTTTAGGTTTTAAATTGTAAGCACTTCTCCAGTGGCAAGCGGTTAATTATGAAACCCGTTTTATATTGTGATCAACGCAGTCCTCCTGTACGCAGTGTTTTAATGCTGCTAAAAATGTTAAACATTGATGTGGAATTGAAATTTATCAATTTATTTAAGGGCGATCAAATGAAAAAATCATTTAAGGAGGTTCGTTACAGTGGCTATGATAATTCATACATAATTAATAAAATATTGTATTAAAATCCCTTTGAATATATTTTTCGGAAATATTTCAGATTAATCCTGGTCATACTGTGCCCACTTTGATTGATGATGATTTGATTTTAACCGATTCCCATGTTATTTTAATGCATTTGTGTGAAAAGCACCAGAAGGAAGATTCCCAATTATGGCCACGGGATTATAAGGAGCGCATGAAGGTTACCAATATGCTGTTATTCGAAGGAACTTTAATATTTCGCCGTGATAGTGAAATGTTGGTGAGTATGGAAAGAAAGAAGAGTTGCCAAAATAATTAAAAAAGAGATCGAAAAAGGTATTATAATTATTTACAAAATTCCGCTTATTTTGATGCTAAAGGCTTATGTAGACTAAGGAAAATTCTAACTCTCTCAGACGATAGTAGAAACCTCAGGCTAGATTCTTGCACAGGAGAGATACGCAAAGGAAGTGACAGTGTCAGTCAGACTGTCTTAAATTACAACAAACTGGCAAGTAAGATGAGTAGTGTCGCTTCTATTGCAATCAGAGGAATTTATGTGTAAGGCTTTTATAGGGGTTTCAATCTTGCGATCTTAGATGGCAACCCTATCATTCTAGAACTAGTTACAGTAGACAAAAACTTAACTTTTTAATTAATTTTGGCAAAATGCTTCCTACAATTTTTACTGTCTTTTCCTTTTTTGTAGTCTGAAATTGTACGTAAAACGTATGCTAATGTCGATATGGCATATCATCAGCGTAAAATGTTGGAAATCTACGACATGTGTGAGACTCATTTAAAGAAGCATAAATACTTTGCCACCGATTATGTAAGTTTTCTTGAGAATTTTATTTACAAACCAAATAAAATCTGATCATGCTTTCATTCAATTGCTCATTCATTTACTAATTTATTCATTCATTCACTCACTCATTTAGTTGACAATTGCTGATCTTTCGGCTGCAACCACATTGAGTACCGTCGATCTCATGTTTCCCATAACTGGTGCACAGTGGCCTTCGTTGACGTCGTGGTTGAATGTTATGAAATCGTTGCCCGAATATGAAATCAATCGTAAAGGTATAGAAGAACTTAAAGATGCCATTGAAGAGATTGGAAAATTTAAATTCCCTTCCAGACAAGTAGAGGAGGAGGAGGCAGAGAAGAAGGCCGAGAATGAAGATCAAAAAAGAATGAATGAATAATTCATTCCAATTGTGGTTTTGTTTGTTTGAAATTGAAAATTTTGTAATTGAAATTGAATACTTTTTAAACTTTTTTTCACTCATGTCGTCGAACACCAATAAATAGTAAATAAAATAAATAATTAACCCAGCAATTATTGCTAAATCATAAGTTTTTTCATTTTCATTTCATATATAGGCCTAAAATCGGAAAAGAAGAAAGAAGGTGTAGTTGAAACGACCTTTACTTTATGATACAGAGAAGTTCAAGTTTGAGTTTCATTTCTTCAGAGTATCTTTCCCAATTTGACACGGTTTGAAGCTGTTTGAGTTAATCCCTGTTAAGATCGCACTGCTCTAGTTTTCATGCACCATGGAACTATGTTCATCGATTTGTTTACCAATATTGCTTGAACAACAGACAATCAAAATATTTTTTAGGTATTCATACCTTGGGATGCGTTGTTGAATGTTGATTCCCCCTATCAAATGTAGGAATCGGTTGTTAATTACACAAACAATTTAGAATTTCAGGCAATTCTTATCAATTTAGGAATTACAAGTCAAGCAGATAATTGGTAGCATGTGTAGGATTTACAGGGTTGCCAACTGCCCTTGCATAAAAACAACACTATTATGTTGAGTTGCTGTATAGGCGGTCTAGGTGACTAGATTTGAATTCCGGAATCGTGTTGTATTGCTGTATTGGTGGTCTGAATGTCTTTATTTGAATTCCAAAATCGTGTTGTGTTGCTGTATTGGTGGTCTTGGATTCCGAATAAGATAAATAAGTTTTTAAAAAGTTTTGAAAGATAAGAGGCTTTAACTTTCTTCAATATTGCATTCTAGGAACTCTCCTGACTCCCAGCACTTTCATAAGAAAGAAAAAAGTTCATGTCTATATACAAATGGCATTAAAATAGATTTGAATAAGTTTGGCCCCTAAACGGTTTATCCAATTAATTTTGAGTATTTCTTTCCGTTTCGTTTCAAACTGTCTGTCTGCTTCGAATATATAATTTCAATTGCTTCAGTCATTAATTTTCAAAATTATTGTAAAAAAATTTTCAAAAAACTATTTTTTTTTAAACTCTCTCTCTATCTTACTTAAAAACTTTTATTTAAATAAAATTTAATGTGAATAAAAAAAAACACTTCTCTAACCGATAAGGATTGCAAACAAAAAGGATTATGGAGAACAACTATATTGGCCAGATACCGGTTTTCTATTATGATGCCTTAAACTCCCAGGCACGTAGCTGTTATATGCTGATAAAAATTCTGAAAGTTTTCGTCAAAATCGAGGAAATTAATTTCGTTTACTACGATGATTTAAGTGATACGAGTAGTTGGGTGGGTTACCCGGATTGCTATATTAAAAAAAGGAAATCTTTTGATTTTTGAGTAACGTAATTACACTTGCAGATGAACAATTTCTATACGGCACCAACTTTGGTTGATGGCGGTGTTACACTGTGTCATGGTCCAACAATTATGATGTATTTGTGCGAGAAATATGGCTCAACAGTGTTAAAGAACTTATTTCCCCGGGATTATGTGGCCAGACTGAAAGTAATCAGTTTCTTCTCCTATGAGGCATATTTTATGCACAAGCATTTGGGTCATATGCTGGTAAATATATTGGAAATTTAAAAAAGAACAACAAAAAAAAAGAAAAAATTCAATTTTAATTTATATTTCCTAGAGTGATATATTTCTGTGTAAATATGAGAAATTCGATGGGGATTATCATGGTTGCAAGGTGGCACAAATCTACTCTAACTTGAATACTTTCTTAAATGGCCATACTTATATGGTTAGCAATTTCGTAAGTGTAGAAAAGGAAGTGGCAGGGGGAATGTCCTTTACTGTCTTAAAAACTTATCTTTTGCTTTTTTAATTACAGTTTACCATTGCGGATATTGCAGCAGTTTCTTCAGTATCCGCATTTCATATAATATACCCAATCGATTACGAACAATATCCGCGATTGTTCGATTGGTATCATTGCATAAAGAAAATGTCATTTTATCAGCATAATGAGGAAGGCATCTACAAGTTACGTTATTTATTGGATACGGTTGGAAAATTTCCATTTCCTTCACCTTACCGCAGTGGTTGTAAAAAACGATCTGTCAAGTCGGAAGATGATAGACGTTCGGTCGGGTGGTCATGATGCAGAACCCCAGCAAAGAGATCATTCCCGCAAAGGCCACTCGAAATCGCCGAAGAAAAAAGGAATTTTTTTAGCATCTTCTGAGATTTCCACATCCAGCTCTGGCAAATGTCTTCCAACACAGAAACCTGTAATGTCAGAAACAATTTCGGCCCCACCAGTTCTAGAACAGAAAAGATCGTTTCACTGTAAATGTAAACCCGCTAATACTAAGGTTGACGATGGTCGATCAAATTCGCGTAAAAAACATTATGAGGAAGCTGTATCGGAATATTGTCAGCGCAATTATTATTTGTTACCTAAAAATTGTGAAGAATGTGAATATATGGACTCACAGGCTTGTGAAGGTAACTGAGTTATACACATGTCTGCTTGAAAACATTACGGCTTAAAACTCATATGTCTTATGAATTAATAACCTAATCAAGGGGGTAAACTCAAGTTCAATAAATTTTTTCATTGGTTTCAGTTTCATTACTAAAGTTTAACCAGCAAGGCTAGTGTTTTCCTACTGTAGCTAGTACTGGAATGATAGGGTTGCCAGGTTTTTAACAAATGTCTTTTGTGAAAATGTATTAAGGAGCTTGAATCATTTTTTGTAGCAAAAATGCTTCAAAAATGGGTCGATTTTATTGAGGTGTTACGTTGACCGTGAGGTGTTTCTTCTAGGGAATTTTGTCCTGGTGTATAATTTTTTTTCATCACATGTCTTTTTATAAACTGCCTTATGACGATGACGATGATGTTGATAATGAAACTTTTTTTAATGTTTTTTCATTACAGCTAACCATAGCGGCTATTGTCCAACTCTAGAGTGTATCGATTATTCCGGAGGACTTTGCAATCAGCCTGTTACATATCAAATGAACAATGCCACTGATCAGAGACCAGCACAGGATTTCAGGTATAAAACAAGCACTGCAGCTAACAACAGTGAAGGCATGGCATTTTGCAATTATCACAATGCACATGGCATGTGTTGGTGCAATCAAACGAATCAAATACAATATTGCAATAATGATTGCACGAATCAAAAAGTAAATACGAAAGATAATGAGAAAAAAATTTGTGAAAACATAATTCATGTTGCCGTAGAAAAACTGAAAAAGCAAAAAACGGATCAGGGAAAAAGGTGCAGTAAGGTTTCCATTGCAAGTAAGTCGAATTATGGTGAGAACTGTTCCGGAACGGATACATCTTATCCAACATATGTCTGGTATCCGCAAACTAGCCGTATACAAAAATCTGCTGCTTGTTGTAATCTAATCAGAGACAGTTGTTGTGCGGCTGAAAACACGGCATGTGCTAAACAGGAAGCGCGAAATTGTTTACAAACTTCGGAACAAGTAAGTCATCGTTATTGCTCTCCTCCGCCTGATAAATGGTGTGAAATTTCACAAAAATCCATTGAAATTTGTGACTTACCGCCGAAATCACCGTTACAGAATCATACAGAGAAATGCAAAGACTGTAATTGCCAGCAATTACAAATTAATTGGCATTATTGCCGTTCAAATCCCGATGTTAGATGTTGTAATCCTCCAAATAGCTGCAATCAAAGTTGTGGTGAATCCCGTATTGATGGAACCAGTAGCTGTAAAACCAATACTCCAATCCGCCAACAGTCGAGTCAGTATTATACACAAAGTCCAATGCTTTGAAAATACTGGGCAAACATTCCCCGGCTGTGAACTAACAATTCAAGAGCATGACAACAGCAATATGTGTGCTGCGGGCAATGTTAAAAAGTTTCCGGTTGTAAAGGGGCAGTCCTATAGATGGCAAGACAACACGCCGGTTTTTTATATTGAGTACGAATAATTCAAACGAAAAAGATGAAACTTCTCCAACAACCATTACCGATCTAAGTGAGGAGAATAAAAAGGAGCGCTGTAAAAAAACAAACCCGTCGGCGGCTATGAAAAAACGTCCTTTGAATCGCCTGCAAGCCGGCAGTAATCGCGAATTCAGACGCAAAACAAAACACAAGAGAGTTAATCGTGCTAGTCGACTTACAGATGACTCTGTTGACACCTTAACCGATGACAGCGAAGAAGTTACCAAAATCATCTACCATATCTGCATGAAGGACGACTTACAAAACGAGCGGAAATGTAAATGCAACAGTTGCGCAAAGGCCGAATATCGTAAATCATTTAAATCGAAAATTCCCCGTTTAATACCAAATTATCGAAATTCAGGCCGAAATATGGCACGTGCTGAATCGGATTATGAGATTTTTGGTAAAAATTACTTTTGAATTAGTACGACACTTACTCACTCACTCACTTACTCACTCGTTTGTAAAACATAGAATTCGATAACTTTTTTTTTTCCTCTTTTAACGTATAAATTTTTGATTTAAAATTGCAAAAACGATTGTTTTTATATTTTGGGTTTAAAGATTTGCTATGTAGAGTCAAAGGCTAGTATATTGATTCTAGAAGTTGCCAAAGTCAAAATCGTTAAGAAATATGGGAAAGAATTTAATCTGGAGCTTATAGCAAATTGCATGACTTGTTTGTGTGTTTAGTGGAGTCCATATTTTTCTGGCATGCATGAGGTTTTCTATTGATAGTGGGAGCTAACATTTTGATTCTAGAAGTTGCCAAAGCCAAAGTCGCATAGAATAGGTTTACATTAGTACTTGACTTGTTTGTATCTCTACTGGCCTATACATTCTCCGAGATAATTCTGTATAGAGATAAAACTTATGACCTGTGACAGTTGTGGCAAAATAATCTCAAAATAGCGAGAAAGATTACATAGCATAGACTAGTCTTATAAAGAAGTTTCACCGAAATGGACGCCATCACTGTAGGTATGATATCCAAATCAGTTTATTCAAATTCAATTTGTCGTTAGAAAATTACTTTAAACTGTAGGAAAATTAATACACACAAACATGGGTGGTATAAGAAGCGAGGTTGTAAAACTAACTAAAGGTTGTAATGACCAAATAAGTAAGTTAAGTTGGATCATAGTCGTGACCTTATGAAGCATCTATTTGCTCTTTGTAGTAATTGTTTTACTTTGTTTCCATTTTTCCATGTAAACTGTTGTTAGTTGACTGTAGCATGTTCTAGGCTGATAGGGTTGCCATCTACCAGTATATCTATATAAACATAATCTTATATGAATATCCATTGGGTTGTTGTATTAAGTGTATTGGCGAAGAACTTTACCCATTATGGCTTACCTTTTTTAAAAAAGGTGGGATTAACTGGCCTTCCTAATATAATTGTGTAGGAGTAAGTGGGAATTTCCCATAAGCAAAGAATTTTTAGGTAATCAGGCAGGCTAATGTGCATAAATTATGAAACGAAATACTTTTGTTTATGCATTCCATACCCAAAATTTAATGCAAAAAAATAAAACATATTTGGAGCCTCTATCATTACAATAATTGGTGTCGAAATGACATCGAATAATTGTAATGCCATTACCACCATAAGTGTTTGCTTCTGTTTGTTTAAGTGTCACTTCACTTTTCATTGAATTAGGAAAAATGAAAAAAGAAAACAAACAACATCTAAAAAAAAGGTCCTTTTCTCTGTTTACTTGGTAGTCCAACAAATAAAAAAAATAAAAAAAATAAGTACAAATATTTAGAAAGGGGCAGCACAATAAATATTTGATAAAAAAAGAAAACAGAAAAATGTCATTAACAATGAAAATAATGATGATGAAAACGTTGTAAAAAGGGTTTTTTGCAACTCCTTGTTTTATTTTTTTTTTGCTGTTGCTGTTGTTGACTTTATTGTACAATTTTTTCGCCTCCTTTTTGGAAATTGAATATCCGGAGTGTAATTTCAATTTTTTTCTTTGGCTACAGTACAAACATATCAGCAATAGTAAGCTAGCCAGCCTGCTTACCCTTTAACAAACCTCTACTTAAATTAGCCTTCGTTTGGGCATGTTGATGTTCTAACCAAAATTAAATTAGTTAAGTACGTGTAAAGCATTCTTAATAAGAGAGAGCATAGAAGAGAATTTGCTGTTGGGTTGAAAAAGTTAAACTGTGAAATAGACATGCTGCTTCAGCATCAAAAAATATGAGTACGCAGGAGAAAAAATCTCGTTAAATTCTAGTAATCGAGATGGAAAAGTTATTAATTTGGAATTCAATTCATCATACATACGCGGGAGCTTACTTATGTGGGTATTAGAGTTTGATCGGAATTAATATATGAATGTACAGTTAATATCAAGTAATTAGTAAAAAAAATTAATTAATTCTAGTTGGTATATAAAATAGGTGCGGTATATAAAATAGGACTTCTAACAGTTAATAAGACCCATCCTGTCAAAGTTACATCTGTCAAAATAGTTGTCATTTATTCCGTCTGTTTACGCAAATAACCATAGACAGATATGGTATTTAATTCCATCAATTAATTCCATCAAATTGTTCATGTTCAAATTGTGTCACTAATTTCTGGATGACTAGATACTATCTCTGCCAGCATTTTCTATTATTAGTTTATGGGGCATCGCCATAAATGTAACCTCACCAAATGTTACATGCCTTTGTTTTCCAAGCCGTCTTTCAAAGTCTCTATTAAGATTATGAATTGGGTTGAGGTCCAGTGATTGTATAGGTCATTTAATGACACCAATAATCCAAAACGTCGTAGTCTAGTAGGTGGTGGGTTGGCTTATTAGATGTAAATTCAAGGTTTAAACCCTAGTACAGACATCAAAACAAATTATATAAAAGTATATTATATTATTAAAAATTGCCACGAAAACTTTTCACAAAAATTTGTCGTTCGGAGTCGACTTTAAACTGTAGGTGCCGCCACTCATGTATTAAAAATTAACTCACACAACATAAGTGGTGTAAGAAAGTAGATTGTAATCCCGACTGAAGGGTTCTAATGATCCTACTATGTAAGTAATGTAATAACAAAAAAGATAGGATGAGCTCTAAACGGATATTTTTTTAGCTCCCTAGAAAATTGGTTTACTTCATTCTAAAACGAGATCCAGTATCTTTATGTTCCGTCAGTTTTATCATGGATACGACACTTAAATCATGGATCATTAGACTTTCAATCAGAAGATTTGGGTCTTGCACTAGACTATCCAGAAATAACTTGAGAAAGTATTCGTCCTACTGACAAAAGACTATACTATGAGTTAAAGAATATTTGTTCAGGATAGAAATCGTTTCTCTTGTGAGGTAAAGGAATTACACTTACATACATATGTATGTGCTGGGAATCATCTGAGCAGATTAGGCAGAAAATTATTCCTGCTGGCACCGAGTTATTGTTGCATCCTAAGATTCACCATGAAGTTAAAGACATTATTCGGAAACTCAATAGCATTAAGGACAAACAGAACATTATAGATATTGCTTGGACGCAGACATTGAGACATGGGACATGAAGTCGAAGAAAAAAAATCATTTTCGTACAAGAATAGCACAAATCCATAACATAGGCTATGAGCAGCTCACTCAATCGCCCTTATTTTTCAGTTTTAGATCCAATAGACTATTTCTTGTTTTAAAGAGTGAAAAGATGATTTAACTGGTAGAGATTTGGTTCCTTTTAAAAGCGAAGTCATCCATTGTGCCATTCAATCAACCAACTCCATAGTATTTAAGGTTGACGAATTTTTTATTTGATATTTTTCTAATTAGTTGCACATCACTGTGTTATATCTGCTCTTATTGCTTATTGAGAAAACGTGTGCTAATGCTAAGGATTACTTGAAAGGTTTTCAACATTGCACGCTCTTATGAGTATTAACCGCGCACTTGCCTTTCGTGAGTGGCTTAAAATATTTTTGTTTCGTTTTTTCCTTTGTTTTTGTTTGTTTGTTTTGTTGTTAATTTTGCATAAATTTTCTTGAATATGTGAAATGTCTGTAACAGAGATTTTATGGAAATTAAATCTTTGCAAATAATTTAAAAAGTTTTTTGCTTTTGTTGCTTTCAGCTTTTCATTCCAGATAAAAATGCTTAAAAACATATTCAATTTAAAGCAAAAAAGAAATTTTAAAAATGTTAAATACAATCGTTAAAGTTGGATTTCTAAGCTGGGTTTAAAGATAAATTAAAGAAATTTAAGACTCTTTTTTAGTTATTCCAATATAGTACTTGGTTGTGATCCAAAATGAGTTGTAGTGCATCGGCTGGGTATTTATTTTTTTGTCGACTAGTGTGTGGGGTTTGCTGCAAAAACTCTGTAAACAACCCATTAATACACCCTTTCTATACAGAGGCTGATGCTCTTAAAATTATATTTTTATTATTTTTTTCATTAGAAATTACGAGTGCATACGAAAAAATTTTGATATATTTTGTATCTATAAAAACTAAACTTGAAATCAAATAATGCTAAAATTTTTTAATGTGTCCTTATAGGCTGCCTGACCATTTGACCCATGCTGTGGTCAAACCCCTCGACATCGAATATGAATTACTGTAATATCGAGTACACAAATACATTAATACAAACAATTTATTTCGTGCACACTCCTTACTTTTTAACGTTGTCAAACGCAGTGTTTCTCTTGTTTCTTTCATTATATTTTTATTGTTTGTTCGTTGGCAATTGTATTATTGCTGTTGCTGTCGTTAGTTTTAAGTGGGAATTTCTGTGTTTTAATTTCATTGTTGACAAAATAATTAGTTGAAGGCACCTCCTTTTCCTCTCTCTCTCCCTCTGTCGTTTGCTTTTATAACACATTCAGTCTTGAATTAATGGAACTTCTGGTATTTTTAATCGTTTTACTAGACGACACAATGAACGTGAAATGAAAGAAAAGGACTAACAAGTGCTGCACAGTAGAGAATACAAGTATTTGACTGACTGGCAGACTAATTAAATTCGATTTAAATGCCAGGTTTTAAGAACATTTTTGGTTTTTATAGGCGCAATTATTTTCCAACAGAATTTCATTCTTTAAAATAATTTTTCTCATTCCCTTTTTATTATTAAGAATGAAAAGAGTTTAAAGATTTTTATGTTTTAATTTGTTTAACACTTTTTAATTATTTTTAAAAATTTTCAAAAGTTTCAATCGAAGACAAGATTATTTAAGCAAATAATAGGTAATCAAGCTGCCATACGGAGGGGCAAGACATAGCGATTAGCGTCCACAAGCCAGTATGGTTTGAAGTGAAAACGTCAGCGTCAGATATCGTAGCTGAAGCTAGGCCAAAAATCTTGAACCTTTGCTGCCAAAGCAGGGATACAGAATATGCTCAACAGTTTGTTTCTCTTCTAAATTGCTAGAGATCTTGCAGGCAGAAGTGAAGCCCATATTCATGTTAAGAGCATAGTTTCAGAAACCATTTCGTTGTAGAATGATAGCATCTGAGCATAGTAGCGCAGAAATTTTGCATTCCTATTCCGTTATATTGAGCCTACTTCTTTTCTAACTACCTGTTCCATAAGAACGTACCAATAAAGTTCTTCCCTATCGCTTAATGTCATTTGCTCAGCCTTCCCTTGCCATTTCAATTGCAGTTTCATTGCCACCCACATTGCAAAGTCCACTCCAAGCTTTGCCCAGAAGATTTGTGAGGATCTTTCTGTAGACTGGCACCAATCTCGAGCTAACAGCATGCATAGTTCATAGTTTGAAGACACTAACACTTGACTATCTCCTTAGATAACCACCGCATTTTCTCAGCATAATTCTTTCTCGGACGAGGCTCTCTGCTTTGGTCATTGCAAACACCTCATTTTGGATGGCTTCTTGCCATCCCCAGAGGATACTCCTGCTTCTTCTTGGAGCTATTCGCCAAGTAGGTTACCCACACCATTTCACTGCTTCTTGTGTGAAAACACTTTCGAGGAAAGCTTATTGAGGCACGTACCTTGATCATAGAGTCCGTGAATCTGGGACTTTGGATCAGTATAGCCAAGTCAACTACCCTCCAAATTGTGGCTTGTAAAAACTTGTGTGTCTTAATAACACTCCCAAATAACCTAAAAACATTTCATTGGACGTCGACTTCCACCAGAAGTAGCATCAGAATTATCTGCAATGAAGCCTAAGAAATTCTCTCAAGGTTACCGAGACACGTACTTATCCTGCAACTATATAGGACGCGTTACCTCGACCCGTATTACAACCCCTGGACGACTTTCTTTCCTATTAAGAAACACAAGATATGTCCTCCACTGGATAGCAACAGCTATACTCCTTAATGCTTCCAGAAAGAAAAGACCTTCTTCATCAGGAAAGTACTAAGCACTTGGCAAACAAAATTTAAATCATTTCAGTGGACTGCTCATTTTTTTTTATTGTTTTTTGTGGTCAAAAATTTTTGGGAACTCTTTTAAGATTTTTTTTGTAGGTTTTTTTTTTATATCAATTCCATTAAAATGTGGTCACATGTCCGGCAAAATAAACAGTTGAAGGACTGCGAATAGCAAAGAAAAATGGATGATCGGCATGGAATGGTGTAGTAATACTTTTACACTCCAGAGCCTCAACTGAAAAGAATATAAAAAAACAAATGCTTTATGAAGTAAAATACACCAAGAATAGAAACAAGCAAAAATAAAACTTACATGAGGCTGCAGCTGCCTCAGAGCCGGCTTCATTTACATCCAAGTAGGCTTTATGCTTGGCGGCACCAACAAATTCAGGCACTGGTGTATCGAACAAATTATCAAAATTGGCCGACTTGGAGAATATGGATGATAAACCCATCTGGAAAGGAAGAAAACAATTTTGTTTATGCCTTACAACCACTAAAATATTGCCACACTTAATATACCTTTTCCAAGGGCTGCTTCAAATCAATATCGTATTCAATGTGGAATTTGGGTAAATGAATACATAAGTTATCGTAGAACATTTTATTTGTTATTTCATTTAAATCACGATCCTTAAGTTTTGCTTCTAATCCATTCAAGCCTTCGGTGTCAAAGGGTAGTATGATAAGCATGGAAATATTAGAATTTTTATAGGGCATTTCAATAGCAGTGGCCTGTAGATCGGGGAATTCGGCAAAACGATATCTGCCATGATTGTGCATCATCCGAACAGGTTTTTCATCTTTTGAATTGAGTTTAAAGTTGGTATTTCGGGTCTTGGCTTCGCTAAACGGTAGCAGCCATTCAGCCTTGAAATAAATCGCATTCACCAATATAGCTGTGGTGCCCGAGTAAATATCATCGGCTTTGATAAGATCTTTGATTTTATTTTCTGTTTCCTTGGCCACCCATTGGTTGATTTCATCTCTTACCAGAATAGGTTCTTTAACGTTCACGTTCTTGGCGTCAGCATTAAAATAAGCGCGTGCACTTGTAGTAAATTGCTTGGAAATCTGAAACTTATCACTGGCGTAGATGCGATTAATCATTTTCAATTGTGGTCCATGTTCAGCATTCGACTTGAAAGATTTTCTAATAAATCCTGCAAAATTTTGGGCAACACTTGTTTTATCACCCTGGCCTAGTTTTAAACCGCGACGCAATTGTTCGGCTGTTTGGTCTCCAGCACCAAGATAAGCTAAAGCCAGTCCAGTTTGTATGGAAACAGGAGAGTACACAATATTCTCCGCGGATTTCCCATCAGTAATGGCTTGAAATAAATCGGCAGCAAATAAATTGTGATTTCTCGTTTCACTTGTTGGAGTTACAGCGGTGCATTGCAGGCACAATAAAATTCCAATGAGCCAGGCTAAAATACCATAATTTGGCAATTAATTTATAAACTTAAAGAACAAAAAAATAAATTTCTCTCTTACCCCAATTCTTAAGTATAATCATGGCTGTACTTTACTTGTTTATACGCAGAATTTCAACGGTGGCTTTAATCCTCAACAAATTTACTCACTTTCTGATGGCGTCCATGCGCAATCTCTTTCTATTTATACTGGATTCTTAACTTTAGTTGTTGTTGTTGTTGTTGTTTTTCTTTTCTTTGTTTATATCCAATTGAATATGTGCTTGTAAAACGGGTTTAATTTAATCCAAAGACATCCTTACGATTCCCATTGCAGATGTAAAACATGCTGATACGACTGGCACATATACAATCAATCTAAATATAGAACAGAACAAAGGAGCCAAACAGCCAAAGTAGTTGGTGGAATATTAAGTTGGCTTGAAAAATCAGGTTTTAAATAAAAACAAATGTGGTTGTAAACGGTCTTATCGGAATACTTTTGTGCTGTACATAACGTAAGTTAGACTTTCCTTCAATCCATCTTTGAATAACAATAACGACTGTATACATGCGATTCCTTTATTAGGAAATATGCTGCAGCCAACTTCACAAATAACTCGAAGATGGATATGAAAAGACACGATGATATCTAAGCATTTGTAGGATGGATGGCAATGCGATTTATGAAGGGAAGTGGATCGGTTCTCTTTTTAACCATACATTAACAGTAAAGTTTACCACTATTGCAAGTACCCTCTTGCTAGCAAACAAGATTAAACCTCTTTAGCCGGCCTTGGCTAGTTCATCGGCAATGCAATTTCTATATCCCTATGTCCCCGAAACAGAATAAGAGTTATCTTTGAATGATCTGAAATTTCTTTGAGAAACCCTCGGCATAAAATATATTCTTTAGGGATTTAATCGCTGCTTGGCTGTTCAAATAAATCAAGATATTTTCGGGATTTTCGTCGTCAGGCAGTCTATCAGAGAGTTAAATATCAGCGCTCTTTAATAAATATACCACTGGCCACATTATGCGATTTGAAGTCCTGTTTAAATATTCCTTTAACAGGCAAACAAATTTGTTGTGATCCTCAAAAATCTGTGACTCTTAGCTCGTTTAGGAAAAGCTCACTTAGGTAGTATCAAAGGTATCGCTATAAAACGATAATGCCTCTTTCACTGAATGTCTATAATACCTGGATGGTATTCTTCAGTCATTCCGAGAATTCTATAAAGGTATTGATTTCAGCTCTCTCTATCCAAACCCTGATGATTTATTCCGGCGGTTTAAATGATATTCTTAGGATGGATCCAATACAGATTTAATGCAAATCATGTCCTCCGAATATCTATAAATGGTCCATCTTTTCTTTCCGAAAAAGTCATAAGTGCACGGCAGATTATTTGTTTGTTTCTTAAGAAAGAAATGTCAAGTTCTCGTTTAGATTTGTTCGAATTACCTAAACCGTCTTCAGTAAGTGCGTAATCTATATTGTTAGTTTCTAAATTTGATCCGCGGTATAATTTTCCTATCTAAATTATAAGGAAATAATAAAGCACTTTAAGGGTTCATGTATAGATAGAAAGATTCCGCATCCAACTTAATCCGTCAGTCTATAAAACATGTAATCGACCATACAAAAAGTCATTGTACTCAAGGAATAGAGCCCGTGACCATAGATATCTATCAAAGGAAAATACATATTTTTCGGCGATTTTCTCTCAGCAATCTTTTGGATAATGGAGTTATTGATAAGCAAATAAAATTGTTATTAAAATTGTTCACATCTATCGTTCGGAGTCGACGGTAAACTGTAGATTCCGCCACTCACGGATAAAATTAATACACAAACAACATGGATGGTGTGAGAAGCTAGGTGGTAATTCTGGCTTAAGGGTTGCAGTGATCGAGTGAAAAAGTACAAATTTGTGTCAAAAGGTCTATAAAAAAGCAACAACAAAAAAACAAATTTCTGTGTAAGCTGATTAACAGTCGGTCTCTATTATTTAAAACTTCTTTCATGTCTATTCTTTTAATTCCTTTTCTTTTGAAACGCAGAATTAGTTTCAAATTTAACTGATTTTTAAGCAAAAATCTAGTTTTCATACACAAGTTTAAAAAGAGACCGCAAGGGATAAGGGGGTGAAGCAAAAACAAAAAAAAATTCTCCAGTCTAGAGTAAAAAGTCAAGTTCATGGTATATGGCAGTGGTAGATATACTTGAACTTGACATATTCTAAGACGTTACATCGTTTAAAATAATTATAAAGCTGCAGAAAACTTATGTATAAAAATGCCAGAAGAGTTTTGCCAGCGAATGTAATAATTTCTAGAGGATTTAGAAAACTTACATTATTTTTTATTGCTATTTTTAACATTAATTTAAAGCGAATGAAATTCACTTTAACTTTAAGGACATAAAAGAACTCAAATACTTTAAAAAGTTTAAAGTTTTGTTTTCCTTTTACATCTCATCCGACTTGTTTTTTCAAATTATTCACAACAAATAAATAAATTTATTTGTACGTTCAACAACAACCTTGAAGAATGCCTTTTTTTTATTTTGCCAAAAATTTTTTAAACTTAAAAATACTTTTTTTTTTGTATTATCCTTTCGTTGCAGAGTTGAAGAGAAGTAAGTAGAGCAGAAGAACATATCTTTCCTTGTCTTTTGTTATACGAAAGTAAAAGAAAGTATAAAACTAAGTTAAATGAAGGTGAAGAAAGATGGAAAAAAAAACAAAATAAAAAATGAAATTTGTTTTCTTAAAATATCTCCACGTAATTTTTGACACATTGAAAGGTAAAAACAAAACAACAAAAAAAAAAACTCAATTTCAAATTCACTTTTAATATCACATAACAGTCATAAATTATACATTTTGACATTTATAAACAATGCAAAACTAAAACTTTATAAATTTCATTTGATTTCTTAACTTTACTTGGCTCCTTGTCATAAGGAAGCTTGGAAATAAAAATCGATAAACGATAAATAAATTTAAAAATTTTTAAATAAAATTTTTCATGCTTTTTTGATCAACAGCTCCGTGCTTACAAAAGTTATTCGAGAGTTAATGCCAAGTCTTAGGGGTTCAGGGCATCAAAGCCTGGCAATACTGCAAGCACCCTGTAAAACGACCGGAGAATACCTATATCAGTTACTCCCAGCATTCTCTAGTGGTTGTACAGAATACCCAGCTTAAGTTCAGGTGCTTGGGCATGTACAGTCGACGTTGCGCTTCTACAGTTTCAGTTTCAGTTTCATTGTACAAGATTTTCAACAAAGTAGCTCTACTATGGAAGGTTCTAGAATGACAGAGTAGCCATGTGACTTCTACAGTTTCAGTTTAATTGTACAAGATTTTCAACAAAGTACCTCTACTATGGCAGGTTCTAGAATGACAGAGTAGCCATGTGACTTCTTCAGTTTCAGTTTAATTGTACAAGATTTTCAACAAAGTAGACTTACTATGGCAGGTTCTAGAATGACAGAGTAGCTATGTGACTTCTTTAGTTTCAGTTTCATTGTACAAGATTTTCAACAAAGTAGGCCTACTATGGAAAGCTCCAGAATGATAGAGTAGCCATATGGGAGTATTTGTTAAATGAAAATATGTTCGCTGACTGTGTAGAGTAATTGTTGGAAAAACTTAGTTTGAATTTCTTTTTCTTTTTCAGTTTCATTACTCCAGTTTTCCAGCAAAGTAAAGTTACAATGACAGGTTCTAGAATGACAGAGTTGCCATCTAGCTCTTTTAAATGAGATTATTATTGGTTGGCTTTATAGGTCGGAACTTAGTTTTAATTTCTTAGGGGTGATTCTAGCTGATCTGCCTATGATATTCATTGATGATGTTATCAGAGAATGATGACAAATCAGATAGCATCTAAGTAGATTATTTGAGAGGCGAGCCAAGCATGGAAAGCGAAACATGTATAAACGTGAGATACACAGCATAAATGACTCAAGAATTTAGGTTGCAATCATGGTTGTAGGGTTGTAATGACCAATTAAGTAAGTAAGTGAGTAAGCAGGATTATAATGGTTAATTGAATTTGTGTGATGTTTTCACGTCAAATCTAAATTCCCTCAAACAAATTTCTCTTACATTACGAGAAAAAAAAAAAACTTTTTTCTTCAACAAAATATTTCAAGGAAGGGATTCCAAGCTGTTTTCATGATATAAAATTAAATTTAATTTGAATTTAAATTGGATTTAATTTTTCAGTGTCAAATAAAAAAAAAAAAATTAGTTTGGAAAACTTTAAAAATATTTCAACATTTAAAGCACGTCGTGTAGCGTAGTTTATTGGCAACTCACCCACCTGACGGTGGCTAAAGTAATGGGAAAAATGACCTGCAGATATAAAATTAATGTGTATTGGAGTGGAAAAGAATAACAAAAGCTTGCCTTAAGCATTCATTGAAGAAAAAATAAGAAAATAATCAGACACCTTTAGGGATAGAATACGAAACTTACGGTCAGACAGACAGACAAAAACTTATCTTTCGTATTAAAATAAATTGTTTTTGAAATGTTTTCTTTGCTGTTTTTTTTTTGTTTTTTTGATTCAATTTATTATTAAAAGCCTTTGGATTTGCTTGTGACCCTTTCTGCGATGAATGATGTTAAAGTTTAAAATACGTTTGATATTGTAAATAAAGAGATTCAAATTAAAATAAATTGACAACAGTTTGCTGTGATTTAAGTGGCTTAAGGGGTATTGGAATCGCTTGCAATTAAAATTTAACACACTGTAGTGGCCTCCGATTACTATGGCGATTAAAAACATCTTTCATGGATGATATAAGCAAAACTATGTGAATAGAATTTTCCTATTGTTTTCAAAAGTTATGACCATAAAATAGGTTTTGCTACTTTCTGTACTTTTTTTTTGATAGTTTCCCTCTCTCCTTGTCAGGAGCTTGCATAATTAAAGCGTAAGTGCTGTAAAACAATCTGAAGTAAACATTTTATTGGGGGAACATTTCATACGTACAAATTTATTTATTTATTTATGATTTCATGGAAAACTTCAAATATTTAATGACGTGTTGTTAAAAGTATTCGTGTTTTTTATAAGATCCATAAAAAAGTGTGGTCATGCTTACAGCTGCCTATGCGGATATTTTCAAGGGTCGTTTTGTCGATGATGATGATGTTTTATTTCCCAGTCGCATTGCCAGCCTTATTTAAAAGGAAATTTTGTTTTAATTTACAACGAGCATCGGTAATGAAATTGTCATTAATTTTACTTTCATTCCATTTTATTTTATTTTTTGCTTACTTTTTATGATTTTTGTAAATTCTAACAAATGCGTTAGTTTTTTTTTTTTTGTTTTTTGAAGATAAAGTGTTCTTAGCTGTGTGCTGGAAATTAACTTAGGAAACCGACACTGACATGCAGAAATGTATACAAACCAGCAGCAATTCAAATACGTTATATACTACAGTTATCTGTTGGGGCAAAAAGCAGGAAACTTAAGGTTTCCATACTGCAAGAGCTAATCATGTTTAATGTCAGTAAAATATTAAATAAAGGCCCACAGTTATCTAGGAAGCACTGTTTAGATTGCCTACGCGCTACTTATTGCTTAACAACATATAAGAATCACTGAAATAGACGGCTTCTTTGCAAATTTGGCAAGCATCTATATCTTATATGATTCTCTTAACATTTATCTAATACCTCTGGCATATCCTATCAGATAAAATAGCAATAGATTTTCGTGTCTTAGTCTTATTCTTTCTCATGGAAACAAATCCTATAATAATCGTAATATGAATATGCCATACATTTAGTATTTAGATCCCTTAGAAGCTTAATAGAATTCCAGTCAAAAGCTTTAAAAGTTTAGATTCTTTCCCTAGCCAGACTAGTTCAGTATAGATACAGGTGGGTAGGGTAGTCGCTTTCTCTAGAGTCTACCTTTCTTTTCGTAAAGATGACCCTTGACAGTGAATTTATTAGCAATCACGTTTCAACAGCACTGGTACCGTAACGATCGTCATAGAGACTGAGGACAGTTGAGAAGGTACTTCGAACTAAGAACTAATAACGTTTGAATTTAGAGCCCTAACCATAACAGGGCGTAGATTTTAATAATGGAAGCATTTCAATTCAGTCTATAGGACAATTCTCGCAGTCATTAATTTCCCAATGAGGTCGCATTATTCCGAAGAACTTAGTTCACAATCCACTTCATGCTCGTGGGATTCCTAACCCCAAGAGTTTTATCAAAAAATTAGAAAATATAAGATGGACGAGTTCACTTCACGTGTGTTGGAGTCATGATCAATGTGATCATACTTAAATTCAGCAGACGCTTTGAGTTCCAGTATAGACAGTCTGTATTGAGGAGTAGAAAATGGAAAGAATAAGGTTGGATCGCAGTAAGCTAGCAAAAATGTTAGTTAAGCCAATATCTGTCAGATGGGTATGTTATATACATAATGGGGTCACCAGGGTATTTTTAACGCCGTAAATTATTAATTCAGTCCGTTATTATTAACATCAGAATCATGTAAAGAAAGCAATCGCACAACATATAGATTTTCTAAAGCAAGCGTCAAGTTCTGACAGCAATAGAGGAAATACACTCCTAAAGATTAAAAATTTTTATTAGTAAGGACACAAGCATTCACTTTACGGTTAGTATTGATTCCCGACTTAGCATCAACTTTTTCTTTCCATAGAAAAAAAGTTTTATTTGTAAGAATTTTTGAATTATTCCAATACTTCTCTTCAAATACTTTTACTGGGTGTACTTATGACACCACCGTCTATTTGTGTTAGATTCTACGTTTTTATTGTTTTCGACAGAAGCCTTATGTTCTCCGTTTACGTTTAATTTATTTCGTATGACTGGGGTTCGTAATGTTATTAGATCTTAAATTGTTAATGTTTTATATTTGCTAATAATATTTATTATAGCCAAAAGCGGAAAGTAATACAGTGGGAGAGATAAATATTCCAATTATAAAAAGAAAAAAAAAAAATACTTCAATTAATTAATAAATGCTTGCCAATGAAAACCTTAAAATATTTTAATACAAAGTAAATAATGTTTCTTATATAACAACCTAACTTTTGTTATCGACTGTATGCCCAAAATGTGAAATTTAACATGCATAAAATAACCATAAACTTATTATATGCTGAGTTGTAAAACTTATAACAATCTTATCATGAGTGGCAACATATTTTTTGCATTATTTATGTCACACATTCACACCGGCCACTGACTGTGAGACACACTTGATGACAAAGAGAAAGACGACACGTTGTCATATGGACAGCTGCTGTAGTCAATGGTTATTTTTAAATTTGATGACGGAAATATTTTTTTTATTCAAATTCTTTTTGAGTATTCAAAGAATGTGCGTGCGTTGGCATAAATAAATTAATTTTGCCAAATTTTGTCCACTCCTGTGAATTTTTTTTGCTACTTAACTTTAGAAAATAAAGTTTATGTTGATTTGTAATGCATTCTTATTCAATTGTAAATAAATAAATTAATTTTATTTGTATTTGTTTAATTTTTTTTATACAAAATTATGATGATGATGACCTTCAAAGTCTTATAATTTATTGCAGATTTTGCGAATATTCTTTTATGTGGCATTGTTATAGTTTCTGGAAAAGTTAGTGGTGTAAGGCTTATCAAACAAGCAGTCAGAGATATCAATTTGAAATTTTTGATTGTTTTGGTTTTATAGTCTTTAAAAGAGCGGTAAAAAGGTTCAGCACATATTGTCTTAAGCAGGCGTAAATGTCTGAAACCAAAAAAAAAGAAAATAAATTTTCTTTCGGAAACTTACTTTCAACAGTCTTCCAGCAAAATTCTGAGAGCAAATAAAAGTTTCTTAAAAAACCAGCCATCCGAAGTTGACTTTAATTTGTAAACCCGTCATTGATGTATAGAATTAACACACAACTAGGGTGGTGTGAGAAACTAGGTTGTAATCCCGACTGAACGCTTATGATAACCAATTAAGTATGTAAAGTAAGTAATCAGTCTGAAGGAACCGTTACTGTCATTTTTTTTTCTATATTTCCTTTGTGTTTATTTTTATTAATTTTCTCGAGAAAATTCCATTTCAAATGAGTCGGTGTATATGGTCTTCATTACTAAACACTTGTCTGCTAATTTTGGCAATTTTGTTAATTCGCTTATAAAACAAAATTAAACAATTTCACAAGGCAGTCGAGAGAAAAAAAAAATCGGGTCATCAGGTATAATACGATTACGAAATACCCTACCATTTAAGATGTTTTAATACATAACATGGGGATAATAAAACGAAACGTAAGTAAGTCTTTTCAATCGTACAATGCTAATCTTTACTGACAAGGAATGCTTTACAGAACTCAATATATGTATTATAGGGTATTTAAAAAATACTTGCATAGCATTTTTGTTATAAACAAAGAATATAAAATTTTACAATGTCACGTCCATGTTGTTCGACATTTAATGTGTGAAATAAGAAAAAATTTTTGTGTTCACAATTTTCTTGCTACAGGCAAGCAGAGAAAGGAAAAAAAAAGAAAGCAAAGAGAAAATAATTTCCAACTTAATTTTCTATGATATTCTTCGTTTTTCCTTCTCCTCCTCCATTCAGCATCTCTTAATTAAGTCAAGGTAGTAGCAAAAGTATCATTAATGTCATCATTATCACTCATTTCTGTTTACAATTTGTTTAAAAAGAAAACAAAAATCTTCCTTTTTTTTTGCCCCAAAACAAGTGGTTAATGGTCGTTCCATGGAGCAGAACAACAATGAAGGAAAATGAAACCAAAACCAAAACTTTTTTAAAGTTTGAGCTTCCATTTCTATTTTAAAATTCTTTGTTAATTTGATTATGCCGGGTAGCATAAATGAATTGTTTTTAACAAATTGGGATGATGATGATGAATAAAAAGTTGATGAAAAATATGTCCAAAACTGAAATTCATTATTAGTTTAACTAATTAAAATTTAATTCAATTACATTTGTGTGGGATGAATATAATTAAGTGGGCAATAAAGTACTTAAAACAGGCTCAATATTAAATCCCTACTCCACTTGTGTTTTTCTCTAAGTGTACAACAGGGAAATGTTTCCTACAAATAATCTAATAAGCGTTGAAATATGTAGATTACAAGTGTGAATTATTTCACAGGCTTTGTAATATGTCAGACGAGCTGGAATCCCTATCTGAAGAAGCAAAGTAGAATTGATCTTACGCTGAACGCCTTATAAGGCAAGGAAATGTGCTTAAATCCTAGTTTATCTGATCTTTTGCAACACAAACTTCAACTTAGGAAAATTTCGCACTTGTGCGACATCTTTGTATTCTAATTCTAAAGACATCCACAGAGAAGCATTTCCTTTGTTTTTAGGAGCGCTTAAACCTACTTCTTTAGTACAAAGAGCATTCACTACCTGAAGTAAGTAACAATGCAATATCTTATCAGCACTCCTCTCTTCAGGAATTCCCAAACGCGGAGTGAAACTGATTACATCTCGTTTTAATAGCAGATAAATGCTAGAATTCCTAGCAGGGAATGCGAATACTATTGTATGATTTGTCCTTAGGTTCGTCATACGTATGGCTCTAATGTCAAAAATTAAAGAGACTACGGCATTTTTTCCAATGAGCTTATTCTTTCTGAGCTTAGGAAACCAAGGCAATAATAACAAATCACGGTGCAGATCTCATCCTTAGTAAAGAGATCTCTCTCTACTAGCATTACTATCCACCATGACAGCCAGGCGGCAATCAGTTAACCTTTTTGAGTGCAACCTTCAAGTATAAACTGTCTGGCATATGCAGTAAACCCCTTGATCTCCTCATGCTGCAGTTTTGTATTAAGCTGATATAGTTGCTAGGGCAAGCCAATCCTACCGAATATATCTCTGACCTTTATCATGGTTTGCTGTCAGACTTACGTAACCTAATTTTGACAGGGCGATTGCTAATACGTAGGAGAATGGGAATGTTGGTCTACATGCAAATGCTTTCCCTAGCCGTTGTAGATTGGTTAAGATCGAGGATGATGGCAGACTTCTTTCGTTTGGCTCATTCTTTCTCGATAACGAAGCTATCGATCGCTAAGTTTATTAAACTTTTAGGTTGGTTTTCAATCTGTTGCCCAGGGTGTCTAGTTTTAAATGGCAAGTTTCGGTGCTAATTGTAAAGTCCCGCCTTGACGAGTTTCGATTAAAATTTCAATGAAAGTTTGAAGGCGCCGTGGTCTAGTGGGTAGTGTGTTGGCTTATTAGACAAAAGACCCGGGTTCGAATCCCAGATCAGACATCAAAACGAAAAAATATTTCTTCGGCGACTTCCTCTCAGCAGATTTCTGGCAAAGACTCTGAGAGTAAAAATTGCCATGAAAAGCTTCTCAAAAGATCTGTCGTTCGGAGTCGACTTTAAACTGTAGGTCTCACCACTCATGTATAAAATTAACGCACACAACATAAGTGGTGTGAAAGTTTGAATCAAAGCGATATTGAATTGAAAATGTGATTCAGCGTTGTGTTATCGACTTTGACCTTTTAGTCAGGAGTACAGCCTAGCTTCTCAAGCTAGGTTGATGTTGTGTGTGTTAAAGTTGTCGCCGAAACACAGATTTTTGAGAAACTTTTCATGGCAGGGATATCGCAACTGCAACCTGCAACTTTGCTAAGTACTTTCCAAGTATAATCTCCTGAACGATTAATGCTTTAAACTTTTAAAACTAAGATGCTCGTAACTGATTTAAAACGAAATAAAGTTTTTGTTCCAATAAAAATATTTTTCTTTAATTCCGTAAAACAACAATATAATTAATTACGAAAAATGTTTTAATTTGTTTAATTGATATGTATAATCAGACCAATATTGCCGTTTCAAGTGAAAGCAAATGTATTAACAAAATTGAAAAGATTTTCTGCCCATGTGGTTTGAGGCTTAAGATGTAATCGATAAATTATTTCATTAATTAATTATTTACACAATATACACACACATAAAATGATTAAATAGTTGTGGTTTTATTAATGGATTGCGAACTTTCTAGGAATTATTCAATTCTATTGAGTTGGTATGCTATGCTTTACTTTTTTACACAACTGTAATAATTTTCTGAGGGCATACAATCTATACTTGCGTACATATGTATGTTTTACATCCTTAATAAGATGTCGAAAAATGTATATAAAAAAAGTGATAATTTCCTTAAAGCAGCATATTCCTGATTATCAGTTTATTTGTCGTTTCATTAATCGGAGCATATCAAGCACTGGAAATCAATGAATATTGCGTTTTACGTATGAAATCTTTATTGAGTTTTGGGGGAAACACGAGCTACACAATTTAAAATCAAACATTGCTGGTAGAGTGTCTGAGAAATTTCTTTGTAGTAATAATGGGCTTGTAAACAATTTTAGGGCGCTGGGTAAACAAAAAATCTGTCGTTTCTTTAATTGTTTTAAGCACTAAAGCAAAACGATAGCCTGATTGGTTATTGATTTGAAAATTTCACTGTGTTAGTGATGTTATCCTGTCATGTTATCTCCACATTTCATTTCACATTTGTTGATTGAATTCATCAATAACAATACGTTTCAGTTATTATTATCGCAACGCATAGATTTTTGACTAACCTAACAAATGGTATCCATTTTGTACATGTCTAAAGTAGTATTTATCCATACAACAGCTGCTCTTAAATATGAATTTATTTTACTTACCAATACTGCTTTAAACTGGCATGAGTATTGAAAGGCATCCGCTCGATAAACAAATTCACAGGATTGATTTGCATCAATTCGATTGCAAAGGATTTTCTTTTACAGACAGACAGATACTTAGGCCGGCACACACTCTTGCAAATGTGTACGTGCAGCAGATAAGACAGAATGTGAAAGGAATAATAAATTGAGTACGAAATGAATGAAAACGAAGTGTAAAGCAAATGATGCCAAATTGTACTCTTTACAGGCAATAAATCAAGAGCACAGAAGTAAAGAGGAATTCTTTGAATTCTTGTACCTTACCTTTGCTATATTAACTGTAAATGATTGGGGGAAATTGTGATGGAAATGGAAAATATACTGTTTGCTTAACACTTTCATAAGATATTCTATTTAAATTCCATTAGAGTTTAAAAATTTGAATGTATTTTTTACTTTCTGTCTACAAGTTCAAGGTGAGGATTTGTTGGGAAATTTTGTACTCAGCACTTGCAATATTTTACATAAAATTCACTACTTATTAGCTTAAAACTTTAACTTTGTCTAAAACAATTATTGTCAACCAAACCATATTAAATTAAATTTAATTTTGTCTAAAAAGATGAGATGTAATCCCAATAGGAAACTGTGCAGAATATTGAAATGGTTTGGGACTTTAAGGGTTACACAGTCTGTTAATTAAAACAAGTGTGGGAATATAAGTCATTGACAGTCTACTTACTGGAAGGGTAACGCTGTCTTAGGACATTTGTCTGTTGACTTTTGACAAATCTGTGTTACTTAGTTTGTTCATAACCACGATAACATGCCCTTATTGCTGACAAAACTTGCATAGGATGTGAAAGAAAATCTGTATGGTATTCTAAGACGGAAATTCATTTCTTTTACTTCCTTTCACTGGGTCTTATACCCTGTTGCTTTTTGCTTACGCACGTTTTCAAAACTACTATGGATGGCAACTAAGGCTTGCACTTCCAGTACGCCCTCTAAAAAGACTACATATGTTGCCGTATAAAATATTTTCCTTTCCAAAAAGCCTGTGTTTCATTCAATAACTCTCAGATTTATTGAAGCACCTGTTAGGAACCCACAATACTGTTCAGCAAAAAAAAAATTGTTAATTTCCTTACATTTTTAATTTAAATTCCATTCGATTTTGACTATTTTTGATTGTTTTTTCTATTCCATAAAATAATAACGAGTGGCAATATTCACACCTGATACGTTTTAATTATGAATTCCATACAAATGAACACAAAGCATTTCGTAATGCTTTTGTTGTTGGTTATGTAGGTATGTTGCCTGCAACACAATTTTAATGAAATTTTGCAACTATTTTAGATTTTTTTTTATTTGGTAATTACTGAGTATATTTTTATTATTTCATGTTGATTATTATGCTTCACAAAATACATATTGATAATGTTTTAGTAAAATTTTGAATTCTATATAGAGGTATGTGAGAGTAAATTAAATTGGCATGAAAAATTTTTCCAAAAATCTGTCATCTCTGCCACTCACGTATAAAATTAACCCACTCAGCATAGGTGGTGTGAGAAGCTAAGTTGTAATCCGGACTGTATGCATGTGGTGTTTGATAAGGTAAAACTAATTGACAAACAATTTTTTTTTTGCCTTTAAAGGCAATAAAGCAGACCAAACACGTAGCAAAAATGTATTTCATAAATATTATTTAATAAATATTTTATTAATATTATATTATTTAATAACAAATCGCATTCTCTCTCTATTTTTGTGTTTGTTTATGAGTAATAATTTAAAATTTAAAATACAATGAATTCATAAATAAAATAAACATGGAATGTTGTTGTTACGTTAATCATACGCTCGAGTGTGCATGCAACTATTATGGCGTATGGCTTCTATATTTAAAATAAAAACTTTATGTGTACATATAAACTATTTAATTATAAACAGAAAATAGTGGGGATTATTTTTTGTTATTTATTTTAGGCATTAAATGCTCCATCATATCGTTTATAAACATTAGTTTTGTTTTGCATTCATCATACACAAAAAATATTCTGATTTTAAATTTTTCTCCACATTTTGTTTTGCCTCATTTAATTTGAATATTTCATTGTTTATTTAGATGGTTATATAGTGCTTTAAAAAAATTAAATCAACACTTTCATTACCCACAAAACCAATTCAAAATTATGTGGGAAATTAAACTGCCATGAAAGGTTCTCAAAATTCTGTCGTTTGGAGTGGACTTTAAACTGTGGATAAGTGGTTTGTAATCCTGACTGAAATGTTCTACTGTCACAATAGAATTAATTTCAGAAAGAGCCTTAATATTAAATAATAATAATTGATAAACAATAATTTTTGACAACCCGAAATTTACTTTTACATCATACTGTACGAGTTGTTCTTTAGTGTCACTTAAACAAATGGAAACAAATTGTTCTTCTGTTAAATGGAAATCAAAAATTAATCTTCTTTTGGAGCTAATATAAAAAATACTGATTTTTTTGTATCTTTTATGGCGTTTAATAGATAATCTGCAGCTTGTTTAAGGAATTTAATCTAGGAAATCCGAATTTACAGAAGCAGTGACAAAATCAAAATATCATCAGGCTTAGTCAGACAAAAACAATATACAACGGACGTGGAAAGATTATTTTAAAGTTTGTTGAACAGAAGAAATTTGAAGTTTTCTGTTTAGGTGTTGAGTTCTAATGCTGCATTGGTTTGTTAAAGCGGAAATATTTGTAATTTTTCACTAGGCTACGATTTCATTTGTTTACAATTTGAATTTTTATGTTTGTTTTTGCTTTTTGTTTAACGTCACAAAAGGACATTTAAAGATCACGCTCGGAAGCCAACAATTGTTTAAAAAATGGTCACAGAATTTAATTTTATAGGCTGACGTGTTCCAATTATTTTTACAAATGACGGTGAAAAAAATTTCCCATTTCTTCTGGAATACTTAAACTAAGTGAATAACAATGTGTGCGTTGAGTTCTGTGTATAAAAATAACAACAGAAAAAAAGCAATAAAATTCTACTCATTCACTTATCATCGTGAATATTCGAATAAAAAAATTTTCAACTGACGAAGGCGTTCTATTTTTAAATCAAAAAAAAAATATCCATCCAAATCGTTCATTCAAATGTATAACACGCTGGCTGTTTTATGTGTCTGTTTGATTGTGGTTGACGCGTTTTCCACCTGTTTAAGTGTTCGTTTTTTTTTCTATTTTCAAATTTAGTTTTTGTTTGCTTTACCTCTATGGCCGAGTATTTCACCCACTGGCCTGTGGCCATTATCATACATTATGGTCTGACACTAAGCGAAGGTGTTTCTGTTACTCTTTGCAGATGTTTTGTGGCACCACCATTATATGGCATTTACCGATGCTCTCCTATGTGTGTCAAGTGAATTGAAATGGATTTCAAAAAATACTCGTATTTCAAAAATAATGATGTGGTGTAACATGTTGTGCTGTATTGTGTTTTGTTTGTTTGATAATTTATTGTCGGTTATACTATAAAAACTTAGCAGATAATGTAAAATACTGTTAAGAACTTTTTATTTGAAAAATTTATTTTCAAAAGTGTCTGTTTTCAAAGGAAAATGTAAGAATTTGTAAAATATTTTCCCTACATACAAACATAATTAATCATTACAACGGTTTAGTCAGGATTACAACCTAGCTTTTACACCACTTAAGTTGAGCGTTAATTTTATACATGAGTTGCGGGAAATATAGTTTAAAGTCGACTCCGAATGGCAGATTTTTGAGTAACTATTGCTAGGAAATAGCCCAAGAAATATGTGATTTTCATTCGCATTTTGTTGGGAATGTCTGTCCTAAGGTTTGAACCATTACCTACTAGACTACGCCAACGAATAAAAAATATTTTCCATTCAATTTAATTGCCATGAAATTATAGTTCCGTGTAGCTTACTTAACAGTCGTATTGTGTCTCAACTATTCTTATTGTTTTTTTGTTTTATTTTTTTTTATAATTTTTTTTTTGCACACAATATTTTTGTTTATTAATTTTTTTTTTTTAATTTATGTGCTTGTTTATGTTTTAAAAAAAATTCTCTTTTTTTTCTTGAAAAACCCAAAAAAATAATTTCAACTAAAAACTCATGTTTTCGAAACTACAAACAAATTTTGAATTTAAAAGATTATATTTTCAACAATTTTCATCTGGAAATAATGCAATTATTTGTGAAAATATTCCACAAAAATATAAGAAAAATGCAATTATTTTGGGGATTTGTTTAATTATTTTTATCATTTTTTTTTTGTTGTCTCCTTTAAATTTTTTTATGAATTTATGAACAAATTGTTGTTGACCTTGACTCTTTGTATTGTGGCCATAAATAAATTTGTTCGTTTTTCTTTCAGCCTCAAGATATTTGCTTTTATTCATGTGCCATAAATCATTTAAATTGCCACTTTAATCATGAATATAAATTAACAAAATATAAATTAATAATTATAAAGATTTTTGATTAAATCAACAAAATTTTATTTCATATTTCATTTTTTTTTGTAATGTTTTGTTTGTTAAGCAAATTAAATAATTTCTTTTATTTTCTCGAAAATCATATTTTTAATATTTATAAATTTTTAATTTACATAAGTATGTACTTATTTATAAAGATATATAATTAATATATTAGAATAAATGACGTCCCAGGATGATTGCTGATTCATTTGTAAATTTTCTCTCTCTAAGTTTTTTTTAAGTGTCCGAATAGTTACCTAAAAATGTTTAAAATTCTTTGGAAAACTGGCAACGCCATACTGTGAAGCCATATTTCGGTGAATCTATTATATTTAAATTGAGGTTAAAATATGACAGTTAATCAAACATGTTTTAAACAATCGATTACATTTATTCGAATCATTACATTAATGTAAGAGAAATAAATACTTACTTATTTAATAAATTGGCCATTACAAACTTTTAGTCAGGCTTATAACCTAGTCACTACCCATGTTATGTTTGTTAATTTTAACCATGAATGGCAGGCTTTAACGTCGGTTCTGAACTACAGATTTGAGCAACTTTTAATCGAAATTTTATTTACTCAAACTACTTAACAACGGCGACTTCCATGTAAGAGAAAAAAAATAAGTATTTGCCTCAAAAATTTTGCAAGGCCCAGTTCATGCAAGATCAGAATCGTGGGATCATTATTTTCGCTCAAGAACAAACAAAACGTACAAAGCTTTTGGTGCTATTAAATGGAAAAAATTACTTCGCTTGAACTCTAGGTTGATCGGGCTTCAGTCGCAGTTTCAAAGACCTGTGCATGTCTCACAATGTCCATGTACCATGTGACCTTGTCACACAAATGGTGGTCCGAAGGGCTCCTTTTCTAACCGTGGTAGTGGAGTATTTGGAATAATTTTTCAATGTACTTGCCTGCAATTGAATCCTGCTGTTGATAAAGTTTTAGTGCTTGAGTGTTTTTGCATGGTTTTCTTGAGATTGAAAACAAATCTGAGCAGGGAAATGCTTTATTAAAATTAAAAATTAAATTAAAAAGAGAAAATTCTAAGACTTTAAAGATAATGTCTGTCAAGTACTTACACTTTGGAAAATCAAGCCATTAATAATATTTTTTTATTCCGCTAAGGAACATGGGGACTATTGATGATCATCTTCCCCATCTTTTCAATACTTCGCTGCTTTGTTTGTTCAGGGCTAAGAGTTACCAATAACTATGCAATCAAGTAGGTAGAGTGTTGGCTTATTAGATGTGAGGACATGATTCAAAGCCCAGGTCAAACATTTCGAACGAAATGAAATACGAAAAAATATTTCTTCGGTGACTTCCTCTCAGCGGATTTCTGGCAAAAACTCTGACAGTAAATAAAATTGCGATGAAAAGTTTTTCAAAAATCTGTCGTTCAGAGTCGACATTAAGCTGTAGGTCCCGCAGTTAATGTATAAAATTAACACACACAACATAAGTGATGTGAGAAGCTAGGTCGTAATCCTGACTGAAGAGTTGTAATGGCCAATTATGTATGTATGTGGGTTTATAGGAAGTTGCCTAGTGATCCTGTGGAACAAAAGTAAATATGAGAAACGACTTTCTCTCAACAGTTTTCTGGTAAAAACTCTGTATGTGCCATTCACATCTGTCGGCCAGGGTTGACGCTAAACTGTAAGATTTATTCCAAATACGGCTAAAATTAACACGTGCAACATGGGTGGTGGTATGAGAAGCTAGGTTGTAATGTGTTGTTTTAAGATTTTCATCAGTTGTTTGTATGCTGTGGGACATAAAGGAATGTTTATCGTTAGTGCCCTAAGGGGTTCAAATTAGGACTTCAGCCTTCTATCCAAATCTTATGGACTAATCGTATAACACGAAATTTTTTTCATTTCTGTTTATCCCTGTTGTTAGAGCCTTTGATCAGATCTGGGATAGTGTGAGAAATTGAAGACACCAACACAAGGTCTTGCAGATGATTATAATTTCAACAGTAAAAAAGAGAATTTTATAGAAATATCCTTAAGGACACACATGATTTTTAGATTTCAAAATTTTTACTCCCTTTATGAATATATTTTCTTGAAATTTTTTAAAATTTAATTGCCTATATAAATATTTTTGCATACAAATAAAACTTATTACACTTGTTTGATTCTTAAATTTGATTTGATTTGATTTGAATGGAAACGTTGCATTTAATGAGTTTAATTTTCAATTTTTGTTTTATGTAAATCTGTTTAATATCATCTGGGTAAAATTTTTCAATGTTTACAAATTATTTTCATAATTTTTAATTGAATTTCACACATACTTTTAACACAAATTGTTGTTAATTGATCAAGGAAATATATTTTCTTTCATATTTTTTTGTTGTTTTCTCTCGAACACTTGTACATGATTGATGATCGAAATTAAAATAAAAAATAAAACTGAATGCATGAAATGATAATCAAAATAATTTTTCACATAATTTTCCTATGAAACAGGGGAAATAACTTTGACGAAACACAAAAGCATACTAAGAGAAGGGTGAAGATGTTTTCTAGGAAATTATTTGAAAGATAAAGTTTAAAAAAAAAACTTGTTTATGTTTTTATGAAATTAAAATTTTTGTTAGGATGCGTTAGAATCCCAAGTACTTTTAGTGAAAAATATTTGAAGCGATAATTATAAATGAATAGTCATCGGAAAATAAATATAAAAAAAAATTGATTTTTTTTAACTTGTTTTTCCTTGTTTTTAATGATGAAAACAATTTTTAAAAATTACGAATCGAAAAAACATGAACAAATTAATACGTGGGCGTGGATATACGTTACGTTTTCTTTTATTTTTTTTTTGTTTTATTCGCACATTCTAAATTTATACTCTCGAGTGAGATTTTTCGATATTTTTGGAAATTTTCCGTTTTTCGATGAGTATTTTGCCTATTTTGCCTATACAGAGAGCGTGAGCGTGAATCTATGATGAAATGAGTGAAATTCTTATGACTGCCCGAACATGTGTGTGGGTGAAATGGCGAAACGTTAATAACGCCGAGTATAGGGAGAAAATCAAGGTGTTTATAAACTCTGACACTGTCGAGAAACGGTATCAGTCTACTTTGGATTTTTAGCAAAGCAACTTTTCCAAAACACAAGCAACAAAACCAATTAACCAACATGTCTCTTGAACGTGCTATTAAGGCTAAGGTGAATATTTTGTGAACAAAAACAAAAAAATTCTGGAAAATTATCGAAATTTT
Source organism: Sarcophaga peregrina (assembly GCA_014635995.1). Taxonomy (NCBI): domain Eukaryota; kingdom Metazoa; phylum Arthropoda; class Insecta; order Diptera; family Sarcophagidae; genus Sarcophaga; species Sarcophaga peregrina. Next base: position 22,364,483 of record CM025793.1, read on the forward strand.
GTGAAAAAAATGTGGAAATTACAAAAAAAAAGAAAATTCAAAATTTAATTAGTGAACACATAAACCTTGAAATAATTTTAATGATCATAATAAAAGTGTTTTTTTGACAAAAAATTTAAACAAATTATAATAGAATTTCGAATATAATTTTAATAATAAAAAATTAATTTAACAAAATTAATAAAAATTTCAACAAAACAGAATGATCGAGAAGTTTAAAATGTGATTTAAAATTGATTCTATTGGATTTTAACAAAAAATAAAACAAAAAGAAAAATTAAAATAATATTCCTCTTACGAATTTTTATATGAAATTTCCTAGTTTTTGGTTTTAAATTAAAAAAAAAACAAATAATAAAAAATTCTTTTAAAAAAATGCCCTTTAAACTTTAAATGAACGGTTTAACAATTTAAAATTTTTTTTTAAAGAAATTTCAATATTTTTAAGCTCTTTCTGTTAATTTCATTCTTTATCTTTCGTTTTAAAATAATTTGAATTACAAATTGAAAAGATTTCATCATTTTAAAAATCTGCTTTAGATTTCTAAAATCCTTTTAATCAAGTTCTTAAAAAATTCCTCTTGCAAAATTAAAGAAAAAAATTGTTTTCCTTCCTTTCGTTACAGATCGCTGGCAAGCGCAACCCCCAGATGGACAAAGAAGCCCAAGAATGGATGGAAGCCATTTTGGGTGAAAAGTTCCCAGGTGGTGTTGAATATGAAGAACACCTCAAGGACGGTCAAGTTTTGTGCAAATTGATCAACACCTTGTCCCCCAATGCTGTTGCCAAGATCAACTCATCCGGTGGTCAGTTCAAAATGATGGAAAACATCAACAACTTCCAAAAGGCCTTGAAAGAATACGGTGTACCCGATATTGATGTCTTCCAAACTGTTGATTTGTGGGAAAAGAAAGATATTGCCCAAGTAACCAACACCATCTTTGCTTTGGGCCGTGCTGTAAGTGTTTGAAATTAAATCTTAAAAACTATTCAAACCATTCTAATTGCTTTCATTTCCTCTATTTATTCTCTACAGTGCTACAAACACGCTGAATTCAAAGGTCCTTTCTTGGGCCCCAAGCCCGCTGATGAATGCAAACGCGAATTCACCGAAGAACAATTGAAGGCTGGCCAAACTGTTATTGGCTTGCAAGCTGGCCAAAACAAGGGTGCCACCCAAGCTGGTCAAAACATCGGTGCTGGCCGTAAAATCTTGCTCGGCAAGTAAATTATCCACCACCCCATCTACATACACCTCACCCTTCCCAATATCTTTTTATATTTGCTGCATCATTTTTGTACGTTTTTTTTAGTTTAAGTTTAAAATAAAAGAAAAAAGAATTCCTTTACAAAAAACACAAAAACACTAAATGAAAACAACAACACCAAACAAAATTTTAATTTTTTAGAAGGAAATTTTAGATTCTTTTTTTGTATTTTTTCTATTTTAAAGTAAACATAAGTTTAAACATTTAAGTTAATTTTATATTAAAAAAATTAAAAAAAAAAACATAAAAAATACGAAACGCGTTTCAAAATAAAAAAAAAAACAAAGATGAACTGATCACACCATTAAAACAATACACAGAATATGTTTTTGTTTTAAATTTTTCTTTTCAAATGGAAAAAGGAATGTAATCTTTAAGGCAAGATCTTGTACGAGGCTACAGGAGGTTCAAAGGTCTGTTTAGGTTCAAATCAGCAAAATACCTTCAAAGGAAACAAGGACTTTAAACTGAGGAATAAAAATGATAAAATGACTTCAGTTAGGCTGTAGAAGAATAAATTATAAAGGATTTTAGTAGCATGTCTGCAAGTCAATACTTGCGGAATAGGTGTTTAAAGATTGGAATTTCAATATTTTCAGAATTTGTCCAACAAAAAAACGGAAATCGTACCGCTTGCGCTACCTTTAGCCATATCTTTAGTCATACAGCCATAGTTCAATAGGTACGGATTAATAAGGTGTAGCACCTAGTAAGTCTACTGTAGACAACGTATTTAGTTCATCGAAAATTCTGGAACAAGTTCCAGACTTCTTTTCCTATGACTTTAAAAATCATTAAAAGCATCATCAAGTGACGGACAAAATTCATTAAACCCTCTAATACGGAGAGAAGCCGTAAACAAGGTGATGCTCTATCGTGTGCGCGTAGCATAAATCAGTCTTAATATGACCGATGGCATGAGTTCGAGGTTCACTATGGTTTTTTGAATTATTCACATATAACAGCGACTCACAAAAACTCAACAAACAAGTCACAAATACCCATGCCACCAGCCCAAAATATACACTAAAAACGTACATATATGCATACATAATTGGTCATTACAATCCTTCAGTTAGGGTTACGACCTAGCTTCTCACACCACTGAACTAAACGTTTACAGAGGCGTGGTAAATTCGATTGTGTTGGTTACTCTACACATTGATTTACTTATTTAAAGTGGTTTATGTTAATAAACTACGCATTTAATATATGTATATTATAATACATTATATTGGGTTTAGTAAAAATAAATCCATTATCTTATCTCTAGCTTTATAATTCGATTCGATATGGTGGAATACAGAAGCCAGGAGACTGTAAACAGTTCTTTGACAGCTAATCATAGCCTATTTCAAGTCCGTTGTTTATCTGTTCCATTTACAATATATCTATCAATGATGGATTTCTTTGCACTACACCTTATATAAGGAAATTAATATTTAAGACTGATTGTAATAATCGTAATATGTCGTATATAAAATATAATCACAGTGTATGGGGCTAATTTAGTTTTGCCTCAACATCAATAAAATCTAAAAATTTATTGGAAAAATTTATGCGAAAATTCTTGCCTTCCTTTCATTTAAAGCCCACTCATTTTCTTTCTTTCATTTTTGTTTGACAAAGCCTTTTTCAATTTCGTGAATCTCGTGAAAAATTTTACAAATTAAAAAATAAATTCAAATACAAAATTTATGAAAATATTAAAAACATTTTCTGCTCTTTTTTTCCCGATTTTTTAATAATAATTCAACGCTTCTATATGTTAGCAGGCAAAGCGTGTCGAGGTTGAGAACGAAAAAAAGTAAAAATAAAACGTAAAAATCAAAATTTAAAAATTATACCCTACAGTACCATTGAATTTGAGCTGACTTTTCAAATACTCTGGCACTCTAAAGTCATGTTGTTTACTTCACAATCGAGAGAAGGTTAAGCAACGTTAGCTTTTGAAAAATAAGTCAATTAGAAAAGTCAGGCAGACTTAATCAAAAATCCATTGTGTTTTCGTATTAAGCTTCGATAACATGTAGCAGCCCCTTGATCCTACAACCTAACTCTAGCGGAAAATCTATCCTTCTTAAAGGAAGCAGAAGGAACTAATATTACCAGGTTCACAAGAGTACAAAAGAAAAAAAAATGCTACTTCTTCTTTATTTTCATATCAGAAACTCATGAACAGGATTATTTAGGAGTAGGCTTCAACGGCACCCTAGATAAAGACTAGGGAAGTATAATAGAAATACCTTCAAAGCGCCAACAGGAATAAAATTATTTTAGGTCAAAAAAAGGATTTGGAGAAGTCATTAGTGGCCCGCAAGGATCGTCATTGTGCGATGGTTGAGCATATACATAATTAGTCATTACAACCCTTCAGTCAGGATTATGACCTATCTTCTTTAAGAAGCCTAAAGTCTTCTAAAAAAAATGTCTTCATCTTCACTAACAAATCTTCCACCAGTTAAGCAGTTGATTGTTTCTAGGATGACAAATGCTGGAAAGAAAATAATAATCTGTGATTATGTATTGGGTGTAGTGGTGAGGTTTGTCATTTCTATGATATTCGTCGGTGATGTTATCTTCTTGAATGAGATAGGGGTTAGGCAGGTCCTTCGGCAGATTATTTTGAGGGAATTAAAATATAAAATTCTAATGCGCTTATGAAAATTCTCTCCTCTTCTTCAATGTTATTTAATTTAAGCGTAATGGTGAAGTATTTTTTTCAATGAACCTTAATTTTGGCTCAAAAGCTGATGTTGCCTGAGCTTCAAATAATGCCTTTTGTTGATGTTAGCCTTTGTGAAGAGGTCTCTGGATGGATTGTTTGTAGAGTGAATAATACCAGCGATTTAATCGTTTCTCGAATTCAAAAACCATATTGTTGAATATTTTCGGGTGTATTTGAACCTAGGATGCCTAGATTTGATATCAAGCTCTTTCATCACTCGTAGGAATCTTTAAAATTCTTCGATCAAATCAAGTTTAAAATACACCTATTGCTTGTAGGGGCTACTTATGTACGAAAGTATTCCAAAAATATTCATTATTTTATGGGGTATCATGCAGTCGGATGTGATCCATACTTACTTTCTCCACTGTTTTCTTTGTTTATAGTTTTTGTGGTTGTCTTTGGGGTTCTTTTTTGCTTTCTTTTTGTACCAATAAACATTCAGTCAATGTTACAATTTTCATTCCTATAAACAACAGTTTGTTTAAAGAGGAAAAACGAAAATTAAATTAAATTTTTCATTTGCTTTCCATCCGCAGCACCCTCTCACTGTGATACTGGCTTTCAATAAATTTTTCTTAAAATTTTTTATAAAATTTTACTGCATAACGAATGCATAAATGAGTGGCTGACTGCCTGGCTGGCTGACTGACTGGCTGGCTGGTTGGTTGGCTTTTCTTTCTTCGTTAATTTTAGATTTTGATGTGTAAATAATTAATTTGGAAAAATTCTATAGAATTTCAAAATTTATATTCAAAAACGTCTTCTTTACCCCCCACCCCCATCCTTCCATCGTCTTCTTTACGTTATTATTTGAATACTTTTTATAGAAACATTTTCTGTCTGGTTGGTGTTTAACTTTTTTTTTTTTCTTTGAACACTTGGAAAATTAAATTTTTCTTAATATTTGGCATGCGCTTGAAATAACAAAAACAAAATAAAATTTAATTGGCAATTTTAGTTTTTGTTAATTTTAAGGCGGGGGAGGGTCTGACGAATTTTTTTAAAGATAACTGATATTGGAATTGATTTTAATCGAATTCTTGAAAAAGAAAAAAATAAAAATTAAGAAACAATTGCTTTAGAAACACTTGGATATTTCATAATCAATTAAAAGCATTTCATTCCTGACAAATATTGCATCAAATACAAAGACAAAGGCTTTCAAACCTGAAATCAAAGGCTGAATTTTATCGTTAGCTTATGGCTTATTCGTATATCCCTTCGTTTTAAGAAAATTCCCCACAATTACGTTCATATAAAATGGCCATGCCCTCAAATCCCGGGTGTAAAATATCCTATATGGATATTTGTGTGGCATATGCCACAGTCCAGTTGATTTTCAGATTATTCCATTCAAGCCAAAAGCAGTTGGTATTCATCGACCCATAGTGCTTTCGGGGTAATATTTTTGCTTGACTATCGCCTTTCCCAAAGAAATATGAATCTATGACGCCGCTTGCCCAAAATACACATCAAACAGCGATTTTTTGGGATGCATTTCGAACGCTCTTGAAAATTTATTCGAAAATTTTGTTTCTTCACGCGCCTCCGCATTTAGAAATGGATCTCGTCGCTGAAGATTATTTTTTCAATTAGAATTAGGGTCTGTTGGCAATTGCTCCAAATCCTATGTAGAGTACACACATCACTGCCTATGGTCGTTTACAGATCCTGGGTCAGTTGGCTCACGATTCTAATTCTCTACTTGTGGCTTTCCAAAGAACGCGTTCTTGTGTGCAACGCGAAATCAAATTCCTTGAATTCTTCTGTACACTCCCACAGATAGGGCCAAGTCTTACATTTCTTCGACGTAAGGGTGTTGACCGATTGTTTATTGAACCATTAGAATCGAATTTATCCACCCCGATTATGGTCATTATAAAATGGGCGAAGGGGAAGACGACAGTCATTTTGGGTAAAAGAATTTAATTTTTGCTTATATTGTTGAATGCTACATTTGTCTAGAGTGCTTTAGCAACGCTGACTATGTAAATGACAACTAAATTTGACAGATGTAGCTTTAACAAAATGGCCGTTGGCATCTGTCAAAGTTCAAAAGTCTCTGTTGTAACCGTGGACGTGAAGAACCCCATAAATAAATACAAATGACAAATTGTACTATCTGCGGCCAAAGGACAAAGGAAATGAAGCTTATTTCCGTCATATGTTTTCCTTTACAATCTGGTATAAAATTTAACGAAGCTGAAGATATTTTTTCTGTATTTATAATATTTTCCTACTAGTAGCATCACTTGATTAATTCTTATTATGATGGCAATATTTTATTTAGAATTAATGGAAAGAATTAATAGAAATAGTGATGATATACTGGCTCTGAATGGTAGTTTCATTGCATGAAATTATATACGAATTATATTTTGAGATAAGATTTTATGGAATGATTATTTTGCAATTTGTTTTCCTTTCCTAATTGCCATGAATTGTTTCAAATAAAAATTTATGTTTTCGCATGCTTTTGGAAATATTCTGCAGACCACCATGAAAGTTTATGGTTTAAAGGGTAAGAAGAATTGAAAAACAAAATGAAAATTGGCTGTAATATGCGACTATTTTAAATGCTACAGCAAGTGAAATTTAAATCCGGCTTAATACGACTTGTAGATAAAAATTCTGAGAGCAAATGAAAAGTTTCTCAAAAATCTGTCGTTCGGAATCGACTTTAAACTGTAGCTCCCGCCATTTATGTATAAAATTAACACACTCAACATAAATGGTGTTATAAGCTAGGCGTAATCTTAATTTAAACAATTGTAATGACCCATTATGTATGTTTAGTAGCAAAAAAATCAGTGAAGGAAAGTGTTACGTTATTCTGATGTTTGGTTGTGCCATCGGCTGTAATGTTTCACAGGTTACTGGATGGATTTTTGGAAGAAGGAATAAAGCATCTTTTACCAGACATGATAGGCTTGTATGCAGTTTAAACACAACACCATTTCCCTTTTACTTTCTTAGGTGATCAGAAAACATGTTGCAAATATACTTTCGTCCTGTATTTACATCCGGTGTAGGGTGCAACCATAGCAATAGCAATGTAACAGCAAAAAAAAAAAACTTTTTTCAAACTTTGTTTGAGGGTTTTTATTTGCGAAAATTGTGCAGAGATGAATAAATAATCAAAAGAAAATATTTTTCTTTGCTAATCTAGTTTCTTTTTCACAATTTCTTTTTCTATTTAATGGCTGGTATACCATACATTGTGTGTATAGTGTTGTAGCTGAATGTCTATAGAAGAAGTGACTAATATCAGCAATTATTCGAATGGAATGCTAATGTTTAAACACAAATTAACAACAAATAATTTATAAACAATCTATTGGGTTTTTAGGTTTTTTGAAACAAAATAAGAAAACAAATCAGAAAATTCCAACAATTTTTCAATTGCAACATTCAGTATCATGATGATACTATCGTTCGTATGTAAGTATGTATAGATAGTTTATGTTTATTTAAAAAAATGTTTATTGTTTTAGTAATTATTTGTAACAAACAATACATACGCGTATCTAATTAAAATATCTTTTCATTCATTAAGATTTCTTCTGTCCAGTTTGTCAGTTTGTTTACTTGACTTTATTTATTTTAAATGGACAGCATCCATACATATGTATGTATGTTTATTTTAATTATTTTTCCATGTATACATTATTTTAATATTTTGTGAAGTATTATTCAAGGTCAACGACTGAAATTTTGGTTTTTAAAAAGAATTTATTTGAAATTCATTAACAAACAATTCAAAATCAAACATTTATTAATACAAAATCAAAAAAAAAAAACTTTCATGACAACCCTACACCCTATATCCAACACTTAAAATCATAATACTTGGGTTGATAATAAAGTTCTTAACCTATTTGCTGACGTAGTCCTTCACTACTTATCACAACAAGCTGGGCTTGAGTCCAGTAGACGACGAAATCATTTTTTAATAGTTTCTGAATTTTTTTTTTTTAAATTAAGATCAATTAATCTCCGAATTACGCTTTCGTAAAAAACAAGACCAAATCTTTTTGTTCAGGCCCTGGCAAATTTTTCTATGATGTTGGTTATTATTCTAAATCTTGTAGACGCTGTTGTCTAGTTGGGAGAGTGTTGTCTTGAGACGCTTGCCCGTGATTAAAACCACAGATCACATATTTCAAAAAATATTTCTTCGGCGACATCTTCTCAACAGATTTCAGTCGAAAACTTACAAATTTGTGGTTCGCAGTCGACTTTAAACTGTGGATACTGCCACTTATGTATAAAATGACCACACACACAACAAAAGTGATGTAAGAAGCAAGGTTGTAGTCCTGACAAAAGGTTTTGAAGTAGTCAATTATATATGCACAGTGACGAGCACAAGTGAGTGCATGTTCACAATTCTGAGTTTCGTTATCCACAAAAACAAAACCATACAAGCAAATACAAAAAAAAAAATTTATTTTAATTCTCCATTTTATTCTTAACAAATAGCAGTAAAAAACAATAATTAATGAAATGAATTCAATGAGTTTGAATGAAAAAACTAAAATAACCCACATAAACTCACTTGTGCTCGTCACTGTATGCATGGTATAAGAAATATAGAAGGTAATTTCATTCTCTCTTTATTTTTTAAAATAAGGTTTTTTGAAGTTTCATTTTCTCACAAACTATGTATGTAGCGTTCCCATATTTATAATTTTGTTGTATATTCCCAATAAATTATTTATGACAAATGTGTAATTTAGAATTTAAATGTTCCAAATTTTAAAAAAAATCGGAATTAGGCTTATGTAAACCTCCCTCGGACAATAAATTTTTATATGTATGATTACCTTCGATTCCAATTTAAGCAGAAATACTTCAATATACAATTTTTTCAAAATATTTTTCAATTGAATTGAATTTATTATTTTCATAGAAAATGTGGGAAATTTAAAATTTATATGGTAGCATTATTTTTACGAAAACGTCATAATCCTTAAGCATGTCAGATGGTGAATTTCAAAAAATAAAGAGAGAATGAAACTACCTTCTATATTTCTTATATCATGACTGTATGTATGTATATCACTTCAACCAAACTTAAACCAAATAAACTTTCGCGAAAGACGTTACTTGAAACCGAAACTGTTATTCTAGGACCTGCAACCTGATAAGCTTGTAAAACTTATTTAATGAAACTGACACAAAGCAAAAAAATTATGCATCAGATGCCTTGTGATAGTCTTATGTTATATGCGGTCTTCCAATATTGCCTCTCGAACTTTGACGGTTGATAACGTCATGAACAGACATAGCATTCAAGAACAAGTAAAAAAAATAAAACGAGCTTTCGAAAACCATCTCCTCCATTTTCTTATAACTCTTTGCGTTGTTTCGGCTTATTAGTTCTGTTTTTTTATGTAAGCAAGTCTGTTGTAGCAGATCCTATAATGATGGGATGATAGGCATAGAAACACCGCCTCCCAAGAAATCATACTGGGTTGGAACTGGGATATTGCATCATACTTCTTTATTCAGGCTCAGGCAGAATTTCCTATGATGTTAGCTGTTAATCTTATGTAATCTTGTAGTTGCCGTAGTTTAGTGGAGAGCGTGTGTTGACAGTAGTGTTTAAGAAAAGGAAAATTCGCGCCTCCCTCCATTGAAAAAAATTTTAAAGTGTTCTGCTATAGGCGTTCTTTCTGCTTTTAGCTTTTTCATGTTTGAAAAATCATCACAATTTGCAATTTTTCAAAATGACGTAAAGTCTTTAAATTGTATGTGTAATCATCATTAGCGTAGGCGTGCAGGTATTTCTTTGTAATGTTTTTTTTCTATTTTTAATTGAAACAATTTTAAACTGTAATGAAATTTTATTTCATATACAATCACACTTACATGTTTGTTTATAGAATTTTTTATAATTAATAACACGTAATGAATCGTTAAGAAATTTGGCAATTGATTGTACTTCTTCCGATCGACTAACACCTGTATTTCAGTCCACCCTGAATGACTAGATAAGCCGAAAACATAGCCATTGGCCATGAAAGTATGCACGAGAAGTTGGTGCAATCGATTAAGAATTTGAATTATGAACTTCACATTGCAATTTGAGCATACACTCGTACAAATTGTAACTAAGTCAGGAACTAAAGGTAAACGGCCACAGACAATGAGGCGTGTTCTTTGAATAGGCTGTACGGCAGTTGGCAAGTGACTGGACTTTCTTTTAAAGTGACGATTTTAACGTTATCGATAATTATCAACCCCTTTTGGCTTTAACTGAAAATCTGGACATCAACGATATTTGATTTCAATAGACGGCGCTACGTGAAGCATGTTGGATATTCTACATGATCGATTTAAGGGCATGGTTATGTGAGCTTAAGTTGGGTCGAAGTGAGAGCTTCGATTAGTAAGGCTCACTTGAGCACGCATAGCTATTTGTTATGACGCCACAGGTAAGCGCAGTTGCTGTACTAATCGTATTCCACTAAACTAGCGAAAAATTTCGTCAGCCCAAGGTCATAGTCATCTTACGTGAAGATGTAATAACACCGTTCGATTTTCTTAAGCCTCGGATGTATATGAATAAGCCAGAAACTGCAGCCGCCCTCAAACTCTGTGGGTTAAATTTAGTATGAGTGTTGTACCGAATGCGTTTGTTGTTTTTTTTCTATCCACCCATATTACTTTTGTAACCTTCATCAAAGTACGATATTTTCTATTTTTTTTTGCAAAATAACTTTTCGATTTATTTTCATAAAAATTTCGAAAATTTTTTATACTTTACATGGCCACAAATATTTGAAAAGATTTTTTTAAATGAAAATGCATTTTCACTACTTTTACTGTGAATTTTTTGTTGCACACCTTTCCTCCAGTAGAGCGATTTTATGCGTTAGGTGTTCTATTGTTTGTTTCATCGTTCCATTAACCATTTTCAATTCGTTTGCCATTTCCACCGTTCTGTCGTAGTCTACCATTAGATTTGGCTTGTCTAGTAGGCCACTTTGAAAACTCATTTGTCGAATTTCGCCTCTTGCGCGATTATGTTCTCTCTTCATTTCGGTAATGTATGTGCGCAATTTACTTTTTTGATTCTGAAGCTTTGTTAAGACTTCGTTTTGTACCTCTACCACGTGGCACATCACGCTTTTTTTCTCCTTCAAATGAGCCATATTATGTATGCTGGCATCGTAATGCTGATGCAGTTTTTTAAGAATATTATTGCGTTCTGAGGGCGTTAATACCGTTATTAGGACAGCGAATGAGTTTCCAGATATTTTACTTACCTTCGACCTTTTTACCCAAAGCCTTAGTCTCAGTCTCCAGGTTGTCATAATCTTTCAAGTTCAGGCCATTACCCAAATCCTCCAATTTGGTCAATTGCTATAATAACAAGAAGAAATGCATTCAAAGTCTTATTTGTAATAGAAATGAATTACCTTGGATAGTTCACTGAAGAGGTGCTGTTCTAAAAAAAGTTTTAACCGCACAGCAGAAATTTCCTTTCGGATTGTTGACATTTTGTCCAAATAACGGTTAACACAAGTTCTAAGTTTGTCAAACTTTTCGTTGTGAAATGTTGACTTTATACGCTGTTCCAGCTTTCGTATTTCGTTTTGAATACTTTCATTGGCCTCTTCATATTCTTCTTTGCATTTAATTGTTTGGGCACTGCACATGGCTCTAGTATCCACCTCCTTTTGTAGCAAATGATCCAAACGGTGAAGTACTTCGTAATAAGTTTTCTTACGTTCCTCCGGGTTATCATCGATTGCCATTTGACGGGCAGAGTTCTTGCGGCTAAAGTATACAGTGATTTTACGAGTCAAAAACTCCCACGTTTTCTTTTCTGTATAGAATTCGTTTAATCTTTCCTTCAGCAGATGGGTGACTTTAGCTTTGTCGAGATTTCTGCGCAACATTTTATTTTCATCAATAAATTCGGCTTTTTGTATACAAAGCTCGATCAAATTATTCAGAAAGTCCTCGGTTTGTTCTAAATTTAATAATCTCTCCTGTTCTTTTAATAGAGCCTCGACATCGACATCTAACTCATCAGTTGCAGCTTTTTGAGTGTCTACCTGTAATTCCATGAACTGCAGATATGTTTCTTGATCATCGTCTTGGGCGTCAGCCACATCTGATTTCGAGCCTTCAAACTTATCGGCAGATTTCACTTTCTTTTCCGTATCTGAAAGATCACTTGACGACGTTGACTTGTATGAACGTTGTTCTTCTTCCGTAGAAGATTTGGCCACTTTCGCTTGCTGTTCCGGTTGACTTTGCGCTTGTGCTTGCGCTTGAACTTGCGCTTGACTTTGAGCTTCTGCTTGCAGTTGTGCTCGACTTTGCGCTTGCGCTTCCACTTGCATTTGCACATGAGCTGCTGGCTCTTCCGAAGGAATTGAAGAGGCATCGGTGTCTATTCGACCTGTCAGAGGATTAACGAATTTGCCAGTATCTCCACTTATCTCAAATGGCGCCTCAACAATATCCTCTTTTTTTTCCTCTTTCACAGAAACGTCGTCTGAAAGTTCATCAACTTTGGGTACATTGCCAAAGGCTTGAAAGAAGTCCTCTTCACTTTCCAATTTGCCTTGTGCCACATACTCTGGTTCTTCGGAAGATGTGTCTTCTGACTCAATATCGATTATAAACTTTGAAGGATGATCCACAAGCTGATATTCCTTGGAATCCGTTGACCGTACATCTGATAATTCTTCCTCTTCCATAAGGCTATTAAAAGATGACGATCTTCTAAATACAATTTCAGCAATGGCTTCCTCTAAACGTAACTCAGCAGCGGTTTTCGAATGCCTGACGCTATGTGGTTTGGCAGACTTTGTGCCCGACATAGTTCTTCTTTTTTCTCCTTTTTTTAAACTTTTTCTTACGCTTGTAATGGAACTTCTAGTATTCGTTTCTTCATCTTCCATCTTCCTGTCGATTAAAGTGATACGTTTAGTGGACGCATTCGATACAGTTGAAAATCTTCTTCCGCTAGATGGCGGCTTGGTAGACGCATTCGATACAATTGAAGCTTTCTTTTCGACCTTATCGACCTTTTGGACCTTTCCGACCTTTTCGACCTTTTGGACCTTTCCGACCTTTTCGGCCTTAGAAGACCGTTTGATAGTCTTTTTTGCTTTTGGAGGCATTCTCAATAATTTTAATTAAGATGTCTTTCAATTGTTCAAAATTATTACAAAAAAATTACTTTTTAAAACACGGTTTAAATATCTTCAAAGAGAATATTTAAAACAGAAAAAAAATTCTTTAAAAAACGCGATAAAAAATTCTAAAAAAAACTTCTAAAAAACCTTTCCTCCACAAATGCTTCAGAAAAACTGAAAATATTTTTCAAAATTTCCATTTTCACCATTTTGACAGGCCGAAAGAGAAAAATTTGGTATTAAAACACGGGCTGCTTAGTGAAAGACAAGGTGAAAGACTTCAAATCTTAAAGACGATAAGAGCACGCTTCTTTAGATTGACCGCATGCTTGCCGTCCAAACTGGTAACGCAACAGAGACAGTATCTAGACCTATCACCCGTTTGGGTGCTCGCGTTCATTGTATCCAAGCTGCTATGCTCAGCAGAGTTATACCAATTAGTACAATTTTCGTAAAGCCGTTATCTTCAAAACAGGGTGAAATACTGTGGATATAGTAGGCTTGGATAATGATTGACAACTTGTTGTGTGGTCTGAATGATTTTGGACGCCAATGATATGTGGTTTCAAGAGGACGGTTCATGCCACGTTTGATATTTCACGGAAGCGATATGAGGGCATGGTTATTTAACGTGATAGTGCTGCGAACTGACCACCGATATATTGCGATTTGATATCGTTAGACTTTTCATTGGAAGGTTTTCGAATAAGCCACAAACCAAAGCAGTTCTGAAAGCCAACCTACAGTCAGAGTAATTGAAAATGGGATATTTCGAATGACCTTCATCCAAAGAGTCGTGGTGACCAATTGTGGGCATAAAGCAACCCCAACCCTCCAGAAAAAAAAATTCTTTAGAAAGTGAAACTTTTGGATTTATTGTCACAGAATTTTGAAAAAAAAATTTGTATGCAACTTTATATTGACCATATTAATCTGGCAAATAACATTTAAACATGGAATGGGTTTTGCACTACTTTTACGATTGATTACCTTTGAGCACACGTATCCTCCAGTACAGCGATTTTCTTTTTTAAAAGTTCCACTGTTTTTTTCAACTCACCGTTTGAGTGTCTAAGTCTGTTAGCCGTTTCTACAGTGCTGTCATAGTCGAGCATTAGAATTGGCTTATCGAGTAGGCCACATTGAAAGCTTATCTCGCGAATTTCTTGCTTTAATTTTATGCGTTTAAGTCTGAGTTTGTTGATGTATCTGCGTAAATCCGTTTCGTCTTCTAAAAGCTCCGCTAAGATATCATCTTGTACCGAAACTATGTGACGCATCCACTTCTGTTTTTCCTTTAAGTGGGCCAAAGTGTGTAGATGATCATTGCACTTCATCTTCAGTTTTTCGAGCGCAGAATCACGTTCTAATTGGGATAGATGATAGTTAGGAGTTATTATACAACAACAAGTAGTTGTTTTTTGTTGTTGTTGATATTTTGTACTTACCCTCAATTTTTTTTGTTAAAGTTACAGTTTCCGTTGCCAGATTGTCATAATTCTTTAAATTTAGACCGTTTCCCAAATTCTCCAATTTTTCCATTCGCTGTGAATAAAATAAATGCGTTAGAAGTGGCCACTAAGGCAGCGGAAGTTAGAGATATTGTATTACCATGGAAAGTTCAGTGAAATTATGCTGGTCCATTAAGAGTCTTAGACGTACACTTGAAATGATATTCCTAAATTTAGTCAACTTTGTTAACTGGCTGTTAATGCTGTCTTTCAAATTATAATGCTTATCAAGATGGAATGTAGACGCTATCAGTTTCTCGAGATGTATTATTTCCTCATCAGCCTTCTGCTTGGCGATTTTATACTCTTCTTTACATTTGAATATTGCATGCTCGCATTTAAGCCGAGTTTCCTTTTCCTTTTTCAAGTTTTGACCGCAAATTAGTAAATTTTTGCAAAATTTTTCCTTACGTTCCCTATTATAATCATTGCGAGTATGTTGGTGTCCGCTCTTGCGTCGAAAGTACTGGAAACTTTGACGATTAAGGAAGACCGTCACACTTTTCTCTTCGAATAGTCCGTCCATTGTCTGGCCGAGCTGAGTAATTATTTTCCTTTTATCGAGATTCTTACGCAAGTTGACATTTTCATCAATATACTCAGCTTTCTCTACCACTCGATCGATTAAATTATTCAGAAAGTCCATGGTGTGCTCGAAATTTGATTGTTTCAGTTGCTTTTTCATTAGTTCTTCTGTTTGCTGTTGAAATTGTTCACCAGTTAGTTGTTCTTCTGCCTTTACTTTTTCTTCTAATTCCAAGAACTGTAGATAAACGTCTTGGTTCTCATCTACAGCCTGTGTCTTCACTTCAAAGTCTTCCAATACATCTCCAGTTGGCTTCTTTGCGGCAACGGCAGATGTATCGGAAAGTATACTGCCTTTCGATTCAGAAGAAGTCCGTTCTTCTTCCAATGATTCTAATATCCGTACTCGTACCGGCGCCTTGACCTCAAACGAGGGAATTTCACTTATATCCGATACTGATAATTCACCCGTTAGAGGATTGACGAACTTGCCCTCGTCTTCATAGTAAATGCGGCGTTTTACACGAATTGCAGTTGGTTGTGGTTTGACCTCCTCTACTTTGTCCAGTGGCATCTGATCTTCTTCGGGAATAGCTTGAAACCGTTCAAAGAAATTGTCCTCACTGTATATGGTGCTTTGAGACACATAGTCAATGTCTTCAGAAGTTGAATCTTCTGACTCAAAACTAATTCCCACAAGCTTTGAAGATAAATCCAAAAATTTAGAGGATATACTATCCAACTCGTCAGCGTTCTCTAACTCTTCTTCATAGTCTTCTACTATAACCGAAGGCGAGGATAGCGATTCTCTCAAAACAATGTCAGCAATCGCCTTTTCTAAACGTTCCTCTTTGGTTAATAGCCGCACAGAACCATTGGAAGCCACACTGGTATTCGATTGACTGTCATTGATTGTATCTTTCAAATCAACGTTTACCTTTTTATACAAAATGACTGCTTTAGCTCCCATCTTGCGTCCAGCTGGTGCTTTCATTCCATGCTTGGATATCGAATGAGATCTCTGCTTTGGGACTTTTGCTGTCGTCGCTTTTGGAGGCATGTTTAGTAATTTTGAAATAAATTCGATTTATACACAAAATTATCACAAAATTATTGCAAAATGAGAGTCAAAAATCTTGGCAAAATATTTCAAAAAGAAATTATTTATAAAAATGATATAAAAAAATATAAAAAAAATATAAAAAAAGTATAAAAAAAGTATAAAAAAATATAAAAAAAATATAAAAAACGTCTTCCTCCCTCGATTGCTCTATTAAAACTGGCAATAATTTTCAAAATTTTTCATTTTGACAGTTTGACGGAATGAAAAACAAAAAAATAAAAAACGACACAAAAATGTTTGGAATTAAAACACAGAGTGCTTATGATAAGAAGGTAGAATTTTAGTGGGACAGTTTGGTCAAAGTCTTACTACCAAATATTTCATTTACGTACCGCATTTATGTTTCGAATTCTTAACTTGATGTTCTGATAAGAACAAACCTCTGCTTACGAAATGATAAAACTAATCTTCATGACAATCTCCGCCTTTTGAAATGGTCATAAAAACCCCAAAGAGAGTCCCTCTACTTGGCTTAATCAGTCTCGCTATAATGCTTGCAATCCTAATAGAAACACATAATCCTGCCTGGCACTCTTACATTTTAGAGTAACCGATTTACGGCGCTTTGTATTAGTATTGGGAAAAATTCTCTTTGTAAGAGCGTCCTTTAATTCTATTTTCTGTTCATAATCATAAATTGAAAATTCATTTAAAATAGGTACCGTAGTCTAGGTGATTGTGGTTCAAATCCCAGCTAAAATATCTCAAGTAAAACGAAAACACTTAATAGACCATTAAACTGTGTGTCCCACCCCACTCATGTATAAAATTAACACACATAACATGTGGGTGGCGTGAGAGGCTAGGTTGTAATCTTGACTAAGTAAGTAGTTTATATAAAATGCTTTGATCTTTGAGAGAATCTCAAACAATTTTATGAGAAAATTTGGTACTGCGTTGTAGTTTATTAATTTCAAGACTATATAGACATTACGAAGAGAGTCCTATGGGAAGAGTAGTGAAATAGTATACCCATCATCACAAAAGATTCCAAAGTGCATATAGGAGCACAAGACTCTTTTCTTGAATTACAGCTTCAAAGTCACATAAAAATCGTAGCAGTATATCGAATAAGTTCGTGTTGTGGTCCGAGACATAGGTACGATATGGGACAGGGTAATATATGGTAGATTCTGTTGTTAGATAGGATTTCCAATAAGTGTGTGACTTTCTGGTGTCCTATTTCTTTAATCCGCTTAGTATATGGACTTATGGGAAATGTATCTGACAGTTGGTGTAGATACTCAATGGGGTTAGATAAAGTTTTTGTATAGTATGCCTGTCTCTTGCCTATGGGATATATGCAGCATGCTATCGATAAGTGGGGGCTTTGCGGGGGTTAATCGCTGACAAGAATAGCTTATTCTTTTTCTGTAGAGTCAATTGTGATTCAAAAACCTCCAAGTGTAATTCTATTTGCCATCATGGGGGTTTACGACACATAAAATCTAACCTAACTTAACTTGATCTAACCTTTATTTGATTGTTGAAATTGTTCATTTTTTTTTATCCTCTAACAAGCCAATACTGAAAAAAGAAAGGAATTAAGAATTTGTTTCCGTTTAGATGGGAAATATTTAAGCAAGCTATTATTGTATTAGTCTAGTGGGTAGTATGTTGATTTACTGGACGTAAAGTCTCCGAGTTCCTGACTATAATTAACCGGACTATAATTAACCATAATGTATGGGTGTAAACTATAGCTGAATAGTCATGAGATAAGAGTGTAGAGATAAGTTAGACTGTGGTTTCAATTATCATACCGATCTCAAAACTCTCTCTCTCAATTATAAATAATTTTATTGTAATAAATATAAATAAACGTAAATAAAATAAATAAATAAATAAATAGGTCGCATAATAAATATCATTGAATTGCAATAACAATAGTAATAGTTGTAGTCAATAGAAAATCATAGTTTTTGCTCTGTTATCGGCTAAAATTTTTTCGAAACGTTCGATTTTCTCTTCTAATGCAAGCATAGTCGCTTTTAAATTGGCATTATTTTCACTCTGTTGTTTTATGCGCTGTACTGTTTCATCATAGTCCTTCAATAGTAACGGTTTATCCAATAATCCAGCTTGCAAGCGTACATCGTTAAGTTGTGTTTGTATACGCATTCGCCTTTGTGTCAGCTCTTGAACGCGATGGCGTAAACCTTGTCGCCTAGACTGTAGTTCTTTTAACTTGCGATGTTGCTGTACCATGATACTCTGCAGCTTATCTTGCTTTTCTTTACAATGTGCCAACATGTGTATACTGCGTTGTGTGCTCGAACGTAGCTTCCTTAAATCAGTGTTACGTTCTAGAAGAAATAAGAAAGTGTGGCATGGCATGAAAACAGAAATTCAATTTGAAAATATTGAATCCAACACCTCTAATGTGTGCTGCTAGTTCTTTGGTTTCATGAAGCATGTGAAAATAGCTCTTTGCGGTTAAACCATCACCTAAATCTTCTAGGTTATGAACTTTCTGCAGGTAATTGAATTCGATTAAAAAAGGAAAATGACATAGACTTGGCCGTTTTTGTTTACCTTCTTAAGCTCAATATAACTTTGATGTTTCAGTATTAGCCGTAGGCGCACATCTCTGACTTCTTTACGATATTTGGCCAACTCTTGAAGGGGTTGTTCAATTAACTGGAAAAGCAAAAGAAATAAATTTTATTTGAGTCGGTCAAACGGCACAAAGGCCCTGGCCGAAAGACCCGTTTTTCTTCAATAACTTACATACCAAATTAACATAATGCGGTGGCCTAGCCAGTTTCGTTCTAACCAGCTGCTCCAAGGCGCGAATCTGGTTAGCGGTTTTCTGTTCACATTCTTTATATTTCTTAAGTAGAGTATCTTTCGTGGCTTGGGATTTCTTTATTGTTGCGGCCTCTCTAGCTAGCTGTTCTTCTAAGCGTAAAAAATTTTCTTCGCAACGGCTTTTGTTCACTGCCAACTCCGAACTATCGTCTGGCTCTAGAGAAGAAGTGGATTTTCTCCGTTTCATATGCCTTGCGACGTTGCGTTGCAGAAATTTCAAACATTGACTCTCAAGCTGAAATTGTTCATATTTTTCAGCAAGCTCAAGCAGTAGCTTTCGTTTATCAAGTTTTTCCCTCAGTTGAGCCGTGGCTGAACGATCTATTTGCACTACCTGCAGGATAATGTCATCTAAAAATTCTGTAGCATCTCGTTTTAGTTGTTCAGCTGCTCGTTCTCTTGCCCACACTGTATCCCAGGCTGCGCCCCAGTCATCTTCTGTCACTTCTTCTTCTTCAACAGATTCTATGGTAAATTCCAATAAATTATCGAACAGATCTTCAGGTTTCGCAATCACCTTAGGTTCGCTGTCCAACGTATCGGTACCTCCAGTGGAATAGTCATCGGTTGTTAATATATCATCGAATTCGGATTTTAGAGAATCAGATTCAGAAGTAGAAGATTTTTTGCTGGGAGCTGCTTTTGCTTCTTCGACAGTTTCCTGCTTTACAACTGGTGGAGGACGATAAAGTTCCAAGTCTTTTAATGGATCTACGAATCCGCCCTTATGTACAGAAATATCTTTTGGCTTTGTTTCTTCTATATCTATCGAAATATCTTCAATGTCTGGTAATTCTTGAAAGGTTTCAAAGAAATCTTCACCACATTCAACTTCTTCTTCCTCTTCTTCTTCGTCTGATGATACTTCAACATTGGCGCGCAGACGTTCGTGTAAATTCTCTAAAACTGCACGTTGGCGCGATTTAGTCAAATCAGCTAATTTGGTGGTAGACAACGCCGATGACGACGATGTCGATGACGACGATGCTGATGATGTTGATGTTGATGAATACGATGATGTCGTCGATGAGGATGATGATTGTGATGATGAAGATCTTGCTGATGATGCCGGTGATGATGATAAGGATAATGGTGGCGATGCTAATGCCGATGTCGATTGTGATACAAAAAATCGAACCTGTTTTTGTATTTTCTTTAGTTTGGTCAAACGTTTCTCTTTCGGGCGCCAATCTTTAGTCATTGTTTGCGTGAAATGCTTCTCTTATTTGTGTTCGAAAATTATGATCTTTGCTTATATCTTTTAAATTCAAATTGTTTCTTTTTTCTCAATATAAAAT
This sequence comes from Sarcophaga peregrina, assembly GCA_014635995.1. Lineage (NCBI taxonomy): Eukaryota > Metazoa > Arthropoda > Insecta > Diptera > Sarcophagidae > Sarcophaga > Sarcophaga peregrina. The sequence continues at coordinate 22,384,912 of CM025793.1, forward strand.
ATATTCGAAGGTTCTGTGGTAAATGAAATTATTTAGGCTAAAAAAAATTAGCTTCTGACTGTGACAGCAAATATCATGGCTCACTTTGTGTTCCCGTAATGCATTCATGAGTTGTTTAGGTGAGACAGACTCCGAATAATCTATTTTCGGTTTTACTCGAATTTTTATTCATCGATTTGATTGATCATTACAAGCCTTTGGTCAGGGTTACGACTTAGTTCGCCTTACCACCCGTGTTGTGTACGTAAATTTTATACGTGAGTGGCTGTTGAAATATTTTTTTATAACACACTTTTCCTTCTCATTCAAAAGAAATGTGCATGTTCCATCCTGGTAAACCCACTCAGACAAGTGTGAACAGATTTCTCTTGTCTAACTGCTTCAGTTTACTCTGACAGCCTTTCATTAGCTTGCAATGAAATCCAAAAGTGCGACGCGTTAACACTGCTATATCTGATCCACTATATCTTTTGTCCTCGTTGAACTGAACATATCATTCGAAAATGAACTATCCTTGGAAAACAGTATAGTTTTACTGAGCACCCAGACCCATCCATTGAAGAAATTGACTTATTGAGTATAAGTCCAGCGTTATGTAGGAATCATGAATGTATATTAAAAACCTAAGGGGCTAAGCGGAGGATCAAAAGGATCAACATACCATGTATGTTGTATCGCAGTGGTGAGCCTATCTCATCTTCTTGGATTGTAAGCTATCCCCACCTACATTCTTACGTATATAGTCTCGTAAAGTTTTAGAATTTGTTGGACCTACCCAGGTAATAGTTACGGATGGATTTTATTCGGGTTTTCGATCCATTAGTCATTATCCTAACCACAGTTCCCAAACGTTTGGACATCACCTCTACATGCATTGGATTTAAATCCAACGGAGATTACAGCGTACCAAAGGGCAGATTGTTATTGCCGTCATTATGTCGATAAATGCAAGTTTCTGTATGTCGTCCAACTTCACCTGAACTGTTTTCAAATTCATCCTACCTAGCCAATGGCTCCTTAGGCCACAATTAATCTGATTATTAGTCATCCTCTAAGGAATACACTTTAATTTTCATTTCATTTATACTGAATCGTTTCCTTTTATTGAGAGATCTATGGATAATCTCTTTTCCAACACATCAATTTTACTTTGTAGTGTAGCTACAGTTGTCCTTAAACGGGCAACTACTTCTCTTTCTTCCTTTAGAATTTCCAATGTCTTATCATAATCGTACATCAGCAAAGGTTTATCCAGTAAACCAGCATTTAAACTCATCACCTGAATTTGTTGACGAGTGCGTATGCGTCGCAGGGTTATCTTTTGTAGGTAACGACGCATATAGTCACGTTCAAATTTACGTTCTTCGAGTTGAAAACGTTGCAAGCCAATGATTTGAAATAATCGATCCTTAGTTTCCGCATAATGGGAAAGTATGTGTGTGTTTTTCTGTAGGCGAAAATGTAGTTTCTGCAAATCACTATCACGTTCTAAAAGGAATAAGATAAACGATCTTAAATCAAGGGAGTACAAAATCTCTAGTTGCAATTGTACCTTCAAGTTTTTTTTGTAATCCTTGATTCTGATTATGTAAATTGTAATAATCCGTTATGGTTAAGTCATTACCCAGATTTTCCAGTTCAGCTAGTTTCTGTGGGCGATAATAGAGAGTTTTTAGAAAACACATGAACAAGATGGCAATGGCACTGTCCTTACGATCTTAAGTTTTGCATGGGTATCTTCAAGGAGAATCAGTCTGAAACGTGTTTCACTCACACTTTTACGAAATTCTCGCATTGCGGCAAGATGTGGTAAAATTCGCTAAAAAAAAAGAAAGTCAAAAATTTTAATTAAAAGCATTAAATTTTATTTCTCTTTGCTCTTCGTTTCTTAATGGCGTAATGGCAAAACCTTTTCACCGCATCGTTTTCTTTGATTTACTTCAGTGCCGTTAATCACTGTAGCAGACCAACTTTACTGTGGATTTTCACACTTTTGTTGCCATTGAAAGTCTTGTTCTTCATTTTCATTCTTCAGAACACATGACCTTTCTCTGTCTATCTGTTCCCCTTAGGTTGACAGCTATACATACTTACCTGCGCCAACCAATTAGCATCTGGCCTAAAATTAAATGAAATCTTATCTTTGTGAGCACAATTAATCGCTTACATGATTCAGTTTTTCCAGATTATTTCCGGATAATTTTAGTTTGACCAGCGTCTCATATGACTGTATTGCTGCATTCGATTTCTCTTCAGATTCTTTAAGATCCTGAAGAAGCGCATTCTTTATAGTTTCGAATTTGTTTCTGGTCGCTGACTCTTTTGTCAAATGTTTCTCTAGTTTCCAGAGAGCTGCAATGTATTTAGGTTTACTCATCGCGTCTGCTTTATGGGCCTTAATTTGATTGATAAGCTTTTTGCGTAGGAAGTGTTGTGTTACTTTCTGATCGAGCATAAAGTTGTAGGCGTTTTCATTGTCAAATTCAATACATTTCTCAGCAAGGATAATTAAAAGCTTTCGTTTGTCAAGATTTTGTGCCAATATATCTTCGTCGGATCGATATTCTGCTTTGTTTACGACCTTATAAATGAGTTCCGTTAAAAATTCGTTCACTTGTTGTTTTACAACTTTAGCTTCATATTCTCTTGCCACGGCTTCCCAATCAATAACTTCGACTGGTTCTTCAAATTTTTCGTCAACCATTTCAAAGAAAGTTTCTAGCACATCCTTGGGTTCCTCATGCTTTTTATCACCGGTCCCATCGCCGGCATCTTCAAAGAACGTTGTTTCATCGGGCACCAAAAGATCATTTAGTTCAGATGCTTGAGATCCTAACACTTGCGAATCAGTAATAACAAGATCGGAAAGTTTAAGTTCCTGTTCGGTATCGGTATCGGGTTTGGGTTCAGCTTTGGATTCAGCTTTGGGTTCAGGTTCGGTTGTTGCAGGTTTTTCTGCAGAAATCGTTTCATCCTGCTGCTTTGCATGCAAACTTTCTTCACTACCATGTAGGCCTAATAAAGGATTAACGAATTTACCCTCATCCCCTGCAGTCTCTTTAGATAACTCTTCTTCAGCTTGAAAATCGTACGCAACACTTATATCTTCCGATAGATTTTCTATGTCCGGAATTGTTCCAAAATTTTCGAAAAACGCGTCCCTGTGCTCAGATTCTGTTTCTTCTTCATCTCCCATATAAACTGTTGAAACACTATAGCTGCTCTGAGAATCCCGTAAACTGAACAAATCATAATCACTGCCAGGCTGTTGCTTCAATGTAGCTTCTTCAATGACTGAATCTGGCGTGGATGGTGTTGACAATGATGAGCGTGATGATGATGATGCTTGTTTTTCTGGGGAACGGGGCAAATCAATCATAACACTTTTCTGCACCACTACTTGCTGCCCGGATTGTAAAGGTTTCCTAGGCTTAGTGCTCCGCCGTTGTGCACGTTTTTGTTTCATCATTTTGCGTGTTGAAAGAGAATTCTTCTGTTATTGTACCGAGTATTTGTAAGAAAAAAATGTATGCGCGTTTGTGGATGTATCGTTTAAGTGGGGAAAAAAATCTTTGTAATAAAAAATATATTTATGAGACTATGTATGTAATGTAATGTAAGACCCTTATTGTGAATGTGAATGAATATAAAACTCTCTTACCAGTGACAGTTGGCAGTTATCAAGGCTTACTTTGCGTTTAAGTGTTGTCGACAAACAAGGATTTAGTGGAATCTAATTGTGATAGCTACAGATTCTTTAGTTTAGGCTAAGTAGGAAGGGCTTTGCTCTTCTGAGAGAATGCGTTACCTTACCCACCAACGGTGACATAAAACTTGGGACCAGATTTCATAACTACTGATAACGGCAGAGCCGTACGTCATACACCGATGTGAGATGGTCAGTTTTGTGCATCATTGCCAAGTACTCAACGTCGAAAATATCGTTAGATAAGGTGCGGCAGATAGTTTGTATTTGTTAATTCAATGGCGTTTTCGCCTATCAGACACAAAGCACCGACACTGGCAGATTAACACACTACACACTAGACCACCATGTACATTTGGTTCTACTTACTCAACGTTTAAGACTATAGAAACAGGGTTGAAATGATTATTTTTCCAAGAAAACCTGTTACAAGATTGAAGTCTCATTTTTCAAATGGTGTTTACAAGTCGGCAAGCTAAAGTAGCGCACGTGTGCTTTAGGTAATTCAAAAATGATTGTCGTAAAGCCATTGTACCAGAAAAATGATTTTTTACTGATGATTATGGATAGGAAGTGCTATGTCTCAGAAAATGACTTGGAAAAAAGAGTGTGTGATAGACGTCTATGGCTTGCAATTGAACAAAGGTATGTGGTTTCAACGAGATAGTGCCTCAGAGCTTTATTTCCTAACTAGTTTCCAGAAAGTTTTGCTAACATCGGTGAGCCATCAAAAGCAATGCCAGTGAATTTCGTTATGTCAACCCGGATAATCTTCAAGTGCGGGAGCATTTGAAAGCCAAGTTCATTGCTTAATGCTTATCGGCTGCTGCAACCAATGAATTATTTAGCACACAGTGCCCTCTCAAGGAATACACTCAATTTCAAATTTCATTTTAGTAAATCTTTTTCCTTTTATTGTAAAAGAGATCACACCAATGCCATGTAACATTAAACTCTACCTAATCGAATAAGATACAATTTTGTTGTTGGATAAGCTCTCTTCAAGAATCTTGATTTTATGTTCGATTGTAGCTAAAGTTTCCCTTAAATAGGCAATTTTTTCCTTATCTGCTTCTATCTGTTCCACAGTCTTATCGTAATCGTACATCAGCAAAGGTTTATCCAATAAACCAGCCTTAAAACTCATCTCCTTAATCTCTTGTCGAGTACGTTGGCGCTTCATGTTTAAGTTTCGTAGGTGACGGCGCAAACGCTGGTGTTCAAATATAAGTTCTTTCAATTGAAAACGTTGCCTTTGAACGAATTGACTCAATCGATCTTTTGTTTCCGCATAATGGCTCAATATATGTATGTTCTTCTGTAGGTGGGAATGAAGTTTGTTTAAATTACCATCACGTTCTAAAGAAAATAAAATAAATGATGATCTCAAATTAGGTGCGGAGTCTCTCAATGTCTCAAGTGTTGGGTGTACCTTCAATTTTTTTTTGTAATTCTTGATTCTTTTCATGTAAACTATAAAAGTCTTCTACGGTATAGCCACTACCCAGATCTTTTATTCTATCTAGTTCCTGTGGGAGAGAGAGAGAGAACACATTTGATTGTATACACAAGATAGCAGTTGCAGTCCTCTTACATTATTAAGTTCAGCATGGGTATCCTCAAGAAGTATGAGTTTGTAACGCGTTGCACTAATTTTTTTACGAAATTCGCTCATGTCTGCAATATGTGGTAAAATGCGCTAAAAGAGAGAGAGAGAGAGAGAGGGAGAGAGAATAGAAAATTTAAAATAAAAACTTCATTTGTTCAACTCTTTTTCTCTACGTTCCTTTAACATAGAGCAAGAACCCGCTTTCGGGCATATCATGTATAAACATCTTCTACTATCTAACAGTAACTGGCCTAAGTGAAATCATATCTTTATGAGAATAATTAATCGCTTACATGATTGAGATTTTCCAGATCATTGCCGGATAACTTTAGTTTAATCAGCATTTCAAATGCTTGTATTTGTTTCTTCCATTCCTTGTCAGATTTTCTAATCTCCTCTTGTAGTGTCTTCTTTATGTTCTCATATTTGTTTTTGGTCGCCGATTCTCTTGCCAATTGTTTATCTATTTCCCATAGAGCTGCATGGTATTTAGGTTTACTCATCAAGTCAAATTTACTCGGCTTAATTTGATTGACAAGCTTTTTACGTTGTAAAACGTTTACTACTTTGTGCTCGAGGACATAATTGATGTTGACTTCAGTTTCAAATTGAAGACACTTTTCAGCCATCTCAACTAAAAGTTTGCGCTTGTCAAGATTTTGTGTGAGTATTCCGTCTTTGTTTCGAAACTCTGAACGCTCTACAACCTTACGTATAAGCGTAGTTAAAAATTCTTTTGTTTGCTGTCGTACCTTTTGAGCTTCGTGTTCTCTTGCCAATGCCATCCAATCAATATCTTTGTCTTTGTCTTCGCCTTCATATTTTACGTCAACCGGTTCAAGTAAACTTTCTAGCATATCCTCAGGTACATCATCCATTTCCTTCATATGAAGGATGTTTGCTTTGCTGGTAACTTCAAAGAATGCTGCATCATCGGGCAGTATAAGTTCTAGTTCAGATGCTTGAGATCCTAACGTTTGCGATTCCGTAATCATAAGATCGGAAAGTTGAAATTCGTGTGCGGTTTTGGGTATGGGTTCGAGTTCGGGTTCAGGTTTGGTTTTGGTTTTGAGTTTGGTTTTGTGTTGGGATTTGGGTTTGGGTTCGGAGGTTTCAGGTTTTACTGCAGCAAACCTTTCAACCTGGGTGATTTTCTTCTCTGCCTTTAAACTTTTTTCACTGACCCGTATGCCTAATAAAGGATCAACGAATTCACCCTCATCCTCTAGAACACCTTTAGATAACTGTGCCACTTCAACGTCAATAGCGTCAACAACGTCAGCAACACTTACATTTTCCGATATATTTTCAATGTCTGGGATTTCTTCAAAGTTTTCGAAAAAATCCATTTTTTCAGCGTAACTACGGCGATCCACATACACCGTATCCTCCTCCTCTTCCTCTTCCACATCCAATGTTAAATTACTGGGGCTTTGCAGTAAAGCCCGCAAGGCGCCCATAGGTAGTAGCGTTGTGGGATCATATTCTTCTTCCGTGACAGGGGTGAGGGTTGTCGATGACAATGACGATGAAGATGTCGATGATGATGATGATTGATGACGTTGACGTTGGCGATGACGTTGCTGGTGATGGTGGCAATAATGATATTTCAGATTCACGGGGCAAATGCAAGACTACTTTTTTCCTTTTTACCACTGAATACTTCTTGGACTTAGGACTTTGTCGTTGCGTATGCATATCGCAGTTAAAAGTGAATTCTCTTCTGTTGTTTGGTGTTTGTTGTTGTACAAGTATTTGCAAAACTATATTGTATGTGAAGTTTGTTTGTATCGTTTGAATGAAAAAAATCTGTTTGATGAATAAAAAATATAATCTGTGACTATTACTTGACGACGGTTATTGTGAAAGTGAATGAAAATAATGCTTTTGATAGTGACAGCAAATATCATGGCTTACTTTGGGTGTAAATGTTGTCAACAAACAAGGATTTGTGTGGAATATAAGAAATGATTGCATTAAGCGGGATCTTGACCTTATAAAAGGGTCCACCATTATATAAAGACGATTTCACGTAACAATGAAAACCGGCTGCCTATTCGTAATGTCCTCTATATTCTGTTTATAAGCTAGAGCAATGATGATTGATGACGATTTTTAGAACCAAATTTTCATGCTGGATTGAAGCCACCGGAGCTGGATGCAGTGACTTTTCTTTACGCGTTATGATTTGCAAGTGTTATTGTGTTCTAATTTTTCGAAAGTGGCTTTGAAAGAACAGTTACAATTAGAGTTGTATTGCCTTACAATTGAATACTATGAACAAGAGGGTATGTGATTTGACCAAAACGGTCCCTCGAGTAATACGAAATGACTTACTTTGGCTTTATTTTATGGGAAGTTTCCGAAAAGAGAAATTTCTGGATCAGGTGATTTGACGTCATTAGTTTCATTTTGTGGCACTACGAAAGGTATCTACAACAAGAAGGTATGTATGTGGCTTCAACAAGACGGTTTGACTTTTATCTATGGAAGGTTTCCAGAAAGAGAAATTTCAAGATCAGGTGATATGTCGTTACTAGAATTTTTTTGGACTCCTACTTTGAAAACCAATAACCATTAAGTTGATAACATGATATCGCCCGAAGTATAGAAAAAAAAACTTGATAACTACTTCAAAACAATCGACTGCTTCAACCATTAAAGAGGTGGTGTAGTTTCCTCAAAATCCTAGCTTAATATTTTTTTATTATTTAATATTATATTTGTAACCGATAATTGGCTAACCCTTTACTTCTTATACTTTACAATTTAAAGATTATTTTTTTTAATTTAAATTAAATTCAAAACAATTTGGCAAACAAGTTTGGTTTTGATAAAGACCATTGAATGACTAAATTTTTTCGTAGGCACTCCTTAATTCTAATATGCTGCCAATACTTCCAAAATTTTATAATTTTTTACATTACAATGCAAACTAAATTTTAATAATTTATAAAACGATCAATTTTTTGTAATCTAAAGAAGGCAAAATTTATTGATTGAAGTTTAACAGTTTTTAGTTGCTTGATGACCAATTCAACCAAAACTGATTAAAAATTATTTGAAGCTATTTTCTGTAGGCGTCCGTTCGTTTCTTAAGGTTTCACGAATTCTCCTTTAAGATGACTTTTCAGTAGAACTCGTACTACTTTGAGGTCTTTTCACATCATCCAGTGATTTGGAGAGAAAATGATTGAAACGCTTCCAGAAACCTTCTCTTTCCGTTTGCGTACTACGTCTTGAATAACGTACTCTTGGTTTAAATGGTGGATGACGTTTCTTTATTGCTGTCTCATCCAAACTAGAATCTGAAGACTCCGTTGGTAGTTTTAGTAATTGAATACGTCTTCTTTCCATGGCCTCTCTTTTAAGTTTCGATTTATAATGCTTGACTTGGGGACTTTTTATGCGTAGTCTACTACCAGATGTTTCCGTATAACAGTCAGCCGATGTATCGTACAATTCATTGAGAGGATTTATCCGTTTGACTTGTATAATCAGCGATCTTTGATTGTTATTGTGAACTGTCGTTCCATTGTGATTTTCTTCTGATTTCGTTGGATTAGCATTAGTTTCAGTACTGGGTTCTACAGTTTTTGATTGTTCCGTTGGTTGGGGACTCATAATTGGCTGATTGAAGATCTATTATTGGTTTATTTTTGGTGATTTTCTTTTGGATATTTTCTAAGAAATTATTTTACACTGTCAGAAATTTTGAAAGATTACTAGAGAACACATGTTTAGAATTTGTTTTACACATGGAAAAAAAAAATATTCATTACACTTGAAGAAAAAACAAAAACCCTGAATTAGATAAAGAATTGTAGTGCAATTGCAATATTCTCTGATGGCTTATGACGATACGAAAAGGTGTTTTTGTATTTGTGCGTATTCTTATTACAACTCGCCTTAGCTTTACGTTACAATATTGTCTTGTTTACGTTCCTTCATGTCTTCTTTCTGTAGTCCATTGCAGTTGATTTCTCTCTCCATTGTTACCGACTTCGTTCTCGGTTCAGGTAACTGCCTGAGTATCAATAATTCGCTCAATCTGAGGCATTCGGTTTGGATTTTCACGCCCAGCGTCTGGAGCAGAACTATAGGGCTCGTAAACTGATTACAGTAATACTTCGTTTTACGTCACCTCGATTAACGTTGTTTCCACTTACGTGGTCAAATTTTTTGTTCCTCTCGAACTTCAATTTGCATTGTTATTCGATTTACGTCGTTCTTTTTATTGAACCAATGTCACTTTAGTCACCTCTCTTAAAGTAGCGATTGCAGACTTGTAAACCAAATCGCAAGCCATTCAAAGCCTCTCAAGAAGTTTCCACTACGTTTCATGCATACATAATGGGCTGCATGAGAATTGACGTTAAGGATTTCGCGTTTGCCTTATAAGCATCAGTTGTTGTCTCCTCCTACATTATACAGGGAAAATATATTCTCTTAGGTCCTCTGTCCAGTATGTATTCTGGCTTTCGATTGACGTCGGAACCTTAAACTATTCCGTGTCCTAGTTCAGATGTAGCTACACTTAGCTCTTGCAAGACGAAAGAAATAAATTCCGTTTCTTTTATGCCCCCAGTAACGAGGTGGATGAGGAGGAGTACCCTTTAGCAATTCTAAGGCTTTTTAGAAGATATTTCTGAGTGCCTAAATTTGGTTGGTTGTAGAGTGGATCTTATATGAAACCACCATTCGTAAGTATCGCCGCTTGGAGGAATTATATGCCAGTACTTTTGTTGTTCTTTAAGGCCACGGTTCAAACCCCAGGTCAGACATATCTAATAAAAATTTGAAACTTTCTCTCAGCGAGTTTCAGGCAAAAACCCTGAGAGCAAAATAAAATTGCCATTAAAAGTTTCTCGAAAATCTGTTGTTTATAATCGTCTTTATACTATGGGTCCCACTACTTACGTATAAAAAATTAATACACATGGATAGTGTGAGAAGCTAGGTTGTATCGGGTCCGCCATCTAACGTTTTTTTTCAACTAGTGTTTATTTTGTGAATGGTAACACTTAGCTCATGTCTGATTTGACAGATTTATCCTTCCGCTGAACGAATAGTGACCATCTAATTCGTTTTCGCTTCGCTAAGTGAGTCTGCGATCGATTTACAGAAGATGCAGATTTTGACAAAAAAATCATCCTTTCAGATGAAGCTCATTTTGATCTTGGTGGGTATGTATTTGGGGCACAGAAAACCCACACGTTTACATTGAAAAGCCGACATTGTTTGGTGCGGATTTTGGTCCAGAGGTATAATTGGGCCATTTTTCTTCGAAAATGAGCAGGGAGTAGCCGTTACAGTCAATGGTGATCGTTATCGGACCATGGTGAAGGAAATGTTGTTCACAAAAATTAAAGAGGAGGATATTGGCAACATTTGGTTTCAACTTGACGATTTGCGCCCTGTTTTTGAAGATCGCATTATCAGCTCAGAGCTGATGTCGTTTGACCATCTTAGAGCTGCGATTTGACATCATTGGACTATTAGTTGGGGGGTGCCGTCAAAGATAAGTGTTACGCCGACAAGCCAGAGACAATTGACGCTTTAAAGAACAATATTCGTGAAGCCATTGGCGAAATACAGCTGCACCCAATCGATAATGTGTTTAAAAATTGGACCGATCATGTAGGCTACTGCATGGCCAGCCGAATGAATGAAATTATTTTAAATTATTAACCGGAAGGATTGTACTTTCAAATAAAAAAAGAAATTTGAGAAAATATTCAATAGGTTTTGTTTTTTAAAGCATTTTCAAAAAGAAAACAAATTATTGGACGGACCCAATACAGATTAATTGCCTCATCGTTTAAATTTTAAACTGAAAGATGGTTTTTAAATTATCTTGTATGTTAGCTTTAAAAATAGAGGTTCAAACGTAACATACCTATTATTTAAGAAAACTAGCTGCGCTGTAATGTGGATAATTTGGCTCTAGGGTAGTATTATGACCTTTCGAGCTGTCGTAGTCGATAACAGAATTTTCTTTTGTGGATCAGTTTATAGATTGACAAGTACTCTGAACAAAAAGGGTGCATTTGTGATTGCATATGCCTATTTAAGCTTATGTATTTATTTATTTTTATTATTTGAATCAATAAGGCAGATAATTTTTTTTTAAATTGTTTTGTACAACAACAATTCCAACCAGCATATTCAATATTCAAATAATCCATAATAATTGCAGATGCTGAATCCCTGGCATTATTATTATAAGTTGTCATGCATAAATAGATGAAAGCAAAAGAAAAAAACAAATTCATAAATATTATGAAACAAAATAAATATTTATTCCAGCCAACAAGTAAATGTATGTGGAATATGGAATATGGCATGGATGAATATTCTTTTGATTTTAACGAATATTTTGTGTCGCATTGCAGTTGTTCTTGTTGTTGTTGCTGTGCTGTTGTTTTCCTTTTGATTTCGAGTTGAATAAATATTTAGAATTTCTACAAAAATTTCAAACACTTTTTATTCTTTTCTTTCTTTTTTTATTCTTATGAAGAAAATTCATTTCGAAAATATTTAAAAACTAAGTGAAAGGAAAGTATTCTCGTACATATAAAATGGTACATGATTACTGGGTTTTCAAATATTTATTCATGGCTTTTACAGTTTTCTTCTTCTTGCAATACTTGCTTGTTGGCCTTATCATTTACCTTTTTTTTTATATTTTTTGTTAGTGTTGTAAAGGCTTTATTATGCAGATTAAAATTTTTTTATTTCTTTTTTTATTTTCATTTCATTGGCAAACATTCTAGTCTAGTCATTCATAATAAATTCGTTTATCAAAATTGAAGAGAAAATCCCTTTAAAGTTAAGCCCATATTTGTTTGTTATTAAAGGCTTAAACAAGTTCAAATTGTTAATATTTCTATGTGGCTGAGTATGAGTGTGTGTGTGTGTATGTTATGTTGTGAAAATAAAATTGTTAATTTTCAATTGCATTTGTAGTTGTTTATTTTGTTCAGTGTATTATATGTGTATTTGCAATGTAGAAGAAATAAAATATTAAAGTATACTTTAAGGATTAGAATTAGCATTTGCTTTACAAATTTTACGTTTTTTTTAAAATAAATTTTATATGAAGCGAAATACATATAAAAAAATAGCAGACTCAACAAAATTCATAGAAAAGCTCACAATTACACAAAAAGGAGCCATGTTGAGCTTATGTAATACCTGTGTAAAATTCCATTCATTCCATGAAATAAAAACCAGGCTGCAACCCTTTAGTTAGGATTGCAGCCTAGCTTCTCACACCACTCGTGTTGGGGGTGTTAATTTTTTATACATAAGTAATGGGACCTACATTTTAAATTCGATTCCGAAAGGCAGACTTCTTTGAGAAACTTTTCATGGCAATTTTTATATTTATTCTCAGAGTTTTTGTCAGAACTTTTCTGAGAGCAAGTCGCAGCAAAACGAAATTTTTTCATACTTCGTTTTGATCATTGGTCATTAAAACCCTTCAGTCAGGATTGCAACCTAGCTTCTTACAAAACCCCTGTTGTGTATGTTCATTTTTTATAGATGAGCGACGTACAGTTTAACGGTAGAATTTTTTGAAAAGCTTTACCTAACAATTTTTTATTTACTCTCTGCTGACAGGAAGTCGTTGCAAAAAATATGTCTTTCCTGAGGCTATGCTGACTTCCAGGCAATTGTCAGACCTATAGTTTGTTTTATTAATATTTAAAGATACGAAACGTTTAATGAAAGACCCTATACAACATGTTTATGGTGTCGTCAATAATTTACTGTGTGTAACCTATTTAAAAACGTTTAAAAAAACATTTTTGTACAATAAATTTCATATTTTTATTAAGATTTCATTTATGTTCTTATTTTTATTGAAATTTTTTCATTTCATTCCCAAATGTATTCGTAATTGCGATACAATAAATATCGAATACATTGTATAATAAAAAAAAATTATTTATTAAACCGGCAATTGAATCTTGGCTGTAAATATGTGATGGCCACTCAAGGCAAAAAAGAGCTTGAAAGGATTACAAAAAAGTTTTTGATGCAGTGATGGATGCCTTCGCGGTCGGCGGCCTCTTGTGATGACCCAGACAAAGAAGTTACTACGCAACGCCTTAGCCGGTTATTAAAAAACGGCAGAATTCATCACGCTTGTGTTGGGAAAAAAAAACTTAATTAATATTACTTAAATTATTTATACTTTGAATTTTTTTTTTATTATTTTCATTTAACTTCTTTTTATTACAACTTTTATTTAAGTCCTGAAAGGTACATGAATTTTCTTTTAATTTAATTAATTTTTTTGTATTATATTACATAATTATTTCTATTATAAATATATGTATATAATATAGTATAAATAAAACTGTTTAAAATTGAATTTAAAAAAAAGTGGTTTTTAAATAATTTAGTGTAAACTAATATTTAAATTAACTATATTTCATTTAACTACAAATTGGTTGAAAAATAAGTAATTTGTAGTCAATTTAAAAGTCATGCAGAGATGACCAATTGACTACCGCCTAGGACATGCCCATGTTAAAATAATGAGTCGGCAACAAGGAAAAAAGTCACTTAATCAACTAGTTGTGCTTATTAAAAAACCAGTTTCTAGTTACTTTAAAATTAGTTTGATTTCCCACAGGGTAATTTTCAATTGCATTTGTAGTCGTTTATTTTGTTCAGTGTATTATTTGTGTATTTGCAATGTAGAAGAAATAAAATATTAAAGTATACTTTAAGGATTCGAATTAGCATTTGCTTTACAAATTTTACGTTTTTTTTTAAATAAATTTTATATGAAGCGAAATACATATAAAAAAAATAGCAGACTCAACAAAATTCATAGAAAAGCTCACAATTACACAAAAAGAAGCCATGTTGAGCTTATTTAATACCTGTGTAAAATTCCATTCACTCTATGACTACAACCTTTAGTTAGGATTGCAACCTAGCTTCTCACACCACTCCTGTTGTGGGTGTTAATTTTTTATACATAAGTAATGGAACCTACAGTTTAAATTCGATTCCGAAAGGCAGACTTCTTTGAGAAACTTTTTATGGCAATTTTTATATTTATTCTCAGAGTTTTTGCCAGAACTTTGTTGAAGATCATTGGTCATTAAAACTCTTCAGTCAGGATTGCAACCTAGCTTCTTACAAAACCCCTGTTGAGTATGTTCATTTTTTATAGATGAGCGATGTACAGTTTAAAGGTAGAATTTTTTTAAAAGCTTTTCCTAACAATTTTTTGTTTACTCTCTGCTGACAGGAAGTCGTTGCAAAAAATATGTCTTTCCTGAGGCTATGCTGACTTCCAGGCAATTGTCAGACCTATAGTTTGTTTTATTAATATTTAAAGATACGAAACGTTTAATGAAAGACCCTATACAACTTGTTTATGGTGTCGTCAGTATTTTACTGTGTGTAACCTATTTAAAAACGCTTAAAAAAACATTTTTGTACAATAAATTTCATATTTTTATTAAGATTTCATTTATGTTCTTATTTTTATTGAAGTTTTTTCATTTCATTACCAAATTTATTCGTAATTGCGATACAATAAATATCGAATACATTGTATAATAAAAAAAAAATTATTTATTAAACCTACAGCTCTTCTGTATATTGGTCCATTAAAAGCTATCCTGTTGGGTTGTAGAAATAAAAAAAGTAAAACATATGAAAACAATATTGATTGCATATTCATTTCAAAAATGAGGTCAGCACCCTAATGCCTATTGGGTTTTAATATTTTGCCTAAAAATTGTTTTTGTGACAGCAGCATAGCTTTTTATGTCTTTTGATGATTTAATAATCGATATTGATTGATCAGAATTTTTATGGTTTTCCTTTACCAATTTTCTTGCTTTCCATTTAAAACATTTTCTCTCGCTCTCTCTCATTTTTAAATACATACTCGTACACTTGTAATCGCCTTGTGCTATTCATCAATGGAATGTTGCATGCAACAAACAGACCATCACAAACAATATTGACAGGCGTAGCATTTTATTTTAATTATTGTTTAATCATTTATTGACTGTCATATATTGTAATTCATTGATTCATTGGATTATTGATTCATTATTATTGCTTCTGTTCTCATTGTCATTGTCATTGTGGTTGTGGATGTCATTACAATAATTTACGACAATATACTCATACAAAATACTCGTGTAAATACATAATCGTTCTATGTATGTATTGATGATGGTACACACACATCAAATACAAGTACAAAGTTAAATATTGTGCTTATGTATGTGTTATCTGTCATGTCAACCTTTGTATTTTCTTTATTACGACGTTGTACTCTTTGAAATAATTTATTGCCATTTATTTATTTACTTTAATTTAATTTAATTTGATTAACAATTTACAATTAAATTTTTATTGCTATGAAGCCTTTATAGGAGACTAAAACATTATTTTGAAATTATTATGTAACTTTATATCAAATTTACAACAGTACATGGTTGATATGTAAAAGAATGCAATCTACATCGTCTGACTTTTGCCTACCAGAACTTTTCTGTGAAATCTTAACCTTAGGAACACCATTCAAAAGCCTGCGAACTTATTAGGGACATAAAGTTCTGGATACAGTCAAGGGCGTGTTCGAATACGGACAGAGTGCGAGGGTCTACAAAACGTCTGTTCAAGTTTCAAAAAGCAGTTATTACCAGGCATTGTACATATTTGGGCGTTCATATAATACCTGTCATACGTAATTGGTCATCAAAATCCTTCAGTTAGGATTACAATCTAGCTTCTCACTCTACTTATGTCATGTGTGTTAATTTTATACATGAGTGGCGGGACCTACAGTCGACTCCTAATGACAAAATCTTGAGAAACTTTTAGAGGCATATTCCATTTTATTGGAGATGTTTTGGCCTTGAATCATGGCCTCAACATCTAATATGACACCGGTAATGTTTTGGTACTACTACTATAAACAATTATAATTTGCAGTCAAGGTTGCTTTACCAAAAGCTCCTTATGGTTGCGCGACCAGAGGGGAAAATTGTTTATTGTGTTTTCACAATGGGCCCATAGATGTCGTTTAAATATGTCTTTCCTAAGCATCTTTGAGTGAACGGCCGCTTCACCTGCCCATCTTGGCATTTTTTAATGACAATCCATTGCTAGATATTACATTGACAACCAGATTCATTTCTGGCATTTCTCTCTATTTCGTGCACATATAGGTCTACGGAGTGCATACAGTGAGCGCCAAAAGAAAGTGTACATTATAAAAATATATATATTAATAAATTGTCGTTATTTTTATTTTAAAAATATTTCATTGTTAGTTTTAAAATTGAAAAAAAAAAAATTACAAAAATTTCGAAATATTGCCAATTTTTTCTCTTAAAAATTTTTTTTTAAAATTTTAGTTTGCTGATTGTTAGAATTTTATTCATGGTGTACACTTTCTTTTGACGCCCACTGTACATATTGAAGTTCATTTACATATAAACATCTTTATTTTACAAAGGAATATATACGTGATTGCTAGTAAAAATGTGCTAGAGGCAGTATTTAAAGACAGTTTGCAGTTTGACAACTTAACCCAGGCATTGATATCATAACGAACATGAGAATACCCATGGTTTGGATTTTCCTGAAGTAGTAGGTTAGAGTCTCATATCTTGTACAGATTTTTCACGATTCGCTTTTACCATTTATTTGATCAAACTACCGACCAGCCCTTCTTCAATGTAATGTCGAATTTAACCACAAACTTTTATCAAATTTCAGATTTCCTAATTTCAAGTCAGTATTTGTAAAACCCTATTTCGTATATAAATTTTTCCTATGTAAATAAATAAGCTTATCAATAATACAAATACAATTTTGTTGTTGTTGAGTATTTAAAATCAATGAATTGTAAATCCAGTAAGGATTACATTTCATCACATAACCAACAAAAGTTTTCATTACAAAGAATTTAAATAAACGATTAAAATATTTAAAACCCTTTTATTGACGCTTTCCAAATCAATGTGTCCCATATAATCGAATGTCAACGCTTAAATATGACAGTGACACTCAATTTTGCATTGCACCTCATGCCATATCATGTCAGAGTTTAACGTTTGAGTACAAATGATGGGCGGCTATAAATTACTGTTCACAACCTTAACTTACGGTGTCAGTGAATATTCAACGCAAAATAAATGGATGTAAGGGCGTGTATGTGTGTGTGAATATCAAATGAATTGTAGAATAATGACAGGATACTGGCTGGGTGAATTCATCATCATTTGTGACACAAAATTTATGGACAGCATTGATTATTTTAAAAGCACCATTGGGAGGGCAGAAATAGTATTTATGGCCATTGGATTGCAATCGATTAACATTATAAGAGAAAGGATACTTCATCAGAAATTGATTTTTTTACAGAAATCCACCTAAAAAGTGGAAACCTGGTTACAGATTCGCAGGGGGTGCTGAGGTTGTGGAGGAAACACTTCTCTACTCTACTACAAGACGATGACAACACCAAAACCGTCTGTAGAAATGATGTTCTGAATTCGATTGATGATGATGGCGTGGAATTCCGCCGCCTAGCCATGAAGAGGTCAAAGTCAAAAATATGGGTCTTAAAAAAAATGAAGCTGCAGGCCGTAATGAGTTGGTAGACGTAATATTATTTACAAAATATGGCTAGAGGAAAGTATGTCCAACGAATGGAATCTGTGTCCTTTGTCCTGTCCAGGAAAAGGTAGACCTTTCGATAAGCGCCAACTATATGGGTATAAGCCTTCTCCCTATCGCATATAAGGTCCTTAGAGGCATATCTTGCGAACGACTGGTGTCTTAATATTAAAAATCAATTACGGTCTTGTTAACCATACACTTTCCCTATCCTTTTCGACAGGCAGTAGTATTCAAAACTAAAATTATTCATAGCATTGCACGTAATTTACTTGGATAAACTTTTATTATTAATATTTGCAACACGTCGCTATCGCTTTTTGACTGGAACATGATTTATGAGGGTACAAATGAAGCACTTCTTGTATTGCCAACGTTGCAACGGCCTATGCCTGTTGCCATATAGAATGCGTTGCAAGAAATGCTAAATGCTTGCATTTGCTTGCGTGTGTAAAACTCAGTTTTCTTAATTTAGTTGTAATGAATTTTTAATTAATTTCATTTTAAACAACAACAAACAAATATTTTTGCTGTTCCGAATGTTGTTGTTGTATTTTGGATATGCAAAAATTGAAAAGATTTATGCAAGTGATTATGATTTTTGACGTGTGTGATGATTATCTGAACATGTATGTGGTCTCCGATAATAAAGGGAATTTTAATGCAATTATTTTTCATTTTTTTTGTTTCATTAATTTAATGAATATTGAAGTGTTGCATTCATTTTAAGCAGTGAAGTTTGTAAGCCATTTGATGGAATTTTGATGACAGCTTTTTATTACAGATAATAGTACTTATTGAAGCTACCTTTTCTTATTACAAGTCAGTTAAGGAGAATCATTGTAAGAAAATCTTAGTACAAGATATACATACTTGAAGTATTACAAATTAGTTCCTTCAAAATGTTAGACAATTTACGTACGTTAAACCAATAAGTAAACCTAAATCCTTACTTACTTACTTAATTGGCCATAACAACCCGATTAACGGATTTCGGCCTGCCGCAATACATTCTTACAGGCGCCTCTGCTTCTTGCGCGCCTACGCCAATTGGTCACACCAATCGATGACAGGGCTTCCTCGACTTGGTCCTTCCAACGGATACAAGCTCGTCCTCTTCGCCGACTTTCACAGATCCGCGCATCAAATACTCGTTTCGCTGGAGCATACTCCTCCATTCGAACGACATGGACGAGCCAACGCAGCCGCTGGATATTAATACGCTGCACAACGTCTATGTCGTTGAGGAGCTCATACAGCTCACTGTTAGATCGGATGCGGAAATCATCGCCAACTCGCACAGGACCGAAGATCTTACGTAGGACTTTCCTCTCGAATACCCTCAAGGCTGCTGCATCAGTTCTTAATGGGGTCCATGCCTCTGCGCCATAAAGAAGCACGGGTAAGATGAGCGTCTTGTAGAGTATTAATTTTGTCGTACGACAGAGGTCTCTGCTACTCAATTGCCTATTGAGACCATAGTAGCACCTGTTGGCAAGAGTAATCCTGCGTTTATTTCCAGACTGACATCATTTTTGGTGGTAACGGCGGAGCCAAGATAAATAAATTCCTTGACTGTATCAAAAGTACAGTTATCGGCCGCACGTCTCTACTTGTCGACAACATATACTTTGTTTTGCCCTCATTTACTGCCAGACCCAACTTCTTAGACTCCCGTCCGCTAAAGGCAGCAGTAACATCTCGCTTGGTACGCCCTATTATGTCGATGTCGTCAGCGTACACAAGCAATTGGACACTTTTTTGAAAGATAGTGCCATTGGGATGCACTCCTGCCTTTCACAGAACACTCTCCATGACGAAGTTGAAGAGGTCGCATGATAAGGGGTCGCCTTGTCTGAAACCTCGCACGGTATCAAAAGGTTCGGAGAGGTCCATTCCTACCTTGACGGAGCTGCAGAAATTGCTCAACATCATTCTGCATAGCCTTATCAGCTTCGCAGGTATACCGAGCTCAGACATTGCGGCAGAAACACGATCCCTTATGGGGCTATCGAAGCTTCCTTACAGTCGACAAAAAGATGGTGTGTGTCGACTTGTTTTTCGTGGGCCTTTTCCAGGATTTGGCGCAGTGTGAAGATCTGGTCTATGGTGGATTTGCCAGGTCTGAAGCCGCACTGATAAGGTCTAATCAGTGTTTTGACGAGTGGCTTCAGTCGTTCACACAATACGCCTGTAAGAACCTTATATGCGATAGGGAGAAGGCTTATACCCCTGTAGTTGGCGCTTATTGTGTGGTCTCCCTTTTTCAGGACAGGACAGAGGACACTGAGATTCCAATCGTTGGGCATACTTTCCTCTAGCCAAATTTTGTAAATAAGCTGGTGCATGCGCCCTACCAACTCATTACATCCGGTCCTAAACAATTTAGCAGGGAGGCCATTGGGACCTGCCGCTTTATTGTTTTTAAGACGCGTAATCGCGATTTTGACCTCTTCATAGCTAGGCGGCGGAATCTCCACGTCATCATTAATCGGGTTCGGAACATCATCTCTAAAGGCGGTATTGGTGTCGTCATCGCCTTGTAGCAGAGTAGAGAAGTGTTTCCTCCACAACCTCAGCACCCCCTGCGGATCTGTAACCAGGTTTCCGTTCTCGTCCTTGCCAGGAGACGCTCCGGGTCTATAACCCTCGGTTAGACGCTTAACCTTCTGATAAAATTTTCTAGCGTCATTCCTACTTCTATGCATCTCGACTTCCTCACGCTCACGCCTTTCCTGCTCCCTTTTCTTCCGTCTGAAAAGGCGTCTGTCATCCCTTCTCTTCTCTCTGTAGTTCTCGACAATGGCTCGCGTAGGAGCAGACTGCAACGTCTATTATTCGTTGGTATTATCACACACCCATACATAATTCGTCATTACAGCCCGTTAGTCAGAATTACAACCTAGCTTCTCACTCCACCTATACTGTGTGTGTTAATTTTGTACATAAGGGGGGCGTCTTGCAGTTGACTCCTAACGACAGATTTTTAAAAAACTTTTTATTACCAATTTTTTATTGACTCTCACAATTTCTGCCAGAAATCTGGCAATAATTCAGTTTGTTAGAGGTGTATGTCTTGGGGTTTGAACCGTGGCCTCGCGTCTAATAAGCTATTACGCTACCTCCTAGACTACAGCCACTTCAGGGCGGATAAATTGAGCAATTTTACCAATAAGAACTCTTTAATTTCCTTTGAATTTTTCTCTTTTCATAGCAAAACAAACGTTAAAATCTGAATATCTTTGTGTTTGGACAATAAAGAATAAAAGTTAGTCCACAATGATTAATCTGTAGCTTAGAAAATATTTTTCTCTTTAATATTTGAAATGACTGTGCGCATAGAATTATGATGACTCATAATAATGCTTTAATGCTGATTAAAATCCTTACAATTTGAAATTTCTTTTGGAATTTCCAGTGTAAAAAGCCGATTCAGAGAAGTGTTTTTCAACAACGGTTTTATAAATATTCTATAGAACAACAACAAAAATTATTGTCAGTCTATCATCAAGTTTTTCTTTTTATTTGAAAAACAAAGAAGAATTTTAAATAAAAATTTTGTTATTTATTGTAACAAGAAAGATGAGATAATATTTAAATACAAAAACAAACAAAACGAATAAACAAATAAACAAGTAAACAATAAAGATTATAATAATTTTGTAAGGCGTAAAACAGAATTTTACAAAGTCAAGCTATTTCCCATAAATTTATAGATTGTTTCTTTATAAATTATCTATCCTATGCTTTTGCAAGAGGGACATTCCCATGCCACGTGTTATAAGTATGAATCAGACTGAAAATTTTTGTTTGGTGGAATCCCAAAGTAAAAACCTTCACTCAAGACAGTAGTATTTAGACAAGTTGTGTATCATTTTGATTTTGAAGATCTTATTTTCTGTGATAAATTTCAAAAGATAAGATAAAATATTGACTAAGATTTCTTTACTTTCAGTTAAACATGGATGTACTCGAATGTTAAGCATAAACTGATTAGAAATAAAAATAATTTTAACATTGAATTTTCATTTAAATTTATACGACTCTTTGAAAATCTTAAAAAAACAAAAAAAAAAAAATAAATTATAAATAAAAGCAAACGTTTTTATTTTTGTCTTTTTAATCAACAAAATATTTTGAAACTCAAGTTTAAATAAATCAAAGTGATGTAGTCAGTCAAATCCAGTCATTATGTACCCTACATGCCCTTTAAATTAAAATTCATTTGACATTACTCACAGTACAATTGTTCCTCTTTTAAGGCCAATTTATACGGTTTGACTTTACGTATGTATTTAAATTGGTTCCTACAGTTGTTATGGAAGTAAATATATTACGAAAGATTTTTCGTTTACACGGTTAATAAAAAAAAAAATCAAATAAAGTATGATAGTGAAGTGTGATGCGGTTTGAAAAACTTTTAAAAAACGGCTTTAAGCCGGGTCTCGTTACAGAGTATGATACTGAAGTGTGATGGGGTTTGAAAAATTTCAAAAAAATAGATGGTCCTACACCGACTGCCATTATATATTGAGTTTACCTCCCACACACCATAATGATCGATGTTTTCAATACAAAAGCATAACTTGTTATATGACTTGTGTGATCATCTAAGCCCAACTTTACTAAGCATCCCTAGAGTGAATCTATTTATTTGATAAGAACAATTAAAAGTAGTAGGGACATCACTTGGTTCACATTTTGATTCCTAAGATTCATGAAATTTTAATCAAATTCAAAATGATTTTAGAATTGAAAAGAAAATTTGCTTGACGAGTGAAAAAGATGTAGCAAAAGTCGGATTATCGCATTAGGTTATGCTGGAGATCTGGTACCCAACTTTACCAACAGAAGCACAGTTTTTTTTATTAAGTAACCCTAGAGTGAATATATTTATTTGATAAGACCACTTAGCCTGAAATTTTGATTCCTAAGATTCATGAAATTTTGATCAAATTCCAAATCATTTCAGAGTTAAAAAGAAAGTGAAACAGATGCAGCAAATGCCGAATTATCGCATTAGGTTATGCTGGAGATCTGGTAAAGGTCAAGTTCAGAATCTAGAGAAGAGAAATCGATGGCACCACCGATAGACATTAATACTACAAAACTACTCCTAAGCAAGAATAGAAGGGAGATGAGAGATATTGTAGAAGTATTAACGAGACATGGAGTCTTTATACTCAGCATCAGTAGATGAAACACGTATATGTTTGCGTTCCGTAGGTTATATTAAGAGTACAGTAGGTAGTGCGTCGGCTTATTAGATGAGACCCCTTGGCTTAAACCCAACTTAGACTTCCGTTCTGCGACGTTTTCTCAGCAGCCTTCTAACAAAATCTCTGAGAGCAAATAAATTTAAAATGAAAAGATTTTTAAATCTGTCGTTTGGAATTTGCTGTTAACTCACGACATGGGTGGTATGAGAAACCATGTTGTAATCCTGACTAGAGGCTTTTAATGAAATTTGCGTATCGTAGAGAAAATTGTTACTGAAGAACAAAGTTTTGTCGAAATACGTGAAACATTTTATATAACGACTTCGGCTTACATTGGCTATAATGTGCAGACCGTAGAAGAATGAAACCAAACAACTATCGTTAGCTGGGTATTTTTGCCATTTCTGCCCATTTGAAATTGACAGAAGAGAAGAATTTATATCAAAGAATTGTATTTGCCATATTAGAAATGAAGGCAATATTCAGGGCCTTAGCATTACATCACCATTAGAGGTACTCCAATTGACTATTTTGTGCGGTTTGCACTTCGTCGCCATCATTACTCACTCTTCCCGAGGAGTTATCGCTACGGTGAATGGCGTTCGCTTATATGACTTGTGTGATCATCTAAGCCCAACTTTACTAAGCATCCCTAGAGTGAATCTATTTATTTGATAAGAACAATTAAAAGTAGTAGGGACATCACTTGGTTCACATTTTGATTCCTAAGATTCATGAAATTTTAATCAAATTCAAAATGATTTTAGAATTGAAAAGAAAATTTGCTTGACGAGTGAAAAAGATGTAGCAAAAGTCGGATTATCGCATTAGGTTATGCTGGAGATCTGGTACCCAACTTTACCAACAGAAGCACAGTTTTTTTTATTAAGTAACCCTAGAGTGAATATATTTATTTGATAAGACCACTTAGCCTGAAATTTTGATTCCTAAGATTCATGAAATTTTGATCAAATTCCAAATCATTTCAGAGTTAAAAAGAAAGTGAAACAGATGCAGCAAATGCCGAATTATCGCATTAGGTTATGCTGGAGATCTGGTAAAGGTCAAGTTCAGAATCTAGAGAAGAGAAATCGATGGCACCACCGATAGACATTAATACTACAAAACTACTCCTAAGCAAGAATAGAAGGGGGATGAGAAATATTGTAGAAGTATTAA
Source organism: Sarcophaga peregrina (assembly GCA_014635995.1). Lineage (NCBI taxonomy): Eukaryota > Metazoa > Arthropoda > Insecta > Diptera > Sarcophagidae > Sarcophaga > Sarcophaga peregrina. Next base: position 22,409,297 of record CM025793.1, read on the forward strand.
CGAGACATGGAGTCTTTATACACAGCATCAGTAGATGAAACACGTATATGTTTGCGTTCCGTAGGTTATATTAAGAGTACAGTAGGTAGTGCGTCGGCTTATTAGATGAGACCCCTTGGCTTAAACCCAACTTAGACTTCCGTTCTGCGACGTTTTCTCAGCAGCCTTCTAACAAAATCTATGAAAGCAAATAAAATTGAAATGAAAAGATTTTTAAATCTGTCGTTTGGAATTGGCTGTTAACTCACGACATGGGTGGTATGAGAAACCATGTGGTAATCCTGACTAGAGGCTTTTAATGAAATTTGCGTATCGTAGAGAAAATTGTTACTGAAGAACAAAGTTTTGTCGAAATACGTGAAACATTTTATACAACGATTTCGACTTACATTGGCTGTAAAGTGCAGACTGTAGAAGAATGAAGGCAAACAACCATCGTTAGCTGGGTATTTTTGCCATTTCTGCCAATTTGAAATTGACAGAAGAGAAGAATTTTTATAAAAGAATTGTATTTGCCATATTAGAAGTGAAGTCAATCTTCAGGGCCTTAGCATTACATCACCATTAGAGGTACTCCAATTGACTATTTTGTGCGGTTTGCACTTCGTCGCCATCATTACTCACTCTTCCCGAGGAGTTATCGCTGCGGTGAATGGCGTTCGCTAACGAGCTTGACTGTATTTTGGAATATTTTGATCTAACAAGATGGCGCACCTTATAACGCTCTTTATAAACAATTTATTGTAAAATAAATTTGGTGGCACGTTTTTTTATTTCAAGAACTGCTTCTGGTTAGTTGGAAGCTCAAATGGGCGATTTAACGCTTCTGGATTACGCTTATGGATCTATGTTTAGTCTTTAGTTTATGCTGACAAACCAGCTCAGGTTCTTGTAGTACTAAAAGACAATATTGAAGCTACCATAGGAATAAGTGTTCAAATGAGAAGAGTTCAGATGAAATAAAGCAATTCGTAAAGTTGAGCGATTCGTAAGAAAAACAATTTCCTCGAAAGTTTCTTTTCTGAGTTAGACCCTGTAAACAAATTCATTCATTCGCCTCCTCAGCGTAATTCGGACTTTAATGATTTTAATTTCCCCATGTTGTGCTGCAAACGTAATGAACGGCTTACCATACATCCACGGCGATTGGGTGATAGTGATGAGTGGTGTGTGGTGTATGGTGAGTGTAATAAATATTAATTTTAAAAATATTATTTCTTCGGAAATGGCAATTAATCTTGTGAATCGTTATCAGCGTTTTTGTTTTTCTTATTTGGGATTTTTTTTATTTCTTCTACACGAAAAGATCATTTGAGTCACATAAATACTGAAAATCATATGAAACACGATTAGTCTCAATTTAGATTTGCATTTCGCAGTGTGGACAGTTAAATACAACGCAAAGCGATTAAAAAGACTTAAAAATAAAGAAAATAAAAGAACGAAGTGAAGTGAAGGAAAAGAAAGAAAAAAATTTAATCTCGAAATGAACATTTTATTGCAAACATTATTGCTACTGTGTGGCATAAATTTAATTGCGGCATTTTATGTTAATTGGGCACCGCCACGGCCTTTTGGAGCGGATCTATTTAGATCTCGTTTTTCGCAATACAATCGCCGTGTAGATGATTATAGACGTTTCCAAGAGTTCTTCGATTACTATTCAGAAGAAGACATTTCTAAAGAGCCAGTGATTTCGGAAACCAGTGATGAATTAGATGGCAAGGAATTGAAAGAACTTAAAGCTCTTTTCAGTACCCTACTGGATGGCTATGAGGATAATAATGAGGATGAAAGGAAAATTGCAGACGCAAGCAAAGAAATTACAAATGAAAAGGATAATGATGACGACAGTGATGACAAAAATGAAAAGAATGACGATGACAAAAGTGAAAACGATGATGGCAAAAACGATAATGATAACGATGATAATAACGATGACAACGATGACAAAAATGAAAAGGATGCCGAAGATATAAGTGATAATGATGATGACAAAAATGATAATGATGACAATGACACTAAAGAAGATAAAGAAGAGCAAGATGAAATTATTGACCATAGTAATGAAGAGATACCCCTTAAAAATATTGTAATTGCCGATGAATTATTGTTTTTGGGTAAAAGTTCTGAAGAATCAAATGAAACTTTAACTGTCAACCAAAATGACAACATAGATGATGACACTGAAGATATCAAGACTATCTCTGTTGCAAACGAATTAAGTGAAAAAGAGATCAGAGAATTGACCGCCTTTCTAGTGACCTTAAGCGCAATGGAAGATTTACTTAAAGTTGCCGAACACATTAAGGATGAAGACAATTCACAAGATGCGGAAGAATTATTCGAAGAGAAATTAAAAGAAGTTGACAATTTCATGGGCTTATTTGTTAATACATTAGATGCCATATTGGTGGAGACTTCAGAAGTTGGAAAAGATACGGAAAAGTCTAAAACTGATGATGATAATGATAACGATAAAGACGATGACAATGACAATGATGACAACGATGACAACGATGACAATGATGACGATGATGATAAAAAAGAAAAAGAAACTTCTGCTGAGAACAATAATAATGAAGATGCCAGTGTTTCGGTGGAGTTTCATAGTGTTGATTCACAAATTAACACACAAAATATGGACACACACAAATATAATCTTGTCGAACGTTCAACAACAAATGCCCAGGATTTTAAACCTACCAGTTCGCCATACACTCCTGCATCATATTCATCTGCTGGTAATCCAAATGCTGCCATTATACATGAGTATGTTGAAGGACGTGAACAGTTGGATACGTTGCAAGAAAATTTACTCACGAATAAATTGAATATGGATAGAGACTTCTATCACATAATTGCCAATGAGGGTGATGATAAAAATCTGCAAAAATTTGGTGACGATATTGCTGCTATACGTGAAAATATTTTCAAAATGAAACAAAGTATTGATGCTATCCAGGATGTAAAATCAAAATTATACTTACATCAGCTCATCAAATCGGCTTTGAAAGATGCTCAGATTAATTAGATTTTAAGTCGAATTCGAATTGAATGTGATTTTGTAAACAAACAGACAAGAGAAAATATGCTTTTGAATAAAAATAAATTGAAACTATTTGTATAGAAATGATTACAAAACTGTGATAAAAACTTAAATTATGTTTCATTTAAATTTGTAGTGCAACAGGCAAATGACAGTAATATATTTTAAAAAATAAATCACTTATGACTGGTGACTTAAAGAGACACTAGTATTCAAAAATGAAGTCCAGCTTGACTAAATAAATAGATGCCCTTAGTACCTTTAACAAATTTTGATTATCCCCAATAAAAATATCACTGGCTCATATGACTTTACGATCCGCAAAACAAATCTTTAACAAATTGATATGCGAAGAGATACATCGCATGCCGAACTGTGCAAACATGGTCGCTACGAAAGTTTGTTGAGAAGGTCGATAAGGTATTCGAACCTAACTATATCAGCAGGAGAAAAGTAAATAGTGAGCAGAATAGAGTGTGAGGTTAGGTTAGGTCAAACGGGCAGTGATCTCATATAATTATAGTTCTTGGTTGGCATTTCTCAACCATTCCGAGAATCTTCTAAAGGTGATGTGAATTTTACTCAAGTTTACTTTGCTTTGAACACTAAATTCTGATTGTTCAAGAATTCTAATTCTCATGTTATAAACACAATAAACGCAAGGCAGCAAACATAGAAATTTTGCAAAGAGAATTTGTTTGTTGACGCGTTACCTTTCAAGTATTTATTTGCATATACTACATTGGTGTCGGCTTTGTTGCGTTTATTGTGTTTATAGCATCAGGTTTCCAAGCATTCTGTAGTTTTCTCTTCTTCCTCTTTGTTGCAGCTTCTGCAGAAAACGTTATGTGTCATGAACACCTAGAGGATTGTTTGCTGTTATCATTCCTCAGAGGTTCCTTAGATGGAATCTTTCTACTTACCATATCCCTATGTCCGGCCAGCATTGTCTGCTGCCTTTACATACATAACACACAATTGATCATTACAACCCTTCAGTTACGATTACAACCTATCGTCTCAAACCACTTATGTTGAGTGTGTTTATTTTATACAAGAAGGGCGGCTTCTACTGTTTTAAGCGGAAACCGAACGACAGATTTTTGAAGAACTTTTTACGGACAATTTTTTATTTACTCTCACAATTTTTGCCAGAATTCAGTTTGTTGGAGATGGCTGACCTGCGGTTTAAACCGTCGTTATAACACAGCTGACTTGGTTGTAGAATTTATTCGATGTCAATACGCTTAAAAAATTTATAAGACCAAGTTCTATCATTAGATCTGACGACAAAGACGACAGTTGAACTGGAATATGCCACATGAACCACCGCGAAAAAAATTTGAAGAAGAGTGGCATTCAACTTGTCTGTGTTATTCCAAACAAAAATTTGGAATAAGATGCTCTTGTTTTCATAATCATTGGCTGAAATTATTGTACGACAAAAAGTTTTCTCTATATATACTGTTTTTATACACTCTGCCATTATATACTTAAAATTGTTTAACCCTGTAGAAATATCATGTTAAATATTTGGTGTTTCAATGACCCATATACCGTTAAAGGTTTAATGCATTTCTTTGAATTCATCTTCTATGAGCAAAATTTATACAAAAATAACATTTCTTTGGAAAAACCATAAATCTTTTAAGTTCTTATCACCGGTTTTTATGAGTGGGTTTTTTTTTTGGCTAGAAGAATGACCCTAATGTTCTCATAAATACTGAAATCAATATGGAACACGATCAGTCTCAATTTCAATTTGCATACGGAGTGCTGTAGATTAACAATAAAGTGTGTGAAAAGAATAAAAAGATTTGAAATACAAATTAATAATGAAATCTATTATATTACTCTTCCTATTGCAACTGGGCTGCATAAATTCGATTTTAGCACTTTACGTTCCCATCAAGCAATTTAACGATAATAGAGTTGCATATACGAGCAGTTTTCTCGATGGAATTTTTGATGAATTCAATGAATTTTTCGATCAACCTTCAGTGGAAGATAAAAGTGAAGAACATACCAATGAACAGGATGATGAACAAGAAGATGGAATGCTCAAAGTATTTGCAAAAAATGTAATTAATTGGATGGGTATAGGTGGTGTTTCACACGGTGAAATTGCACAGGTTGACGAACGAAGGATTTCTGAAACCAAAATTGAAAACCACACACTACACGAAATCACTCGTAGTTTAATTAACGTACAAAGTGCTGATGAAGGTGTTAGCCAACAAAATCCAGATATTGCAAATGATTCTGAAACTAAAGCAGAGGATGAGACACTGAAGGCAATGGCAAACATTTTGGTTGACGGTACCCTAAGTATTAAAAGTCAGATAAATAACAATAAAACCATTGATGAATCCACGACTATTGAAACCAAATATGAAGAGGAGCAACTGAAAGCAATGGCAAATAGTTTGATTAGCTTAATATATAACAATAGTAGAAGTCTAAAAAATAAAAATAAACAGAATGATGAACCTGGGATTACTGACATCAAACATGATGATGAGAAACTGAAAATGATCGCAAATACCTTGGTTAACTTAATATATCCTGATGACTGTATCGACAGTGATAACAGTCAGGAAAATAACATCAAACAGGAAGATGAAACCAGGTTTTCCGACACGAAAGATGAAGATGAGAAACTGAAAACAATCGCAAATGTTTTGATTAACTTGATATATAATGATGACGGTACCCCAAGAGACAAAAGTCAGCAAAATAAGAATAAACACGACGACAAACCAAAGATGTTTGAAACCAAAGGTGAAAATGAGCAACTTGAAGCAATTACAAAAGCTTTGGTTAACTTAATATATAATGATGACGGTACCCCAATAGACAAAAGTCAGCAAAATAAGAATAAAAAGCTTGGTGAATCCATGTTCTCTGAAGCCAAAGATGAAGATGAGCAACTGAAAACAATCGCAAAAGCTTTGGTTAACTTAATATATAATGATGACGGTACTCCCAGGGATAGAAGTCAGGAAAATAACAATAAACACGATGACAGGCCCAAGTTGTTTGAAACTAAAGATGAGAAACTGAAGGCAATTGCAAATGCATTGGTTAACTTAATAAATACTGAAACCAGGGTTTCAGAGATCAAAGATGAAGATGAGACAATGAAAACAATTGCAAATGCTTTGGTTAACTTAATATATATTGATGACGGTTCCCCTAGGAATAGAAGTCAGGAAAATAACAATAAACTCGATGATAAACCCAAGATGTTTGAAACCAAAGATGAAGATGAGCAACTGAAAACAATCGCAAATACTTTGGTTAACTTAATATATAATGATGACGGTACCCCAAGAGATAAAAGTCAGCAAAATAAGAATAAAAAGCTTGGTGAATCCATGTTCTCTGAAGCCAAAAATGAAGATGAGCAAGTGAAAACAATTGCAAATGCTTTAGTAAACTTAATATATAATGTTGATGGTATTACCAGGAATAGAAGTCAGGAAAATAGCAATAATCTCGATGATAAACCTAAGACGTTTGAAACCAAAGATGAAAATGAGCAACTGAAAGCAATTACCACAGCTTTGGTGAACTTAATATATAATGATGACGGTACTCCCAGGGATAGAAGTCAGGAAAATAACAACAAACACGATGACAGACCCAAGTTGTTTGAAACTAAAGATGAGAAACTGAAGGCAATTGCAAATGAATTGGTTAACTTAATATATATTGATGACGGTTCCCCTAGGAATAGAAGTCAGGAAAATAACAATAAACTCGATGATAAACCCAAGATCTTTGAAACCAAAGATGAAGATGAGCAACTGAAAGCAATCGCAAATGCTTTGGTTAACTTAATATATAATGATGACGGTACTCCCAGGGATAGAAGTCAGGAAAATAACAATAAACACGATGACAGGCCCAAGTTGTTTGAAACTAAAGATGAGAAACTGAAGGCAATTGCAAATGCATTGGTTAACTTAATAAATACTGAAACCAGGGTTTCAGAGATCAAAGATGAAGATGAGACAATGAAAACAATCGCAAATGCTTTGGTTAACTTAATATATAACGATGATGGTACCCCCGGGAATAGAAGTCAGGAAAATAAGAATAAAGATAATACTGAACCCACGATTACTAAAACCAAGGATGATGATGAGAAACTGAATGCCATCGCCAATACTTTGGTTAACTTAATATATCCTGAAGACTGTACCCCTTGCGATAACAATCAGGAAAATAAAATTAAACAGGATGATGCAACCAGGGTTTCAGAGACCAAAGATGAAGATGAGAAACTGAAGGCAATCGCAAATTCTTTGGTAAAATTGATATATAATGATAACGGTAACTCCAGTGATAGAAGTAAGCAAAATAACAATAAACACGATGACAAACCTAAGGTGTTTGAAACTAAAGATGAGCAACTCAAAGCAATGGCAAATATATTGGTTAACTTAATATATAATGATGATGGTATCCTTAGAGATAAAAGTCAAGAAAATAAGAATAAAAAATATGATAAACCAAAAATGTCCGAAACCACGCAGGAAGGAAAAACTTTGAAAAAATTCGGAAATACTGTGATTAACTTAAAAGCTGATTACGATGTCAAACAGAGTGTTGAAAATAAAAAAAATTCAAATGAACTGGATATCAATGATTATGATGAAAATGTTTGTGATGCTTGCGGCAACAAAGATGATAATGTTAACGAGAGTGATAAACGAGATGAAACTGCTGACAGCGATAGTTTTATTTCAAAGACATGGGAACAATTTGAAAATGATTTGATGGATTTATTTGATTCTGATATTTGGGATTGTCCGGAAGAATAATACCCAAAAGAAGGAGGAGGGTGATGGGGTAATGAATATAAAAGTAATAAATTTATAAGCAGCAAAAACAACAGAGGTAATGGTCATGATGACATTTAATTATAATTGAATGTTCTTAATTGGACAAGAATTCAATCCTACCTTCCTTTTCCCAAGCAATGAAAATGATATGATAAGATCATATAAATGAAACCTGAACTGCTGTAGATGGCATGTAAAATTTGAAATTTTGCTTTCACCAGCTTATCCAATCAACCCTTAAAGGTGTCTTCATAAACTAGATTTTTAGTTCAAGCTGTAGATTAAGGTTTTAATTATATTTGAATGAATGAGATTTTGAGAAAATGTGGAAAAAATTGTAATTTTAATAAAAACTAGATTTTGTTTAATTTAAATTAAAATAAAACAATCGTGGCAAGAGTATATATATATCCTGTAAACCCAGCAGGCTTATCGCAGAACCCTTTTCACGATGTTCATCATAAAGGGAAACAAAGCACAAAGACTTCAAAATTGTACTTTAATCCCCAATATCAGTAGAGATGTGTGTGCTTTAAGATCAAGATGAAAATTAATTGTTCAATTTTATGCTAATTGGCGTTATTTGTGTTTTTAATTCAAAAGGTCTTCCAACAGAGACTTACGAACTTTGACAGTTGATAACAGCCATCTTCTGCTTAAGTCGCCGTGGTCTAGTGGGTAGTGTGTTGGCTTATTAGACAAAAGGCCCGGGTTCGAATCCCAGGTCAGACATCAAAACGAAAAAATATTTCTTCGGCGACTTCCTCTCAGCAGATTTCTGGCAAAGACTCTGAGAGTAAAAATTGCCATGAAAAGCTTTTTAAAAATCTGTCGTTCGGAGTCGACTTTAAACTGTAGGTCCCGCCGCCACTCATGTATAAAATTAACGCACACAGCATAAGTGGTGTGAGAAGCTAGGTCGTAATCCTGACTTGACTGGAGGGTTTGTAATGGCCAATTATGTATGTATGTATCTTCTGCTTAAACTACTTGTGTGTCTTAGCTACTTATTTAATTGGTTATTGCAATACTTTACACCAGCCATATTGGGTGTGATAATTTTTATTAGTAAGTGGCGGGATCTATAGTTCAATGTTAACTCTAAATGGTAGATTTGTTACATAGAGTTTTTGCCAGGAGACTGATGAGAGAATATATTTTTTCATATTTCGTTTCGTTCTAATTTTCAGAGCTTGGTTTTAATCTCGGACCACTATCTACTAAACAACAGTGACTTAATTTTTTCAATCCTTTTTGCCAAATTACCATGGACTACCACAGATATGAACCAAATGGGTCATTGGAGCATCGACTAACCATAATTTTCAATGAAAAATCTTCTTCAGCGATGATAGCTATTTCTGAATAAATAGGTACATACGTACGATACCAATCCATAAGAGATCTAAGAGAGCGTAATGCATCCAAAAAAGTCAACGTTTAGTATGGATATTGAGCTGACAGTGTCATTAGTCTATATACTAGGTTTGAGAACTATTTCGGCCAGATCATAACAGATAACGGCAAGCAGTTTAGGTCGAAGATTACGAACTCTTTTTGGCCTGAATTGAGTGATCTGAATAATACTGACAGATAATTTGAACAGTACACATATACGAACCATAAGAAGTCGAGATCGTGCGATTCATTAGACATTTCCGTAAGGGGGTTTTCTAAGCCTTAGATATATGCGAAAAAGCCACAGACCATAATGGTTTTCAAAGCCAATATCACCCATTGTAATCGCCCGAATTCAGTGTAATTCATACGCTCGAGTTATGGAAAATTGAACATTTTGGATGCGTTTTACTCGTACAAGCCTTGGCGGATAGAATGCCAATGTGTAAGCGTTGTTTTATTCAAATCTAAAGATAGTAAGCGCTTAATGGAAAACCCATTATTTCTTTAGATAGTATTTATTATTTATTTTGTTATGGTTTATTTATTTAATTACTTTTTTAATCTGTCACCAAATTAACGTCGCAAAAAGCTGATTAGAAATCTTGACAAAAGCAAGTTTAAAAAAGTTAATAAAAAAAAAAAAAATACATTTTAAAACATTTAATCACAAACTCATTATCGCCTATTGAGCCTAGAAAAATCTCATGATTGTTATTTAATTTGCAATCAGAGTCAGTATTTCATTTCATCGTCTACGAACGGTATACAGGCATAGGAATGATGCAAATAATGAGGATCATAGCCGTTACGTTGATATACGTTGGAATAATGGGCGCAATGGCTCAACCATTACAAAGTACAGAGGAATTTAATCGTACAAAATCCAAACTGATAACGGGTGAACCAAATTGGGAAATTTATAATGGTATTGTACAAAGCGAGGTGACCATCTCCAGTAATCCACTTTATTTTCGCACAAGGAATAATACAGGCAAAGCCATACGTCTGGATGGTGTTGAAGCAGTTTAATACGTTGTTTTACGTTTTGTTTTTGTAACTTATAAATAAAACAAAAAAAAAAATATTTGTTTACATATTTAGTTGTTGTTGTATTATTTCAATTTGAAATCGCAAAATGAAATATGAAAGCTTATCATGTCTCTGTTCAAGCTATTGTTAGTGCCCATCAATTAGAATCTTCTGCCTAGAAGGTCTGTTAACTACAAGGCAATTTGTGTGTTACTCTTCATATCACCTCAGCACTAACTCAGCGTAATGTATAGACAGGTGTACTCCCTTGTATTTACAGTCTATTGATATCAACAATCGGACGATATCATCCGACGGACTGCTGTATTAAGAACACTAACAAAGAGAAGTATACTACAACCATCTGTCAAATCGCTAGAACCATGTACGAGTCTGTCAAATGTTTAGTTATTCATAGTGAAGTTAAACTTTTCAGTCTAAATATTGAAGTGGCATTAAGATTTCCAACAAAACTTTAATTTTTCATCCACTTGCTGGATGATATCATCAGCATCCCTTAAGTCTGATGTCTCTAAAGTGAGCAGAGAAATTAAAATGAGACTCTCTTGACGACAAGATCTCCTGCATACAATCAAAAGTATGAGATTTAAAAAGTTAAACGCCAATTGTTGAACTTGAGATGAATATCAAGAAATCCAGAACATGAACCACATTACATACATACGTAATTGGCCATTACAACCCTTCAGTCAGGATTACGACCTAGCTTCTCACACCACTTATGTTGTGTGTGTTAATTTTATACATGAGTGGCGGGACCTACAGTTTAAAGTCAACTCCGAACGACAGTTTTTGGAGAAGCTTTTCATGGCAATTTTTACTCTCAGAGTCTTTGCCAGAAATCTAATGAGAGGAAGTCGCCGAAGAAATATTTTTCGTTTTGATGTCTGACCTGGGATTCGAACCTGGGCCTTTCGTCTAATAAGCCAACACACTACCCACTAGACCACGGCGACTTCATGAACATGAACCACATTAGCGTAGAGAATATCTCATCCTTGCAGCCTGTATGCATAAGAGCGTTTGCTACCCATCCGGACACGCCAGCTTTGTGTATATGAAGTGTAAAAGCCCCGAAAGAGTGGTGTACTTTGGAGAACAGTACGTGAATGATTAATCTGGACATGATTCAAATAGTCTACCACCGGACCCTTTATGTTCCAAGACGAGTGCTGGTTTTAGTGAAAGAAAAGGAAATTTGGAAGACGGATTGATAGCCGAAGGCGTACAAGCAGGCGTATATCACTTTAAGTTACGTTTTGGAAGGTTTTATTACTTTCTTCGACTGCGGTTGCCAGAGAGGTACTCGCTTTGAGGTACTCGCTATGTAAGAGCTTTTCATTTAACAGCGAGTTTGGGCGCAGAGGTGAATAAAATGAATCATTAAAAATTGCTACATTTAAAACAGGCAGCCAATGCCAGAATTGGCAGCGGCTTTCACACATTGAGCTGTTTAAACTAAGAAATCCAGTGTTAGTCTCAATCGAACCTGTACCACCAGCCTAACTTAAAATAACTTTACCAAAGAGAAACCTAGACAAATTAGTGAAATTCAGTAAACTATATGTAGGAGGTCCACTTTGCATTCATGGAAATTATAGATGAAACGATAACATCATTAGGGGATAAGTGCTGTGCTAAACACTTGCAGCTGCACAATATTTCGAGAACTAGGACAGTGCAATTGTACATACGAAGAAAGCCGGTAAGACAAACAGTATGCGACTCTTACGCTCAAACAATGCAGAGTCAGTCAGATAATCACTGAATCTACAAAGAAGACGACAATTTCTTGATGTTCGCCCCATACAACTTACCTAAACTGGGTGGGTGTAAACAATTTCACTCAGCGGACACCACTTGATGGTTAATAAGGGCATTTGGAGATCAGGCAGAACAGATATCGCGATTGCCTCATACAATTTAGCGAAACTTGACGGGTACAAAGAATTCGCTTCATGGCCACTAGGTTTTATAAGTCGAATTGGAGTGTGATGGATTACGATCAAATTGAGTATGAAGCAGATGCTTTAGATCACCTTCACACTTCTTGATCGTTTCAGCTAGTGCAACTTACTAGATACAAATTACTAAAGTCATCAAATGGCTGCTAGATGGCGCTGCATGACTCGCTATTAAATAGAAAATAATTCCCAATCACTATCATTGATGATTTCATCTGTTTTAATCTTTTACTTGTGCATTGCATCGAAAATCATTCAATCTTTGCCTGGAATTTCCTAGAATTCGTAATCTCAGTCAATAATCTCACTAGAATTTCCATTAACAATAACAACAACAATAAATAAAATTAAATAATAACAGTATATGTACTAGGGTATGTATATATGGAAGAATACTTGGTATAATAAATGTAAAATTCATTATCATTTCCTTAGTCGACAATAAATTTTCCAATAAAAATCAAGTTTCCGTTGACGTCGATTGCACGAAAAATGCGCTCATTTATCCTGTTGGTTTGGTTTTTTTCCATTTTATTTGCTGTTGCTTTGGGAAGATCCTTTCATTCAGAATTCGATATCAAACTCAACGAAATATCAAAGGAATATGATGTTGGTGATGATGTGGATCCAATTAACAATGATTTAATGTCGGCAGCCATGCAAAGAAAACAAAAGAAAAACAATTATTTGATGAATTTACAACACAATAGAAATGAAATGGAAGTATACACGCGACTGAATAACCAGGATATGAAGATTTAATTAATTTTTTTTTAAAGATAATTTTAAAAAATTATTGTTGCATTGAAATAAATGAATTGAAATCAATGTAAACAAGTGTTTTTTCTATTAAAAATAATCAATGGCAGGGTTGGTTGGCCATCATTACAACCCTTAAGTCAAGTTTACGTTCTAGATTTCTTTCTACACTACTGATGCTGTGTGTGTTAATTTAATACATGTAGGGGGACCTACAGTTTAAAGTCGATTCTGAATGACAGATTTTTGAGAGGCTGTTCACGGCAATTTTATTTACTCTCAGAGTTTTTGCCAGATATCTGCTGAGAGGAAGTTGCCAAAGGAATTTTCGTTTTAAGGTCTGACCTATGCTCTGAACTCGGACCAATAGCCAACACACTACCTACTAGCGACTTCTAATCACAACAGGGATATATTGGAGAAAGTAGAAAGTATCATAATTTGTATACTATGCCACCAAGAAATAGTGAAAAACTGTTCTTTACCTATTTGGTACTATGCAGACAATCTCATTGATCTGTCAAGAATGAATATTAGAAGTCAATTGATTTCATTAGAAGAGTGCTTCCAGAAATAAACAACACGAAACGATCACATCCGCTCGATGGACTCTGATAGAGAACATCCAACTTGCTCCCGTGAATTGGATTCATTGTAAATCAGGGTTAAGGAATGTGCAATCCACCGCTTAGTTGATATGCGACAGACAACGAGTATTACGCCAATACATACAAATTTCGATAAAGGGATTCCTCTATTTGCACTGTAGTAAAAGGACAATTTGCCGTACTGTGTTGGCTTATTGGACGTGAGGCCGCGATTCATAGCCCATGTCAGACATTTACAACAAAATGTAATGGAGTGTTGCTCAAAAATCTGTTGTTCGAAATCGACTTTAAACTGTAGCTCCCGCCACTTATGTATAAAATTAACACACACAACATAAGTAGTGTGAGAAACTAGGTCAATAATCCTGATTGAAGGGTTGTAATGTAATGACCAATTATGTATCTGTGTATAGGTCTTACAAGTCAATATATCCATCGTATTTCGTTCCTCTAAGAATAGCAAGCGATTAAGGCTGGCATTGAAATGATTTCTAATTATAACCGAATAGGCGTTTATATTCTAATAACTACTTATTGATGTGGGGTCATACCGCTGTGTTCGACTAAGATAAGACAATACAAATTGGTTTCTTTTCTAATTTCTTAGTCTTAATTAAACATACATGCCATGCATACATAAACAATCTTAAAATTATTATCAATTGTTTGGCTTGTTTTCATGCGCACGTCTTCTAGTAGCTAATTTGACCCCATTAATGAACTGGTGTTTACAAACGACGTCTCTGTACATAGTCAGCAATAAGTCTGAGTCTACGATTACAATTGATGATCATTTTGACCTGTTACATGTGAAAAAGCGTCTTACAATCTTAGCTTATCACTCACCACTAGTGCCTTCTACATACAGTCAGTTTTGTATGAGTACTTGTTTATGTACTATTAATTACGTTTTAAATATAAAAATTAAAATGAATTTAAAGAAATCTTAATAAAATTTATTATTTATGTGTGGGGAAAACTGACAATCGGCGGCAATGATAACGAAGCGAAAAAGCAAAATTCCAAAAGAATCTGTTTTATGAGGTAAGCAGGACAATGAAAATGATTTCTTTGAAATCCATTTAAAAATAAAACAAGTCTTTTTATTTTTATTTTTAATTTTCAGACAATGGACTTGAAAATGTTTCATGTGGTGATAATCAATCTTCAATTATTATAATACCAAGAATGGAATGAAGTAATAAAGCCTCTCTGAACAAAATAAAATTATTTGAACTCTGGTGATCACATCACAGTTGTTAGTGTTGAAAAATAAACGAATAATTTATTACATTCCGATGAGTATTCATGAAAAGATTTTTATTTTACTGAAAGTAATTTCCAATTAATCATCGATAAAATAATCAAATTCAAGCAATATTGCAATAAGGCTGTAATAAATCAATAACGTTAGATACTCGGCAGTATTATTTACATTTGTAATGGCTGCTCTGTGACCATGTGAATGAATATTTAGGGTCTAAGTGGCTTCAACAGAAGTTTTGAATACGACTGTTTTATCGCAATGGGCCATATGTTGCCAGCTTCTTTCTTACTTACTTACTCCTTCATTCGAACGACTTGGCCGAGCTAACGCAGCTGCAGAATCGTCGCCAACTCGTACTGAACAGAAGAACTTACGTTGGACTATTCTCACGATTGCTATCAAGCACTGCTGCATCAGTGCTTAATGGGGTCTATGCCTCTGCGCCATTAAGGCGCACGGGTAGGATGAGCGTCCTGTAGAGTATTAGTTTTGTCGTACGATAGAGGTCTCTGCCATTCAATTGCCTATTGAGACCATAGTAGTACTTATTTGCCAGACTGAAACCTGCACTTGATCTCCAGACTGACATCAGTTTTGGTGGTAACCGCGGAGAAAAGTTAAATAAATTCCTTGACTATATCAAAAGTATAGTTACCGGCCGTCATCTGTGAATAAATACGCCGCACGTCTTCAAGCATATTTCATTGACAAACTTCAGATGTTACTCGAAATTAATTCCCTGCTAAGTACGTAATATACGCCCAGGGCTTTCTTTCTGGTATGCATTAATGAACTACAGGCTCTAAGAATGTGTTCCGATGATACATTTTCATAATCACGGTTTCTAACATTCCGAAATATCTGTCCACACTCCACAAAAGTTTTCTGGTAACATCAGCGATGCTGATGGAAGGTTTTTTCTGCTTAAGCTCGTCTTTTTGCTAATTGTCGAGAAAGGTAAACTTATTCTCTCTTCCTAACTGATTTAGCTCCTTCGGACAGTTCCATACGATCTTCCATAATTAATAATATCCTCCGGCATTTATAAGTACTTTTCTCCTCATCTGAACCGATTTAAATTGATGATTATTCATGTTGACCAGCATTTTCGTTTTATGATCACAATGACAGACAGATGTTTCGCAAGTTGCTAATTTGTATTCTGAATATTGTTAGTTTCACTAGTGCACGGTAATACAGAGTGGTATACAAAGCAATTGTTAACATACTTTTAATGAAAACATTCATTCAAATTACTGCCAAAAATACTTCCATTTACCAACGAAGTGTGTCGAAATTCTGACGCGTATTATTTTTAAACGAATAATCGATTAATTTATAAGAAAAACACTGCAACACAGAAGTTCAACTGATAAGAAATTGCTGAAAATCAATAAAAACTTTAAAAGCATTCATGTTAAGGGAACAGTATACAAATGAATTGAGACTTATAAACAACGTTGCGAATTTAAATTGGAAGCGAATTAAGAAAATTTATTAAGTTTTGATTAAATTTTGCATTAATTAATTAATTATACGAACATATAGAATCGAAAACAGGACAATGAAAGTGTTAATCGTGTGTGCAGTGTTTAGTGTCGTATTAGCAGTGTCCTTGGCTGGACCTGTTAAAATCCATGTACGTGATGTAGCAGACATCTCCTCTGCCTCGAATAGTGAGGAAAGTGTTGAAGCCAAAAACCTCGACAAGAGCTTATCCTCTGAAGAGAATGAAAATGAACAGAGAGAGGAAGTGGTAGGCAATAAAATTATTAAAGTTAATGAAGAAGAGGATAACAGTTCAGAGTCTGATGAAGAAACGAATATAAATTCTAACAAAATTGTTAGGGACCCAGTTGAAGAGGCCAGCAGTTCCGAAGAGCATGAGCAACCAAGAACAGAAAGTTTGATCCTTGTAAACGATGATGATGGCGATGATGAAGAAAATTTGCATCACAAATCGAAAAGATCATTAAGTGTTGACCACACCATCAATTCCAATAACAATTTAAGGGTAAAAGATGAAGGTTCCATAAAATACGAGAAATACTTGAAATTGAAACGTTTAAGACGCAGTGCAGATACTTCAGAAGAAAATTCATCGGAAGAACACAAAAAGCCAGCAGAAGTAAATCTATCTGCCAAGCCAGACACAGCACCTGCTGAAAGTCATCCTCACGCAGAAGGAGAAGGAGCATCAAGACGCCGTAGAAAAGCTGATAGTTCTGAAGAAGATTCCTCTGAAGAAAAGAAACATGCTCATGCAGTTGAATTGTCGGCAAAACCCGACACTGCACCCGCCGAAAGTCATCCTCAAGCAGAAGAAGGAGCAGGTAGACGCCGTAGAAGCGCTGACAGTTCTGAAGAAGATTCCTCTGAAGAGAAGAAACATGCTCACGCAGTGGACTTAGCAGCAAAGCCTGATACAGCACCAGCAGAACATGTTGAATTGTCTGCCAAGCCAGACGCGGCTCCAGCGGAAAGTCATCCTCACGCAGAAGGAGAAGGTGCAGCTAGACGCCGTAGAAACGCTGTTAGTTCTGAAGAAGATTCCTCTGAAGAAAAGAAACATGCTCATGCAGTTGATTTAGCTGCCAAGCCTGACACAGCACCTGCTGAAAGTCATCCTCACGCAGAAGGAGAAGGAGCAGCTAGACGCCGTAGAAACGCTGATAGTTCTGAAGAAGATTCCTCTGAAGAGAAGAAACATGCTCATGCAGTGAACTTAGCTGCAAAGCCTGACACGGCACCAGCAGAACATGTTGATTTGTCTGCCAAGCCAGACACAGCACCTGCTGAAAGTCATCCTCACCCAGAACAAGAAGAAAAAGCAGTCGAGGCAGGAAGCAACCTAGGACGCCGTAGATATGCAAACACTTCAGAAGAAGACGACGATGACGATGACTCTAGATATCGCAGAAGTGCTGCAGATCTAACATCAGCTTCCAGCGAAGAACAACAATCTACTCAAGAACTAGATGCTAACGAACAAGATTCACAAGAGAATTTGAAAAGTACAAACCAAGTATTAAACGATAATGAGGCGAATAAGTCCGATGAAGATTATGCCCGGGGTTGTGACAATAACGATGATGATTCCAACGATGCCTCAAATGAAGACAATGAAATCAACTGAGCTGTGGAAATTTCTGGGAAGGAAACGCAAGCTACTTTTGTGCATAGAACTTAAGAACTTAAGCTACTCTAAGTGCGTAGTTAGTAGACAAGAATTTAGAAAACAAAACTTATAAACAAATTTTAATTTTTTTTCCAACTTTTGTTTTTCTATTAAAAATATATGCGAGTATTAATATTTTCTTTATTGTTGTTGTTTTATTTTTTTTTACATTTTTTTTTTGCTTTCCATTATCAAGGTTTTAACACATTTTTCCTTATCAGAGCTTTAGGTTGTCGTTCGTGCATAAAATGTGTGGCGACTTTTTAATCATCTTCACTGTCAAAGTACTCGTACGAGTACGTTCATTGACACAACAACAACTGCAAGAATAATGAAACAAAATAAAAACAAAACGAAATTAAAGTGAAAGACAAGTACAAACTGCATTCATCCAACCATCGCACCATCTATCCATCCATTTGTTATTGAAGCGTAAAATGAAAAGAGCTAAAACGAGCCTAAATTTGAAGAGATAAGAATTTTATTTGTTTCGCTTGCAAAATACGTCAATTAAATTCGTACTTAGAACGCTCACTGGCACTCACACATAAAACGGTGGACTTAGTAGAGATGGAGTGTGGCGTAAATTTGTGCATTTTGACCTTTTAATCATCATACGCTTAAGCTTAAAATAGAGAATAGTCGAGAGGACTAGGATCTATAACTTATATATTCACTTGTGCATGATTGGATCATGTTAAATGGCAGTAGAGTGGGTTAAAGAAATCAAAACGAGGCTTCAGGAAAGAGATAACCTGTCAGCGTAATGACTTTTCCTTTGCCCTCCATATTCCAGAATGTTGTCTGGTGTTAGCCTGGTACTTGATACTCAACCAGCTGATTGTTTTTAAAATGTATTAACGTTCTTTCACTGTGTAGTAGCCGGTCAGTTACTAATCCCTGTCTGCTTCTGTATAATCTCATGCCCAATAAAAGTTTAGATTGCTTCAAACCACTCCATGGCTTTCCCTTCAATAAGTAGAAAAGTTCTTGCCCTTTCAGTCTTCCTGGAATATTTCTTTATCGCCAGGTTATCAGCCTGCTCATTACCATGAGTTTCAACATGACATGAAATCCTCGCAATGCCTAATTCACTCATTTTTCTCCAATAGTTCCATGATATTTTCAGTTGATCTAGGCTACAGCTAATACAACAACCCAATATATTTTAATAGACCGCTTTGGCAACTCTATTATTCTGTTCTTTCTTTAAATTTCAGCCCAATGCCGTATTGGATGGTACGGCGCTAAACTTGGCATTACTCAAAATAATTTCTGCAGGAGCTGAGGATCTGAATACCCTGACTGACTGGCACTTACCAAGAGAAGCGGAAGTTCTACAAAGCGGAAGTTCTACAAAGTGGAAGTTCTCTACAAAGTAAAGTTACATACATACATAATTGGCCATTACAACCCTTCAGTCAGGATTACGACCTAGCTTCTCACACCACTTATGTTGTGTGTGTTAATTTAATACATGAGTGGCGGGACCTACAATTTAAAGTCGACTCCGAACGATTTCTGAGAAGCTTTTCATGGCAATTTTTACTCTCAGAGTCTTTGCCAGAAATCTGCTGAGAGGCAGTCGCCGAAGAAATATTTTTCGTTTTAATGTCTGACCTGAGAAAACGAAAAAGCAAAGTAAAGATTGCTGCAAGAAAAAGGGAATCGGATGGATTTCCTATACGGAATTTTTCGATTTTATTTTGTGGTATCGTAGTTGGTCTAATCGTGTGCGTAAGTGGGCATTATTCTTCGAAGAGATTGGAAATTCGATAAGGTTTTTAAAGGCAAATATATTGTTGAACGTATGTTGGAATAGCTTACCAATATTGTTGTGTAATCCGGATACCAATGACTAATTCATCAACGGCAGCTTGGGCTTTGGCAGTTTAGGGCAAGCTTCTTGTATGGATATATAGTCTCGATAATCCAAGAATACTGCACTGAGAAAGATAGTTAATTTTATTAGGAATACTTATCGGTTAGCTCCAGCGGATACTCTGTGTATTGAATTTCCAGTTCTTGGTTTTTCCTGAAGGGAAAACTGAGTCAGACCATTTGAGGGCAAATGCTACAACGCGATCCATATATTTTCGCTCATGTTAGAAAATCAAACCGGTTTCTTTAGACAGCATTTGCTGGACCTTCAAGTTACGATTATTCTAGGAACTGATTAGATGAGAAAAAAAGGAATCGGTTTAGCACTATCTGTGTGAATATCCTGCTCCATAGGAAAACTAGACTAAAACAGGTTAGTTCGGTCTGTTTTCGAGAACGGGGGACTGAATCCTAAATGTATTCTTGGTCAACGGATAAGAATTATCAGAAGAAGTAATTGGTTCTGCTAATGAAAGCTACTTGAGAGTCAAGTGTAAACCCTTGAAATCTATACTTTTGCCATGCACTGTACAATTTGATTTAAAAACTTTTACAAGAAGCTTTTCTAGTATTTGGAAAAATAAAAACAATTGTGTTTGCAGTTCAAAGAAAAAAGTTTATTGACTTATTGAGGAAATACTTGTACATGGTGTTTGACTACAAAAACATTTTCGAATAGAACAACCAATTAGAAAAACAAAAAATAAAACACAAAAAAGAAAATTAAAAAAGAAGAAAGAAGGAATTTATTTCGGAAAGTCTATTTTATGTCTGGCTCTTTTTGCGTTTTCGCTATTTAAATAGTGTGGCAAACAAAAGTTCCACACTTAAGTGGACTAATAATGAAACTAAACGTGTTGGCTAATCTAAAAAGTGTATGAGCCTCTAGTGCAAATGATGGTATGAACAAACATAAGGGCTGGTAGGAAATTTTATACGGAAATGTGATCAAATAAAATCAAGATTGAAACTGATAAATGCTCTGGAATATTGTCAGAGGAGTTTATCAACAAGAGCTTAGGTTTTAGTAGCAAATAGGGATTCTATCGAGTTAATTTCAATTTGGGTTTTCTTTGGTGCAAATTCGGCCTTAACGACCCATTATTTTAATAGCTGTTCGGTAAGACCAAGTTTTGTATAAAAAAAACTTATACTTGTTGCATTTAAACTAAGGTTATATGTCCAAATTCTGTACGTTGGTTTTCATTGGAGTAAAATTTTTACGTGGTGGGTTCCAAGCCCTACGCACAACTCAAATTTAACGTCCAGGGGATTGGACTTCGCTGCACGCATTAGTTAACATCTAGCGGGTGCTAGAATGCCATCCAGGAGGGGCCGCGAGGAGGCTGCGTGTCAACTTGAATACAGCAACACAAGGATCGTCCTGGTGGTCGCCATGTTGGCCACAGTCAGAAACTTTACCTTGTTTGCATGCATCCCATCCCTCCCTTGGAACCTCAGTGTCCTCTGTGCTGTCCTGAACCTATAAGGTTCTTACAGGCGTATTGTGTGAACGACTGAAGCCACTCGTCAAAACACTGATTAGACCTTATCAGTGCGGCTTCAGACCTGGCAAATCCACCATAGACCAGATCTTCACACTGCGCCAAATCCTGGAAAAGGCCCACGAAAAACAAGTCGACACACACCATCTTTTTGTCGACTATAAGGCAGCCTTCGATAGCCCCATAAGGGATCGTGTTTATGCCGCAATGTCTGAGCTCGGTATACCTGCGAAGCTGATAAGGCTATGCAGAATGACGTTGAGCAATTCCTGCAGCTCCGTCAAGGTAGGAATGGACCTCTCCGAACCTTTTGATACCGTGCGAGGTTTCAGACAAGGCGACCCCTTATCATGCGACCTCTTCAACTTCGTCATGGAGAGTGTTCTGCGAAAGGCAGGAGTGCATCACAATGGCACTATCTTTCAAAAAAGTGTCCAATTGCTTGTGTACGCTGACGACATCGACATAATAGGGCGTACCAAGCGAGATGTTACTGCTGCCTTTAGCGCTATTGAACGGGAGTCTAAGAAGATGGGTCTGGCAGTAAATGAGGGCAAAACACAGTATATGTTGTCGACAAGTAGAGACGTGCGGCGTATTGATTCTCAGATTACGGCCGATAACTATACTTTTGATACAGTCAAGGAATTTATTTATCTTGGCTCCGCCGTTACCACCAAAAATGATGTCAGTCTGGAGATCAAACGCAGGATTACTCTTGCCAACAGGTGCTACTATGGTCTCAATAGGCAATTGAGCAGCAGAGACCTCTCTCGTGCGACAAAATTAATACTCTACAAGACGCTCATCTTACCCGTGCTTCTTTATGGCGCAGAGGCATGGACCCTATTAAGAACTGATGCAGCAGCCTTGAGGGTATTCGAGAGGAAAGTCCTACGTAAGATCTTCGGTCCTGTGCGAGTTGGCGATGATTTCCGCATCCGATCTAACAGTCAGCTGTATGAGCTTCTCAACGACATAGACGTTGTGCAGCGTATTAATATCCAGCGGCTGCGCTGGCTCGGCCATGTCGTTCGAATGGAGGAGGATGCTCCGGCGAAACGGGTATTTGATGCGGGGATCTGCGGAAGTCGGCGTAGAGGACGACCTTGTATCCGTTGGAAGGACCAAGTCGAGGAAGCCCTGTCATCGATTGGTGTGACCAACTGGCGTAGGCGCGCAAGAAGCAGAGGCGTCTGGAAGGATGTATTGCGGCAGGCCGAAATCCGTTAATCGAGTTGTTATGGCCAATTAAGTAAGTAAGTTATATGTCCAAACGTATGTAGTTCATCTTGTTCATTGGTTATTAAATTTACTGACTCATGCCAGCGGTTATAGATATAATTTTCCAACTGTGTGTACGTATATAGTGCAATATCTATATTGTGTCTCCCTTATTCTGTCCATATTGAGTATGTAGAAATGTATTTTGGGTAAAATTTTCCAACTGGGTATACGTATGCGGTACCAGTATCCACATTGTGTATCCCATATTGTGTCCATATTGTGTATGTAGTACTGTCGAGTAAAATTTTCCAATTGGGTATACGTTTGTGGTATAATATCCACATTGTGTATAAACAAAAAATATATGTTGTATGGACCTATCCCAAAATAACTTAAATTGACCCAAAATAGCATCGTTCGCTTGACACACGCTAACGAAACAGATGGATACCAACGTGTGATGAAAACACGCAAGAAAAATTAAGAAATTTTCGAATGAAGAAAAAAAACCAAAAAACTACTGCAATAAAATTGGTTTTTCTTGTTTTTTAATTTTAATTTTCTTAATAGAGGAATAACGTAAAATGATAAAAGAAAATTAGGCAAACACGGCAAAGAAATAAAATTGTAACTTTAAAAATAATCAGCAGTCGATAAATTGCAGTGTTGCATTGAAAACGTGATATTCCAACAGTTTTTCGTTGAAATAAATTAAAAATAGAAAAAAAAAATTTATTAAAAATTGTTTTAAATTACAAATAAAAATTACAGAAAATTTAAAATAAAAGTAACTGTGAAAATCGGGAAAATTCTAAGCTAAATATTGTAAAATTCCAATAAAAAAAAAGATTTTTTTTTACAATATCTTACGTAATCATTGAGAAACTTGAGATTTATAATAAGAAACTGCGGAAAATTCGATTTCTCATCACTAATAAACTTAATAATTAAATAAATAAACAAACCGGCATTTTCACAAAACAACAACGGACAAAGAAAAACGTGCTAAAAATTTTTTAATAATTTATTTTTGCTCATATTCATGCAAAAAAATTCTTTAAAATAAATTGTGTTTTTCAAAAAAAATTTTTTTTTTCAATTGCAACTCTTGAAAAGAAACAAAAAAACTGTTCAAAGAGAAAATTTAAAAAAATAAAAGAGATTTGTATGGGAAACTCTTAAAACAATCAGTGTTGCCAACTATTGTATTGAAAATAAGCGATTTTTGTTAAAATTCTGTGGCTTATAACAGCTTTGCGAAGAAACAATTTCCTAGTATTAAGATCTCTTTTTTTTATAATGAGTTAAAGCCTTAGAGGAAGATCCCACTCCTAGGCCCTACATTGTAATGAAATATTGAAAAGCAAGGGTGCAAATTATCCCCAATCACTGTATGGTCCAAGAGGGAAGCGTCCAGTTCTTTATGGCCTACTATGGACAATGATAGAACAGATTTTCTACCGGGTTTACAATAGGCCAGTCTGAGATTAGTTACTGGTTTCATTACAGAGCACTGCGGGATTATATTGCTCCCAAAGGTCTGAAACAGATCCCAGCCGAACTACTGCTGGGTAGGTTGCGGCGAGGAGGAGTTGGAAACTATCGAACATGTCCTTTATAACTGTGCAGCCCTTAATAGATTAAGGAAGGACCCTAGGCAGGGGCTTTGTCGGAGGTTTGGGATCTTTAAGAGCAAATATTAAGGCGTTCATAGGTATTGGTTGATGGAAGCTAAGGCATCGAGGTTGTAGTCGCGCTCTCTTGTGTGTTTGGGCTCCATCTGGTTTTTCTCTGTATCTTTATCTCTCTCTACTTCTCCTACTTCCTTCTCCTTTTCCAATTTCCCTATTTTCTTCACTATCCTCTCTCTGTCTCTCGTTGTCTCCTGTAGGACGTATTTACAAAGGGTCATTTTGACCTCTAAGCATTGTACTTTTCCCAATTACAAGTAGGCTTCTTCTAACCGAACTTAACCTAATCTAAGGCCGCAAATTGGTGTTGTATTATATATTTCTTAATAGATAGCGTTACGGCTCCTTCATTATTAATTCTTTTTTTTTTTTTAACAGAGTTGCACAGAACAGAATCTCTGTTGCAGGTTGAATCCATTACTCTCAGACTCGCATGTTAGCATGCTTCTCAGTATTATATTAACGACTTTTTGAAGGTATCAAATGGAAATTTTCCTTCTTCTTTCTTAAGTTGCTGCACTATTTGCCTTGTTTTATAGAAATTTTTTTAGAGATTATCCTTCTTTTCACTGCACTGTTTTAGTTTACATAAACCAATTTTCTCTTTTGAAGATCTATTTTTTCTTTTCGCCTAAAAAGGAATATTGAATTAAAATTTCGTATAAACATTTCACATAAATTGTTTACATAATGCCGGAACCAGATTTTATGGCACTGTATTCTTATACACCAGAGCCACCGAAAAAGGCACCCGTTATTAAAGTGTCATGCGGTATCGGTGATACGGATGGCTTTCCAGCATTTGATGTTGATTCGGAACAATATGCTGCTAAAGATGATTCAAAATGGGGCTTTCTGATTACTGGTGGTGCTGAATTTCATATGCCTTTAACGGTATTTCAGGTAAGTGAAGGGAATTATTTATAAATTTATTTTTCTTTTATTTTATTTTTATAATATAAGCTGTTAACTTATAATACATAACATAAATCACAGTAGAGTCACTGAAATCTAGTCATAAAAAACTGTGAATATTTATTCAAAATTTTCTAAATAATTGGTAATTTGTGGTTAAGGCATCTTAAATGATGTTAACAATCTGCTGCCTATTATTAACTAAATTACGGAGTATGAATAACTAACCATGTGGCAGCGAAAATATTTTAAAATTTTATTTTACACATGAATTGTAAGTAATATTGCATGACATACATAAGGAAAATATTTCTAAATTCCCTTTTCCTTTTCACTTACCCCTACTTAGCAAATTCGTATGTAAACACGTGCTTGATGAACAAATCAGGCAGAAAGCCTTGATAAGCCACCACCACCACCACTGCTACCGTCAAATAGTCTTTATTTATTCATGCCCCTATGCAGAGTCAGTCATGTATGTTCGCCTCCATTTCATTATAATTTTGGGTTTCATTTTGACTGTTTTATGGCTGACGAATGTTTTTTTTTCATTCATTCGTCTTTTAATTTAAAAACATTGCCTCAGAACGAGGAGTACATTCAAGTCTGAATCTGGAATAAATTTAAATGTAGCATGTGTGTATACGGCTTTTATGGTTTACAGCAACCCGGGAGGTCAAAAAGATTTCCCTTTTAAAATTAAGTTCAACATTAATAACGTTTTCATTAGTATGTTTATATTACAATATTGTATCTCTAATCTTGTCTCGTCTTGCCTTGTTTTTCTTTTTGTTACCAAAATTAAAATCTTTTCATCGTATCTTAATTCGTAAGGAGGTTGGATATTTGACTTCATTCCAGTTGAATGATTTTTGTAGATGTGCTTGCAGAGTCCTCTCTCTTTCTCTCTATTCTTACGTTTATTCCTTTAGATTTTATTTTAACATTAATTGAGTTTTTACTTAAAACTTAAATGACAACTAAAAGTCTAAGGGCCATTACTGCAACTGCCGTTAAACTTGAGTTCAGTTAAGGCTACCTTTAGCTAAAGGGAACTGTAAAGTTACCTTTATTTTTCTCAGTGTTAAATTGTTTGCTTGTCTTCATCCCTCGTATAAAATTTAAATATATATTTACGATTTTCTAAATCCATACATACATAGATACTAATTATGCATGTGTCGTAATTGATATTCATGAAACACTTGCCGCTTTTTGTTTCATCGAAAGACAAAATAATTTTAATCTAGCACGCGTCTGCAACCAAAAAATAATTGTTTTGAAATATTTTTTTTTTAAAAAGCAAATACAAAATAAATACGAACTGCTGCCAAAAAAATTAAAAATCTCTGATAGATAAACGCCGCACTGACTTGTTAGAGAGGAAATATATATGAAAACAATAAAAATATTGACAAACGTTACTTGGCCCCATAACAAAATGTTTTGACGTAAGAAGACTAGTGTAAATAGAGATGACATTTGTGATGAAATCGTTCTTATTAATTAGGGACGCATTGGTATTGTAGGAACTGTAGCGAAAAAAAAAATTTATTTTTTCCAGTTGGAATAAATTTAAACCATTTCGAAAAGCATTTTTGAGGGCCAATTTAAGGCTTTACCATGTATTCTCGACTTAAGATAGAAAACCCAAAAAATTAAAAAAAAAAATTCAAAACTTCTCAATTTAATATCCTTTTGCCACGAGTCTCTGTTCCGACTACATAACATGTGAACATGCATACATAATTGGTCATTACAACCCTTCAATCGGGATTACGATCTAGTTTTCTCATACCAGCGGGACCTACAGTTTATAGTCGACTCCGAACAACAGATTTTTGAGAAACTTGAAATGGCAGTTTCATTTACTTTCAGAGTTTTTGTCAGAAATCAGCTGAGAGGAAGCCGTCGAAGAAATATTTCTTCATATTTTCGTTTTGATGTCTGGCCTGGGGTTTGAACCCGTGTCTTACGTCTAATAAGCCAACACATTAGCTACTAGACTACGACGACTTCTCTGTCCCAACTATGCTAACAATACTTAGGCTTTTTAAAATAGTTTTTAACCTCTAAGTTTGTACCTCTAAAGTTCAGCTTAGGTGGCGTACGTTAAGCTCATTGTGATTCCATAAACCAATATGTAATTCAAGGATTAACCAGTTGGCATAGGTAAATATTCCGATTTTAAAATCCTTGTTGCGGAGAATGTTTAGTGAAAGATTTCAGGAAATGAGAGTTGGAATGGGAACGGTAATCTACTTCTCAATCTTAGGTTTGTGGGAATGCCGGGTCTATAGCCAGTAGTGGACTGTTGCCCATGCAATTCAAAGAAAATAGACAACCTGTCCTATTCTTTGTCCACTATACAAGATCACATGACCAACGAGGTTGATCAGTTCTATACAATGATCGGAAACAAATGTTAACTGGGGGAATTTTATCACTTCTGTCTTGTGGCATGCTGGAGATTGTAATGCTTATACCAGCCTTGACCAGTTCATCAGTGTCGCAATTTGTGACGATCTCCTCATGTCCACATAAGATCCATCTTTGAAAGATTTCTTGAACAGTTACTGGCACAGTATGTCACGATGATATACAACAGAGGTCATTTAAGTTTGAAAGCACTCTCGAATCATGCGAATACTATAAACTAGCCTGGTATGTCTACAAAGTTAATATGTAAAGAGTAAAGTCTATAAAATTAAAGGAAAGTATTCAAAAAATATTCTTTAATTTTCTGGAAACAGTGTAGACAAAATAAATGTGAATGTAAATGAAATTGTTGCCTACATATAAATGCAAGAAGATTATAAAATGAAAAGCAAATGCAAATGTTGAAAACATAACCTCACATACAGTAGTTGGGCATATGAAATGCATGAAAGAATATGCCATTTGCTATTACAATGTGTGTATTGGGGTATGAAAAGCAATTTATGACGTACTAAAATGCAAAATGCAAAATGAGAACAATGTGTTTATATGATTTGAACATGATAGTTTTTCCTATCTGGCAGGGTTGCCAATGTTTTAATATATTTGTGGTAGAATTTTTACATTACTAGGAACGTATAGGCCTACAAGGATGTGTTTGACGATATAACCACTTGGTTTAATTTTCTGTTGCTTTTTTCTTACATAATAATGGCAACCCTAAACGGTAATGATGACATCCCAGCCATTCACCCTTTCATAACAGTTTATAAGCGAGTATATATGGAACACAGAAAATATGAAAAACAAAGAAAAATAAACAAACAAACAGACATTTTAAAACAAATTTTATTTTCTGTTCTTATCTTTTCTTGTATATTTTTTCCATTTTTTTTTCATTTTTTTTTGCCAAAAAATTAAATAAAAACAAACGAATTATACTGCGAATATATAAAGGATTTCAACTCATTTTATTTATTTTTTTTTGTTTAATTTTCTTCTGTTGTTTAAACGAATACGAAAACTTTTGTAAACATTTTCTAAAACACGAAAAAAAAAATTATTAACAAAGTCTGAAAATAATACAAAAATATTAAAGACGGAAATGTATTGTATTTGTAAGAGTACGAGTAAAACAACAGCAGTATTCAGAGTTGTGCCAGAATGGAATCCGAAAAGTCTTCATATGAATAAATCAGTCGCATCTGATCAACAGTCAATATAAGATTGGAGTCTAGACAATGGTTTCAATTTCAATGCTCAAAAAACCCATTGTTGTTCATTAACTCATAGGAGATATTACGTCATCTGTCACTAGGGTTAGAAACCCTTGATGTTTGAACAAGAAAATTCAATACGATATTTCCTGAAATCCGCATATTTTTAAGGAGTAGAATGAAGTATTCAAAATGTGCTTCACTCCATCTGATCTCCTTACTTTTTACATCCCTTAAATCCGAAAGAAAACTCTGGGGTATTGAGTTTTCTCGTTGAGACTTATAGTTGAGCGTTAGTTAGCGTATCCAATTTTAATGATACACTAGCTCACCATCGTAATGCAGCATATGTTTAATTGCTCTATTTTTACTTCAATCGATTGAGTTCTTCACGGAGCATTCGCTGTTCTCTTTTGTACTTGATTTGCTAGTGTATTACGTTATGCGTTTCAGCAGCTTGTTTTTAAAGTTTACTCCCTGTTTCCTCTATCCATTAAGATATTTTCCTAAATCCAAAACAGGTTATTTGGCTCCCCATTCCTTGTTAGATTAACGGAGCTATCATCTATTGATATCAAGGATATAGCTTCGTTCATCAAATTTTCTGGCTGGTTTTCCAGTACGGGGTAGTCGTGCTTTTGTTGTGAAGCCTTTGCGCAGATCAATTTCTTCCTTTCCCTGATTTTTCAAAACTTGGTTAGTAAAGGGACTGCTTTTCACCCGTGGCATCACAACGGGCCGCCATGCGTGCTCAAGTGAGCTTTGTGATATCAGTGCTACCACTACGACCTAACCTAAAACAATATACTGCAAGACATGGTATGCATGGCTTATCAGGAGACTGCATCACTGTGCTTGGGCGTGTTGGTAGACGCAATGTTTCCAACCGTGCTTTGAGCATCGAGTTGTGCGCCATCATGGCGATACTTACGTTAAGTCCCGGTAAAAAAAATCACTCCAGCGTTGTTGGTTGTATTGCAGAAAAATTTCCGGTGGCAGCAAATATCTTTTACTGCAGTAAAACACCCAGGGGTCAGGGATTTAGTCGCTGTTAATGGACAGAATTTAATCTTCTGCTGAGAATATTCAGGTGAGGAACAATATTAAAGACCACAACCAAATTCCTATTAAAAGCAATTGAAATCCCCACAATTATCGCCCTCCCAGCCAATCTAGTTACGCCGGGTTGAAATTAAAAAAAAAAATTAATTCGGAAACTGCTACAAATAGGGGAATGATACAAATTATATTCATTTGCAAATTAAAAGTTCTCCTAGAGAGAAAACATCAACAACAAGCCTTAAAACAAGATGAGCTGCCTGATCTTGGAAAACAGTGGAATAGTTCTCATCTATAAACGCAATCGCTTTTCAAATGGGTTAGAAGTTTCTAGACAATGCGAAAGGGTAACTCTGTTGTTCTAGAACTGGAAACCAATCTAAGCATTTTTAATTATCTCCGTTTATAGGTTTCTAATGAATTCATTTATGGCTCATGATTCAGAAGTGAATTACCATAATATGCCACAAATTGATGTCGATTTTAGGCACATGTGATACGGCCAGTATGTATGTACATATTATGTACAACAACTAGTAAATACGTACGAATATTATTTCAAAT
The DNA here is from genome assembly GCA_014635995.1 of Sarcophaga peregrina. NCBI lineage: Eukaryota > Metazoa > Arthropoda > Insecta > Diptera > Sarcophagidae > Sarcophaga > Sarcophaga peregrina. The sequence continues at coordinate 22,439,921 of CM025793.1, forward strand.
ACTAAAATGTAGGTTAAGAAAAATCTTTTTATTATGTTGTCTTGTCTAAAGAAAAAAAGAAAAATTAAAAATTTTTTAAAAACATTTTTGTTTCTGTTTTTAATTCACAAAAGAAAAATAATATTCAACACCACAAAGATTTGAATGAATTGGGCCCAACAGTAATAATTTAGTTTTGAACGCAAACACAACAACTCATTCATTTAAATTGAATACAAAAAAAAAAATAGAAAAAATCAGATTAAAAATAAAAAGAAAAAAAGAAATTCAAAAAGTGTTACACAAAGTAATTCCATTTAAACATTAAAATCAAAAAAACAATTCCAGGTAACACCGGATGGTTTAGCTGACAAGGGTGGCATTTGCTTGGGTGATATTATATTGGAAATCAACGAAGAGGACGCCACACAATTGACACTGTCAGAGGCCCATGAGAAAATAAACGCCAGCGGCAAGAAAATTCAATTTATGGTTAAAAGGTAAGTCGCAACTCACAAGGCTCCATTCTATTTAAACTTGATATGGCTGTTGAAATGATTTTTAAAAGTTAAATAGGATTTTAATTTGTCGCAATTTTATATAAATTCACTAAAGATTTGTTATTTTTTATGAATTGAAATTCTTTTTATTATTGTTTTTGGTCTTGTTTTTTAGGGTATTATGAGATTGGGAAATATGTTTGCTATGCTCAGATTGTAGATTATTTGAAGGGTATTTCAGTATTTATTGTATTAAGATTGATTGTCTTGTGTTGAGGAAAGTGAAAGTATTTCATTTAAAAAAAATTTGTATACCAAGAGGAAAAAAAATTAAAAATAATACAAAACAATAATAAATGCTTAGCATAGAACTTATTGCGACATAATTTAATACAAATACTAAAATTTAAATGACTTTTGTTATTTAACATGTAAATTAAATAAGATTTAACGCAACAGATGTTAAAAGGCATTATTTTTTGACTAATTATGGGATCTTAAATAAATGTTAACGCTGCCGTAGTCTTATAGGCAGTGTGTTGGCTTATTAGACGTGAGGCCGCGGTTCAAACCCCAGCTCAGACATCTCAAATAAAGCGAAATATGAAAAATATTTCTTTGGTTATTTCTTTTCTGCAGATTTCTGGCAAAAACCGTTAAGAGAAAAATAAAATTGCCATGAATAGATTTTTGAAAATTTGTTGTTCACATTCGACTTCAATCTGTAGGTGCCGCGACTCATGTATAATTTTAACATACACAACAGTAGTGTAAGGAACTAGGTTGTAGCCCTGATTGAAAGGTTGTAAATATTTTCCAGTTCCCGATTCGGCCATAGCCAAGATGAGACCCTCTGAATAATCCCATTTTAGGGGATGTTAAAATCCTACGTAGAATTGCAATGCTCCTGATATCATACGTAAGATCTTGTTTTGGCGGCTCCGAATTTTTTCTACATGATTAGTAGATTTTTGACAAAAAGTCTGAGGATAAATTAAATTTGCCATTAAAAAATTTCTCAAAAACTCTGTCGTAGGTCCCGCCACTCATGTATAAAATTAATACACTCATCATAAGTAGTATAAGAAACTAGGATGTAATCTTGTATGATTAATTGTTATGTATGCTTGTATGATTAGCACAGGCAATTTTCCATTATTGAATAGCACAACACCAAATTGATTTTGGTAATGAATTGTACAGTAGAAGTTAGCAAATGAGAGTTTCAGCCTATTAGGCAAAAAGTTTTAAGAAAATTTTTGAATAATTTCCAAAAAAGGTGTTCTATCTACATGTGATCTGATCGGTTGTTAACGTACTTAAATTAAAACTCGAGCTGGAACACGTATTCTGTATTCTGGAAGATACTGAAAAGACTCGTGAAGATTCATTCACTTCACTGTAGCTTATATCATCAGCAAAATGTGTGTTTTACTTATCAGATGGCTTATGAGAGTGTTATCAAATATGGGAGAGTCCTAATAAATTACCCTGTTGCTCTCCTTGAAGTGTACACCAATCGAGGCAGAATTTATTATTCTTTTCTCGTAGCACTTCATAAGTCCTCGTTGGATTTAATGTTAGATTACGATGGGGAATATTTCGAATAAGCTTTGCATTAATGTTTCGTACCACAGCATTATTCCAGACAATGTTTGTTAATCATGTTCTCTTTAATTATGAAATAAATTTTTTTAATTTGTACTCTGACTTAGAATAGAATCCTACGGTCGTTTTTAAAAAGTGAGCTGTGATACCCCTTGTACTATAAGTCACAGTTTCAAGTTCAGCGAAAATGCATTCATATGGGATTCAAAGACATCTTATAAATTTTAAATAGAATTTCAAGCTATAATTTTGATATGCAATACCTTTTGGCCTATTGCAATGGTTTCTTAATCAATAAAGAACATGATTAACATATGAATTGAAAGGTTCCTAGTGTCTACAAAAAAAAAATCATTTTTCACAGCCATCAAATTAATCGACGGATGAATAATAATTTCTCGATTACAAATCCTAAACTTTAACTTCATTTTCTTTTAAAACTTTTCAGTATGGAGGACGAAGAACCCATGGAGGGTTATGAACCCGGCGAAGAGAGATGTATTGTATTGAGAGTGCCAAAACCACCACCACCGCCCAAAGGTAATTATTACCAAAAAGAACAATTCAAAAATTCATTTACACTCAAATTATACTTTTAAATGCATGCCCTCCACATACCTTCTTCAGTTTGCTTGCATTTTTTTATTTCCTTAACAATGTTCGCAAAGAAAAATGCACAATCTAACCGAAACAGAGAAAAGAAGAGAAGAGAAAGAGAAAAAATCAGAAAGAAATTAAAGACACTGAAATTAATTCTTATTTGTAGAATTTACCCCCACTCCATTGCTAGGCTCCCGTTGTTGGCATCCCATTATGTGGACAGAACCTCCGCCACCACCCAAACCAAAGAAAAAGAAAACCAAAACCGAAATCGATGAAGAAGGCAACGAAGTTATAATCGAATTGAGCGAAGATGAGTCTTCCGATGAAGAAGAGGAGGTATTGCCAACAACTACTACTATTGTGTACAATTTTATTAATTCTGTTTCGTTTTTTGTTTTGTTTCTTTTGTTGCATTTTTTTTCTAAATTCACCATTTAACCCCCAATTTAAACGTTTTCTGTTTGTATATATATTTGCCCCACAACAACGACAACAATAACGCCAACAACAACAATGACAATGACATGCCTATACGGATAAAAACAGGAGTTGCCACATCATCGTATCGTACGCAATATCAGGCGTTTCTTTGCAGAAGTCAAAGATAAAGATTTAAGAGCTCGTATCACAGAGGATATGTTGCTGGCCTTGCCTACAGCCTCCAAAGAGCAATAATTTGTTCACAAAAAATAATCGGAAATTGTTTTTTTTTTAAATTTAATTTCAATTTTTTTTTTTAATTTAATTTAATGAAATAATTAACCTTGTTTGAGAATTTTTTTTTATTATTATTATTTAATAACGAATAATTAATTTATTAGCCTTGTAAGTAGAGAATGTTAGAAAATAAAAGTAAAAAAAAACCAAATTTTTTTTAAACAAACAAAAATTTCATGCCAACGTTTTTGTAGTATCCACGATAGAGAAACGCCTGCAGGAGTTGCATAGAAAACTATCGGAAATTGCCGAAATACCAAAAATACTGTCATCGACTTTGGCAACGGTATCGCAGACTTTCGATAAACTCACCAACACATCATTGGGCAACCAAACACCACCAACTTTCAATGCCCACTGCGAACAGAAACGTAAACTGTCGTATGATGAGGATGTTTACGATTACGAATTAAGTGATGACAATGAAGCCTTTAAGCCGAGTGATGAAGAAGAGGAATTTAATGTGAAACGTGCCTATTTGCAGCTTAAACGCTATGCAGCCAGGCAAAGAAAATCAAAGGATGCTACACCAGAATCTGACTATGCATCGGAAAGTAATTATCAAACGAATGAATCAAAAGACTGGCAAACTATCGATAACTCTTTGAATGGTAAATTAGCTAATGATGACAGTGTCACTGATGATGATGATGAAAAAAGCTGTGACATGTATGAGGAATTCACTTTGTCGTTGTTTAATAAATCTTTGGCTCACCACAATGACCATGAAAGTGAAAGTGATACCGAAGAATATGACGTTGAAAATGATGACGTTGATACTGATGACAAGCCAGATGTTATTGATGACAATGGAGATGATGATGATGACGATGATGATGACTTTCTAACAACCACGTTTACATGGAATTTACGCAATAAATCAAATTTCCAAAGAAATGACTCTCGTGCCTCAAATAATTCTGATAACAATGATGACAATTATGAGGATATTGATGATAATGTCAACAAATCACTCAATGTACAGCAGCATTCTTATCTTGGAGAAGGAAATATCCTAAAACAAATACAACAAATTAAAGGCAATACACCGGAGAAGGATCAAAAGGTTGGTTACAAATACTTTTAAAATAAAAACTCACTTTTCCTTAAGCTATCTATCCAACTTTTCAGAGTTTGACGGAAAGAGACAAAGACAGCCTAAACTATTCATTAAACAGATAGGTTTTCTAATTTTTCTTATGATAATTATTCCAAACAATCATTCGATATCTACCAATTAGAATAAATGTTGAGGAAACAGCATCCAAGGCTTTGAGCATAGGCTACTGAAAGTTAGTTACGTAGATTGAAGGTTGAACATCATGATAGCATAATCGAAGCCTCCGCATTAGCTTGTAGGGCGATGAGCAATAAGAGATAACAGCCAGTAGGAATGCATAGAAAATTTTATTTAGTTTTCAAAGAAATATTTGTATTTTCTTACCCTCATAGCTGGAACTGGCATGCCTCTTATTACCCAGTTCCTTTATTCTCTCCTCACGATCAGCATTCATTGTTATTTGCTGTATCTCACTTTGAATTACATGAGTACCCCTATTGTCCTCCTTAGGACGACAGTTTTGCTTACAGCTTTCTACGCCCTAAATTATTCAGTTCGCAATTTTGCTTACTATGTGGCGTTCGTATTCAGCTCCTTAACTCGGACGTTTGTGCCCTGCATTAATGTGCTCGCAGTTTTGTTTACTGCATTGTTGCTCCAAAGCCTTTTACGTGACGTTTCAATCCATTCCCTATAACTTGGATTTCTGTAGCATGAATGACTAGATTGTTATTTTAATTTCCATTTCCTGGAAACTACGCACACGAATAATAGTCGCCGTATCATACTTAGAGAAATGGTTAATTGCTTATCTGTAGGTTGAAACAATCGGTGAAAATTTATTCCCATTCCTACTTAGCTCAGGTCCTACCTAAAGTCAGGTAGCTCTACCCGGAAAAAAATAAGCAAGATCCTGATTACATTATATCGAGATCTCATCCAGTCCTCACTTCACATTTATCAAGCATCAGTGACATTCAGCAGTAAACTATGTCATGGCCAGTATCAGAGTCAAGCAATTGGTTTTTGAGGAGCCATGCTTGTTGTCTGCCTGATATCTCTGTGCACTATGCTTATATCTGTCCAGATCCTCCATATTACACTTGTTTCTTAAAAATAATCTCTCGTTTAAGGATCGGTTTTAAACTATACGTCCCTTCACTCATATCTAAAATTAAGACATACAACATAAGTGGTGTGAGTTACTGGATTGTAATCCTGCCAATTATGTATGTGTGTATGTAACATAAGCTTTCTATGAATCAAAATGCTGGGTAAAGTGCATAGATCTGTAGGTTCTTATCTCTTTGTATTGCTTTAGAAAACTGAAACGTTTTTGTTACATTCAGTTTGTTTGGTTTTTAAATATAAACTTAACCTCCTTATCTTTCTTTCCCTCTCTCTCTCTCTCTGTCTTAAAATTTATTTTTATTGTGATTTTTCCTTTTTATTTTCTTATCCATGTCATTTCATTCCACTTGATTTTGATTTTGAGTTTTTGTTATTTTAAATTTTATCTTTCAGGTGGATAAAGTGGAACGTTCTTGGCCTTGGGCGGATCGTGAGAAAATCATTTACAAGTAAATTTATTCATTATTTTGGCTCTCATTTTTTATCTCTCGCTCAATGAATATTTAATTTGTATCCCTTTTTTCTTTTTTCTTCATCTTTTGTATGTTTTGTGTCTCTTGCCTTCTTTGCAGACAATCCACATGCCATTTGGTGCCACACAAACCGTTGGGTCTAATTGAGCAGCGCATACAATTGTTGGCCAAACGTAACCTTTTGGAGCATTTGAACAAAACCAAGAATCCTCAATGAGTTCACAGGGGAAATAAAAATTAAAATGAAGATGAAATCATGATGAAACGAAAGAAGAAAGAAGCATCATTTGTGTAGCAGCATCATTTAATTTTAATTAATGCCAATGTAATGTACAACAACAACAACAACAGCAACTCACTGCCTTTTTCTTTGTATTTAAATTGAAATTTTTTTTTCACGATTTAAGATTTTCTCATTCACGACTCTCTTTTAAAAATAATTTTTTTCTTTAGAAAAACCTAAAATATATAAAAAAAAATTTAATAAAGAAAATAAAATAATATTTATAATGAAATATAAGCTTTGGAATCATAATTATGGAAATGGTGGCCATATAATTCGAGTACGTAATACTTTTTAATATGAAAAGTTTGTAGGCATTCAAAAAAGAAAAGGAAATAAATTCGTGTTAAAGAGAATAGGCAATAAAATAGCTTGAAACAGTTGCGAATTATTAGCTACTTCTGCCATTCAGTATAATTTCAAATGCAGAGTCAAAGGATAAGGCGTTATTTTTTATTAGGCTACAGTAATCCCAGGATAGAAATTGAAATTTTGACAAATGATGTCACGCTAATATGCTTCATTGGTTAATAATTCCCAGCAGCCTTAGTTAAACTGCTGGCTAAACACAACATATTACATCAATGCAAAGAAGAAACCAGGTCATTACATATGTTTTTCTCTTAGGCGAGGGATTGGCCTACTTAAGCTGGTCCTAGGATCGATGTATGAAAATAAATTGGATTGATAAAATAAGTGGTCTTGTAATATCAGGGGAAATAAAGGTTACCGAAATTGATTGAGAAGGCTGATTGGGAAGGCAGACATGCAATAATGATAAGCAGCAGGCTGGAAGACAGATCGTGAAGGTCGAATTTACAAACAATGATAACCAGATCCCTTGTGATCTACAAGCCCTTTCTTAGACACATAGGACTGCTGGAGTTAAGGAACTGGATAGTGTTAGTGTTAGCAATAAAAACATATCGCTCTTTTATTCGAACATAGTCATATCTCAAAAAATTAAAAATTTTGTAGTTACTTAAGCAAAATTGCTCTTTTAGACCTTCTGTATATGTTGGAAAAAAAATCAGTTTTATATCCCAAGGTGAACCGAAGTTATAGCCAAAAGTGTTTGCGGCAATTAGGCACATAGGACTTATGTCTTGAAAACTTAAATCGCATTTTCCCAAGTTCAAGTTTTTTTGATGTCTGTTGTATTAAGGCACTTTGTGTAAAGCAGTAAGGATTCGGATGAAGTGTTTGCTTAGGATTGCGGGATTCATATCTTACACGAGATTCATTAGAAGGCAACTCACGCCTTAAGCTTTCTCCGCATTGAGAAATAAGTGTAAAGAGAGTAATTAGGGAGCTACATACTCTATTTGCGGTATTTGAATAGATTCACGGAGCGGATTGTATCGTGGCTGTTAAATTTCAGAGCGAAATATATGGAATTTCAAGGATATCTTTCAACTAGAGTTTTGTTACACAAGGTCACAATCTGCTTGATCCCAAGTAATGAGGAATTTTAGATAGTGAGCAGGCCAGATAGAAAATTTTTCCTTTTTATTAAGAATCAAAACTGGATTTTTTTGCCTGATTTCAGAATCTAGCCCTTTAAAGGACTGTATCCCTTTCTTTATTATTAATTTTTTGAGTTCGTTTCAGATTCCAGCTCCATGTTATGGTCGCAATAAAAAACAATTTTACATGGCTGTGTTCTTTTTGTTAATTTTTTAATAATGCCTCTTAAACTGTATAAATTTATTAAAATTTCTTTAAAAATTGTAAATTGCCAGCACTTGAATGTATAATTTAAGGGGCTGCACTATGTGTTGTACAAACATCGGAACCAATTTTCACACTTTTTCATCACTTTCCAAATTAATTTTTGCTTCACTACTCCATGTAAAAACTACAGCACACAACTATAGAACAACATGAGTATATAACGCTATATTTGCTTTCATTTTGCAAACAATACTAATCCTTGTAAATGGAATGTAAAACACTGGCAAAATGCGTTACAATAAAAGGAAAAGCCTTAAAAAAATTACCAGGGAATTTTAAGGCACCAACAGGCTAAGTGATTTTTCAAGCACAATGGCATTAAAGCGTTACCGGAAGTATTAAAGTTGCCAGTTGTGGTATTCCTAACAAAAAAATAAATAAATACGAAAATGAAACCCGAAGTCGCCGTAGTCTAGTAGGTAGTGTGTTGGCTTATTAGACGGCTACGGTTCGAGTCCCAGATCAGACATCAAAACAAAATACAAAAAGTAATTCTTCGGCGATTTCCTCTCAGCAGATTTCTGGCAAAAACTCTGAGAGTAAATAAACTTTTGGCATGAAAGTTTCTCAACAACCTGTCATTCGGAGTGGACTTTAAACTGTAGGTCCCGCTACTTATGTATAAAATTAACACGCACAATATAAGTGGTGTGAAACACTAGGTCTTTAATCCTGACTGAAGGGTTGTAATGACCAATTATGTATGCATGTGTATGTAGATGAAACCCTTTAAGCAGATGCTTTCAATTACATTTCCGTCATCGTCAAACATCAGCTGTTTAGACGAATTGTGCCTGTCTGACTAGAATACTTTCTTCACAACAGAAAGCATTGAAAATATTTTCCTTTCATTGTTTACTTCCATTATTCATAAAGAAATCTCTGGTTTTCTGAAAATTTCCATAAAAGCAATAAAAATCCTATGAAATATTTATTTCATAACATATTTATTTCTATTATCCATAAAGAAAATATCTTTCAGTAAATTTTTTTTTTTAAACACACAAAGTTGTGGAAAATAAAAAACGAAACAAAGAAAACTTTAAAGAGCAATAATGTTCAAACCAATAACTGTTGCATGGCATTAAAACTGCTTTATATCTCAGCCATAAATTTGAAACTTGGTTTCATTGATTTGTGAACAGCTTTACCAAGCTCTTAGAAGTTTATCACTATTTTAGTACTTTTTTATGATATGAATACCATCAAATATGGGTATAACGACTATACGATAGAGTATAGAGGTGATATACATTGACTATCTTGCCGGATCTGGTAACAACTTATCCAAGAGATAACATGTTTACAGTAAGATGCAGTTAGTTGTAACAAACACTAACACAAACGATAGAGAGAACGCTAACACGGTCAGGCGGGCCTCCTCTACTTTCAAGAGACACATACATACACAACATTGGTCATTACAACCCTGCAGTGAGGATTATGACCTAGCTTCTCACACCACTTATGTTGTGTACGTTAATTTTATGAATTTTAGAAGCTAGGTCATAATCCTGACTGAAGGGTTGTAGTGGCCACTTATGTGTGTACTAGTATGTATAGGCTCTCTATCGTGTTTGCTGTAGTGTAGTATGTGGGCTTATTAGACATGAGTCCAAGATTCAAACCCTTAACTTCGCCAACAAAACAAAATTTGAAGAAATATTTCTTCGGCGGCTTTCTGTCAGCAGATTTCTGGCAAAACCTATGAGAATTAAATAAAATTGCAATGTAAAGTTTCTAAAATAATCTGTAGCTTAGAGCCGTTTTTAAACAGTAACACACAATCTGATAACTGATATTAAACATGCATATTCCTCCATTCGCTTAAGCCATATTGTACTGTATGTTATATTCTTGAGAGATAACAAGTTTACTTTAAATATTATCATTTCATAAACACAACTAATCCTTGTATCTTATCAATGCTAAGCATCTTAAAGATAAGAATACTTCCTCAACTTGTTTGACAATATCTTTAGCATGTGAAAACTACGACAAGTAGTAGTAAAAAAAAAAACTATAAAAAGAAGTAGAAAATAAAAAAACGTCTCTGTTCTTCTATTCTCTGTGTCAGTCAGTCTTATTTATTATGTTGTGTTGTTGGTTGAAAAGAAATTCAATAGATTGTGAATATATTTTGAATTAAGAACGTGATATTCATGGCATTATTTACCGTAAATTCTATGGCATTTTATTGAATCACAGACACAATAAATAATAAATAATAAAACACGGAGGTATTTCCATTTCTTATTCACCATGATTTATTCAATGCGGTTAGCATTAGAAAGAAATTGAAAGGCAATAAAAATATACGAATTTTATGGCACTTTGTGGGAAGTTAGTTTGTAGCTATCTTGGAGCTCTAAGATACAGTTCTGTGAAATAAGGTAGGCTGAGTGGTGTCATCAAAGTGCTGTTGAATTGATAAAAACTGGTGGCAAATTATGGCCACATGCTTGTAACCAATAGAGCGCAAAGAGAACTAGATTGGAAGCGGATAATTATCATCATAGTTAGTCTTCACATGAAAACGAAGTGGAAAACTGTTTTCATTGTTGAAGACTAATTAAGTTGTGAGCTCAGGATTGCCATGAAAGAAAAATGAACTAGAACATAAGTAACAGACATACATAGAAAATTCTTTAGTTAGGATTATAATCCAGATTCGCTCACCACGTATATAGTGTGTTTTAATTTCATACATGAGTGGCGGGACCTACAATTTAAAGTCGATTCCGGAAGACAGATTTTTGAGAACCTTTTTATTGCAATTTTTATTTAGAGTTTTTGCTAGAAATCTGATGAGGGGAAGTCACCGAAGAATTATTTTTTCGTATTTCATTTCGTTTGTCGAATAAGCCAACACTCTACCTACTTGACTACACAGTTATTGGTAAGGCTTAGCCCTGATTAAACAAAGCAACGGAGTATAAAAATATGTCAAAGATGATATTTGATAGTCCCCGTATTTCTTAGGGAAATAAAAAAATGTTATCAATGTAAATACCTGACAGGCATTATAATTTTCTCTCTTTAATCTCTGTCATTGGAACCAGCATTGTTGATTTCTTACCGTATAACCAATAAAATGTGAAATGGAAAAAATAATAGGGACACTTAAATTTTTCAATATATTCTTATATTTTTTAATTGTTTTTCCATAAATATTACAAAGTATATACATTAAATTAAAGATATTCAAATAGTTTAACTAATAAAATAACTATATTTCACAAGCTCCGCAAAATTTAAAAAAAAAATGTAAAATAAAGGCCTGGAAAAAATAATAGGGACACCTAAGTTTTTCAATACATTCTTATATTTTTAATTATTTTTCCATAAATATTACAAAGTCTATACATTATATTAAAGATATTCAAATAGTTTAACTAATAAAATAAAATTATTTCACCTAAAATAAAAATATTTCACTAACTCTGCTAAATTCTTAAAAAAAAATGTAAAATAAAGGCCTGGAAAAAATAATAGGGACACCTAAGTTTTTCAATACATTCTTATATTTTTAATTATTTTTCCATAAATATTACAAAGTATATACATTAAATGAAAGGTTTTCAAATAGTTTAACTAGTAAAATAGTCTAACGTTTTAATGGCTCAGTGGTATTATCCTGATAGTCTCCAAAAAGGCTCAAAAATGTTGTTAATTTTTTCTTTAAATGGTCATAAAAATGGATTGTCAATTACAATTTGTATCAGGATGACATGCCTTTTAACGCTGTTGTAAGTATGAAAACGAATTTACTTAAAAAAGGCTTTCATGCACATACTCACTTTAAACCTTATTACAGTGACAATATAAAAGGCCAATTAGAGAAACATTTTTGCTTGCACAATTGTTAATCCTAAAAAGGTTAAAATAACACATTTAATCGCCTATTAAAGTTTAAAAACAACATTTTGTGTAGAAAATCAGCAATTTAACAAAGAAAATTTTTAATGATGAGACAGATTTTTGCATGAATTGTTGTCCCGGAAGCTACAAAAATACAGTAAAAGGATTCATTGATTTCAGTTGAAATGATTTGAAAGCAAAAATACAATTCACAAACAGGAATTGACCCTTTTCCACAACTCGGGTCATTCATTTAAATTCAAACAATGACACACAATATGCCAGACAGTGTCATTTGAACCTTTTTGCTTTGCTATCGTTGTATTATTGTTTGAAACTCCTTGCCATGTTTGCTTAAAGAATGTATTAAAGAGATGAAAAATTTGAAGAATTGAAGGTTGACTTAAACTATAGCTTGAGTTTAAAATTAAAAAAAAAAGAAATTCCAAGTTATTGCTCAGACAGAGGTTTTTATTCTATTAAATGACGGACAAAACCAGAATTACAGACAGCTATTAAAAGTCTAATCGCAAGGCTGTATAGACAAATCTCTTGCTTATAATTAAAGGGCCTTTGAATTAAGGCCACTGAAATACGAGCGACATCATACATAATTGGCCACTACAAACTTTCAGTTTGGGATTACGACCTATGTTGACCACACCACTTACACCACCACTCCTCAGTGGGTAATATTAACTGACAATGTATGCGAGCAGTCACAAACCTCAGCAGAGTTTAAAAGTAAACATAACTCAACAAATTCAGCCTGATCTATGTGCCATGGAAAATGAGTCATGGTTAATCGATATTTTGGAAGCCTTCTCTTCGGAGAAGCGGTTGAAACTTTACTTTAGTGCGCTATGAAACTTACTTTCAAAGCAAAAATTTTTATTACAACAAACGTTTCCCGAAATTATTTCTTTTCGTTAAAATTTTTAAGGTTTTCTTTTTTTTATATTTAATCCTTAGCGAATGTCATTTAAAAGTTTGGCAATAACTTGGAAAATGTTTTTGTTTTTCATTTTGAAAATGATTTTTTATGTTTTGTATTGTTTTCTTTTGTATCCTGTCATTGTGCCTTAACAGATGTTACTGTGTTGTTGCTGTTATTGTCGTTATTGGCGACGGGGTTTATTTAAATAATTTATAAAGAAATATTAAAACACACATACATACATACGCTTATACCTATCATTACATTATATTTGTTTCCTTTTATTAAAGTTTTTTTTTGTTTACTTTTTCCATGAAATGGAAATGGTGTCGTTTGTTGTTTTCTTTTGTGAAAAAATACACGCCAAAATTAAAGTGACTTTTTGTTATCTTCGAACTTTTCCTTGTTAAAGTAAAATAAGGGGAGATAAAACCAAAAAAGTTTTTTCCTGTACTCTTTGACTTTAGAGGACGAGTTTAAGACAACAACAAACGAATAAAAAAAGGTTTACAAAACTGGCTTTAAATTCGTACCCCTCTTGCACCAGCATTTATTATATCGTGAATATGAAAGAAATAAATGAGACATGAAGGGGTTTTTTTCATTTCTATTTTGAATACCGTGTTCAGTTTTCTTTTGTTTCATTATTACTAGAAACTAACATATTAAAGCCAGGCAAAAGTGAACATAATACCCCTACTCCTACTAACCTAATTTAACCTACAATAAAACAGAGGTAATGCTAAACTTCAACGTTGTTGTCTAGCGTAAGAAATCAATACTCAGCTACTTGAATTCTCATCTCGACTTCAACTAGAATTCTATGAATTTCCAATAGTGTGTGATTAATATACGTACCTTTTCTGTTCTCTCATTCGATAACATCTTCCTCCAAGGGTATGGTATGCTAAGGATTTGCTTAGACTTTGTTGCTTTCAATTTTTCATCTCATTACTGATGCACTAAGAATTTCGAAAAATTTATTGTGTTTCGGTACATTGTCGTGGCTTGTAGTTCATTAATTGATGTATTTTTGTGGTCTTGTTTTTTTTTTCTAGCGGCAGGCTTTAAGTAGGACAAAACCTCTTCATACTTTTGTTGAAGCCATTTACACTTCTAACGTCCATTGCCAATTAATTAGTAACATTGTCTACATAGATCATGCATATAGGCATGGAGTGTATGGTGATGAACTGTTTTATCACCATCCTCGCCTCAGCAGTTTCTGCATAATTCAATATACAGTTCGGACTCTCATTATTGGGACTCATGCCACTCAATTTAAAAGATAACAAAGAGTGTGAGTGGCAGACATCAAAAACGAAATATGAAAAAAAAAATATTTCTTAGGCGACATCCTCTCAAGAGATTTCTGGCAAAAACTCTGAGAGTAAATAAAATTGCCATGAAAATCTGTCATTCGGATTCGACTTTAAATTGTAGGTCCCGCCACTCGTCTATAAAATAAACACACATAACGTGAGTAGTTTTGCCAGGCTAGGCCGTAATCCTGACTAAAGGGTTGTAATGACCAATTGTGAATGTATGTGAGTGGCATTATAAAACATTTTTTATTTCTATGAGAAATCTGGGCTTCTTTGGGTGAAGTGCATCAGGAATGTATAAAAAGTTTCCATGATTCTATAGCATAAATCAAGCTGATCATGGCATTAATCATGATGGGCTTGAGGGCCGCTTTGTTGTGTGACTCATTCAAATGCACCTTTGAGTTAAGAAAACCTTAACCGCCAGTTCACATCACCTCCAAGTGAGATGAGCATGCCCTGAAATCATTCGAGTAGAATATCCAAAATGCTATGAACAGTGTGGCGTGTGATGCCGGCTTATGAAAAATACTTTTTCCATAAGAAAAAGTCTAGTCCGCATAGGATGATTGTGCCGTCAAATCGCTCGTGGAAAATATGCAAAATGGCATGAAGAGTGTGGTTCGTGTCGCCATCATGTTGAAACCACATGTTGAAGCCACATGCAGGCCAAAAGAAGTTAGTAGTCATCGCTCTATAGCGCTGTTAGTTGGCAGCCAGCCCATAATCCACAACAAACTGTGACTTTTCGAAATGCATTGGATCAGCTCTTCGATCTCATGTGGATTACATCGTCACAAATTCAACAATTTTGTTTTCTTTTAAGTACTTATTCATCTAGAAATCAGTCTCATTACTCAAAATTATTATTCGATGAAAATTAGCTCAGTTGCCCACTACTCTAGAGCCGATTTAGCGGTTACCCATGGTGATTTGGTAAAACAAACTAAATAAATGACAACTAATTTAGCAGTTGTCTTTTGGAAGACCTTATACATCTATGAATAAAGCTTTGAAGTCTATAAAGTAAACTCACGACGTTGTCTATATAGATTTTGCAAAACTCACTGCTTACTTATGCTTCAACAACATGGGCGTTATTAACTGTCCAAGTTCGCTGTTAGAAGATCTCATGGTAATTGAAGTTATTTTCATAGTAAAAAGTATTTAATTTAGCGTTTCTAGTCAGTTACCGTGTACACTGTGGATATCATATATCATTCTTACGTTCAACTTCCTTATTTACTCCAATGAAATACGCTTTTGTTTGTTTTGTTTTTTTTTCCTGTTTTTATTTTTATTTTTATTTTCATTTTTGTTTTCTTTTAGATCCTTATACTTAAAATAGTAACATGATTTCTTTTTTTTTTTATTTTATTTCACATGATTTTGGTATTTTTAGATTTACACACAGAAAATAAAATAAAATCTTTTCAGTTTTTATTTTAAAATTTTATTTTTAAAATTCAGCATTTGAATACTTTTTTAGTTACAGAATATTTTTCTATTTTTTCTTTTTCTTTTTTTTGTTTTTAATTTTAATTCTTATTAAATAATTTACACATACATTTACACAAATAAATACAGTACATAGTAGTAGTAGTAGTTGTAAGTTTATGGGAGATGACAGGTTTTAAATTCAAATTTCAATTTATTTTTATACAAAATCAAAAAAAAAAACAAAATACGAGTACAAATAGAAATAAATAAAGTTTATAAATTTATAAGAAATAAATAATTTAAAATAAAAAAAAGGATACATAACCTATGTCAGGCTTAATAAAGGAGCAAAGGATTATAAAGGCTTCACTCAGAATGTCTATGTTCATTGGATTTATTTACATAACAACAGTAACATGACAGCTGAGGGAGAAGGAAATGCATCACACAATGATTGAAAGCAGTTAATCATATCAAATCATAGTAAGACTTGTAAGACTTCAGTATATTTAACCCTTTATTGATCACGGGGACGCATAGGTCCCAAGCCGAAAATTACAAAAATCTGAACAACTAACAACCGAGTGGATATCGTACTAATTTTATTTCTTTATAAAGATCTTTTAAGACAGTATCTCATTGCATTTGATAAAAATCTGGATTTTAATAGCATGCTATTATTTTAAAGAACTGGATTCTGGATCTTATTCTAATTCAATACCTTAAGGTTTTCCTTATTTTTCATCCTGTAAGAATCCTAATACATACCTCATGCTAATCGATGAAGAGAGGATTCTTATCCTCTGCTATATTATTTTTTCATTCTGCAAGTTTCCGTATTGTAAACTCATGCAAGTGGATATGAACACGGAACTACATGCAATACTATTCACTAAGAATCCGAATTCTGTATCATGCTATTGCTTAGGAGTCAGGATTTTTATCGCATGTTATACTCTCATTTGATTCTGCAAGAATCCGAATTGGAAACTAATGCAAGTTTATGTTAACTCGGATTTATGTATAATACATTAAGAATCTTCCCTCATGCTAGTATAATTCTTAAGAATTAGGATTCTTATCGCATGCTATACTCTTTTTTCATTCCACAAATATCCGAATTGTAAGCTAATGCAAGTGGATATGAGTCCGGAATTATATGCTATTCTATAAGACTTCGAAATCTGTAAGGATATGCATTATTATTTTATGCTATGAAACCTAGAATATCGCGGCATGCTATTCTGTAGAAATAGGAAACTCTTCTTATTCTATCAGAAGTTCGAGTTGTACAATCATGAACCTGTAATCCTGTGTTATGCTATTTTCTAATTATGTGGATTCTATTCCATTAGATTCTGAAATCTTATGTGATGCTATTGTAGCAGAGAATACTTTCCTGTGTAATGCTGGTTTCATTATATTTTGGAAAACAAAACTGAGTTCTTATCGCATGCTATTGTGAACAGATTGCTATTTTTTCCCACATGCTATTTTAAAACAGGGCTGGATTTTTATCACAAGCTATTCTATAAAAGTTCTTAATTCTGGTTTTCTTTTTTATCTCATGATTATCTATAAGAACATAGATTTTTGTTTCATTTGCTAATAAAAATATATTTTTCTAACTCATACTATTCGATAAGTCGAGGAATATACTTTTCCATATCAAACTATTCTTCAAGATCCGGGATTCTGAAAGAATCTTACTTCATAGGATTCTGTATCCAGATTTTGGATAAGAATATAAGTCCTTACCTCATGCTATTTTACAAAAATCAAAATTCTTATTTCATGTTAATGCACAAGAAAACGGTTTCTGAGTTTATGAAATTCTATAAGGATATAGATTCCTCCATCAGGTTATTGTAGAAGTATTAGCCTTCTTATATTATTTAAGAGTAAGCTAGGCGTAGAATGAATTGAATTCTATTTATTGTGGTTGTATGAAAAACCATTAATCATGCTCGATTTTACGTTTGGTTTAGTTATTGTATAAGTCCGATGGCACTTATGTTTTGCGAAAATGGTTTTAGGCGGCATAGACGTATATGGTCAGTTGTGTTCGGTGAGATCAGGGTTAAGGGTCAGGGAAGACTATTTCCTGCTTTATACTATCGATTGGCCAATCGAATGCTCTATGATATAGACGAATTGTACGAAATTTAATGTGCTTTAATGAATAGATTGAACATTATTGAGCCCCTTACCCCTTTGCTTTACACAGTGGAGAGATGCATCGAAATAGACTTCAAGATTCTGAATAATACCTGAAAGTTGGACTCTATTTTCACGATATTTCTTTCATCGTTTTCTTGTTTTTACTATTGTCATACTCCATTGTGCTATAGGCAAATTCAAACCTTGAAATTCTCCCTTGAGCTTGTACTTCCAAAAACAGGGTTTAATATGCACGGTTTTCCTTTGTAATCTGCTCTTAATCTAGGCCATAGAAAGATTTCACGTAATGAAACCAAGTCTAGTTGCGGCAACAATTCCTAAAAACCGTATTAAAAATAATAACAACAAATTCAAATTAGAAATAGGACAACTAACGGTTGTTTTAAATTATGTTTTAAGCCAGCAAACATAACCTCAACTAATTAGGGATTTTGAAAATTTAAATTTATGAAACGTGGTGATAGGACTGATGGCGTTGGGGTTGGTATGGTATTGTGCTAAGAGTTGTTACCGATTAAGTTAATGGATGATGATGATGAAGCTGTTGCTGTTGTTGTATTTCATGGGTCGTTGTTGGCCTTGCTATTGATGCTGTCGTAAAGGTTTGATTGTGAACATTGTTTTCATTTTTACCAGCATCTCTGCTATCACTATCGCTTACGCTTGTTTCCATGATTACAGGTAAGGAATCCAAATTTGTAAACTGTATCGTGGTAGGGGTTGCTATTGTAGTTGTAATTAATGTTGTCGTTGTCGTTGTTTGTTGTTCCATAGCAGCAGCAGCACCAATTGGTATTAATTCTGCTGTGGTTATTGTTTGTGTTATCGTCATTGCTGTGGTGGTACTGGGAATTGTTGTTGTGTCAACAATTTGTTGCATTTCATCTTTGCCACTGGCAACAACATCTGTTGTCATTTCCATTATACAGCCATCGATTGCATTCTGTTCGCTTGTTGGCTGCTGCATGGCAAATGTCCCTTGTGTCTCCTCCATTAATGGCTGGGTAATGCGTGAATTTGTGGTGTCTAGTGTTTTGCGTCGTAATAGATGAGCTTTTCTTAAGCCATTTAGAAAAGTTTTCGGACCACGACTGTGTGATGTTAGCAGTTGTTGATGGTGGTGGTGTTGGTGATTGGATTGTACTGCTGTACTATGAGATCGTTGACGTTGCTGTTGCTGTTGCTGATAGTGATGACGTGCTGTTGCTGATGACGATGTGACAGCACTGGATGCTCTTCTTGTGACCGCAGACGACAACTCTTTTAGTCATACTTTCTCTTCACCGGGCATTGCGGGTCCACAGCGTACGAACTATAATCAAAAGAACTGAGATTTTGTGATTTTCTATTAACAAGGAAAAATTGTTGTTGTAGTTGTTGTTTTGTTTTCTTTTAAAGCCAAATTAGTTCGTTCGTGTCTTAAGTTTTTAGGGTTGATTTATTACATGCTTTAGTTCTTCAAGCAAAAGCTATTTTTTATTTGGTTTTGTTTTCGTTTCCGTTTTATGTAAAAATAAAAATAAAATACAAAAAAAAGAGAGAAATAATAACGTAAGAAATAGAAAAAAGAGAAGCAAAATAAAAAGTAATTGGGATATTAAATCAAGTGGACAACAACAAAGAAAAAAAAAAATTGTTAAACTTAAAAGCATAATTAAAAAATTTTAGTAATAAATTGAAGTAAAACAAGTGATTGACAAGAGAGTACAAAGTGAAAAATCCAACACAGTTAACCTTAATACATGAACAGTAGATGAAAGTGTCTTAAAGTCAATAAAGTTCGTTATAAACATCAGATCGCCTATCATTTGCCATTCATTAAGGCACGCAATTATCATTCCTACGACTGTGAGAACTGTCCTTAATGCTGTATTTAAGAGGCCATTTTTACATTATTTGCTCAGGGATTATTTGGAGAGTTGATTGAAACTCGAGCAAAAAAGTGACAAAAATTCAAAATTTTTTGAATTTCAAAAACTAGGTCATCAATAAATAATAAGAACAATATCTATTAACTCTAAATTTCCCAGAGAAGAGAATAAATTGCCAAAACTAAAGTGAACATCTCTTAGATTTCCTGGCAATTCTTTTACATTTATTGCAGTTTGAAGTTCTATCAGCTGAGCAGGAGATTGGCCTAATGTGGCAATTTCTAGGGTAATAGGGTTGCCAACTGTCTTTGTATATACCTGTCCTAGTGATATTACGTTCATATTCTTAATTCTTTACCTACCGTATTGGCTAGTTATTACAACCTTATTTGTTTGACACCCTTGTTGTGTGTGTTAATTTTATACATAAGAGGCAAGGCCTAGAGTTAAACAGCGATTTCGAACAACAGATGTGATAGTTTTTTCCTCCCACTGTTCTTGCCAAAAGCTTGCTGAAACCTCTACGTTTGCGGAGGCATCTGTGAAATTAAAATTTTCGCCACTAAGACAGTTTTGCAGAGATCGAAACATGTGACAAGCTGAAGGTGTAAGGTCTGACCTATATGGTGAATATATCATAATTTTCTAGGTAATAAAAGCTTATTGAATCTCATAAGCAACAGAAATCTTTTATTACAGTATTAACTTTATTAGCATTAGCTGAAGCTTCCCTTACGCATCGCTCATATATTTTTTATAGATTATGTGTAGTCTTTGCATCTCCCTTAATAATGCGCTCCAGATACATACATAATTGGCCATTACAACCCTTCAGTCAGGATTACGACCTAGCTTCTCACACCACTTATGTTGTGTGCGTTAATTTTATACATGAGTGGCGGGACCTACAGTTTAAAGTCGTCTCCGAACGACAGATTTTTGAGAAGCTTTTCATGGCAATTTTTACTCTCAGAGTCTTCGCCAGAAATCTGAGAGGAAATCGCCGAAGAAATATTTTTCGTTTTGATGTCTGACCTGGGATACGAACCCGGGCCTTTTTGTCTAATAAGCCAACACACTACCCACTAGACCACGGCGACGCGCTCCAGATATCAGTATTTATTTCATACTAGCAGTGAATCGCATATGAATGGAAAAGTCATTAAGCCTACGAAACCACAACCGCTAACATGAATATTCGAAAGCGAAACATGCCTTATGCAAGCGTAAGTAACGAATAAGCCTCAATCGTTGCTTTGTAAATATTCCGTGTGGATATTGAAATCTCAAAACTGAAGTTCCATTACAAGGCTTTAAAGAAGAGGCAGACAAACACGCATTTTATTCTGCATATGAATTTTCAAAAGTAGCACCCCATTGAGGACATACAACAACGCAAAAATGGTCCACCACAAAGAAGCTTCTTCGATGAGATAAAGTCGATTGATGGTGAACTAAAATGGACGCACGAAGGCGATCAATAAACACCATAACCTCTGTGTGGTCATTTTGTAGTGGAGTGACAGCTTGGCTGTAGTAGAGTGGTATGTTGCCCATTCATTTCTATGCATTCCCAAGAGGTGAGTTTTTATGTCCTTTCTCTAGTGTTCATTGTTAACCCTTTTGATGGATTAGTAAAGGTCATAGAACTTCTGTATAAAATAGTTCTCAAGAGTAGTTGGCAAACATCTGAATTTATTAAAATTAGGGGGCGGGAGAAAAGTTAATTTCCCTTTGAAACAATGCCATAGAGATCTTCTTATTTTATTTGTTTTATTAAATTTGTCTCGAATTGGTTTTTGATGGTATTAAAAGTATAAGAGTTTCTGTTGCCAACAGATACTGTAGAATACTTTATATTTTATTAAATGAATTCAGGTTGAAACTTTTAGTTGAAAAAGAGATGAACTTTGTAAGGACAAAAGTAATCAAATTAATTTCCATCTCTTGTTTACCTTAAGCAACCGTATTGGCTTTGCGGTTTTACTTTCTCAGGTTAACCCCAAGAGTTATTAAAAAAGAAACAAAACCAAAGCAAAAAATTTACTCTTAAAAGTAATTCAGCTAATAAACTGCTGTTATTACTCACAGCAAAAGTTGAATATTTTTGCTGTGAAAAAACCCTCTCTCTCTTGTCCATAACTTAACAAATTAAGTTTAATTTGTCAAAAGGACTTCAAATGAATGTGTTCTCTGTTTATGGTCTTGTTTGAAACCCAAAAAAAAAAAAGTTAAACAAATCTGATAATGAAACTTGATTAAGCAGGACAGCTTTTAGAAAATAAGCAAATGATGGGGTTAAGTAATAATAATTTTTGTTGCATGCAACTGACCTTTAACCGCAACACCATCATCGTCATCTCATTTCGAATACGTATATTTTGCTTTGGTTCATGTGGCATGTTGAAAAATCAATGGAAAGTTGCAGTGGCAGCTGTACTAAAATCACAGACAACATTATTATCACCAACAGCCAATTGGTAGATAAAGTTACCAGTTAGATATTTTCACATTTCACTGCACTAATCAAGTGCAGAGTGAATCTCAGATTTCTTTTTTATTTTTTGGAAATTTAAGAAACAAAAAAGTGAAATCGATCATGAAAAGCCTTGTCAAAATTGTCATACTGTTGATACTGCTATGCTTATGAATAAATTTAACACACTTATGTGATGTTTTTGTAACACACTCAATTTTGTTTGTGTTTCCCATATAAGCACGCAAGCAAGTGAAATAGCTTGTGTTACAAAAACATCACTTTAGGCCCATTATTACAACTTGCCGTTAACTAAAGGGAGGATTTTAACGGGGAGATAAATTGTTTTTCATTATTATGAGTACCCAATATGATAAATAGAAGTGAGCGTTAAGATAAAGAGTAACTTCTAAAGTTAAATTTATGTTTAAGCTATATATTATTTTCATTATGGCAACTTCAAATATAAACAAAATGAGCATATATTTACAACAAAAAAACGAAGCCATTTGTTTAATTGAGCAGTATTATCGACACTGCTTCGTCACTGCCATATTTTTGAAAAAAGTTAATTTTATTTTATCTGTAAGTTGTAATAATGAAAATAATATAAAGGTAACTTTACAGTTCACTTTAGCTAAAGTTAAAGGTAACTTTACAGTTCACTTTAGCTAAAGTTAAAGGTAACTTTACAGTCCACTTTAGCTAAAGTTAAAGGTAACTTTACAGTCCACTTTAGCTAAAGTTAAAGGTAACTTTACATACATAATTGGTCATTACAACCCTTCATTATTATTATTAACCTAGTTTCTCACACTACTTATGTTGTGTGTGTTAATTTTATACATAAGTGGCGGGACCTAGAGTTTAAAGTCGACTCCGAACGACAGATTTTTGAGAAACTTTTCATGGCAATTTTATTTTTACTCTCAGAGTTTTTGCCAGAAATCTGCTGAGAAGAAATCGTCGAAAAAATACTTTTTGTGTTTTTATTTTTGATGTCTGGCCGGGGGCTCGAACCCTGGCTTTAAGTCTAATAAGCCAGCATACTACCTATTAGACCACGGCGACCTCTAAAGGTAACTTTACAGTTCACTTTAGCTAAAGTAAATGGTAACTTTGCAGTTCACTTTAGTTAAAGTTATCTTTAACTAAATCCAACATTAATGGCATGTTGTAATAATGGCTCTTAACCTAAAACTACAATGTGTATGACTTGGCAGCACTTGCCTTATTAGCAAAAATGTGTTCCTAGTCATTTCGAAGCAATAAGCTGTCTCCATTTAATTTAAAAGTAATGTTCTGTCGTTCTCTAATGAATGTTATCATAAATAATTGTCCGAATACGTGTCCGAATACGTGTTAATGTAAGATTTTTCGTTTTAAAACCAATTCTAACGTACATCACTTTCTCCAGAAGCTATTTTAATAGTTGCGTAAGTGAAATGGAAACCGCAATGGTTTCGCAATGTAATGGGAATAGAAAATGAAAACAAAAACCAGATTAAAGTCCATAAGAAATAGCAACAAAATAAACCAAAAAAGCATAGAACAAAATACGTATGTTAACAATACATATACTTATGTACGAGTATGATTACTAAACACACACACACACACACATACATATACACACTCACAATATACAAAATCTTACCGAGACCTGAGTGGCTGTGTAGGAGTTTGCACGCGGTCGATTACTTAAAAATGTCGTACGCCATTTACGCTTCACCTGTGCGATAACCTCGCCATTAAAGAAGCAAAACAAAGTGGCCACACACAGACCCTGGAAATAAAAATTCAAAAAAAAAAAAAAAAGAATCAAAATGAATGTAAGATACAGTTATTTTTATGAAAACTTATGACAGTTAATCTGTTATGAGATAATTTATGCAGTATAGGTTGCAATGCCGTACGAATGAAAGAGCATGTTCCGCTAAGACGTGTATTTGATACGAGAATTAGTGAAAGTCGGCAAAGAGGACGACCTTGTTTACGTTGCATACATACATACATAATTGGCCATTACAACGCCATTCAGTCAGGATAACGATCTAGTTTCGCACACCACTTATGTTGTAAGTATTAATTTTTTTATACATTAATGGCCATTCTCGTAATGCACTTAAGTTAGGTTTGATGTGAGTTTTTCTCTACAATGCTTAGGCAATAAAATGAGTTCTAAATTGGAAATATTACGATACCTGTTCATACATACAAAATTGATAATTACAACCCTCCAGTCCCGATTACGATCGGGAGAGAGAAGCTTTTTTCAGAAATCTTCTGACAGGATATCACTGAAGAGATATTTTTTAGTTGCTTTTGTACGAGATGTAAGACCAGAGGTTTCAATCGTTGCCTTACGTATAATAAGCCAACATGCTACCTATTGGACTACATCGACTTAGGAAGGACCAAACTAAGGAAGCCCTGTTATTGATTGTTTCCCCCTATTATCCTTTCCTCCTTTAGGACGTTGTACAATTGGTCAGTTCGACCTCCGGCTACTGTACTTGTCTTGATTGACAGGTACACGTCCTCTAACCTAACCTAGCTATGGGTGTGACTGACTGTTAGAGACGTCTAGAAGATGTATTAAAGCAGGCCGGAATCCGAAAATGGGTTATAAAATAGGCAATTAAGTAAGTATGTATAGGCTCTTACGATTATTCTTTGTAAATACCTAATAGCCTTAATAGAAGTTTAAGGCCTTATTGACAATAACAACAACAATTTTGCTAAGCAAAAAGTCTACAATTTTTAAGAATTCTTAAACAAAGTTTGCCAAAAAAAAACGGAAACTTTCTTTTCAATTATTACACACTGAACAGTGAAATAAGATTTTATGACCCAGAAATCTGAAAATGCCATTCTGTCTCGCCTGGATGTTATTTGGTGACAGTTGACATCATCTACTCTACAGTTGATAACATTGAGAAAATGAAAATGTTGATGCAGGTAAGCAGTAGTTACTTTGTAGAGTCTTTCTTTACTTTAGAAATTTATATAAAAGCCAACATGGGAGCCACAGTAGCAATAAAGTTCAATACTTTAAAATAAAAATAAATTTTAAAGAAAATCAAAAAAGAAATTCCAAACAGAGTAATCCCTGTTACAAGGTATACATATTGCAACAATATTCCCTAAAGTGCTCGTACTTGTCACGGCTTAGATAAAATGTCATCAAAAAAGACAAAGAGCGAGAGAGAAAAAGAGAAATTATTATTGAAAAGGAGTTATACAAAGACAGAAAAGCGAAAAGTGTTCAAGCTGCACGAAATAAAAAATAAATCTTTAATAACGAACGATAGCTTTTATGAATTCTATTCCCAGTTTTTCTTTTCCTTTCTATTTTTTATTTCCTTTTGAAATCATACTCACACACATTAGTTGTTGCTTTGCTGCGACAAAGTTGTCATGAAAATTGTTTTCCAAGAAAAGTGTCATAAAAACCAAGAAAAATACCAGGAGGGTGTGGAGGAGAAGGAAACGTTTATGGAAAGTGCAATAAACTATAGAAGACGGTTTCATGTCTCATGGCTTTCTTTTAACAAAAGTACCAGAAACAATACTTGTTAGAAAAATAATGGGAAAAATAACAGGAATTTAAGGTTTTGCTTTCCTCGTTCATTGTGGAAAATCTTAAAGTAAGAAACGGATATAATTGATCGTTCTTTTTTTTCGTTGTTTTTGTTTTTGTTTTATTACAACATGAATATGACGTAAATGGAGTGAAAAAATAATACCCCTAAGAGAAAGACATTTAAAGCCATAAGAAGAAAAAGCAAAAGAAAAAAGCCTTTTAAGTTCGCCAGAGCAGCATAAAAAGTGCAACTATTGTCTCTGGAGAAAAACGTTTCAGTTTGATTTCCTTGTGAATGAAAAAAACAAAAATCCTTTTAAGATTTTACTGACTCACTGGCAGAGTTATTTTGTGTGAAAAACTAAATCATGAGTTTAAAATTCTTTCAATGACTTCACATGCATAAAATAATACACGTCCATAATGTGGCAAATAGACGAATAAATATGGTAGAGTGCACTCAGAGAAGGTGCATTAAAGAACTTAAATTTAAATTGCTGCACGAACCTATAACAGAAGCATTGAAAATGGAAGTAGTTTCACATCAGTAAGAATCGCAATAATATCACTAATGCCACTGAAAGTGGAAATTTAGAATCTAAAGTGGTTGAGGCCATATGTTCCAAGACCGAAGAGATAGTAATCTTTTACGGGAAGTTGTAAAAAACAGCACCAAAAGGCCATTGGGACCCAGAGTGATAGATCTAGTGGTATTCTAGTAAAAAGAAATCGGCGACTTCCTCTCTGAGAATAAATAAAATTACCAAGAAAAACCTTCTCAAAAATCTGTTGTTCGTAGTCGACTTTAAACTGTAGTTTTCAGCCTTTCGTGTATAAAGTTTACACACACAACGTAAGTGTTGTGAGAAGCTCGATTGAAATCCTGTAACTGGAGGGTTGCAATGATCAAAATTCCAATTTAGATCTGATTTCCTGGCCTAAGCATTGTAGAGAAACGAACTGGTGCTCTAAGGAGCCATTGTATACTGTTCTTAATCGGCTAGCACTAGACATATTAACGAAACTTGTGGCTGCGAACACACCTACAAGATTAAGGGATACAAGAGCATGGATGTTTAGAAGCTCTGAATATAGTTCGCCATACTCGGCGACTGGAATTAGCACACAACGATAATAAAACTGTTGCTTGGTTACGTTAGAACAAAAATTCTTGAGAACCCAGAATATATTGATGGAACATGTTTAGGTTGAAGTGATTTGAATAGAAGTCCTACATCTTCAGAAAACTCTTAAGGGAGATATTAACTAGGAGTTGTAATTATTTGTAACCTATGTTACAAGAAGACCTTATAGGAACTAAGTAAGCTACTGCCTATTGAGGCGGCTGAAAACTGCATTTCTGTTAAGATCCCTATGACAATGTCAGTTGTTGCTTGTGTCATCTGTAGTTGTGTTCTACTAATGGGTGCAATAAATTGTTATAAGAATAGATTTCTTTTATCCCCAATATATATAGATTGCTAACGTGCAAATACATTTCTGATCATACATAGTGAGTACACATACATACATAATTGGCCATTACAACCCTTCAGTCAGGTTTACGACCTAGCTTCTCACACCACTTATGTCGTGTGTGTTAATTTTATACATGAGTGGCGGGACCTACAGTTTAAAGTCGACTATTCCGAACGACAGATTTTTGAGAAGCTTTTCATGGTAATTTTTTACTCTCAAAGTCTTTGCCAGAAATCTGCTGAGAAGAAGTCGCCGAAGGAGTATTTTTTCGTTTTGATGTCTGACCTGGGATTCGAACCCGGGCCTTTTGTCTAATAAGCCAACACACTACCCACTAGACCACGGCGACTTCAAGTCTACACATCGGAAGTTAAATTTTACAGTGTCATAAGCATTCAAAACTTTTCTTAAGCAAAAAGATAAATTAACAGGAGAGTTCAATATTCTATTTTTCCCCTGCTAGGCTTTTTAAAATATCAATTCACGTCTGATTGACGTGACTGAAAATGTTTAATTTCTTAGAAATTCTTCTTTCTCATAAAATTTGAAGGCATTGCCCAATTAAATGGCCTTAACTTCCATGAATTTCAACGAAATATTTTTTATTTTAAATTTAAAATTCTTTTACAATTTACAACAACAATAATTGTATTTATTTGTTGCCATTTCGAGTTATTAATTTAATTTTCAAGAAAAGTAACAAACAGATGATGAGTGAATATTTGACAAGTTTTAACAATGATTTCTTCAACATTGTCGTCACAAGCGGGCTGACTTGAATATAAATGAGTGCGATAGCCTTTTTTAAAGTTAAATTGATTGTAAATCGTTTGGATTTGTTGTTTTTAAATTTCCTCTCTTTTCCGTATTTTCTTCATTGTAAAATAATATTTTGCTTTCCCCTATAAAGGCGCAAAGGGGAAAAGGGAGACATTAAATTTTTATGCAAATATTTCTTCTCGTATTTCAAACACAATTGAAAAGGTAAAATTATTATGGAGGATATTTATTGGACGACACTTTTATTCTTGCCAAACAAATTCTTGGCATTTTATGATTTTATTTGTCGTTCTTTCGTTATTTTTAGCATTTCTTTATTTTCTGTTTTCTTTTTCTTGGATAATCATTTCTACCTTCATGTCTCATGAACCAGTAGGTAAATATTTCATAGAGAAAAGAGGGAAAAATATATTAATTCCTCTTATTCATACAGAAATACCTTCCTTTCTTATTATTTTTAAATGAAATTCTTTTTGAGTATGGAAATCTGATTTACATTTCGGTAAAGAATTTCAAACTATAAAGATTGTTGTGGTATGCCAATATTAGAAGGGAGATGTGAGGTGAAGCGGAAAAAGAAAAAAAAATTCACTTTTGTTTCACATTAAATATGTTCTATTGTGTGTAATATATTGTTGCTAAGTTAAAGGGACCTCCATTAAACCTTTCTCCTTCATCAACTTCTATTGAAAAAAATTTGACTACCCAGAAAATTAAACGCATGAGACAACTTCGAACCAAAGAATTGAAGAACAGCCTTGTACCCAAGGAAAAAGTTCCTTCAGAAACAAAGTCATCTCCAGTTAGCCAGGTAATAGTAGAAATCTTAGCAGAGGATAAGTCATCAAGGCCATTCATTGCAGACGTAACAAGCTGAAGGCACAGTGCCTTAAAAACCTATTGTTTCTCTCTACAATTTCCGAACTCATTTCATTTAATAACGGTGCGACCTGGGCCAAAGAAGCCTGGATATTTTGTTGAAGAAGATTTCTCCACCTTCAATTGCTTTTCCAAACTTAAGGCCTTCACCTCATCTATTTTTTAAATTCACTTACATACTCATTACCTCGAACATTACAATTCCTCATAGCTTAAGACAGTAGCACCCTATTTTTGTTCAGCAGCATGGTGATGGTTTTCCTTCAGGCAGAAAAGAATTCTTCACACTTCCTAAATGTTAATTAATGATCTGATTGCTTCGGTTTATTGATTTGATTTTCATTTTGGCTGACCAGTGCAGTGTTTTTCTTGAGTGGGGGATTGATTATTCCAGAAAATTTCTAAATTTATGCTCCCACGCAGTGATCAAGTCACTCACGTATGTCAAATTGGCATCCATCCTCGAGTATTTCTCAGTGTAATGTGATATCATTTCAGGGAAATCTATATTTAGCCTCCAGGATATAATGGTATCACGATAATTCGTAATACAAGTACAATTTGTGACATTAAAGACACCATAGGTGATTCGTTTGTTTCAGTTAAACTTGATACTTTCGATCGGTTTGCAAGAATACTTAACTACTCAGAGGGTACTGTCCGGTTGGATGGCATGCCTACAGATTTGAACTACTGCAGAAATTTACCTTTCTTACTTACTTAATTGGATAAACTTTTCATGGCAATTTTTATTCCGAGTTTTTGCTCGAAGACTGGTGAGAGGAAGTAGCCGAAAAATATATCTTTTGTTCATATTTCGTTTTCTTAGAGAGCTGGTATTTGCCAAACTACCTACAATGTAGACTATGGTGACGTCAGTTCACCAACTATTATTAGACTACGGTGATTTCACTTCACCTACTATGTAGACTACGATGACGTCACTTCGCCTACTATGTAGACTACGGTGACGTCACTTCACCTACTATGTAGACTACGATGGCGTCACTTCGCCTACTATGTAGACTACAGTGCAGAGACCTGCGCCGATCGGCTGACAGCCGACTAAGCCGAGCCGCCGACAAAATTTAAAAGCCGCCGCCGCCGAAAATTTATTCGGCTCGATTCGGCTTGAATTCAGCCGCCGTTTTATGTATGTAAGAAAATTAAAATGTATGAAAATATTACATAATTGGCCATTACAACCCTTCAGTCAGGATTACAATCTAGCTTCTCACACCACTTATGTTGTGTGCGTTAATTGTCTACATAAGTGCCGGGACCTACAGTTTAAAGTCGACTCCGAACGACAGATTTATGAAAAGCTTTTCATGGCAATTTTTACTCTCAGACTCTTTGCTAGAAATCTGCTAAGAGGAAGTTGCCGAAGAAATATTTTTTTGTTTTGATGTCTGACCTCGGGTACGAACCCGGGCCTTTTGTCTAATAAGCCAACACACTACCCACTAGACCATGGCGACTTCAATTATATATAAAATATGATATTTATATTTTGGTTTTACTTGACTTAATCAAATACATTATTGCAGTTTTTTTGTTCATTTTGTGATATATTAATAGAAAAATTTTTAATTTTTTGATATGGAAATTTTGAACACCTTTTCTTGTTTTTGGTGAATGTGGTAACACTTTTAACTTTACGTTAAATTTTTTAAAGGACAAAAAATCGAAATGGAGAACCAAAAAACTACAAATTTCAATAATTTAAATGAGTTAAATTCGTCTGATTCCGATTACGACCTTGATATTTTTAATGGTATTGAATTCCCAAAACAATAATTGAAACTCCAATTTCAATTAGCTTTTAGCCAAATTTTTTTGGAAAATATTATTTTGAATATTTATTTCTGATAATTGTTTTGTAAGTGTTTTAAAATGCGAAATAATTTCAGGTTTGAAGTTTCCGCTCTGTAACCATTTACGCGCTCATGGTATTGACGTAAAATCAAAAAAATTTTAAAATTCGGATGCGAACATAAAATCCTTATTTTCAGGAAGGTCTAAAAATGCAGATTCCGAAAAATTTGCTAACGCACGTCTGCTAATGCTGCAGAGATCTAAGGCCCTTTAAAATAGTGGAGCAACCAGGGCCATTTTATTTATGTCATTTCGGATCACAGCTGACCAGTGTTGCCACCTTATGTGTAATTACACATATTGTGTGTAATTTTTGATTCTGCGTGTAGCATGCGTGTAATTAGCTTCGTGTGTAATTTGTCTGTAATTTAACTTTTTGTTTTAATTTTTTCTTTAGTCGCTAACTTTTAATACTCGATTTACTAACAATGATTATTTAGTAAATTTACTGCAGTTTTTGGCAAAACCTCTGAGAGTAAATAAAATTGCCATGAAAAACTCTCAAAAATCTACCATTTGGAGTCAATTTTAAAACTGTAGGCCCCAAACACTCATATAAAATTAACGCACACACATAAGTGGTGTGAGAAGCTAGGTCGTAATCCTGACTGAAAAGTTGTAACGACCAATTATGTGAGGCTAATGTTTCATACATGGATTTGCATGTCTTTTTTGTTCTTTAAATCAATGTTGGAAATGTTGTACGCATATTATTTAAATAAATAAAAGCGCCGCCGAAACTTTACCATATTTCGGCTGACAGCCGACTTAAAGCCGCCGCCGAAACTTTTCAACTTTAGCCGCCGCCGCCGATAAATTTGCTCGGCGCAGGTCTCTGCTACGGTGACAGCACTTCACCTACTATATAGACTACGATGACGTCACTTCATTTAACCTAGATTTTCTTTACATATCTTTCTCTTCCCATTTCATACTTTCTAATTGAAATAATATTTTTTAATATACTTTGAATATTTTTTTCTTTTTTTTTAAAACATTTTTAAGGTATTTATTTAGAAAACTTTTCCTAAAGCCTATTTAAAGAATAACTTCATAAAAACATTGAAAGTATCCTAAAAGTATCCAATTTATTTTGAAATGTTATTCGTTATCCTCTTATGTGCAATTAAAGAAAAGAATTTCTTTTAAAAGCTTTTCTTTCTTTTACTGTTTTAAGTCCCAAATTATTTCTTTTCTTCGAGACCACTTTAATGGGGGGAAAAAAAGAAGGAAAACGGTCAACGTGAAATCACACTTAAAAAATTCAAATTGAATACACGTACACGAGCTCGCTCTGACAATTATATTTTCGCCAGTACTTACTTACCTGAAAAGAAGCGGTAAACGCTGATATGACTTCATAGGTATGCTCCCATGGATGATTGGGATCGGGACGAAAGGGCGTTACAATGTATTGCAGCCCCAGCAAGGGAACCAATAATAAAGTGGCGCTAAAGAGGAAAATGAAAAAAAAGAGGAGAATAAAAATAAAAAAGTTTTAAACCATTTCGGTAACAATTTTATCAACTTAAATTACGAATAAAAAAACAAGAGAGAAAGAGAGACACGTAAGCGATAATAAAATTTTAAATATGTTTTCCGACTGACCATTACTAGAGGACGACAATTTTCTTTTTTTTTTTTTGTAACTCACCGAAATGCCTGAAGCACAGTACGTGATGGACCACAGCTGTTTTGAAGACTGGCGGGTGCTTTTAATTTTAATAAAACGACACGCACAATATTACATAGGAAGAGTAAATTAAGGAACATTGAAATGCAAACAGGTACCACCAAAATATTTAAAAAATCCGTGCTATTCATCCAACAGCTGCAGAGAAAGTGAGTGACACACAGAGAGTGATAACACATAAAGAAGCAACATTTTAAAGATAAAGAAAACAGAATTTAAAAACAGTATTCCTTTTAGGAATTGAATTTGAGCATTAAGACTTACTGTTTTGTAGCATCTTCCGAACCCATTAAACCACGCGCCAAGCCATAAACAAAAATGACTACAGCTGGTGAGCCCCAACCGAATGCAATCAGCCATTTGACCAATTTCTTCTCCGATATAAAGGCTGACACTAGAACCGTATGCAAATAGAAACCCTCACACAGCATCCAGGAATAGTTGGTCAATAGAAAATAATGCAGAACTATGTGCAAAGCCACACATGTAGGCTGGAATTTGAAAAGAAAGAAGCACGTAACACATGTTCTTTATACAAGTTCATTATTTACTCACCGGTCCCCGTTGTAGCAGTTGATGATCTGGCATTACAATTAAATACCAGATCAGCCACAAGGAATTATTGGCAGCAAACGATGTAAAGAGATTCATGTGCAGCGTTATGCGAGCACATTTCAATGATCTGCAATTAAATTAAAAAAAAAAAAATCAAAATTTATTTAAAGTTTTATAAGCTTAAGTACCTAAGCATTTTACATTTTAACCTAGACGTATGAGTGATATTTTTCTAGTACTTAAAGTACGTATACGTAGTGGTGTTCTCAACAAAGTGGACACTAGGGATGCCAAACGGGTTCGATTTTTAAAAATCCCGGAATTCGGGATTTTGTAAATCCCGATTACGAAATCCCGGGATTTTTCGGGATAATTCGGGATTCAAAAATCCCGAAAAATCACGATCAAAATTGCGATTTTCTCTCAATAATAAATATATATTGTTAACAAAATCATTTATACTCCAATTATATCAGAATTTTATGTCATTAAATATAAAATATACAAACATCAAGACAAAAAGTAATAAAAAAAAGCGTAAATTAACAGAAATAAAAGTTATTCATGCATATGCAAATGCATTAGTTTTAAGAAAATTATTTGGATTCCAACAAAAAGATTAAAGCATCTAACATGTGAGCTGATAGGCTTGAAGGCATTTTGTTGTCAACATATCCTGCCGTTGAAAAACACGTTACGCAACCGACATCTGTTGGTAAAATAGTTCCGAGATAGCTATATGCAGCTTGTAAATATTCTCCTCTACTACGTCCTGATGTAAATAAATCTATTTCTTTGGACAGTTGAATATATAAATCAGTTACCCTAATTCGTTTTGTAGGGCTTTTGCATTCTTCTATGCCATCAAATAATTTTTTTTATCAGTGGAAGTAGAGTTTTCCCTATCTGAGATGCTACTACCGAAGTTAAGTGATATAGAATTTTTTTTCCGGACCTTATGTGGGGTCAAAATACATATGAATTCACAATCCCGAAAATCCCGAAAAATCCCGGGACAAGTTTTTAAAAATCCCGGGATTCGGGATTTTGTAAATCCCGAAAATCCCGGGATTTCGGGTTTCGGGATTTCCCGATTGGCATCCCTTGTGGGCACCCTATAAGTCGTAACGAAAGGTGTATGGTTAAAGCATTAGTGCACTCATATTATGATATTGTGAGCCACAATAAGAGCAAAAATACATCTCTTTCAGGAGTCTTCTGGAAAAAACTCTAAGAGTAGGATTGCAATGAAAAACTTCCTAAATTTGTAGTTCACAGTAGCCGCTACTCGTGGATAAAATTAGCACAACATTGTTGGTATAAGTAGTTATGCACGTTCATCTAATAATGCATCTGAACAGTTGCTAAGGGGCGAAGAAAGTCTCTTAGCATTGGGCAGGTCAGGTAGCGGCCTCCCACTTAAACCAGAAAGGTGTCCCATTGTGATATAGGGTCGCAGACTTTAAATTCTACAAACAAGGGGCTAAAACATTCACAGAATAAGGTTTGTAAAATCGCTTAACCATTCCAAAATAAACCATGAGCAAGAATCTGCGCCAGCCTTATGTTAAAACTATTGAAATCTGATTCTGAAACTATATAGGGGAACCTTCATCTACTCTAAGGAATGATCCATTGGCAGTCCGTATTCCATTCCGCTGGACTATAAATTGTAGTGAGTGTTAGAAGCTATAGTTTACCACAAAGGTCTAACGGAGATTCTCTTAAGGAACCTTGACTCGTGTTGTGGATTATTTGCCAATGGACGAAGTGCGTGCGATAATTACAGTCCGTGAGAAAAAAATGTGCCATTTTCGAGGCAAAAAAATATCGTTCAATGGCTTAACAGGAGTAAATTAAGTTTTGTTTAACTTGCAAAAATTGCACAGGAGTTATTTAAGTTTCTTATTATTTTTTTTTTTATATTTTTATTTATTTATTTATTTATTCAAGTCAATGGACAAATTCCTTACTGACTAATAACAATTTTATATTTATTTTATTTATACATGCCTAAGAAATATTCCTACAGGCAATAACAATACAAACTATGAAATTAAATTAAATTTAATTTACAAAAACTAAGAATTCAAATGCTTGATTATATTATTTTTTAGGACATTATTCGAATAAGAAAAATCAATCAAGTAATACAATTTATTAAATTCGCTGCATATTCTCCTTATTGGATCAGCAGCAGCATAGTTTGTTCTAAAAAATTTTATTGATAATAGGGTAAACTGACGTGACGGACGTTGAGGAACATTAAAAGTGATATCATGGATTAAAAAACTGGAGCCAATATCACCAGTGATTACATTGAATAAGAACGAGATATTTAACATAGTTCTGCGACTTTTAAGTGTGGGAAGTTTGATTAAAGCTAGTCTGGCGGAATAAAATGCTAAGCTAGTAGGATTAAAATTCAGTCCTCGTAGACAAAATATCAGAAATTGCTTTCGGACAGATTCGATGACGTTAGAATATTTTTTACAAAAAGGGTCCCATATTATGGATCCATACTCTAGTATAAGGATCGTTAAATTCTTTTGCCCACCGTTTTATAAAACCAAGTACGCTTCTTGCTTTATTCACTGTCATAGCTATGTGCGGAATAAAATTAAGTTTGGGATCAAGTAAAACTCCTAGATCCAGGGAATTATCTACAAGCTCAAGATCGTATCCATCAAAAGCGTATTTTGCAGAAATCGAATTCTTCCTCACAAATCTCATGTATTTACATTTTTTTAGATTAAGCTGCATTAAATTTTAATTACACCATAACTGAAACGAATTTAGGTCCTTTTGAAGTAGTTTCTGATCGGAAATTCGGCGATAACTTAGGAAAATTTTTACGTCGTCAGCGTACATTAGGATGTTAGAATAGCGAATCATATCAGATAAGTCGTTAATAAACAATGAAAACAGAAGCGGTCCAAGATGGCTACCCTGAGGAACACCAGAAAGGACATCAATACTTCTGGAGCAGCATTTTTTAAAAAGTACGGTTTGTTTTCTGTTAGTTAAATATGAGTAAATCCATTTTAAACTAAGATCGGTAAATCCCATTAAATGAAGTTTCCTCTTCAAAAGGACATGATTAACTTTATCAAAAGCCTTGCTGAAATCCGTGTATATAACGTCTGTTTGTTGCTGATGAAAAAATCCACGATAAACAACTGTTGAAAGATGAAGCATGTTAGATGTAGTTGAACACTTCTTTCTGAAACCGTGCTGATAAGGTGATATCAAGCTAGAAACCTGATAACATAAATCCTCAGTAATCATTTTTTCAAATAGTTTTGGAATTATACTCAGTTTTGCAATACCACGATAATTTGTAACATCGGACTTATTTCCTGACTTGAAATTATGAAATTTTAATCATAATTTTAATACCTCATAAGTATTCCCACTTGAACTTAAAGAAAATTTCTACTTGCACAGGCTAAAAATATTTTTATTTATTGTAGTACAATTGGAAAAAGAAATGAAAAATTGTACAGTTACAGATACAGTTACTATTCATAGTTTACAGTAGCAAATAGGAAAAAAAAAAACAAAATTAATTCCAACCTTAAGCGTTTCACGGTGATAATAAAGATCCTTTAAGTACTTTA
Organism: Sarcophaga peregrina; assembly: GCA_014635995.1. Taxonomy (NCBI): domain Eukaryota; kingdom Metazoa; phylum Arthropoda; class Insecta; order Diptera; family Sarcophagidae; genus Sarcophaga; species Sarcophaga peregrina. The sequence continues at coordinate 22,476,570 of CM025793.1, forward strand.
GTTGCAGTACATAAAGTACGCACAGGTATCAAGAGACAAATTCATGCTACAGAAAGAAATTTTACATGAAGCAGCCGCAATATTCCAAAAGTCTAGTGAGCAACAAACCTACACAGTCACACATAGTGTTGCCAGCACTGGAAGTAGAATTAATACAAGTACTGCTGGTAACAAATGAAATCCAGAGGAATACAATTACGTAACAACATCCGTTACAATGGATTCATAGACGGTATGTGTGGGCTTTTGTATTAGGACGGAAGGTTATGCCGATGTTAAGGATATCATTGTTTTAAAGTTGTTATAACAGTAAAACTTGAAGTGTGTATGTGCGTGGGTGTGTAAGTGTGTGAGTGGTTTTATTCTTGGATAAAATCCCTTGACAAATTTTGAAAATGTGTTGAAGAATTTTCTTATTTTGTACTTCTGTTCTAATTTTAAATAAATTCACTTAAATAAGTACATAATCTTATACAGGGTTCTTAAGTTACATTGGAATTGGTTAAAGAAGAACGAAACGAAATATAAAAGTGGGTTTTAAATTTAAATTTATTGTAGCGGTACAAAGCAATTGGCATTTAATTTACTAGAACATTTCTTAGTTACTTTTTGTAAGACTACCATGCACAGCATCTCAGATGATGAATGGCTTTGATGTGGCGAATATTTGCCAATATATTGCTGATATTACACATACAGTAGCGAGCACAAAATATGCAACACTGTGCCATATGATCTTTAATAAGATCTGTTTCAAAATAACGGTAACTAATTTATCTATTTTCTTTTGCTGTTAATTCTTTCAATTATAAGTTTTCAAAGTAACCACAGTTTATTCCAAATTCTGCTTTAAAAAGTTAAATATTTTTGAATTAGTGAAAAAAGTGCAAATTTTTAGCGAGCAAAAAAAATGCAACATAATAAAAAAATAGTTAAAGTAAGTTATTTATTTAATTATAATTGAAAATTTCTTAAATAAGTTATACAACATGTGTTTTGTAATAGAAGCAGCTCTCAGCTGACAGCAAAACTGCAATCATTAAAGCCTTAGAAAAAGGAAAATCCATGCGTGAAGTTGGACACCTCTTTGGTGTAAATCAATCAACCGTATGTCGGATTAAATCTCGATTTTTCTTGAGAAATAGTGTGGAAAGGAAACCAGGTAGTGGTAATCCTCGAAAAACTACCTCTCGCCAAGACCGCCAGATGATTGCACTGGTTAAAACAGATCCACGAAAGACCGCAGTGGACATTGCTAATTTCGCAAATGAGCAAATGGGAGTCTTTATAGGCGTTCACACTGTTCGCCGTAGGTTGAAAGAGGCTAATTTGCATGCGAGACGACCCGCAAAGAAACCTCTCATCAGTGCAATCAATAAAAAGAAGCGCCTGGAATTTGCAAAACGTTACAAGGATTGGTCAAATGAACAATGGGCTAAAGTCTTGTGGAGCGATGAAAGCAAATTTAATTTGTTTGCCTCCGATGTGATAAATTTTGTTCGAAGACCGCCTGGACAGAGATATTCTCCAAGATATCAACTTCCAACCGTAAAACATGCCGGTGGATCAATAATGGTGTGGGGTAAGGAACGATATGTTTAAAAAAAATTATTGATTTTACGTCACGTATTTACAGGTGCGTTTTCCCGTGATGGGGTAGGTCCCTTAACTCAAATCGAAGGAAAAATGGACGCCAAGAAGTACTGTGAAATCCTTGGAGAACACATGCTTCCTCATCTGCGGGAAAAAATGCCTCCTGGTAGCATATTCCAACAGGATAACGATCCAAAGCACACAAGTCGCTTAGCTCGAAACTTTTTAAGCGACAATGATGTCAATGTTTTGGATTGGCCATCACAGTCTCCCGATCTAAACCCCATAGAAAATCTATGGGAGCTATTAGATCGGAAAGTTAAGAGGAAACATCCGTCAAATAAGAGGCAATTAGAAGAAATTTTGAAAAGTGAATGGGAGAAAATATCCATTAACACATTAATAGCTTTAGTCGACTCTATGCCTTCTAGGTTGCACGAAATCATAAAAAATAAGGGCTACGCCACTAAATATTAATTTTAAGATTTTTTTTTGTAAGAATTACTATTTAATTTAAATAAACACATTAAAATTTATGCTATTGCATTTTTATTGCTCCCATGAAATTCGCACTCTTTTTAATAAATGACAAAATAATATATCATTAATTAAAAATATTTACATAATGTTATTGATAATAGGTATCTATAACTGTAGGGATTAATAACCTAAAGAAATATTTTGAACTGGTCACCATTTTTTTGAAATTATCGCACTTAAAGATAATTTTACCCAACGTTGCATTTTTTGTGCTCGCTACTGTAAGGAACATTAGCTGCTTGGTGTAGATTATACATGACATAAGAATTTATAATTTTTCATATGAAAACATACATGGCAAGAACATAAATTTACTTTAAATTTATATCTGCAGAGGCATTACAATTTAAATTATTTCAAACACATAATTTTATAACAAACACCCTGTATGTGTCCCCAACCAAAAATGTGGGCATGAGACAACATGTGTAAAATACGTTTCGAATTTACAAATTAAAATTTATACAGTGTTAGTGGAGGCCTTTATGACAGACTAAAGATTGTACGGAATATTTAATTTAAAAATCAAAAAAACTCCCGTCTTATCAGCGCATGTAACACAACACCCTTGCTTGTGTGGCTGTCAAACATTGACAGCCTCCTTTGCGTTTCGTTTCGTTTCGGCTGTCACATATTAATTGGATTTTATGACTTTTATGTGGAAATTAACGTTCATTTCAAAAATTTGTTTGAACTTCTGTCATATGTTTTGCATTTAATTTGACATTTACGAGTACATTTAGCACCGCTTTTAAAAGGCCGTTTGATTGATGGATTGAATTTACTTAGACAAAAAATTACCTAAATTAATAACATTGAGATTTAAAACATGCTTTGTTTTATTCAATATCTTTAAGGATGTGAGTTATTTGATTGTATAATGGAGAAGAGACAAAATGAAATTTCATCATAGATAGACTTACAAAGGCCAAAATCTTCTCGTTCTCCCAAATTACTTACATATTTGCTTTATTGAATATTAAAACCTTTTAGTTATGATTGCAGCCTAGCTTCTTCATGAGTTGACTCTCCGACTGAGGAAGACAGATTTTTAGACTCCTTTCATTGAAATTTTATTGGCTCCGAAAGTTTTTGAAAAGAAATCAGCGAATGAAATACTTTTTATTTAATCTTTCGGTTTTTCAAAGGTGTTTAAGTCGGTGCTTGAACCACTGACTCTCATCTAATAAGCCAGAACACTACTTACTAGACTACATCGACTTCATATTTCCTAAAATGTCCATTTTACGGTCGTTATAGTATGCAATGGACTACGAACGTGTTACAGTATTGAGCAGATGTAAGCATAAGTTAGGTTAGGTTATGTTAGGTTAGAGGACGTACTCGGTGGTCGAATTGACCCATTTTACTACGTCCTAGCTTCTCACATCACTTATGTTGTGTGCGTTAATTTTATACATGAGTGGCGGGACCTACGGTTTAAAGTCGACTCCGAAAGACACATTTTTTTTTTTTTTTGAGAAGCATTCCATGGCAATTTTTTACTCTCAGAGTTTTTGCCAGAAATCTGCTGAGAGGAAGTCACCGAAAAATTATTTTAAAATTTTCATTTTGATGTCTGACCTGGAATTCGAACTCGGGTCTTTCGTCTAATAAGCCAACACACTACCTTCTAGACCACGGCGACCTCTTGAAATAAGCATAAGTTAATAATCGGGAAGTTCACGACAATAGATTTGAAAAATATATTGAAAGGAGCGCAATATCGGTTGAGTGATTTAACTTCTTACACAGACACTAGGCTGTGATCCATTTCCCCATGAACATCATTTCAACATCCATCCTTGTCAGTGGATGTCGAGGATTTCTTAGTGAGATTTCAGTTCATTCAAAGGACAAATGAAAATCTGTCCAGGGCTGATACAGAGCTGTAATTTTCTGCTACGTTTCCTATTGCCGCAATCAAACTGCATAATTTTCGGTCGTTTTACAGGAAAACTCAACATAGTTGACATTATGAGAACTTATTACTAGGCTCTACTGAACTGATCAGAAAGAGTGGAGATTGTTTTCTTGCCTTTAAACGCATGGCCAAGTACCACTCTAATGTAGGCATTACAGGCCCCAACCCTATAAGAAGGAATACGAATAGCTGTACGATTCAACAGAAGCTAGTCATTCCAAAAATTACTTTGGACTAGACACTTTGTGGGTGGTTACTAGGGATGCCAAACGGGATCGATTTTTAAAAATCCCGGGATAATTCGGGATCCAAAAATCCCGAAAAATCATGGGAAAAATCGCCATTTTCTCCTAATAAAAAAAATATTTTGTTAAAAAAAGTCATTTATATTCCAATTAAATCAGAATTATATGCCATTAAAAATAGAATATCAAAAAAGCAATATAAAAAGTAACAAAAAAGCAGTAAATGCAGTAGTTGTAAGAAAATTATTTGGATTCTAACAAAAAGATTAAAGCATCTAACATGTGATCTGAAAGGCTTGAACGAATTTTTTTGTCAACATACGCTGCCGTTGAAAAACACTTCTCGCAATCAACATTTGTTGCTAAAATAGTTCCAAGATAGCTGAGTGGAGCTTGTAAATATTTACCCCTACCACCTCCTGATGTAAATAAATCTATTTCTTTGGACAGCTGAGTATCTAAATCAGTTACCCTATTAATTCGTTTTATAGGGTTGGTTTTGCATTCTCCGATGGAATCAAATAACTTTTTATCAATGGAAGTGAGGTTTTCCTCATCGGAGAAGCCATTACCGAAGTCAAGTAATATAGAATTTTTTTCAGGACCTTTTGTAGGGTCAAAATACATATGAATTCACAATCCCGAAAAATCCCGGGACAAGTTTTCAAAAATCCCGGGATTCGGGATTTTGTGAATCCCGAAAATCCCGGGATTTCGAGATTCGGGATTTCCCGATTGGCATCCCTAGTGGTTACATATAAAATTTAATTTTCTGTTTCACCAGTTTTTGTAAGTACATCAGTTTTGCTGTTATCTTCAAAGTCTCCAATTGCAGGACAATCGTTAATGTAGCATATGCACCCACCTACAGTTTAAAGTCGACTTCGAACGACAGATTTTTGAGAAACTTTTCATGGCAATTTTATTTACTTTGAGAGTTTTTGCTCGAATACTGCTAAGCGGAAGATGCCGATGAAATATTTTTTATTTGTTTTGTTGCAAATGTGTGATCTGGGGTTTGAACTGGAGACGGCAACTGGCAAATGGAAATTTTACTGCCGGAAAATATGCGTTTATTTTCACTGATATTGGATTCATACAGCGGCATTATTTCGGTGGGAATGATAATTACAACAGTCTAGTGTGATCGTTATTTTAGTTGTAAAATAAGAATCGAATGTCACTATCTACGTCGACTGTAGATGCTAACATGTTGGCATAATCTTTTACTTCTCTATTTACTTGCATGCTCTTGTGGTGAGTTTGATTGTTAAATATGTAGTCAAGTTTTTAGTTTTTCTAGTTCGAATTAAAAATTAAGTATCCATCACAGCTTTAAATTATTTATATGCTCCATAAATTTTATAAATTAAAATGAAAAAAATAATAAAACATACACACGAAAGTGGAAATGAGCTCGTGATTATGAGCATATTTGGGATCTAAAAAAAACTTGGACAGTTTTCCTGATAATAACACCCTTATCAGGAACACTAAGAGAGAATATCTTTAATTTCATAAATCATTTCTGATAAAGAGACCCTTTTTCTATGGCTTTCACAATTTGCTGTTGAACCTTAATAAAACTACGTGAAATAAAAGAAAACCAAATAGGGAAAACAAATTTAAATATTTATTGTATAATAAGGACTTTTTAAAAGGAAATTTTTGTTTTGCTTTATTTTATTATAACTTTAGTCGAAAAATAAAAAGGTTTTGTTTGCGGAAATACTACACAATGGATTACGGAAGAAATTCTTTTAAAAATTAAAACGAAAAAACAGGAATAAATAATGCGAAGCTTAGAAAAACAACAAGAAAAAACAGAAAAAAAAAATATGAAATTCAAATTGTTTATCTCAAACAGAAATGCTAACAAAAAAAAATGATTTAATTTTCGTACAGAACAGAAATATTATTTTATTAAATATTTTTAATAAAAAGAAATATTCACAAACAGAAAAAATCGTATGTAAATAAGAAAGTGATTGGAAAAGGAAGCTGCTGTTCTTAGCAAGAATTATTGGCACAATATGCCTATGTTGGGTGGATAAGTATGTGTGTGTGTGGTTTTAAAAGAAATTGAATAAAAAATGAAATTAAAATCAAAATATTTGGCTGGTAATATACTTACAAGACCCTGGGGATTAAAGGCATTAGCTTTACTACAAACAATTATAATCACACGATAATAATCTAAGAAAGGCCTTCCTGCCTTCCTTCCTTAGCAGCGTACATAACATTATCAATTGTTTGTAAGGGTATTGGAAATATTTATTTGATGTCGGGAACTTATTTGTACAAATAAATGTAAAAAATTCAATTTAAGTGGGAATACTGTGTGTGAATTCAATTGAACTTCTTATTGTGAGATTTTTTTTAAATATTTTTTCTTTTATTTACGATAAACGTACAGGGAATGTTGCGCTACTTATGTAGTGTACTGTACCAAAACTAAAAAAATACGCTTAAGAGAGGGAGGAAGCAAATTTATTTAGTATATATCATAAGCGATAAGAACAAACGTCCGCATAAAGAGAATTCCATTTATGGATAGTGGGGCTGAAGAACAAATTCTTGTTACTAATAGCCAATAGGCCATGAACGGGTGTGCTCCACGTACGCAGGAACACACACTTAAAATATGAGATTTCCGAGCACATTCCCCTGAACAACGAAATACAGACCATATTGAGGCGATTCTCTAACGAATCAATAACGTTGATTCGAATCAATAATGTGCCGTTCAGAGGCACCTTTTCCTAAAAGCTTTCTGCGTACCAACCCATATACGAGAGTTTTATTCTATATTTTTGGAAAATTTTTCTAGTGTGGGTTTTAGGAAACAAAGATAAGACAAAGAAATAAAGTGGCCATGACTGGTATGGAGAAGGGTATACTATAGATACCTTAGTTAAACTAAGTATTCCGCAGTAGTTTAGCCAGCAGGCTTAATTACATTGGCAAATGGAGGGAAAGGTTTATGTTTCATAATTTTGTTGAACTGATATCAATAAGAAGAGGTCTAAGGACTGTATATCATCATATTCATCGCACTTATGCTGTTTTCGCAGATCACTGTCTTATTATCTTGTCAAGGATACCCTTAGAATAGAGTGTCAAATAATTTTTGCAGATGTTGAGAGAGAGACTGAATTCCATCTCACTTCTTAGACCAGCTTACTGATGTCTTATTATCCTTACGTTCTTAGTACTTAATTAGTTGGTTATTACAAGGCTTTAGTTAGCATTACAAACTAGCTTCTCACACCACCACTCATGTTGTGTGTATTAATTTTAGCCCTGAGTGGCAGGACCTACAATTTTCAAAGTAGACTCTGAAGAACAGATTCTTGACAAACTTTTCATGGTAATTTGATCCTTCTCTCAGAGTTCTTACCAGAAGACTGCTAATGGGAAGTTGCCAAAGAAATAGTTTTTTTGAATTTCATTTTGTTTGAGATGATTAAGCTGGGATTTGAACCACGGCCGTGTGGCTAATAAGCCAACACAGTACCTACTATTAGACTACAGCGACTTGCCATTTCTTTCAATGACCTGCATAGGTCTAAGCTGCTGTCGGTCTAAGGAGAAGGAAACGAAAGTTCTTGACTTTACATTTTCTATCATCTAAAGATTACTAGAATTAAGATTAATTATCGAGGCGATTTGCTACCCAGATTGGATATTAATTGTGGTATCACAATGGTCTAACTTGGTCTGTATCTTTGCAGGTAGGTCTGCTATTTTACCTACCCAAACCTAATGCATGCAACCACGTGTACATAACCTAGTACACGTAACCCCGTTAACAATGACAATCTAGTCTTTTTGACAGGTTTTCTCACCCATATTTCTATATTTTCTTAAGAAACTTAAATTTCTTTAAATTATTGCAATTCTACTATTCAGTTTTTAACGTTTGCTTTTGAAATAAAACGCCAACCATATTCTGTACGGAAATAGGATGTGAACTTTAAATTATTTATTTGGTTTTTGCTTCATTGCTTTTCTAATTCAATTTCATTTATTTAAAATCCTACATTAAAGGTCAAAAGTTCATTATTTTAATAAAATCAATATACGCAGTTGCTGTTGTATGCTCAACATTGACTTTCACTTACAAATCTTGTACATATCTCGTATACTGGCCAATAGCGATTTCACTCGTAGTTCAGGGCTTTTTTTCCTCGCACTATTGTTGCTATTTTTTGTTCTTTGTTTTGTAAGGCTGACTGTGCACTTTTGACCTTTTTTTTTTTTGTTGACTTCTTTACAGCCAAACACGTTTCTAAGTACATCAACACATGTGGATGTGGTTATACAATGTGGTTACAGGGATATTGTGTTTTATTTGGCAAGACTCCTACACCAAGGGCATGCCATATGTTATGGCTGAGTTAAAAAGTACAAAAACAAACAGAACAAAAAAGGAAAAATTAACGCAAAAGTCAAAACACATTAACACACTGTTGGTTGTTGGCTCTTACAAAGTGTTTACCATGTTAAGTAAATGCTGTAATAAAGCAATGACAACAACAATAAGATTATTAAAGTCAATAGGGTGCTACCCAAGCAAAATGTATTTCATATGCTGTCCTATTGTCCTGTAAGCAGGATTATTTGATTATTTCGAATTTCCGTGTAAAGGGAAAACCCTATGATGCCAATTTCATCTTTCTTATAAGCACCAGTAAATATTGAACTTTTGTGGTATGTAAGCCTGTGCAGTATGTATAATTTTTCTGTGACCACACACAATGAATTTTATGTCGTCGTCAACACCGTCTTTCCATGTATACAATATTGCGCTGCTTGCTACTGATGTTAAACATTTTCTCCAGACTCTAAAGAAGAGCAAATTGTTGTAGTTCTTTTGGCTCGTTCACCCAACAAGATAATGGGATTGTAAATAATTTTATGGAATTAATATTGTTTGCCCCTTGAATGTAAGTAATTAAACACAAGGAAATTATGAAAACATTCATTCATTTCACAATTCTATTTGGTGGGAGTTGATATTACCATTGTAAGATAAAATTAACACACACAACATGGATGGATTTCAGAAGGCACACAGTAATTCTGACTAAATAGGTTATAATGAATGAACAATAAAATAAAAAAATTAAAGAAGTAAGCTCTTGAAGTCCCGTAGTCTAGTAGGCAATCTGTAGTGTGCTTGTGTGCTTTCTTGAGCCTGCACAATCATTCGTCATCACTGTACTACCTAGAAAGCATATTTTCTGCCCCAAAAAATTTTTGATTTCATCTTTCCAGATCTTAAGTAAGTAAGTAAGGCCTTCTGTAGGAATAACAAAGTTCTCTAATAGAGTATTAGGTGGTCAGTGGGAGTATCCTAGGGTACAAACTTCCTTTAATGACAAACAGACCTACAAGTTACTTTAAAATTATTGCAGTTAATGATGCAATAAAGTTTAAGATCGTTGTTCATATCAGTAGAAATGGAAATCCACAATCAAACAACAACAAAATTATTTTCATTGTACAAAACAGTGATGCCATACTGTTTAATGAATACCCATGATATCTTTCAATTTATTTTCTGTACATTTTACGGTAGTAAGAACGGTATGATCAAGACAATAACCCGCATTAAGATAAATAACCCGTAATTTTTCTTGCCTTTTAATTTACTTTTCCTTTTCGAATTTAAAACGTTCTCAACAAAAAAAAAAAGAAATTTTAATTAAACGAACAAAGATATTAATCAAACTGAACTCAACGTTTTGATGGGAAGAAGATGAAAAACTTTGTTGAAAAACCAATATTTTACGAAAGACTGCCTACTCGTCGTAGTATATTTGCTTCCTTTTATAAACAGGAAATGAAATGTTATTGAAAATATATTTTGTGTATGTGTGTGTGGGTGTGTCAGAAGAATTTTTGATATTTCATTTAAAGGATATGAGGTAATTTCCACTCAATTACGAATTTCATTTTAATGATTTGAATTGTTTGTATAACAAAAGAGAGAAAAATTAAGGGACACAATAAAAGATAAAGTTCATCATTACACTTCATTTAAAAAACTATTAACGAAGATAACAAAAGACAAATAAAAATCAATTGAAAATCAAATAATTCATTCATACTCACTTGAAATAACCCAATATGGCCAGTGATAATAGAATGGCTACCAGGGATATGCCATAGCCTACCTCATATATGAGATTTATTTTTTTTGTCCACTGTATTGAATACCATCGTACATAAATGCAAGCAGGTGAAGAGAGGAATGTGATATGAAAATAAGAAAAAAGAAATATGAAATAAACTCTTGTATTTTATTGTCCTTGTTGTATGTACTCACCTCTAAATCATCGATGTTAACACATGTTGTATAATTCGACCAGCTTTTGTTCGTTAACGGATGTTTAAACCACTCACCATTTGCATCGCATTCTTTGTGCGCATATCCTGCAATTTTAATACAACAACAAAAACAAAACAGTTTTAATTACTTTCTTCTATTCCCAATGGCCAACTGAATAGATGTTGAATAGCCAGCAAATTAGTTTTATTACTCTTATGCACACACACACGCACACACATAGTACACTAAGGACTTAAGTTTTCAACATTTAGAAGGAATTATGGCAAGCTAAGGTACGTTCTAATATTCCCACATAAAATTATTTCAATTGTATCAGAATGAAACTTCATTTTCATACAAATCCTTTCCCCATTACAATATTTACTGTGCTAGCCATTCAACGTTTTATCCCTTTGGGCCACTAGTGTATGCCCCCAGTGTAATTTATAACATCCCATTAATATGTGTCCGCAATGTCATAACCTATGCTCTAGAAATTTTTGTAATAAAAACTCGTATAAAGAACAAAAGTTTTGCAAGAGAACAGTGAATGATTTTTTTACATTTTTTTCATTTAATTAAACAATAAATCGTGTGTTAAGGTTAAAACATTCATGAATACAAAAGCTTAAAACTTTATTTTTATTAATTGGCATCATTGTTTACTAATGTATACACACTCTTCTATATTTCAGATTTTTTTTAAAAACAAAATAGTTGAAGACTAGAATGAATTTTCAAATGATAAAGAAAGGATAGAGAAAGGATATGCTGATTAAGAATTTTCCCATTCAGGAATCAAACCTTAACAATCAATAGGCAGAGAATAGCATTGTTTTGGAACTAGGAAAAGAGGTTATCAGAGGGAGAAATAAGGATAGAGAAACTTCTGCAACCAGAGCATTCCACAAAAACGACTTTCCTCTTTAATGCCTTGTGAGATTCACTGGCATGAGCTGTATAACAAGCATGAGTACTTTTTTTTTTTTTTTTTTTTTAACCAACACTCAGGGGATGGCCCCTATTCATGCAGTGCATTGTGCAGGTTTAGGAAAATAGGTTATAGGAAGGAGGAAAGAGGGAGTAGTGTTTATGGACATTCGATTTAAATTCACCAATATCGTAATTGACGGGAAAAACTCTCGCAGGAAGATCATTCCACAAGCGAGCAGTGCGGGCAAAAAATGAATTCTCCCTGTAATGCATTGTGCGGTTCACTGAACAATCAACCACAAAAGGATGTGCTCTGTGAGAAGCTCGAGTACCACGTAAAAATATGTGGTTTTCGGGAACCAAGCCCATTATCTCCCGAGAGCACCTCCCATTATAGTACCGATAGAACAGTGAAACACACGCCACATTGCGACGATGCTCCAACGAATCAATAGAGTTGGATACCCTACTGTCATTAATAAGCACCTTCGCCCTCTCCTGTACGCGGTCAAGAAGCTTCAAAATAGACTTTGGAGCACCGGCCCATACATGAGAGTTGTACTCCATCCGGGGTCGGATAAAGGTCCTGTAAATAGTAAGAAGGTCGGATGGAGTGAAGTATTTTTCTGCACCGTTTCAAAAAACCAAGGCACTTGAATGCTTCCTTCGACACTCGAAAAATGTGATCGTTCCAACGAGCATCACAACTAATTCTCATGCCCAGAACATCAAGAGCATCCGCCTCCTCAATATTTACATTACCCATAAATACAGATGACAGAACACCAGAGCCAGCATCACGCCGGTGCGTCAAAAAACAACATTGGGTCTTGCGCGCATTGAAATCGACCCTGTTCGCGCGGCCCCACTCAGAGATTGCTATCAGGTCACCTGTAAGTGTGTCATTCATGTTCGACCTCCTTGCCCCAATCTCCAAAAGGCTCGGCCTCCGATCAAATGAATATGAATGACAAATGTTGCTGTCATCCGCAAAAGAGTAAATAGGATTCGAAGTAATAGACAGAAGGTCATTAAGAAAAACAAGAAAAAGAGTAGGAGAAAGAACGGAGCCCTGCGGTACCCCTGAATTTATACTGAACTCGTCGGAAAAGACGCCATCTATAACAACTCTAATAGTGCGATCTTTGAGAAAGCTCGATATAAATCGAGAGAAGTGACTACCGACACCAAAAGCAATTAACTTCGATACCAGAGCCTCATGCCAGACCCTATCAAACGCCTTTGAGATATCCAGAGCAACTACGTAAAAGTACGAGATTTTCAGGAAAGACTAAAGAAATATGATGCACAACTGGATGGCAACGGTGTTTTAATGAACTTACAGAGCGCCCGGAAAGCCTTACTGTAAACTGTGGGTCTTCACCCATTCCAGTTTTATTTTATTTTCGGAATGGAATGGATTCCACAAAACATCTTTGCTGGCTGCTATGCTAACCCTTTATATATTAAACGGCATCATTATTATTACTTTTTGGCTTCTTTCTGATAGAATGGCTGGTATACCTCCATTTATTTACGTTCGATTTGCATTCGTAAGGGTACCTTGTTGATTAAGTTCTCATAAGTCAGTGATGTCGACCCAAAATATTCTACGCATGGCTGTGATACCATAACTGATATATGCCTTAAGTGTTTGCCATTTGCACTTTCCTGAGTCTGCATATTCATTCGTTATCAGTATTCTACCTAGAAAGCTATAGCTATTCTACAGGTTGGCCTTGTTGAATGATATTTTCTGTGATAAAGTCTTCTAGTTTTCTAATGTTATAAAAATATTGGAAATCATAAGCCTCTTGCATTGAATGTCATCCCTACTTAATTGATTAATTGGCAATTACAACGTCTTAGTCAGGATTACAGCCTAGCTTCTCACACCACACATGGGTTAATTTTATCCAAGAGTAGTGTGGATCTTACAGTTTAATGTCACAGCAGTTCTATTTGCTCTCAGAGTTTTTGCTAGAAGAAATTGTTTTCGCATTTCGTTTTGTTCTCTCTCTCTCTCTCTCTCTCTCTCCGTTTAAACCAAATCCTGTTGTTGAAGAATCCATAATTTTCTATCTGTAGAGACTATGTTTCTGATATCATTCGTCATGTTGGTGAACACTTGAGCTTTTAGTGAGCATCCTTATTCGACTACAATGTGAATAGCTGACAATTTTACAATTGCTATGGTGCTTTAATTTTTATTCTCAATAACTTACAATAGAGATAAAGGCTTTTTAAAAAAGCCACAATACGATAACCTTCAATATAACAACCAGTTATTAAGGTAAACTAAGCATATTTCTGTTTAAATTTTATCTTCTTTTTATGGATACCACACTTGCTTATATAATAATTCTTGTTATTCTTTCTCCTTTTTTTATTTCCTGTTGTTATTTTCCTATCTCATCACATTCTTGTACGAAATATTACGTGATGGATGGATGTGTCTCTTACTAACTTATCATTCAAAAGAAGAAAAAAAATCTTTACTTCCACTGAAACCGTTTCTATTCAATGCTACTCAACTGAAAGTCATTGAATTTGCTTTCTTTCTCGAAATCAATTCATTTCAGCTATTGTTCGTAATTCAATTATGATTTCGAATTTTATTTTAACACAGTAATCGCAGCAACCAGCTAATCGAACAATACTGTAATCAAACAACTAATAAAAAAAAGGAATCAAAATAAAAATAAGAAAAAAAAAACACACAAAAAATCTTAATTATCACGTATAGCAGAGCTGTGCAATATGAATAGATTTACATACGTTCATATGGATTCATATGTGGGATGCGATAAAGAGGTATGTATACCTTACATCTAGACGCTATCTTAAAAAGTTAAAACTTAAAGTGGGGAAAGAGCCCGTTTATCACTTAGGGACATTATTACAAATAGCCATTAACTAAAGGGAAGATTTTAACGGCCATATAAATTGTTTTTCGTTATTATAAGTGGAAAATATGATAGAAACGATCGTTAAGCTAAAGGGAGAATCGTTCTGCCGGTAACTTTTAAAGTTAAGTTTATGTTTGAACTTACCATATCATATATTATTTTCAATATGGCAACTTCAAATTTAAACAAAATGATCATATGCTACAAAAAGATGAAAAAAAAAACGAAGTACGTCGTTGCAACTGCGTTTAAAAAAACATGTTTAATGGAGCAGTATTGTCAACATTGATCCGGCTGCTATATTTTTGAAAAAGATAAATTTATTTTATCTGTAAGTTGTAATAACCAGTGATGCCAACTTAGCCCTTTTCGGGCTAGATTTAGCCCTTTTCGGGCTAGATTTAGCCCTTTTTGAAATGTCTGTAACGCGAAAAAAATTTTTTAGCCCTAAACTAAAAAACGCGCAATTTGAGCGCTTTTCAGTATTTTTGTTTAGCCCTTTTAGCCCGTTTTTTCTTTAACTCTGTATGGAAATGTTATCTTACGTTTCTCTGGCAATGACGAATTGTAAACCAATGTGGCAGAACTTTTTTCTTCTATTTATTGTTTTCTTCTTTGTTATTTACATAGTATTACCAAAAGTACCGGGAAACACAAGCTTTTCTGAAAGTTCAAAATTGTATTTACCTAATAATTAGGTGGAAAAGAAATGTCAGGCTGCGCTATCGTTATATACTGCAATTCATTCACCATTTGCTTCCACAGAACACTTGACAGAGCCAAGTCTCAATACCATATAGAAAGCGATTTAAGAATGAAGAAGAGGATGACCAAGAAGCACAAATCGTATTTAACAATGACCAACTTTGAAAGATTGTAATGTAAATTCTATTTGAAACTAATCTAGTACCTTAAATCTAGTGAACGGAAAATGATCTCTAAAGCAATAATATCGATTAATAAATTATTTTGTTTAAAAATTGTGGTGGTTTTATCTGAAAAGACTTTTTTAATTTTAGCCCCCTTTATGCGCTTTTTTGAAAAAAATGAAATTGTATTGTACTAAAAACGTAATTTTTTCAATATAGCCCTTTTTAGCCCGTTTTTCATTTTTTTTTCACGCGTTTGGTGTCCGAAGAGTTGGCATCACTGGTAATAACGAAAATGAAAGGTAACTTTATAGTACCCTTAACTAAACCCAAGTTTAACGGCAAGTTGTAATAATGGTCCTTAATGTTTCACCGCCTACTGATCACGAAAATGTCCGTGAAATGGGGATATATAAAACCACAGCATTGCCGAAAGAACTGTCTAATTTAGGATAAAGCTTATTACCTGGTTTATAAATGAATTTGGCTAGCTAAGGCTAGAGGACTCTCTCTCTCACGCTATTTCTCTCACTACCTATCTCTCACTGGCTCTCTCCCCTTTAACTTTCCTTTTTTATAATATTTTTCGAATATTTTCACAATCTTTCGTTCTGGACACCCTTACTGAGGGTGAATTAAAGTGTCATTTAGTTACGGTACACATTGCGTGACTTTTAATCGCGTATTTAATCGATGCATAATTATTCTCAAAAGTACACCACAATGAACAAATAAACTTCAACTCACAGTTTTTTTGTTTCATTATTTTTGGACTTTTTCCTTTCCTTTTTCAATTTCAATTGTAATTCGAATGACACAATTAATGTTTTATTATTCCGTTATTAAACCGTTATTAACATTGTTTTGTATGGTTCAGACGTAATTAAAATTATTTACTTCCTATGTAATCCAGTTTACAGGGCGTTAATTAAGTCATAGGAATTTACTCATACTTTAAGACTCTTTTTAATCAAAAACGCTTATGGCAAAAACACTTTATTTTGTTTGAAATGCTATCGTATCGTAAATAAAATATAAATCCGGACATAATTAAAGATATTTTTTGTTGTTGTTTTTTGCTTTTTGTTTTTGTGGAAGGGAATAAATTCTCTTTGATATCGTAAAAATCATGTTCCTGCTTCAGTTGAAGTTTGTGCGGTCCAGTGTATAGTTGTTGAAAACTTTTTGTGCCATGATGGCGCACGACATGTCCTTACTTTAGTTAGCCAAAAAAAGAAAAAAAAGTAGCAGTTTTTATACAAGGAACATACAAAATAGCAAATCTATGGTGACTGTTCAATTTTTACTATTTGTTGGCGTTTGTTTTTTCCTTTACGTTCACGTTCATCCGTTCATTTTTGTATTTTTTGTTGTTAGCGTGTTGACCAACATTAATTTTTATGACACATCCGGGATGACAGTGGGGATGTAGTGTATTTTCAATGGCCATTTTAACACAAAACATTGCCAACAAACTAACAAATAAACAAACAAACAAACAAAAAAGAAAATCAGAACGAGCCAAATGAAAAAGTGGCTTCAACTTGTTTTTTTTTTTTCATCCTTTAGTGGTTACCATTCCTAACATACTACGTGTACAAGAACCACAGCAATGTCAACTAAAATATAATCTTGCTTTCTTTAGGTTAGCGTTGCCATATGTATAGAAAGTTTCCGGAATAAAAAGTTATTTTTTAAAGAGATTTTTTTTAAATTTAAAACGATTGTTATTTAAAATGTCTGAATTGTACAGTGGCGGTTTAAAGTTGACACTTCCAAGTGATGGGATTTTAACAATTCCTTTTCTCTTCTAAAATAAAAAAAAAAATATGTGGCATCCCAGAAATTTTCGAATAAATGTAATCAAAATGTTTGCAAGAAATGTAGGCGACAACCAGGAACAATAAAAGACAAACACCAGTCAGTGTTGCTGATTGAAGGAGATTTATTATGTTTATATAAACGGCATTTCATTTATGAGTGTTAGACATTATTTAAAGATGACTGTTCTTTTTATTTTTAAATTTCTGCAAAAAGTTTCACATTTCAAGCATTTAGGGTGATAAAAATAAGACATAAAATTGTGGAAAATAAAAGTTTATTTAATATTTCATATATTTTAGTATTAAATTTCTATGATTAAAGTATGCACACAAGGCAAATTGAATAATTGATGTTGTCTTTGACAACAGCTCGAGACATTGGATTCTTCGGGTGATATTCTACTAATCTCTCTCAATCCTCCACAATGTTGAACTTAAGGAAAATTTCAGGAAAACTAAAGCTATGACTATAAAAACCTGAGGCCATGTTAAGGTGGTACAAACGATAGGACATAGTAATACTATCTTGCAGTCAGGCCGCCATTTCAACACTCTGTTGAGGTTAAATTGATGATAGTATAGGACAGTCTGAATCAAACGATACTGTCTGTAGAATACTGCGTCATGCGGAATGTCTTCAACTCCTTGTGAGGGGATTGCAGGCAGTAGAAAAGAACGTGTAGGCATTGATTCCTGAATCGTTTTGTGTACTTCTTTAGGCATCCGCTTCCACTCTCCAGAAGAGTACTGGCCCTATAAACCACATGGAAGTAACCCTCTTCGCAAGACGTTACCCTTCTTATGAGGAGATTCAAGTCCCACACGTTATTTTCTACTGTCTGCAATCTCTGTAGGGCATCGTTACAGCATTTTTTTAATCCTTTTTAATCCTAATACTCTGATAAACTCCATTAAGCAATTCAAAGTTAGCAAGTACAATTGCTTCCCTAGTATTTGATACGCATCCAAGTGTTTCTTTCCAAGTCTTTGTTGTGATGATTCATTCTCTCATCACAAAATCTATATACGGTTACTAACCTCAGATTGCTCCTGAATTGAACGGATGCATGACTTAAGTCTCTTCTCAATGTAATTACAGGAAAAAAACTAAAAATTGGCTTGAGAACATCCTTCATATTTCGTCATAGTTGCTTTTCCCAAATTCAATCTTCCAAGTACCTCTTTCTACTTCCATCACTAGCATAGAAACTATCCTCCTTGTAAACTTTTCTGCTTGCTAGTGCCGTAAATTCCTATATGATCTAGGGTCCAAGAAGGCATAATCCTATTTCCTTAGCCTATCCGATATTGCTTTCACATAGTATCATAAACTATATTTAGCCCCATAGGAGTTAAATTTTCGTGTGGCGCCATGGCTATCAAACTGTATACACACGTAGCAGAGTTTATCAAAAGAAAACATCGAGAGATAGACAAATTTTAGTGGAATTTCTTCAGGAGGCCTAGCACAAATTGAAAAATTAATACCAACGACAAGCGAGAGCAAAGATGCTTACTTCTAGGCAAAAACAGTTGGTAACCCTATTAATCTAGAAGCTATTGCTGTACACTATCACCTGCTTAGCTACTGAATGAGACAACAGGAGAGATAGAGTCTGCACAGCTGGCATCCCATCTGCCTTTTCCACTGCTACAAACATTAAAACAATTTCAAAAGTTTCAGTATCGTTTTATTAAATCTTGCTCGAAATTCTATGGCAACAATAACTTATTTTTCGGAAGAAATCTTTACATGATTATTTTGTACAATTCAGTAGATATTCAATCTGTTTAATTAGCCGTGTAGATGGTTTTATGATTTATTTGACTTTCAAACTGAGCGCTACGAAAACTTACTAAAGAATTTTCGTAACAATCTCATATGCTTGTGTATGTGAAATGAATGTTTCGTTATCGAAAAAAAGAAAATCTGTTCCCGTTGGCGGTGTCACATATGACAAGTGGCAGAGTAATAATGAAACCTTAAGGAAAGAAAAGTTTTCTTCATTTTTCATAATTTTTTATGAGGAAATAAAAACTTTTTTACGATATCAAGTTTATGAAAAATGCCGTACAATGTGATAAGTCAGATGAAAATGCACAGAAAATTACTTCAACTTCAACTTCTGAAAAGACTTTTGTTGCGTTAAGTGCAAAGTTTTATCGATAAGCTGGTAAAGTGTAGGTGGTGGTAATTAAAATGACATAGAAATTCAAGGACACAGGCATCCTTAAGACTATTAACGTAATTATTAATTTATTTACTTTGCAGAGGAAAAGGCAGGTTAAAGTTTAAAAGGAATAATATTTCGATTAACTAACGCAAGAAAAAACGGCATTAAAATGGAATCCGTAGTGTGGCCATGTAAGAAAAGACAAATTGATTCGCAAATACTTGAAAAGGGGAAAAGCTGACGTGCAATGAGGACAATTTGTTGAGTCCCTTTATGTCCAATAGAAACGATGCCTCAAATTATCTCTACGATATGGCCTCAGAGAAAATTGGAACGAACACTGAAAAGCTGAACTACGGAGAGATTTTTGAATACTTTCCGCATGTCGAAAATCAGATTACACGAAGCCGTAGTTTAATAGTAGGTATTGTGTTGGTTTATTAGACGTGAATCCATGATTCAAACCCTAGGTCAGACTTGCTCTCAGCAGATTTCTGGCAATAATAAAGAGTAAATAAAATTGCCATGAAAAGTTTTTCAAAAAGCTGTCGTTCGGAGTCGAGTTTAAACTGTAGGTCCCGCCAATCACCTATAAAATTAACACACACGGTATAAATGATGTGAGAAGCTAGGTGGTAATCCTGACTCAAGATTTGTAATGACCAATTATGTATGCATGTATGGATGTTTGAAGGCTTTAACTACTTAATCTTGTCTCTGAAAGGATATGATAGCTATATATTGCTCTGTGCACGCCATCTTTGGAAAATCTCTTCATCGCCCAAATAAAAAAGGAACTGCTGAACATATTCTTCTCATACAGCATAGGTTCAGTGAGCATTGAATGGTAAGGAAACCCGTAATTGGCCGGATAACGACTTTAGACAATACAAACGCTTTAAAATTTTATACGAATAACAATTTAAAGAAATTTAATATCCAGTTTTGTTCCGTGCTATCTATTGTGTCTGTTACTGTATATGAGTCTGTCTGTTTGCTTTGAAAACTATTTTGCACTTTCAATTCTCTTGTATTATTCTTAAAACAAAACAAAACAAAACAAACTGAAAAAGGAACAAAAGAAAAACAAAAAGACTTTTCAATAAAAGTTCTGAAACAAAAACTTATTATTTTTAGTTTTCAGTTTCACTATCCGTTTTCCTTTCTCCCTCCAGCTGTGGTTTTTGCTATTGAGTTGTGATTTTCCCCACAAGAATTTCTGCTCATATTTTTTATTGAAACAAAAGCATTCATCTCCTCTCGGTGCGACACTTTTTTCCCTTTCAGTTCTTTATCTACATATTTATTCAGTTGTTGTTGTTGTTCATGTATCTCTAAGCAGAATAGTTTCATTTGATCGGCTTATAATGTGTGCCTTGGGATTTGCAACAAGAAATTTTTTGTTCAAATCTATTTGTAGTGAACGGGGTTGAACGATTTTAATTGCTTTGCTTCCACACAATTGATTTTTATTTTTATTTTTCATTTTATTTTCTATTTTTCATTATTATTTAAACTTTTTAATTTACTACTGGCACTGACACTGACA
The DNA here is from genome assembly GCA_014635995.1 of Sarcophaga peregrina. Lineage (NCBI taxonomy): Eukaryota > Metazoa > Arthropoda > Insecta > Diptera > Sarcophagidae > Sarcophaga > Sarcophaga peregrina. Next base: position 22,497,466 of record CM025793.1, read on the forward strand.
CTAGAATGTGGAAAACACAGTCTCGTGGTATTATAACGCGATTAAATAATTAAAACGGGAAACCACAAACATTTTATTTGAACATTTGTATCTAAATTCTATTAAAAGTTAAAAAAAAAAAACGATTTAAATAGTTTTTTGCTGTTAGTGAAGGCGGTGAAGTGATTAAAGATCTTTGTATCTAAAATTAAATGGTTCGAAATATGCGTAATGTATGCACATTAACATTGAAGCCCTGGTTAGCCAAACGAACAGGGAACTTAAGGGAACATATCGCTCCTTTATTGCAACATAGTCATATCTCAAAAATTAAAAATTTGTAGTTACTTAAGCAAAACTGCTCTTTTAGACCTTCTCTACATGTTGAAAAAAATCAGTTTTATATCCCAAGCTGAACCGAAGTTATAGCAAAAAGTGTTTGCGGTAATTAGAACATAGCACTTATGTTTTGAAAACTTTAATCGCATTTTGCCAAGTTCAAGTTTTTTTGAGATATGACTATGTTGCAATAAAGGAGCGATATGTTCGTTTTTAGAATATGAAAAGCTATGAGAGCGATTACAGCACCGTAAATGTAGTTTTGGTTAGCATTTACACTGCTTTTCATATACTAAAAGTGAACGTACGTTGTTCCGTGGACGTTTGGCTAACCGGGGCTTGAATCTTTACATACACACATACATTTAATTTAATCATTACGACCTAGTTTCGCACACTTCTTATGCTATGTGTGTTAATTTTATACACGAGTGGTGGGATCCATAAATTAAAGTCGACATGACACTTTTATTTATTCTTTGCTGTGAGGAAGTTGCTGAAGAAATATTTGCTTGTATTTCGCTTAGTTGGAGGTGACTAACCTGACATTCGCCCCGCGGTCTTACATCTAATAAGCCAACATACTACCTACTAGCGACTACTAGAACCTTTACTTTATATAATAACTTAAATAATTTAAGTGTTATCCTGGATATTTAATATGTGGATATTAAAATGTGAGTAAAACCTTCGGAACCTTCACAGTTTATTTTTACATTCTGCAGAGAAGTTTCTCGGTTTCTTAAGAGGTTGCTAGTAACAAATCTTATCATTTGACCTTTATGCCGCTTATATACAAAAATATCCGATACTGATAATTCACCCGTTAGAGGATTGACGAACTTGCCCTCGCCTTCATAGTAAATGCGGCGTTTTACACGAATTGCAGTTGGTTGTGGTTTGACCTCCTCTACTTTGTCCAGTGGCATCTGATCTACTTCGGGAATAGCTTGAAACCGTTCAAAGAAATTGTCCTCACTGTATATGGTGCTTTGAGATACATAGTCAATGTCTTCAGAAGTTGAATCTTCTGACTCGAATCTAATTCCCACAAGCTTTGAAGATAAATCCAAAAATTTAGAGGATATACTATCCAACTCTTCAGCGTTCTCTAACTCTTCTTCGTAGTCTTCTACTGTAACCGAATGCGAGGATAGTGATTCTCTCAAAACAATGTCAGCAATCGCCTTTTCTAAACTTTCCTCTTTGGTTAATAGCCGCACAGAACCATTGGAAGCCACACTGGTATTCAATTGACTGTCATTGATTGTATCTTTCAAATCAACGTTTACCTTTTTATACAAAATGACTGGTTTAGCTCCCATCTTGCGTCCAGCTGGTGCTTTCATTCCATGCTTGGATGTCGAATGAGATCTCTGCTTTGGGACTTTTGCTGTCGTCGCTTTTGGAGGCATGTTTAGTAATTTTGAAATAAATTCGATTTAAACACAAAATTATCACAAAATTATTGCAAAATGAGAGTCAAAAATCTTGGCAAAATATTTCAAAAAGAAATTATTTATAAAAATGATATAAAAAAATATAAAAAAGTATAAAAAAAGTATAAAAAAAGTATAAAAAAAATTATAAAAAAATATAAAAAACGTCTTCCTCCCTCGATTGCTCTATTAAAACTTTCTTTTTTAGTTTTAGAATTTATTCATAAAATTAAAATAAATAATAATAATAATAATAATAATAATATACAAAAATACAATATGACTCTCAAATATGGGCAGGAGTTTCAACTATCAATTTGATTTTCTCTGTCATATCACTGTGTTTATGACTAATGCAAGTTTCCAATTGCTACTCTTATGCCGCATTTGATTTCAATGCAAATATTTACCTTAGGCTAGTAGGGAGTGTACTGGCTTACTAGATGAGAGTTCGTGTGCTCTAATTACAGTTTTTTAGGTCAAATCCTTACATACACAAAATGGATAGTACGCATTCGTAACTGAAGGCTTATAAGTAAAGGATCACATAACATCTTACCGAACTTTATCCAAGTCAAATACGCGCGTTTAGACGATAGGCAATTTGACCTAACTTAACAAATTCATCACATAGCTACAATGAATTTAACATAAACAATGTGAAGTAAACATTGAGGGAAATGAAAAAACAAAACCCATGAAAAAAAAACATTTTAGAGTCTTTATTTTTCATTTCAAATTAAATTTCTATGAATGAATTCCCTTCAACTGTTATCAAATGCTTGCATTCCATGGGCAGCATGGAATTGCAAAAATTTAAAAAAAACAATTTCAAAAATTATTTCAATCAACTGATAACGAAATAATTACAACAATTCTTAGAACACACACCCCTTGCTAAGGTTACATTACTGATGACTTCTGTCAATTTAAGAATTCGAAATCATTGATTTATTGCAACTGACAAGGAAAACTTTATAATTTTATTATTCATAATAAAATGGGAATAATTTTTCGTAATTTTTCTATTTGTAATCAATTTTTATATCAATTGCTTACAAACTTTTGCAACTAACTTCTCGGGTTTAAAAACGTGTCTCTTAATGTCACACCATATTTCGATTTAATTTTTTTTATTTTTATTTTAGTTTTCTTTTCTTTTTTTTATTTTGTGTGTGTTTTTCCCCCTTTTTTTAAAGAAACTCAAAAGGCCATATAAATTGTTTTTATATCCTTAAAACAAACACATGCCGACTTACACATGCATAGAGATATCTACACCTACGAACAAGCCTACAGTGAGTCGCCCTATTTATATGCCACTCACTATGCTTAAAGGCCATCCTCTGCTGCATGTAGGAAAAGAAATTGAATTTTTTTTTTTAAATTTTTGGTGAATGAATTCTGTTTTTATGGGTTCCTGTGACATGGTTATTGATTTTCCATTTGATTTATAACCTGACAGAGTGTGCCCAGCCAAAGAACATTCAATGATGATTTAATGTTTTTTCTACTTTTTTTCTTTGTTTTAAGCTTATCTGTGAGTCTTTCAGATACAATATTTTAAATGCTTTATGAAGTGCAATATTCGTAAGTGAAATGGGACAGTGCTAGAAAGTTGCCAGCAAAATAATTGTGAAATAAATTCATTTTTAAGGATTCATTGTTGGCACCGAATGTGTCAGAGACAAAAATTCTAGCAGCAAAAGGGCCGTTATTGCAACTTGCCGTTAACTAAAGGGAGGATTTTAACGAAGAGATAAATTGTTTTTCATTGTTACGAGTACCCAATAAGATAGAAGTGAGCGTTAAGCTAAAGGGAAGATCATCCTCCCTTTAAAATTTAAAGGTCACTTTATGTTTGAACTTGCCATATAAATAATATTTTCGATATGGCAATTTCAAATTTAAACTAAATGAGCATATAACTGCGTTAAGAAAAAACTTATTTAAATGAGCAGTTTTATTGACTTTGCTCCGACACTGCCGTATTTTTGAAGAAGTTAATTTTGTTTTATCTGTAAGTTATAATAACCAAAATAAGTTAAAGGTAACTTTGCCGTTCACTTTGGCTAATGGTACCTTTAACTAACGCCAACTTTAACGGGAAGTTGTAATAATGACCCTAAGCCTTTTAAGGGTACCATTTGAATTATTAGGCTCATTGTGTAATGAGCTCTCCATTATTGTTTTTGAGTGTATTTCTGCTATTTGGTGTGTTAGTTTAAAATGTAATATTGGCTCTCACATAATACACTCTCGTAAACGTTAAATTTTATTACAAGTTAACACTTTCCGCCTAGTGAAGTATTGCGTTAACTTTAATGCTTTTGGAGGTTGTAAGTAAAAACATCAAAGTGGGCGGTTCTAAAACGTCCTCATTTCCATTTCATTGTATTGTAACATGTGCAAACATGTCAAAGCTTCAATATGGAAAGTGTAATCCTAACTACAACCCTTTAGTCAGGATTCATTGCCAATTATGTATGTAGGCACATATGTATGTATGAAAAGTGTAGAAAATTTAAAATTAAAATTATTGCGGTTTTATTAGGTTCTAAGTCCAACCATAACTGTGTTAATAAAGTTAATTATGATGAAAGGGAAAATCCTTGTCCATAAACTTCAAATAGGCATACCTAACCTCACATTAAAACTTTCAAAAAGGCCAACATATTTATTGAAACCAAAACAAAACATTTATTTGCTTTAACTCAAGCAGAAACATGTCCTTAAGCCCTTACATGACATAACGGTCAAATAGATTTTGAAATGCAAAAAAAAAACAAACAAAAAGAGAACAAGAAAACAAAATTTTAAGCCAACATGTATTGGAGTTCATCACAATAATCCTCCTTAGAAAGGCTAACTAAAAACCTCAGGACAACATTTGGTTAACAAAACTCTTAAAATGAGTAAAGGGGAATGGGATGGGCTTTATAAAGGAAAAAAGGGTTAGAACAACATTAAAAACATTTGCTTAAATAAGCCATAAACCGTATCAAAGATGGTTAATACAACTAAATTGAATTGAATTTATTATCATGAGTAGAAAAGTCGACATTTATTAGCTACAAACTGTTCCATTTGACAAGTTTACAATTCATGAAACAACACAGCCAAATACACACACACACACACACACAAACGTAATTCATTCATTCATAATGGAATCCAAAAATAAATTTCATAATAAATGTTTGTGTCTGATAAACAAAATGTAGAAAATATATGCTGGTCTAATAAAAATCCTTTTCCTTTTTATTTGTAATCCTTTATCCAATGCAGCTGACATTACAGTTTAATATCGCTTTGATGAAATTAATGGAATAATAAAGAAACAGATTCCCTAGCAAGCTGCAGCATTAATTTTGTGTTCAACAGCAATTGAACCGATGCGTAACAAAGTCCTTACTTTCATGCCTCAGACGACGAGCACATAGAAGACGTGCAACTTCTAGAGCATAAGTTTCATTGCACGAGAGAAGTCTCTGGTAATCAATATGGAGGCCATAATATTGCCAACTAGTCCTTGACCTGCAGCCTGATACAATTTTCACATGCAGAAGAGCAGCCATCTTTGAAAGTATACTCATCATCTGCTTGCTATGTGCAATGAGCTCAAGGTCTTCGAAATTCGTAAACAAACAGAAAACTCACCACAGCCAAGTTTAAGAGGACACATAATCGAAGAGATTTTGTCGACACGGAAGGAGTTGCTCAACATCATACTGCACAGTCTTATAAACGTTACAGGTGGACCTAGCTCAAATTCATTATCAGGCTCTCGAATGTTGTCCTCTACGTACGTAATCAACAGGATACTGTTGTGGAAAATAGTGCCATTGCGATAAACTCCCAGCTTCCAGAGAGCACAATAATCAGCTAAAGGAGTTACTCAACATCATACGGCACAGCCTTATTAACGTAACAGGAGTACCTAGCTCAAATACATTATCTACAGTCTGATAATGCATTATAGTTGGTAAAGAGATCTGAATATCTGGTCGATGGTAAAGGTGGTTTCTGACAGTAGGAAACTGACAAATCCAATCAAAGAGGAAATTTATGAAAAGTTTACAACTCGGTTACATAAATGGAATGGTCTTGAACTAATTTAGAGTCGAATATAAAGCGTGAAGTCGCCGTGGTCTATTAGGTAGTGTGTTGGCTTATTAGACGAAAGACCCGGGTTCGAATCCCAGGTCAGACATTAAAACGAAAAAATATTTTTTTGGCGACTTCCTCTCAGCAGATTTCTGGCAAAGACTCTGAGAGTAAAAATTGCCATGAAAAGCTTTTCAAAAATCTGTCGTTCGGAGTCGACTTTAAACTGTAGGTCCCGCCACTCATGTATAAAATTAACGCACACAACATAAGTGGTGTGAGAAGCTAGGTCATAATCCTGACTGAAGGGTTGTAATGGCCAATTATGTATGTATAAAGCGTTTCAGTAGTAAGCGCTTCTTTCGCTTTTTCTCACTTGCCTATCTTTCCATCGCCGCACAGTGTTCGATTTTTAAATCTAGCTGGCCAAAACCCCAAAAATTAACTTTAAAAAAGGAAAAAAATTCCATTCAGGTTTTAAAATAGACTATCTAGTTAAGATATTTCTTTATTCATTTTAGTTTGAATCTTACATTGTAAGCTTGTAACGGTAACATGAAAGATGGGTAATATATACTTAAGAAAAATAATTAATTTCGCTCGAAAATAAGTTGAACTTTGAACGTGAATAAAAATTTTTCTATATTATATTTATAAAAAATTCTTTTTTTTAATGAAAATAGAGTTCCTTCGAAACTTAAAGCTGCTATTTTGTATATATTTGAGTGAAGACAATTTTAGATATTGATAGATATATTAGGGAAGCTCTTAAAAAAAACACTAAATCAAAAGCAAAAATTCCTAGATTAATACTTTTTTCTGTTATCAGCTGGGGTCCAACTTTTGATAGTTTTGTATACTTGGAATACTCCTTTAAAAGAAACCAAAAAAAATTTTTGCCCGAATCTGCCTCTGCCGAACAAAGTTTTCAAAACAAATATACACCATCCTTCGACGTGGAACAAAATTTAATAAAATTGTTTGCAAGTTATTTCTTAAGAGTTTATGTTTTGAATAAGAAGCTTTATTTTGATCGTGGGCTTACGTGATCATGTATAATTAATTATTCATCTGTAGAAATTAACCGTTATTTTGTAGATTTTTTTCTTTTAAATATTGTTGTTGGCAAAAAGAATGCAATATATTTTTTATTTTGGTGTTCTGTTTTGTGTAAATTAAACTTAATTAAAAACTGTAAACAAAAACTTTTTAGTGGGTCTACTGATTATTTATTTTTTTATCGTGATGAATATTTCCCGGATGGAACTTTTCGACATATGGATATCCAGTGTCAAAAATGAACGTGTTGATCGTTTGGTGGACTTTATTTCATCAAATTTTGTTAGCAGCTCAGCAGCAAAGATTCAATTTGATAAATTAAAATCTTTTAGTATGAATATGTGCAGCGAGTTTCAGAAAAGATGGACAAAGGCTAAGAGAACAAAACCCCGATTCCTACATGATAATAACGATTGGCTAGCAGTTTTAATAGATTATTGTCATTTTACAATAAATACTACAAAAGAAGATTATAAGGTGGGCAGGCCAAAAAAGGAATTTGAAGATTGTAGCCAAAGAAGCAAGAGAAGAAAAGTAAAAGAATTGACTAATTCAGTAGGTACCGAGCAAATGATGATGGCGATTAAAACACACATGCATTCATCTGGAAAACGCTGTTCAGCAGAATTGGTAAAAGAGTTAGCTTTATCTTCGCCAGAAAGGGGAAAAGCCATAAAGAAATTAAGGTCAAAAACTGAGATAACAAATGGTCTTTCAGCGGATGAAGCTTTGGCTTTGATTTTGGATTTAGATTTATCCTCAAACAAGTATCGTATGTTAAAACAACATACAAAGATTTATAATCGATCCTTATACCCTTCCTATGAATTAGTTAAGCGGTCAAAAGAACTTTGCTACCCAAAAAAAATTACAGTAACAGAGTCTTATGCAGAAATTAATTTGCAGTCGCTAATAGACCACACGATTGTGTGCACAAAGTTCTTTGGCATGGCAAAGCTATAATTGAACATTGCATCCTTCCTATTGGCCAATTATCTGAAGAAGCTCAAGAATCGAGGAATAAAGATAACAGACGTTATAGACTGCAGTTTACGCGGAAAATTTCACGGGAAGGGACTAATGCGGATTTAATAAAAAGGTTATTAATATCTTCTGATCCTTACATTTGCAGCTTGAGGAAAACTCCCCCAGTTAAAAAACGAAATTTAACGCCAGATGTATTAAAACTACTAAAAAGTACCTATTATAATATACAAGAGTCTGATAGTGAAAATGATAGTGATATAGATGCTAATTCTTCATAATTTTGTTTTTTTTTTGCTTAACCTTTTTTATAATTATAAATTAAAGAAATTTGAATTCTATAATTTAAACCTATTTAAAATGAAATATAATTGCAAAAAAAAAATATTTGTAAATTTTTAGACTTTTTCTTTATTTCTCATAATTGGGTAATTAAAAGTGGGCGTGCCGTTGGGCGGATTTGTCTAATTTTTTGTCCAATTCTTCTTTAGTATGTAAGAAATCACTATGCCAAAAATCACTTTTTTACGATTGTTAGTTCTTGAGTTATTAATTTTGGCCACCTAAAATTGAAAATCGAACACTGTGCGCCGTTTCGAAATTACACTGGCGGGCTAGGTATAGAGAATATTGAATACCATGTCACATGGGTAACACAGACAGTACCCATCACATTGATTTTTCTATTATAAGTGGACTTTTTCTTGGTGTTATCTGAATAGTTTCAAAATTCTTTGAGGACACAAAGGTTACTTACTCCATCAGTCTATAATTTTTTGTAAAACAAAAAACATGTTTTGCGATTAAAAACAAAGCGAGGCCAATGCCAATGAAAAACAAGGTTCCAGCAATTGTCATAGAAAACCAACCCTTACCTAACAGAATGTTTAGAAAACTTTTTAATTCATTTGATTTCTAATTGAAGGAATATTATGCATACTGTGTGGCGTAGTATTATGCTGGTCTTTGCCAAGGTTTTCATCAAATCAAATTTAATTATGAAACCTATTAGCCATATGAAATCAAATATGCAAACATACATACATAAACTTAACTAAATATGACCAGACCAGATGGTCAAATGTTTATGGTTGCAAATGCTGGTTGTATAGTCATTTTTATGGTCTACTTACTTAATGGATCAAAGCCGGTTATAAATTCAGGACAACGTTCATAGGCAGATGTACCAGCAGCAGTATCCGGCCAACACAGCCAGCCATCAAATGTACCAGGACAGTATTTTCCTAATTGAAAAGAACAACAAAAAAAAACAACAAAGAATTATTATTTTATTGTTGCTATTATTGTTATTGTTGCTATTGTTGCTTTGGCTAACATTCTCCATTAAAACCGCACAAAAACAAATTAACAAAAATTTTATTAAAGTCAAGTCATAATTGTAAAGAATAAATGGAATGAAATGAAATGGAATGGAATGGCATCCTTACAAAGGATATATGTAAGTATGTATGCGACCATGTTTATGACATAAAACAAAAATAATTTGTTTGTTTGTTTGTTTGTTTGCCTTAGACAATGGCAATAAATCGTAAAATGTGTACCAAAAACAAACAAAAAAAAAAATTTAAACAAAAATTTTCTTGCTAAAGTCAAGACCTTTTGGCTTTTAATAAGGCTTTTAAGCTTTAAGGATAATAAAAGGATAAGAATGAAAAGTACATTACCTGTAATGGAATTTTCTGTTGTCGTTGTTGCAGCAGTTTGATTTAAACGCTCATAGCATTGCTGGCGTAAAATTTCAAAAGGATCCGGTGGTGCTTCGTTACTCTCTGTTTCCTCTTCTTCTGCACTCAGTGCACTAGTCACTGTAGTTGTTATGGTGGTATGTAGAACATCCATATTTTTGTTGTCACTATTTAACATGTCCTAAATATTTCTTCTTCTTCTTCTCGTTCTTCTTTTTCTTTTTCTATTTCTTTTACTATTTTTATGTTTTTTTTTTTTTTTTCCAATGAAATTTGCCACACAGATTTTACACAGGAAATATACTTTCCACACGAGATAACCTTGCAGCAATGCTGTGCGAAGCAACCCAATATGATGCAAGTGGAGATATTTTGTTAACATGCACCATTAAATAGAGAATCGTAAACACCCATAATACGATTCAGTTTTACAGTCATAAACTTGTAATTTTGTGTTGGAGCGTTCTCTAGAGAATTTTCTCTTCTTGTTTCTTTTTGTGTGTTGCAGGATTTTAAAATTACAGTAGCTGTCGTCCTTATTATAGTTTTTAGTTTATTTTGGCTTCCTTTCAGTTGCCAGTTATTATGTTTTTCATAAGCTGGCTAATGTGTTCTATGCAAAGGATGTGCTTTCATGTCAAATTATAAATCTGTAAAGAGAAAACATTAGTTTTTAATTATAAAAGGACACTAAATAATATGTGTTAGAGAATAAAGTTTCACAAAATACACTAAATTTTTTACTTAACCCATGAGAATATCAAATACAGAAAATCAAATTTAGAAAATGAAAGTACATTGGCTCTACTGTCAGAAAATATGGAAAATTTGTATGGAAAAATTGATGCCGAACATACATAAACATACTACTAATCGACACCAAATTTCCCATAAACATCTTCTCTTTAAAGCTGATAATAGCACTGTTATTATCGATAGCAATATCAATAGCTAAGTCGTTCTTTACAACATCCGATTACATTTCTGAATTCAATTTCATAATTTTTTTTACAAAATTTCTTTACATTTTTATGCCCGCATAACTTTTTAATTGAATGCACTTTGTAGTGTAAAATTGTTAAGAGTTACGCTTTACTTTAAAGAGTAAACACAGATAGCTATGTAAACGCCAAAAGCAAACTTTAAAAATCCCAAAAAAAAAAAAAAGAAGACAACTTTGCCTGGTTGCACTGTCACTCAAGTTGTAAATGACATTTTGCAGATTGTGATGTCAGCAGCAGTTGTTCACAAATGGATACTAAACCGTAACGATAAATTGATTTTGTACCGCACTTGCCAAACTATTTTCTCTAGGAGGCGGCGAAAATACAAAAGCCAACATGCCTGCCAGCCTGCACTTTTTAAACATCGAAAGCAGGAAAGAATGTCATAAAAAACCCAAGGAGTCACAAAAAAAAAATATTAAAACTTATAAAGGGTCCGCCGAATACCTTTTTTTTTTTTGAAATGGCCACGCAGTAGCCTACACGATCGGTCCAATTTTTAAGCACATTATCAATTGTGTGCAGATGTATTTCACCAATGGCTTCACGAATATTGTCCTTTAAAGCGTCAATTGTCTCTGGCTTGTCGGCGTTACACTTGTCTTTGACGGCACCCCACAATTAATAGTCCAACGGTGTCAAATCGCAGCTCCGAGATGGCCAAGCAAAAACATGGCGCAAAACATCGGGTGTAGCTTCGGCTGTGCGGCACGTGGAAACCAAATGTTGTCAATATCCTTCTCTTCAATTTTTGTGAACAAAAATTCGTTCAACATAGCCCGCAGAACACAATCGATAATGTGCTTAAAAATTGGACCGATCGTGTAGGCGCTTTACAGCGTGGCCAGCCGAAGCAGCCATTTGAAGGAAATTTTTTTTTCATTATTAACCGGAAGGAAGGAAATATTCAGTAGTTTTTTTTTAAAGCATTTTCAAAAAAAAAGTTATTAAGCGGACCCTTTATTATATACATTCATACATACATACATATACACCTATTAACACATATAATATCGTGTTACATCATATAACATAAACAATGCAACGTTATGTGAGAGAGTATGTGACTCTATTAAAGGCTGAAGATACATTTAATACTCGTGTTCTATAATTTTTTGCTTTCATTTTTCTCTCTCATAAAATGTAGAGGAAAAAATAAAAGAAAGAAAAATACTTTGTATGCTGAAAATATGGTTGGAACATATCATCCATATTAATGCAGATCGAAGGGAGAACACCAGCAAACAATACCTCACGAATACACCATTAACTATTGGGGCCCGTTTTTTATAAATTTTATAAGTTCAGTTAAAAGCATTTCGCTTAAAGGATTATTTTGCAGTAGCTTGCATCATCCCTACCCTTTCCTTTTTCTATCCCATTGTAACCAATGCAACAACCGTATGCACTTTCACATAGGTTTCCATTTCTAGGCACTAGCACATGATTGCAATTCGGTACCTGCAACTGAAAAAATGTTACCCATGAAACTGATAGAGAGAACAAAGAACAGAAACAAAATGGAAACCGTATGAGAACCTAACTTTCTTATTTAAATGGTTTTTAGAACCCTTTAGTTAGGACTGCAACCTAGTTTCCCACATCACCCATGTTGTGTTTGCTAATTTGATCCAAAGTGAGTCAAATCGACCACGGAAGACACGGGCATTCAGAGGGTCACCGAAAGCAATATTTTTCTTCGGGATGTCTTAGCTGGGTTTTGAACCTAAGCTAACTCAGTATCCACTAGACTACAGCGACTTTAAAAGCCTTCAAGCAATAATTTAAGAGGGAAAACCGATCCGAAGACCAATGACGTATATCACAGTCAAGAAACAGTTATCTTACACGGCAGCACAAAAAGTAATATCCAGACATACTAGGTTCTCGCCCGAATGCAGTATTAACTAGATTTGATACCGATCCTTTTTGCCCAGCATCTTAGAACGAATCTCGGCCAATACTTACCCAGACCGTCTTTTAAATTTATTTTCGAATCTGATGCCAATTCTATGCTTACAGTAATGGAATCTGATTCTATAACTGATCTTTGCTCTGCTAAAAATCTCTGTCAATCAGTCACTCATAAAAATTACTCTACAGCAATTTCCTCTCGTCGAAAACCGATAAACACATAAAGAGAACAGCAACGTCATTTTCCTTTCTCGTCGTTACCGAGCAAGTGCACTCGTTCTAAGCACTTTTACTTCGCCATAAATATGTCAAAAAGTTCACTGGGTATGTATCGATAATAAAAATAACAAGACTATCAATGTGGCAATAAAAAAAATTAGAAATTGTGTGGGTATCAGTGCCAAAGAGGACTTCGTGCAGCAACCATAAATGATGGCAGTGGCAACATGTATCGAAAAGCATTAAAAAAAAGTGATGTTTGACACGCGTGATATATTATACGTATGTATAGCTAACAGCTACAGCTCTTCCTTCCTAACCAAAAAGTGGTTCCCTTCTAAGATATCTTGTTCAAAGACCATCATTTCATTTTGTCGTCCATCGTTAAATAAACTACAAAAGAGATGCATGGAATGATGTGAAGTTTCATAAACATTCATTTATCTGATGGTTGACATGGTTAGGAATTTTTATATTTATTGCCTAATGCTTACGAATTAACTCTTTAATAGAAATTTATGTGAGAATATAGAGTCTGACACCATGGAAACTATTAAGGCTTAGAGAGTATTTTAACAGATTTGTTGTGGTGGCATGTTTTATAAGTATTTTCCCAGTAATTTTATAAGCAAACGAAAATTTAATTAATTTCGAGTAAATAAAATTAATTGAATTACATTAATAACATAAGGTGGAGTAAAAAGGAATCCATTTTGTTTCAAATACATGGTTTTAGTAGTAGTCTGTACCTGGTATTAAGTAACAGCAATTAAATGTAATTACTTGACTAACTTGAGTAAAAACTAGCCAATATTTCATTGTTTTTCTATTGTAAGAGTCTATTAAAATAGGAGTTGAATATGAAAATAATTTAAAATGTCTAACACTGTAACAGAGTAATCTCACACGATATGACGATAACGAATTTTGTAAGCTTTGCTTAGATACCTTACAAGCTAACAATAACACAAGCTCTTGAATAATTAAGGATGGAAGAAAAGATTGCTTACATCCTCCACAATGTTAAATTCAAAATGCTTATGTGAAATCATTTGCCGCCTTCTTTCTAGCAAATATCGCGATGGTTGAGGAGCCGAAGGTTTTGCAAGTAATTTCCAGCCCAGTATAGAAAGATTGAAAGGTTTTACTGTATGCAACACTATGCAATAAGCAACACTCTAATAAGCAAAGTGTTTGATTGCATTGAGCAAGCTTTACATCTTCTTAATTAACCACATACATACATAATTGGCCATTACAACCCTTCAGTCAGAATTACGACCTAGCTTCTCACACCACTTATGTTGTGTGCGTTAATTTTATACATGAGTGGCGGGACCTACAGTTTAAAGTCGACTCCGAACGACAGATTTTTGAGAAGCTTTTCATGGCAATTTTTACTCTCAGAGTCTTTACCAGAAATCAGCTGAGAGGAAGTCGCCGAAGAAATATTATTTCGTTTTGATGTCTGACCTGGAATTCGAACCCGGGCCTTTTGTCTAATAAGCCAACACACTACCCACTAGACCACGGCGACTTTAACCACAGCTTGTCGTAAATTATAAAACACAACGGGGAAGACGCCACCTAAAAGCAGTGGTTCTTAGTATACCAAATCAAGGCTTCAATTTAATTTTACTATGCCTTATAGCAAATGCTGGGCTACAAACTCAAGCATATCATGTTCGAATACAGCAGAAGTTCATTTTTCAGCCTTGTGGTTTCGAATTTTTATAAAGACACCACCCTCCCCCCTTGAGCAATTCATCTAGAAGTTCCATTACCTGGCATAGGGGATAACATCAAAAGAACATCATACGAAGGCCAGACTTTGCCAAACCTTAAAGAAAAAGTAGAAACAAATTTCTTCGAAAATAATATAGCGGGAACAAATTAAGTGATTTTAGCGCCTAAAGTGCAGCTAAAACAAAAACCCGAGATTAATTGCTTATTGCCACATGCCACGAAGCTTTTTTTACACAAAACATTTACACTGAAAAATAAAAAATTGGCCGTTACAACCGTATTCATAGAAATTAAGGGTCGCAAAAAGTTAAGACTTAAACTTTAGGTAGCAAATTTCATGCGAAAAAATAGTCTATTAGGTTCATATCCCAGGTCAGTCATCAAATCGAAAATATAAAAAATATGTCTTTGGCCACTTCCGCTCAGCAGGTTTCTGGAAAAAACTCGGAGAGTAAATAAATCTGCCATGAAAGAGTTTCTCAAAAATCTATCATTCGGAATCGACTTTAAACTGATGTGGTGTAAGAAACTAGGTCGTAATTCCGATTGCAGGCTTGTAATGGCCAATTATGTATGTATGTATGTAAAATGTAGTCGTGGCTATCCAAAATCACAATAAACCCGGGCCATAAGTAAGCGTAAAATTTTAAATTATTGCTTGAACGCTATTAAAAAGCAAATCTCCAAATACCGAAGAAGGTGCATTGGATTGGGGAACAATAAATGCCAGTCTTCTCTAAAAAGCCTTTGGTTTTCGAATTCTAGAATACCGTTTTTGACTTAAAATAGCAAATACTAGCTAAATTTTCTTCTACATTCAGACTAAGCACATCGATAAAATGTTGTATAGCTTTCAATTACATTCAATACCTTCAATAGAATGATTTAAAATACTGCACTTTGTGTTCATTAAAAATAAGAAAAATCAAAGCATACACCCCATACCCATATTTTTCATGGCTTTTGACATACTTAGCCTGGTTGTTTATATTTTTATTTTTAGAAACAAAAGCTTGGTTTTCTATCACTATATAGATGCCTGGACTAGAAAAGTAGCTCTTAATTTGAAATTAATTGATAATTGTCAAGTTTATTTATAAATTTCAATAATTTTATCACAACATCAACTTTGCTTTTGGTAGCTTAAGCAAGTCATTTGCAATTGATACTTGAATTCAATGAAAATTTCTTCATATCACAGATTTAAATTTTTTTGTTAGATTTCAAATTCTGCAATGCTTTTCAATTCTTTATTAAAATAATCGAGATTTTATAATTTTTTTGTTTGTTCATATTTAAACGAGTATATTTTTATTGAGACTTTTTCTATTACTAAACAAATATTCTTTTTTATTGTAGGCAAACATCTGGGAGGCGTCAATATTACGTCGCATGCGTTGCTTAAGAATTTTATGCTCGTAAGTGGTTTCACAGAATTTCGCAAATTGCAGGCCATAGTAGTAGCGGGATTTCTTTTTTGTTAGAATTTCGTTGCACAAATCTTCAAATATATGCTCCACCGCCTCTTTACCCATTTTATGGGACTTTTGGGCCATCATAACTTGCCCGATGACAAGTGATAATAACACTAAGACAAAGAAAAACTTCATTCTTTATTCGCTTAGAAATTTATTTGATTTTCAATTTATTTTTAAACTTAAATTGTATGAATAATCTCCTCTATTTCATTAGAAATCTGAATTGCAACTGAACTGATTATTTTTGTTGATAATTGTCTGAAGACGACATTAAGACAATAGACAATGTCTTGTATTTGTATATGAAATTAGAATTTCATAGACGCTCTTCTACTAAACGTATGTATAAGATGACTGACTATTCGATTAAGATGATCTAAACACAGACAATTGTATCAAATTCAAATGTGATAAGCAAAGGCAATTGTATGATTTCATTGACATGTCCGTCAGTTGGACTAGTTTTTTCAAGATTGTTTATGATTTGAATAATACAGGCAAGGAATTGTGTTGGTTTTCCCATAAAAATTAACATTCGAAATCAATTGTTACGATTTAATTTCAATTTTTCTTTAATTATCAACTGGTAAAAATGCAAAGCTCAGTAGAATATTTAAAGTAGGGTATTTGAAAGTCGTTGTTGTCCTGTAAAAATATTTTTTGTGATTAATTTTTATAGCGCGTTGTTAGGCGAAAGTTTTTAACACATTCCTAACACTCTCTATCTCTGTGTTATGTTGTGTTTGAAAGAAAATATTGATAACACTTCACTACGACTCTGCATAACACCCTACACAGTGTTAATAACACATCAAATTTCTACGTCAAATTTTGTTTGCTGAATCATCAGGGCCATAATTAGTAAACGAGCTTATCAGGCTCAAACTTACTTACTTAAATAAGTGTTCCAACTCCAGCTTACACATTTCGAACAACCACGTTGTGTGTGTTAATTTGTTACATGAGTGGCGTGACCTACAGTTCAAAGCCGTTTCCGAATGACAGACTTTTTGAAAAACTTTTCATGACAATTTCATTTGCTCTCAGAATTTTTGCCACAAATTTGCCGAAAGGAAACCGCATTGTTTGATTCGTCTAAGCTAGGCTTTGAACCATGAACTCGCCTGCAATCTACACAAACTGCTTGCCTTTATTAAAACATGCTTGTATAGGTTAGGTTAACGGGTAGCTTGCAGTACACAAGCATGTTCACTCGGTGCCTAGTGTAATATAAGCCCCCTTGTCATGATCCGTTATTGGTGGTTTTGAACCATCTCTAGCTGAGGATGAAAAAGGCCAGTTGCCTATTGGCACGTTCGCTTTCATGTCCAGATCTTCAAACCACCATTTTTGTTTTGTGTGTTAATTTTATACATGCCTGAGATGTCTGGGGTTTAAAGCCAACGCACTACCAACTATACATACATAATTGGTCATTACAACCCTTCAGTCAGAATTATTGACCTAGTTTCTCACACCACTTATGTTGTGTGTGCTAAATTTATATGTAAGTAGCGGGACCTACATTTTAAAGTCGACTCCGAACGACAGAAGCTTGGGAAACTTTTCATGGCAATTTTATTTACTCTCAGACAAATCTGCTGAGAGAAAATCGCCGAAGAAATACTTTTTGAATTTTGTTTTGATGCCTGGCCTGGGGCTCGAACGCTGACTTTACGTCTAATAAGTCAACACACTACCTGCTAGACTACGGCGACTTCAACTCTACTACGACGAATGTCAGACAGGGCCACCTTAACAGAAAAAAGGATACCTATCAAGAGGTGGCAACTCTCTCATTCTAGAATATGCTACAGTACAGCCATCATCTTTATATTTAAGAAAAATTATAACTTCAAATAAAACATGATTTGATAGGATGATACAGAATTGTATTATTTAGTGGTTTAGGAAAAAGCAATCAACGGATAAAATTATTTTATACTCACGGTTTTGTTTTTTTTTTATTTAAAATTCTTTATATTTTCAAAGAAATTTTCAAACCTTCCTCGTATACAATGGTTTTTCCAATGAGGTTTACGAATTTTAAAACTGAATAATCAATATTAGAAACCAAAAGAATATCACAATACGAACTTTAAACTAGACCGGATCAGTCGACCAGATAAAAGTGCTTTAACCTATTTTTGTTTCTTCTTTCTTCTTTATTTATAAACAAAAAAAAAAAAAAATACTTTAATTATGTCATTTCTAAATTCGCAACACAATTCAATTGTTCAAATATTCTCTTTTTGAAAAGTTTAATCAAACACCATGGCACTGTGATCACTTCAAATCGAAAGAGAAACTGAAATTTAATAAAAAAAAAAATTGTTTTGAATATCAATTAATTTAATTAAAAACTAAAAGAAAAAACAACAACAAAATTTAAGACATAAATTTGAAAGTCAAGAGCAATTCAATGAACTTTTCTTTTGGATTTCAATTATATTTCATGTGACCAGCTACTAACAGTTGGTACAACTATCGTGTAGTATGAGGTATTATGACCAGACTTATAACGTTGGAGCAAGCAAAGACTTTATTAACGGACATCAGTACTCAAAATTTTTCTAAAGGAATGAAATTAAATAAGATTTCTCCTTGTGTGCAAAGCAGTCAAGTATTTAAGCCTTAAATAAGCCTTAAATTTGATAGAAAAAGTTCCTTCAAGTGGTTATGAAACACTTTCCATTGTCGAATTATGCTTTTAAAGAACAAATAAAACCAAATTGAAGCAGTTAGGCCCTACCAATATGCGGTCACGTTAAGAACTCAAACCAACTATAAGCAGCGTGAGAATAAGCGAAGCATGCTGCTCTATTACTGATAAAAATTACCCATAATAAGCTTATCAGTCAGAAGACTCACGCATGGATTTCTAAAAATAATTTGCAGATGATATTCGAAATTATTTTATCAGCATAAAAATTTGTCAAAAAAAAAAAACTTAAAATGATAAACGAAACGTATAAGAATTTTATGAATTTATGATTAGAATATAAGAGGGTGATTCAAAAATTTACCGTTATAATGATGTTGACCTTATAGCAAGACGCCATTTTATTCCGCCCATTAAAAGTTAATGTTGTAGTCAAAATGAAAGCTTAGTCACACTGGGTTCTCTGGAAGTGTGACAGATGTAAGCCGGGTTTTTTTTTTACCATCGAACAGAAACAGTGTCAGGAATAGTGTTTGGCGTCATATCAACACATTAGTGACGATTTTAGTTTATGAATTTTTAAGCTTGAATGACATATGGGTCCACCACTTCACAAGTGAGACTAGGGACAGTGAAAATGGCAGTTTGGATTGGGAGAATCGTGTTCAAAGAAAACCAAAACAGTTTCGACTATTTAGATCTTCCTAAACAGCTTACTAATATGATTACCATGATAATGAGAATATTCTCTGTTAGGCAACTAGGCCTTTTTTACCTTTAAAAAAATTTTTTTTTCTAATTGGGTTTTGCAGAAAAAAATTACCTCCGAAATTAAAAGAGAAAAATTCCAATTCAATTTCATTGATTAGATATTTAAGTCCTGATTAAAGGCCATTAGATCGATTGCTTCTCAATTTGATTGTTTGAATGCATTTCATTCATTCATTCCACTGATGTATCGTGCAATATTTTTTTCCTGATGTAATTTTCGTTTAGTTCAGTCTTTTTTCCGATATTAAATTGATTTCCATTTTTCTCTTTCCTTTTAGTTTGTGCCTGCCAGAGGCATTTAAAAAATTATTTGAAAATTTTTCTTTTCCATTCACTTGCTTTCAAATGTTGAACAAAAACGAAATGGAAACTGATGGCAATATGCTCGCTGTACTCATATAAAATTGAAAAACGAAAGTCAGAATAATGGATAACAGCTAATGGAAATTGACTGTAATGGAACAACTTGTAGTCCTTATAGTCTAGTTGGTGCATGTACAGCCATTAGCTGTACAATGCAATGGACGAAGAAATTAAATTAATTTCATATACCCCAGGCACAATCAGATCGTTGTTTCCAATATTCGTAGTAGCAAACAGAAAAAACGGAATCAATTTTTGCTTTTATTGTAGACATAACAAGTTCAAGACCATTTGGCCATGATTAAAATAGCCCAAAATTATGTTAAACCCTTGATAAACATTTTTATTCCCCTCTAACTTTTGCTTGTAGTTGTTAAATGTTCATTTGAAGCGAAAAAAACCAAAACAAAACATTTTCGATTGTTTACTTAAATACAAGAAAAAAAGAAAAACACAACGAAAACAATACAAACAAAGATATTCTAACAATAACAGATACGGTTTAAATGACAACAAAATAATACAAATTTTCTTAATTATATTCACAAGGGTCGGCCAGAGGCAAAAGGCCCATGCATAGACAGAGGAGCAGACATAAAGAAAACAAAATACACAACGAGCATATCATTATTGGCGTACAAAACATATGAGTACGTGTACACTGGGGCCCAAAAAAATAAAAACAACAAACACACATGTTACACATTGTAATGCCTACCACTTAAAGTGGGACGTACAGAAGTCCCTCTTCTAACATGTTGCATTAATACTTAATAGGGAGCAACCTAGCAAACATTTTTTAATGTATTTTCGAGTGCTGACTGAGAAAACATTTTTTGACTAACAGTCGCCATATTTAGCCTACAGCAACAAACATTCAACGATGGCATAAGGCAGATAGTTTTCACCACGTCTAGAAGTATGGTAACTAGCAGAGCGTGATTTTCCATATCAACGAGATATTTATAAGCGTTGCGGCTTTCAATCAACTTAGTACCTACTTTACTTAGGTAGCCATAAACTCATTCGCAGAAAACTTCTTCTGCTTCAGTTAGAGCTTTTGTTCTATTTGTCAAGGGAAAGCCACGTTTCTTGATTGTTTGCTTAATCCAAAGTAGCATCTGTGGAATGGATCTCAATCCAAATCAACTACTATCTGGAAGCAACTAATCGATAACCTTATGGACAGCGTTATTGAGCACTTGACGTAAATTCTATCCTTGAAACCAATATTGACTTGAATTACGTCGTTGTAGACAAAATTCTTACGAAGTTAAGTGTACTCGTAGTACGTAGGAAGCTGGATGTTACTTCAGGAACTTCAACTGAACTAAATGCTGCAAAGAATGTTTTGCCACGTTGGTATTGAGGACAAAGTAAACTTACCGTCGCCGTAGTCTAGTAGGTAGTGTGTTGACTTATTAGACTGAAGGCCAGAGTTCAAAGCCCACGTCAGACATCAAACCGAAAATATGAACATATTTCTTCAGCGGCTTCCTTTCTGCAGATTTCTTGCAAAAACTCTGAGAGTAAATAAAATTTCAATACAAAGCTTCTCAAAATCTGTCATTCGGAGTCGACTTTAAACTGTAGCTAACGCCGCTCATGTATAAAATTAATGGACACGACATAAGTGGTATGAGAAGCTAGGTCGTAATCCTCACTGAAGTGTTGAAATGATCAAGTTCTGTATATGTAAACTTACCAAACACAGCCAGTATGGCACAGCTTACTTGATTTTCCAAGACTAGGACAATACCACAGCATAAAACACTGTATACACGGAAAGCTTTGAATTCTATACCAACGTGAGATTTCCATTGTTCAATTTCAAGAATAATAGTGTTGCCATATATATTACTTAATTAAAAGGCCCGAACTTCAGTTGCAGTTGTCTGCTGGCAACTTGAAATTCCCTTAAAAATTCCACACTTATTTAGAGTAACCAGTATGACCAAAATGTCCTCTCAAGCAATTGTCGTAAATATACCAACACACATAAAAATATCAACGAAAACATTTCAAAGGTCCTTAAAATTAAATGGCAAGAAAAACAATACAAAACACCCCATAAAAAACTTTACAAATAACAATTTACGATTATATTTGGGTTAAAGGAACGAAGACGCTTTCAGAATAAAACAAAATGGCGATCTACTGATTACAGATAAAATTTATTGCGTTCATCAGAAAATTTTTATAATCCACAGTATAATTGTCATAGCGTACTTAGCAGTTCATTTCATATAATGAATCATAAATTGTGATTGTAATCACAAGAAACGATTTGAAACTAAACCATTGTCGTACATGAAATTCATGAAAGCAATACACGACTTTTCTATTTATTTCTTTCAGCAATTCATTAGACATGCTATGTGCCATTCATTATGAATATTTATTTATGAATGAAAAAACATGAATGTATTGTTGTTTGTTTTCTTTTTATTTTCTAGATATTTTTCTTTTTAATTTACTTTACTTTCGTTTACGTTTGCTTAATAAAGGGTTCTGCCTTTGTAGGTTTCAAAGAAGCTGGAAATATATGAAACTCCGAGAGTGCCGTCTTACAAGAGGAACATCAAATGGTATAAGATTCTAATGCTTTTTGGAAATTTCTGTTCCCCAGAGGGATAATGGAAAAATATCTTGACAGCAATCATTACTAGAATCTATTAAATCTTTGTGGAAAAAATCAATTTTATAAAGCCATCAGCGAAAGAGAAATGAGTTTCTTTGCTGAAGACAATTCAAAAATTCGAAATTCCACACTGAAAGTAGCGGGTTTAGCATGAATCAGTTGGACATCACATGGATTCAAATGCACGCTCCAAAGTAAACTACACTTGAGTAGTGAATAGGCTCGACAAATTCGAATTATCTGCCACACTTTCTCGAACACAATAGCAATATTTTCCAGCAGGTAATGTGTTCGCTGATTAGATGTGAAACCGTGGTTTAAATCCCGGCTCAAACAACTCGACAGCAAAAAGAAATATGAAAAAATACTTCGAGTTCTATTAAACTTTTCTCAACGTTTCAGAGTTGATTTTAATCTGTAGGTTCCGCTACTCATGTATAAAAATAACATACGCAACATAAGTATGTTAGATCGTAATCCTGACTGAATGATTGTAATTGGTGGTGTATAAAGATAGGTTGTAATCCTGACTAAACGGTTGTGGTAATCAATGATGTACAAACCTGACTTTCAATTCTTCAATTCCTTAAAATTTCTTCTAAGCTTACCAACTTCTTGTACAGAAAGGAATGATCTTGACTTTTATGGTAAGTTTCGACCATTTTTACATTTACATTCTTCCATGATTAAACGAGTCACCTTTGGACACTTCAAAAAACTAGGCCAACTGATTTGAAATCACCGAATGGATAAACCGCTATTAAATACAGAAATTCATAAACAATTTCACAATTTTACTGCAAATCGTTATTGTCAGTAGGGAAAACAATAATTTCTTAACATTGTGTTCATTTCCAAAAAACCTTTTCAAATATTGTCGGCAGAAAAAAATGTTTCAAATGAGATGTAGTAACAATAAAAATTATTTACAGTAAAATATGTATTCTATTTTATGTAAATGTGCACAATATCCATTACAAAAGCATAAAATTTATGTAATTATGCAGAAAAATTTGGAAAGACTTTAATGAAAAATAAAAGAAAAATTAATTGTAAACCAGTAACCCTTATTTCTCATGGCTATTTCATTGAAATTAATTCATCATATGCTATTACAATGCCAAATGTAATGGAAATCGATAGCCAATTAATCTTAAATAGCCTAGAAGAAAACGTATTGTTTCTTAATGAATTACATGCTAGGGCATTATACTGCTTAGCTTCTTTAAAAATGAAATTCAATCATAATATTAACAAGGATTTCATTACTACGGCTGCCTTAAATAATATTATTGTATTAAATAGCAAAGGATTAGCAAAGGATTCTTTTTCATCAATTCATGCGATGAGTTAGAAACAAACTATGTTCATCAACATTTTCATTTTCTTCTCTTTTGTATTAAAATTGTAATTTTATTAAAATCCCTCCCACACACATACAATACAATACAAATACAAGTACAATAAAAATATTAATTTAAGAAATTTTTTTCCTGCATTTTTCTTTGGAAATGGTGTAAATGGCTTCAGCATTCTAAGTGTTTACACACACAGTTGTATGGTTTTAGCTTTATTACGCCCCCCCCATTTTATTTCATCATTAAATTGGATTCTTTTCATTGTTAAATGTCTGCGTTCCTAACTGTTATTTATTTACCAAGCTACTCAGAGCACAGACAGGCTTTAGAGCATAGGCCTATTTAACAATTCGTCCTTTACCGCCGTAAATTTGCAAAAAGCAACAATAACAATAAAATGGAATTATAAAAGAATGATAAAGAAAGGAAAAGAAAGAAAAGAGAAAATAATAGAAAATGATTTCGAGTTGAATGTAATCAAAACTAGAAAATGATATTCTATAGTCGGTAAAAAGGAAAAAAAATAGCAAAAGATAATAGCAAGTCAAGAACGACTGTTTAATATGCTACGAAACAAGATTATATTCGAGATAAATTAGATTAAAACATACATAAATATGTAGGTATGTAATAAACCCTTTAGTCAGGATTGCAACTTAGCTTCTCACACCACTTACGTTGTGTAAATTACAGCTTAAAGCCGATTTTGAATGTCAGATTTTTGGGAAAATTTTCTAGGCAATTTTACTTCACTCTTAGAGCTTTTTTTGGCAGAAATCTGGTAATAATTCAGTTTGTTGGAGATATCGTACATAGGTTTTAAATCGTGGCCTTACGTCTAAGAAGTCAACACACTACTTACTACACTCCGACGGCTTTAACAAGTCAACAATGAACCTCCTAAATAGCAAAGAATAGAAAATGGCGAAAAATTTCCCGTTGCTTCGAACTGCAGAGTTGCCATATTTACAAAATTTTTTGATGCGGTAGTTTGATGACAGTCTAGCCATATTATGAATTTCTTAACGAAGTTTTTGAAACCCTAGTCCATAGTCTTGGGTACAAACTTTTACACCAGTTAACTCGAAGGTAAATCTTCCCCTTCAACAAGTCAATAATGAACCTCCTTAATAGCAAAGAATAGAAAATGACGAAAAATTTCCCGTTGCCTCGAACTGCAGAGTTGCCATATTTACAGCATTTTTGATGCGGTAGTTTGACGATAACCCAGCCATAATATGAATTTCTTAACGAAGTTTTTGAAACCCTAGTCCATAGCCTTGGGTACAAACTTTTACACCAATTAACTCGAAGGTAAACCTTCCCCTACGAGCCTCTAAGAATTTTAGACCAATAAGTCTCGAAAATGAAGTTATTTTGTATTTGTATGTTAGCACTACGTAGGGTATTTGAATGCTTATCATAACCAACCAACATTACCCAAGCATGGATAGAAAAGTAAGGCATTAGCGAGCCTTCAGAAATATAGTAGGCGTTTAGACACAGCGTATGTAAATATGTACATTGTGTTTTCAAACAGAAGCCTTAAGACGTTACACGTATTACTTTCAACATTTTAATGCAAATATTTGTGTTCGTATTTGTTGTTTTAGTTCTATTCTGTTCTGTTCCATCCTTTTGTCTCGTGGAGCATAGTCTTGTGATATAAGATGCCATCAAACGAATTGAAGAATTTGAAATCAATCTTTTGCTTATTCACACCAACAACAGCAATAATTATGCCACAACAATATGTGATATTCTATTCTATTCTATTTAAATGTTATGGCAACATTGGTTAACGTATCAAAATTTTCATTATCTTCAATCGATTGAAATTCTATAACAAAATTTCTTCTGCTATTACTTTAAGAGTTTAAAATCTAATGAAAATTATTTAATGTGTAACCATTGTATGTATATGTGATAGAGGTAAAGAATTTTAATTAAATTCGAACGAAAGACATGCACATTTGTGTTGATTAAATAATTGGAATTTGTAACATAAGAAAATGTACAGGGTGGACCTTTTTAATGGTGGTTAAAAGTTAAAAAAAAAACACTTTTTTTTGCTTATATTTCGAAATGATATAGTAAGACATTCGACATAAGGCCCTTGTATGGTTTGCGGGAACATTGAAGGTAACAGCTAAGCTGGAGCACCTCCAAAATCTAGTTCAATGGAATTCATACGTCAGATTATCATTCCTCATGATCTTGCACAAGTTTTATTCATACATAAGGTCTTCCAAAAGAGAATTTCGAACTGCCAAATTAGTTGTCATTTGAATTATGCTTGACCACGATCGATTTGAGGGCATGGTTATCTCACGTGGTGGTGATGTAAACTGTCCCCGAGTTCGTACGATTTGATCATCCCTTTATCTTGTGGGGAATATTGGAAATTTGGCATGAGCTCCATCTAGAGAAAACCTGGCGGACATTTAAACGATGTTATTGTGGCCTTTCAAATAAATAAAATATTTCGATGATCCCTCACATTTTTATTTAAATTTAAAGGTAGGAAAAGACCCCATACAAAGCAAAGTTGAAATAACGAACCGGCTTGTATATGGACCAGAGAAATCTGTACCTATATATATATACAGAACAATACAATGGGATACAGTCCAATAGATAAATATGCCTGGACACTAGAAATTATGGTCCTGATATAATGGGATACTGTCCCCCAGATATAAATGGCTGACGGATGGAAACATAGCACTGTCACTTATAAGATTCATATCTTGTTGTGCTATGTAAATTATAATAAATAAATACTCCGCTACGACTTCTCGAAAAGCTATAACGACGAGGAAATAGCAGAGCCACGGAGTACCTTCTCTATTTTTGATCAGCACTTTGGTAATCAGAGATGAAGGTTATTTGAATAAAACTCATAGGTTCATAAAACTATTAGGAAGATTAAGAGATGACAGCCAGGAATTATTGTGGGATGGAACAATTACTATCACAGTAAACTATCCTCTTTAAGGCGTTTCATTATTTAATCTAATTTAGTCTCAACCTTTAGCCAGTATTACAACCTAGTTTCAGACGCCACCCATGTTGTGTGTGTTAATTTGATTCATGAGTGGCATAGCTGTTGTAAATATAAAGTCGACTCCGAATGTTACTCTCAGAGTTTTTGCCAGAAAGCTGCTAAGAGACGGTTGTGAACGAATGTTTTAAACCATGGGGTCTGATTTAATAAGTCAACATATTATCCACTCCGCTACTTCCTAAGGACATATTAAATCTGAAGTGCTCTAGAGTCCGAAATGAAGGTGGTATTGACGCAGAATTTCTACCAAAAAGAAAACTGCATTTAGATGACATGTTGATTAAAAGATTATTTTCCATTCATAACGTCCTTAAGCCACACACAATCTTAACAAGTCCTATGAAAGCCAAATTAAGTAATAAATTAGGCAATCCCTGCAGGCTTCTCATCATTAAAAATTATTGTAATTTTAAGTTTATAAAGCAATTTGAAGATGTAAACAAAGCCTTAAACAAGTAATCTCCAGTAATTAAAAGACAATCTGAACTAATATTGCAACACTTTGCCTTCTTCCTTTTACTTCTCCTCCTCAGCTTAATTGAACCTGACTACTAGATGCAATCGCGTAGTACTTGTAAATCATTAAATATCAATTATTAACATGATTGTTCATTTATTCATTCCTTCATTCATTCATTATCTGTTCAAAATAATTGAATTTAACAAGATTTTTAATCTGCTGAACATCTTGTTCTCAATACACAGATTGATGTCATTAAAATTAAATTAATGAACGAACGTTCAACTAAATCTCTTGTAAGTCATTATTGACAACAGATTCTATAAAGAATAGCAGCAACAGCAATAGCAACAGCAGCAACAAGAACAACGTGTTCAAAGATAAACTTCAATGGTAATCCAGAGAAATTGGGAGAAAAAGAGAACCAAAAATTTTAAATAAGAATTATAAATTACTTCCAAAGAAGAAGGAAATAACAACTCCTGAAGCATCTTATGGTCGGTCACACGTACCACCACATATATGTGTGGAGATATTTTAAATGTTGCATGGCAGTATGCTAAGCAGCCAGCATTACTGGCTGGCCCGGTGTAACGTGTGATGTGAATACATTTTGAACAAAGTAAACATTTTTGATGCATCATTTAAAATATCGATAAGACAGCGTGTGGATGAAACCCAGCTGTTCCATGTTCCATGCAGTGTTCAAGAAGCCCAAACATGTACAACTGGCACTTGGTATTTGGCGTGAAAGGAATGCGAATGATTTAAAACACGTAAAATGTCATGTTCATGTACGAGTTCATGCTTAAGAAGATTTGCTGCAAATAAAATGACTACCTTTGGAAATGGAAAATTGCAATGCATTGTAGAATCGAGATCAATACGAGTAAATTAATATGCGTGACATTAATCCTATTGAAAAACTGTAGGAATTTTAATATAAAAATACAATCATAAGCCAAAAAAATGAAGGAAGTTTAAAAAAAAATGTTTAAATTCCTAGAAAATTATAAGCAACAGGCCAGAGTTAGGGATTAAAATAATAAATCATAGGAGGTTAAGACATTATGCTACAGTATACAAGAGGGGATACTTTTTCCTTAGTAAATGGCCATTACTTTTGTGGTGCATTGTATTAGAATTCGGAAAGTAGATTGCATCAGGAGAGAAAACGGTTGGAATAGTGTAAGTAAATGGAGTTATTTAATTATTTTGATGTTGTTATCAAATGTGACCGTCCAAAATCTCAGGTAGAAAGTAACCCCAACATCTGGAGATTAGCATACTAGCTCCTAGGCTAACTTTACTTAGTATTTTTTAAAAAATTTTTATTCGCTGTTTAAGCAATGCAAACAAATAATCTACTCCAGCAAATTCTAGATTAACAGGGTTACCATTTCTAGATGAGTTCGTAGTTGAATTGCTTTAGTTTGTGATCAAACATTATACTATTCCTATACATCATCACGAGGATCACAGCGTCTTTGCACTTCGCCTTAGCTCTTGCTGGTTACTATATATGCACGGCATAGTATACTTACTTGGTACCAAACCAATCTACCATTGTGTAGAGTAAATGCTGACTAAGCAGATTTAATTTTCTTCGATTTGTAGAATTTTCTTTAAAAGGAGATGAGGATACACAATTCAAGTATAAGCTCTGGCATACAATAAAGAAGCACTAAAAATGTCTTCACACTCACTCGAATAGTTGAAACCAATGATAAAAGATTTCATATTGGAAAAGCGCAAACGAGAAAATAGCCAATGAACACAATTTTCTTTTTCATTTCTATTAAGTTTATCGCTGTGGTTTATTTCATAGAATAGAAAATGGAATCCAATTTTAACTGTTTTAAATACAAATTTATTTATTTGAAGTGTTTTTCTATCCATTAAAGACTTTTTTTGCTAAAAAAAAAAATATGGAAATAGTAGAGGAGGAAATTGAATCTCATTGAATCTCCTTGCAATTTCCTTTTTGAAAGATTTTATGCTTTCCCTTGGTGAACTGCATCCAAAGCTCAATGTATGCAATTTTCTATCGTTTTTCTTCATTTATTTTTTGAATAAATGCTCGTTAATATTTAATACTTCATGTAGTTGATTGCTCTCATCAAGTGCAGAATATTTGCATACAAATATAACAAAAAAAAAATTATAAAAAAGTTTTTGAACAATTTATTGATGAGTTTATTTATATGCACAAAGCAAATATCGTACAGTAGTTTTCTAGATCCAGTACAACAATAAATAATTTTCATAAAATTTTAATGGAAACATCGAAATTTTAATTTTTAGATCATTAATGTTCATAAAGTAGGATCACACAATGTATTATTGGCAATGGAAAAGAGCAACTAACTTCTTGTAGAGACAATAGAATTTAAGAAAATGTCGATCAACTAATGGACAACAGCTTTAGAAGCCTTAAATAATCAAACTAAATATCGGGCAGAGCCACCTTTTGGTACAGAATTGTACACAATGAACATGAAAAGTTGACCCAGCCAGCAGCAGATGGCAACCCTATAATTCTAGAATATGATACTGTACTAAACGAATCACATACTTAGCTGGAAATACTTTATAAACGAAACTGAAATAAAGTAAACAAATGATAAAAAGTCGCCGTAGTCTACTAGGTGGTACGTTGGCTTATTAGACGTAAGGGCAAGGTTCAAACGTCAGGTCAGACATCTCCAGCAAAAGGAAAAATGAAAAAATATTTCTTCGTCAACTTTACCTCAGCAGATTTTTGACAAAAACTCTGAGAGTTTCTCAAAAAATCGGTCATTCGAAGTCGACTTTAAACTGTAGGTCGCGCCACTCATGTATAAAATTAACGCATACAACATAAGTGGTGTGAGAAACTAAGTTTTAATCCTATTGGAGGATTGTAATGACCAATTACGTAGGTAGGTCGCCGTGGTCTAGTAGGTAGTGTGCTGGCTTCTTAAACGTAAAGCCAGGGTTCGAGTCCCAGGCCAGACATCAAAATAAAATACAAAAAGTATTTTTTCGGCGATTTCTTCTCAACAGATTTCTGGCAAAAACTCTGAGAGTAAATAAAATTGCCATGAAAAGTTTCCCAAAAAATCTGTCGTTCGGATTCGACTTTAAACTGTAGGTCCCGCCACTTCTATATAAAATTAACACACACAACATAAGTAGCGTGAGAAACTAGGTCAATAAGCCTGACTGAAGGGTTGCAAAGACCAATTATGTATGTATGTATGTAATTACGTGGGTATGTATGTATGAAGACAAGGGGTTCTATTGTGATACAACTCTGTTTTCCGCTCTGATAATATTGATATCAATAACTTGTGCAGCCTAGATGGCATGAGTAGAGGAATTGATTTTCCTGAAAGACAAAAAATTGTATTGTGAGGCATTGATGTGTCCATTCTACAGTTTGATTCTGACATAAGGCTAATACCACCTATTTCTACATACAGACAATAAAATGTTTACCTTAACATTATTCTTCGAGTGTATTTGAATCACTAGGCATACATACATATCTAAATTTGCATACATATTTGACCATTACAAACCTTCAGTCAGGATTACATCCCTGCTTCTCCCACAACTTATGTTGTGTGTATGTTTTTTTTTTTACTAGAAAACTTATGCCATTTAATTAACTATGTCTTCTAGTCTTTCATTGATTATTAATATGATATGATGAAATATGATTTTCCAATATTCATTATTATAATTCATAATAAATTTCATTATCTAACTATTGCCAGTAGTTAATAAACGATTACAAAGTATTACATGGAAAAGTCTTTAATTACAACACGTTCTTATATTTGATAATAAAATGTGTCTTGAATAAACACATAAGAATGCCATCTAATATTAATTGCAATTTAATATCAACAAATAAACAATATATGTACGCATACATATATACAGTGAGCGTCAAAAGAAAATGTACGTAAAAAAAACTATGCATTATTAAATTACCGTTGTTTTTATTTAAAAATTATTTCATTGCCAGTTTTTAAAATTGAAACAAAAAAATTTACAAAAAATTTAGAAATATTGCCAAATTTTTTCGGGCACTCTCCTTATGGTAATTGTTAAAATTTTATCCATGGTGCACAGTTTCTTTTAACGCTTACTGTATAAGAAATATGCCATTTGGTTGCCATAGCAGCTGGTAATTTTCAAATATTTCAAGGGATTAAGTCCCAGACGATTTCAACGACTTTTGTCGTCTTATCATCGTACAATTAGTTGTCATTAAATGTCGTAGACGGCAAATTATTATTATTAAATTATGTTGTTGTTGTTGTTACTGTTCTGGCTCACATTGTTGCCGTTAAAGAACAACAACAACAATAAGTATTTAATCCATCTTAAAACAGACACTGAAATTCCATTTTAATTTGATCAAACCTACTGAACTTTATGGTGGGATGTACATACTGCGAATGGTGTTGAATTCTTGATTTCTAATGGCATACTCGTCCTATTGTGCAAATAATTTTGAAATATTTCAAAGGGGATTAATTTTGCAGACAAACATTGTGTAACGACATCTGCTGGCGTCTTATCGTTGACCTACTGTTGTAATTAGTTGTGTCGTTAAGAGCGAAAGTTGGTTGGTATTTAATTTTTTTTTCTTTTTCTTTTCGTCGTTTATTAAATAATCTTGTTGGGTGCTGGTTGTGAAGTCACAAAACAATAACAATAACAATGAAAAGTAAACAAAAACAAATCATAATCATTATAATTTAAAAAAATCAACAGTGTTGCATAAAATTATAGAACAATGGAAAAAGATATAAAAAGTGTGTAGATATTCTCCAGATAAGTAGTCAATGATTCCAATTTGAAACAACCCACATTGCTCTGATAGCCAAGGTGGCTAACGTTAGGAACTCCAAGGCAATATATAGCTGTCGCTGATATCTCAACGAGGTAGTGGAACGACATAATGTTTACAACATAACAATAACATTCCCGATAAGTCCAAAGCAGATGAATTAACTAGCTGCGAGCACAACCTCTGAACTCTCCATTGCATCCTCTACTTTAAAGATCCCTATGAGAACCTGAGAGCTGATAGCTCACAATGAAGTTTTTTATTCTAAAAATGCCGGATCTGTAGTGCAGAAGTTCTGGCCAAGCCTGGATGGAGGGCACACGAATAGTCTGCTTAAATTTCAAAAGAGCATTCTCAGTGTGGTAGGTTAAATCATTACTAAGCACTGCATTAAAGGCTCTTAAGCAATGCGTATTGGTATAGGGCAATTAACAAACAATTTTCGCAGCAGCTGTAAAGACAAGAAACAGGAGGCAATGAACAGTCGAGTATTGAGTGCATACCCAGCATATTGCTGCAGAAGATAAAGGTATCTTGGTAGCTACCACACGAGCAGGCTTGGACTTTAACAGCCTAAGTTGCTTAGATTAGAAGCTCAGAATGGTCTCAGGAATAGGTGAAAATTGAAAACTGTGGTATTACAATGGACTTCATATGTGTGACTGTTCTATTGTTTCCACTTCTTACCTACCCATCAATTTCATTTGGGACCGAGTCAATCCGTATTCGTTAGGCTTGAAATCTATTAAAATCTTACTCGCCTTCTGCTTTCTATATAAACCTTGCGTGTCCTTAAAGCTTGGACAATGCATTATCACTTCCGCTATGCAGTTTCGTTATGTTGTCTTGACTGTTCGCTACCTCAGGTCTCTGTTGAAAATTGTGTTTGACTAGGATTTTTGTGAGATTTTCCAATAGGCGTGATTAGTATAGTAGATATATACAGATTTTTAGAGGAACAATAAAGTATAAATGAGGTTATTTCCACAGGGGATGACCCCTACTCATGCAGTGCATTGTGCAGGTTAAGGAAAGGTGGAAAGAGGGAAGATGCGAACGGTAAGGAAACGAGTTGCTACTGGTGACTACAAAATGACCAGTGCTATACCTTCACCATTAGACAGCCTACAGCAAGCCCAAGAAGCACGCAGTTTCTCACACCACTTATATTGTGTGTGTTAATTTTATATAAATGTGGCGGGACCTACAGTTTAAAGTCGACTTCGAACGACAGATTTTTGTGAAACTTTTTCAAGAAGATATGCGTTTATGGACTCCCCAGTTTGCAAAACGACGGAACTTCTTTGCGTTCCATAATGTTTTTAACATTTTTAATGCATAATACATGCAAAATTGTAAACATATTATCCCAACAGTTGCGGTTTATAGTCAATACAACTCTCTCTCTTTTTTTTCATTTCAACTTACCACCTTAAAGTTTCCCTAATGCTGCTATTATTTCATTCACATCTTTCCATACCGCACCGTCATTCAAAGAGAAACCTGCAATAAAAAAAACCTCATCATTACTTGCACTCTCACACATACCCATGGTTATTTTTTTAAAAAATACTGTCAGTCTTTTGAATGCAAATATTTTTTCACTGCAAATAAAAACTCAAATAAATAATTTGAATTGTGCAAAAAAAAAAAAACACACGCACACACACAGGGGGAAAACAAAATAAACTTTTGAAAAAAAAATTATTTACATCTTAACAAATAATCGTACATGTTTGTAATATTTTTTTTTTTTTTCTTCATTGAGACCACATACAAACATGCTGCATATACTGCCAGGCAAAGTGTGCCTCAATTGCGGTACCCCAAGTGCCAATAGAATTTGGTTTGAGGTTTTTCTTGTAAAAAATATAAAATCAAAAAAAAATAAAAAACGAACAACTTTAACTACATATCGTTTATTTACAAACATAGATGATAATTTACTGTGCACAATGGGTCGAAACGCAATTATTCCGAAAGATAAATATCTAAATGCATACAAATTTTATCTTTAAATCAATCGACTTTTGGGGTCTCATTCTCCTCAAGATTATATACAAACCACATTCCGTGTATAAGATTGAAACGTCTACAACTCCTGTCTTTGGCTTTCACCATCATTGTTTTATAACTGCGTGTTCTATAACTGCTCAGCCTTTCACGTTTAGTCTAATACTTGAACTTTAACATTTGGAGTTGCGTGAAAGATAAAGATAATAAGCAGAAGCTGAAGATGATGAAACCTGTGATGCAATCCTTATTACCAGAAATCTTGTCAAATGATAACTCACTGAGGATATTGAAGATATCGTAACTAAAAATATCAAAACCAGAGACAAAGAATATGTTTAATAGGCTCTGGTTTCCCGCGTTGCTAAAAATTCAGCGAAAAAATGTGGTGTTCCTATACCACCTCTCCTTGGCCTCTAAAGACAGATTTGCCAAAAGTCATATTGCCTACAAGACGCATTCTTTTCAAGCAGCATTGCCCTCAAGATACATTAATTCATCAAAATAATAAAAATTCTCTTATCAGTTAGAGGATCCATTCTACTCTGAAATGGTTTAGCCAGAATTACAAAAGCAA
This sequence comes from Sarcophaga peregrina, assembly GCA_014635995.1. Taxonomy (NCBI): domain Eukaryota; kingdom Metazoa; phylum Arthropoda; class Insecta; order Diptera; family Sarcophagidae; genus Sarcophaga; species Sarcophaga peregrina. Next base: position 22,532,198 of record CM025793.1, read on the forward strand.
GAAGAGTCCATCCTCTGCCTAATCCCATAATCAACTATCCAAGGTGCAACTAGTCGATCGTTCATATTGGACTTTTCGCCAATCATTATCTTGCCAGTTCATCTGCAGCCTCATAGCATCACACATTATAACGCCCAGGAAGCCGCCAACAAAGAATCACTCTGTTATTGTCCAGAAGCTTAGAGCTTGGTGACACACATACATATGTATATATTCCCCAAAGCATTCAATTGTTAGAAGAGCTTCACTGTCAGAAATTGCAAACCCTTCAGCCTGGAATATACTGCAACTTTTCAGGGTAATACCATATATGACAGCTTAATCAGCCCACAAAATATAGTCCGGCTACTACATCAACTGTACGTAAAGATGGCATCCATGTCATTACGCACTGGTCTAGCAAAGAAAATAAAACTTGGCCTCAGAGTTCGTATGCCTACACTAAAAAAATTTAAAAATTCCTTGCCGACTGGCCCCTAATCAGAACCAGAATCAGAAATGGCTTTACATTTATCTCCAGCTAGGCCTGATTGCAAAAACCTCAGCCTTAAATATACTGCACTTATCGGGAGTGTTATATCACAGCTTAAAAAATCCACAAGGATGACATGACCATTAAATAGACTAAATACACCACGATATTACGCCCTGCTGGAAACATAGGTATTGACTTAGGGTACGTATACTCCCCCTAAACTCAAATAACTTTAAAAAATTTCTTGTAGTCTAGCCCTTATACAGCACCCCAATATGAGGTCGTTCTACGTTCAAAACTGAGACTGAGAATAATAATCTGACGTAACTAAAGAAAAGTGATCAACTTAATGACTGAAACCCTGGTCACTCGAGAACCGGATTAGGTAGGTAATGGTCTGTGCGATAACTAGAATTAGGGAACTTGAAAAATACTTCACAAAACCAATAATGGCGTTAATGTTATGGCTGCCATATGTTGTTGCCTAGACGCAAGCAATCTGTAAAAATGTATTGTATAGTTGAGCTGCCGCATTAGGTGTGGTAGAGAAGAGTTCTGTTCATTGTATTCTATTGTTTCTTAAGAGGTGTTGCTGCCCAGCTTTACAGTGATGTGTGTTATTGACGTTATGGCTCTTATGTTGAGCCAGTAAAGGAGTTTCCTGCATGGTTTAGTTAGAACGCAATGTAAAACATTGACTTTTTTGCCTTAACATCATGCCATAAGTAATGGCATTCGAAAAAAAAAATAAAACAAATTTTATAAAACACAGGCCATTGTGCAATATCAACACTACCATGTATACATTTTATACAATTGCGTGAATACAATAAATCAAACAGTGCGATAGATAAAAATGATACACACACAAGTAGTTTCTCATTTTATCTTGGGTTTTTCTTTTTTTTTGCATTATTTCTACAATTTTTTACTGTCGTTGCAATGCAAAAAAAAAAGAGGGAAAAAAGATAAAGTAGAAAAAAAAAACCGAAGAACAACAACAAATATTTACAATAAATACAACAAATCTTCTGCTAAACTTACAAATGAGCAACAGTTTTGTCGTTGCGAATACAAATAATTTTTCATTATTTCAAGACAAATAAAAACAAGAGCAAAAAAAGCAAAAAAAATTATTATCATGAGGCATATTTTATGAATGATACTCATAATAAAAGGAAACTGGCATTAAATATTAGAAAATATTTCTTGCCATACAATCTGTTACAATTTTTTGTTTCTTTTTTTTATAGTTTTTAAATGACTTGTGCCATGTAACTCTTACACGTTCATCTATCGAGTGATAGAAGAACAAATAAACTAGTAGAAAATCATAAATAATGAAGCAAAAGTAAAGGAAAGAAAAGAAAAATAATTAGTTTCAAAGGATCACCCAGTGTTTCTTAACAACAAGAAATTTGTAAACTGTCTACACGCCTGTCATTTTCAAATCCTTGTTTATTTTTCTTTCATATTTAATCTCCCCTAAAGAAAACCACAGAAAAGGAAAACCTCAGTAAATAATTTTGTGGAGATCCTTAAAGTGGTAAAAATATTAAAAACAGAAACGAAAGCATCATAAATCTTCAAACATTTAACAGACAATTTGTCACAAAAACACGAAACACTTCATCACATCCGGCACGAGCCATTATTAGGAACAAACAGACAGACAGACAGACAGACAGACAGACATATAAAGGCAGGCAGGCAGGCAGGCATCCAACGTATGAGAGAATGCTGTCATGTTTATTAGAAATATTAAACATGCAGGAATAAAAGACAGGAAGCAGAAAAAATATAAAAGGATTGCTTAGAGGAAAATGACATGCAAAATGAAAGGAAATATATCAGACAGGACAAGAAAGATATAAGGATTTACAAATACAACACATGTAACTCTACAAATCAAATGCAAAGATCTGTTTTTAATACTCTTACAAACCAAACACACACACGTATACATTTACAATAAAGGCGATTAAAGTATTCAAATGAATGAGGAGTTTTAAAAATTTGACAGTTTAGAGCACACTTGATTGAAGTCTGCACGGTAATCCTTAACACAGTATTAAGATATGCATACACACATACATATATAGTTGAACATTACAATCCTTTAGTCAGGATTACGACCACTCATGTTGTGAGTGTTAATTTTACACATGAGTAGCGGTACCTACATTTTAAATTCGATTCCGAACGACAGATTTTTTGGGAAACTTTTCCATGGCAATTTTTTAGTTACTCTTAGAGTTTTTGTGACAAATCTATTAAAGGGAAATCGCCTACAAATATATCTGAACTGGAGTTTCAACCAGGGCTTCATGCCTTAAAAAGTCAACACACTACTTACTAGACAACGGCGTCAACATTAAGAACTCATAAGAGCATATATAAAATAAAGGACTAGAATGTGTGATCAAATAGAGAACTAGATTGGCAAAAACTTTTCCAAGACATCAAATCGCAATCCTTGTAGGAATGCGTTGCTCATTTCGTAATTTTTATTGCAATTCATACATACATACATAATTGGCCATTACAACCCTTCAGTCAGGATTACGACCTAGCTTCTCACACCACTTATGTCGTGTGCGTTAATTTTATACATAAGTGGCGGGACCTACAGTTTAAAGTCGACTCCGAACGACAGATTTTTGAGAAGCTTTTCATGGCAATTTGCAATTTGCAGTCGCCGAAGAAATATTTTTCGTTTTGATGTCTGACCTGGGATTCGAACCCGGGCCTTTCGTCTAATAAGCCAACACACTACCCACTAGACCACGGCGACTTTATTGCAATTCGGTTAACTTTAAAAGCTTTACAGGGCGTGGTTGACTACAGTCTGTTTTTCCATACTATTGTGGTCTTCAATCTTATGGGCACGCTCAAGTTTTTCAAATCTGTTGCTCAGCAACGGTGTTACACTGTAGGTTCCGTTATTCAGGCGTAGAAATTAACACAACAATACAACCCTTCAATCAGGATTACGACCTAGCTTCTTACACCAATTATGTTGTAGGCGTTAAATTTTCACATGAGTGATGGCTCATATAGTATAAAGTCGTTTCTGAACGTCAGCTCTTCATGGCAATTTTATTTTACTCCTAAAATTTTTGCCAGATATCGGCTGAGAGGAAGTTACGGAACAAATATTCAAATTTCGTTTTGTTAGAGATGTCTAATCAGGGGCTTGAACCGTTGTCCTTACATCTAAAAACTCAACAGCACTACCTTCTAGACTACGGCAGCTGATATAGCTTCAACAAAATGGCCGTTTTTCACTGTAAAAGTTAAAAGGTCCCTGTTGGATGACCCGATACAAATCATTTTAATTTTACACTTTTTTTTTACTTTTAGTAATTGTAAGGTGAATGACTTAGTGGAGAGCATGACATATATTTCTTGTTGAACCTCAGCGGAGTTAAGATTTTAAAATATTTTTAAAGCCTTAAACGGTATTCAAGCCTTCAGCATTCAAGACTTTTTAAAAGGCAACTTTTCTTCCATGGAATTACAGTTACACTTACGTTTCATGTAATTTAACTTCTTGCTGGTACACGTTTTAATCTACGTGATCTAATTTTTTATTTTTTTTTTGGTTTACGTTTTACGTAAATGTATCACACAATATAACTATCACAACTACGTTGAGTTCGTGAAAACGTGTTCAAAGGTTTTCATTTTAAATTTAATTATTATTGTGTGTGATATTTTTTTTATTTAAATTTCTTTTGCGAATAATAATAATAGAAGGAAACATTTTTAGAATAATAAAGCATTTGCATTTACGCATGTCTTTCTTTTTTGACGCTTGCAAATAGGCGTTTATCTTTCATAAATCTTGTCTTTGTAAATATTTATTGGAGCCTATAAATAGTAAATCTATTGGAGACAATTGCTAGAAGACCATTAAAAACGTCGTCATTCATATTTAAATTTACATTACAAATGACACCTCCACCTTATAAATTTGATATTCTAAATGCATTCCATGAAACACGCACAAATCTGCATAGAAATTATGGCATTAAGTCCACTGCACTTAGCGGAATATGAAGTAAAAATAGACGCAAACAACCAGTGCTTATTTAGCTTTCGAAATGTTTAACGCCGAAATTGTTTTCCCTTTCGGTGTATTAAATAGGCGCGGTACATTTTTGAACAATATTTTAATGGCGGGAATTATTATTTTCATATTTTCAATAAAAAACAAACGAGGGTAGGTTGGTTCTGTAATTAACATCTTTGAATAAAATCTCAAGCATAACAAGTGGAAAGATAAAAATAAATTTTCATTATGATTGTTCCGAGTTTGACAAAATTAAGATGCTTGCATGCATAATTGGTAATTACAACCCTTCACTCAAGATTATGACTTAGCTTTTAACACCACTTATCCTGTGTGTGTGTGTTTTATACATGAGTAGCGGGATCTACAGTTTAAAATCGACTCCGAACAATAGATTCTTAAGAACGTTTTCATGACAATTTTGTATACCCTTCAGAGTTTTTGCCTGAAATCGGATGAGAGGAAGTCATGAAGAAATATTTTTTCGTATTTCGTTTTGCAGTTTGAACCATGTCTAATAAGCCAACACACTACTTACAGAGACTACGGCGACTGCAGATGCTTCACTCTGTCTTCGAAAATTCGTCTAGAATTCCCATCGCCAGTCGGTCATTACAATCTTTTAGTCAGGATTTACAATATAGCTTCTGGCACCACCCATATTGGGACATAAACATTAACATCGACTCCGAACGAGTGATTTTTTGAGAAAATTTTCATTGCAAATTGTTTTATTCACTCTCCTAATGTTTGCCAGAGGACTGCTGAGAGGAAGCTGACGAAAGAAATATTTTTGTTTGAGATTTCTAAGCTAGGACTTGAACCAAGAGCTCTTGCCTAATAAACCAATGCACTACGTACTTGACTTCGGTGCCTTTAGTATTCAATGCCCAGTCAAAAGGGTTGCTTACTATTCTCAGGGTACAGTCTGTGCTATCTGCTGTTCAAATCTATTCTGCGCCTAGCAAGAGTTTAGATTGTCCTTTCGTTAAGCATATCCTTGCAAACTATTCTTCCTATTTCATAGAAAATTTCAATAAGGCGAATTCCTTCCAATAATTTCTAGCATCCGGATGACCAGGCCAGTTCTATATTAATTTCGAGTTCATCTCATAGTAACTGAGTGCTTGGATGGCGACCGGATTATGCAAAAAATTTTGGTTGATATTCTGATAACGAATCAATCTAGAACAATTCTTTTTTTAAAACAGTAATAAAGGGATAAGACCACATGGGTATACATATCTGGAAACTGGGAATATCTAAGAACAGCTTCCGCTAAAAAAGTTGATGTGTTCACACATCTTCTCTATCATTGTCCAGTACTAGGGAACTTGAAGTATTCTTAGATAACCAGAATTTTCAGAACATTTCTTCCTAATGTAAAAAATAATTGCCAAATGCCAGTCTGGAGTTGTACAACAGATGAATGGCGGAATATGCAGGTAACATCGGCATTATAAAAGGACCTTACAGGATCCAAAGCCATTGCTTTGACTGTTACTTTGCCGCAGTCTTGAAATGATGGACTCACGCGTTATACATGCGTAAAAATTTACGTTTTTATGCTAAATATGGAAAATCATAATATAGAAGTCACTTCACAATGCTCCTGTAAATAATGAATCAATATTTAACCGCATTAGAGTACATAAGAGAGAATAATTCATTGAAATATTATTTGCATAGTAATTTTGCTGTTATATTGCAACTACGATGTATGCATTTATGAAAATCAATAGTAAATACATGATGGAATTGAAGGCAATTTCGTTTTAAGTATCATTGGGACACTCAAATTTTAATACGTTTTATACTACTACGCTACTAAAGCATCTCCATTCATTCGAAATTTTCGTTCACAATGCGCGCATATGAATAGATTTCCAGTGACATGAGCAAATCAAATAAAAAAAACGAATTATTTTGATGATAAGCAATGAAAATTAATATTCAACTGCTTGATTTCACACAAACAATGGCCATAAATCCATATGAAGGATTTAAAAATTTTGAAATTATGTGAAGAGATATGAAAACAAGAGATGTGTATACGTAGTATACACACAACGTTGAAAAAGCGATAGAGGAAGTGAATGATACCCATGATGATTACACAGCGGCCAGATCTAACGAATCACATCATAGCTAGGTCCACTGTCTTTTGTCGCCTGCACAACTTCCGTTGAACATGGTTTGATAATAAAGAACGTACGTTATTGGCCCTTGATTGCCTGCCTCAATAGGGCAATCAATGTCAAGAGTTCTATTATTATTATGATAGCCCATGTGGACAGTTATGCTGTCTAAGGAAATTAAAGAATTTTAGGGAAATATGGCAACCCTATTATTCTGGAACCTTTCCCAGTACAGCAATTACGTGCTTAGTTTAATGCTACTGATGTAGAGCAAATAAGACCCTAAGGTAAGCTGTAGATAATATTTTGTATGTATTTTTGTTCTTTTCAGCAATGAACCAATCGCTTACTATGAAGAACATAAATTTTTCAATATATTTTCTTAGTGTTATTGAACTATTTCGATAGATTTCATTACATTTATCGTCTCTATACCTAATAATGTGAAATTATCCCCTTTGGATTTTACTATCTCTTTATGGATATGAAGAGTATGCATATGTGAAAACGAAACTTCAATATTTCCAATCAATTTGATTTTTCTATTATTATTTGGAAGATTTTATTGTTTTGTTTTGGAAAAGTATGTTTGAATGATTTTTCTTTTATGAATGTTTGCAACTCAATTGCTTGTAAGTTTTGAATTTGGATTTTTATTGAGAATTCTAAAATCAGCAACAGAAAATCAAAACAAGAAAATCAAATTTTTCTACAAACGACCATGAACGGATGTGCTTTATGCAACTGAGGTGTACAGCGTTAAAATAAATGAAGTGAATTTATGAAGTGAATTTATTCCTTTGAACCAGACTCGGCTGTAGGAGCGATAGAACTTTGAAGTACCAGATAAATTGCAAGGGTATGGAAACAATTGGGCAATTCACACAAGCCCTTGTATCGTTGTATTCATTCTATTGTTGGAATATACAACAGTGTATGCCTGTTGCTGATAATTTTCATGTAAAAATCCGAAACATTTTTTTCATATGTTTTTAGAAGTTGTATTGGTTTCATGCTATAAAAATGTTTGAATGCCAAGCAAATACATTTGGAATACGAAATACACAATACAGCATAGTATTGAGCGTTCACAAATAACGAAGTCTATTCAATACAACATACACCATACAAAGTCGTGTAAATTGCCCAAATATAGTTGGATAACCTAACGCTATTAAACAGTACCTTCATATTCTAATACGAGGAGATGGTTTTAAAGAAGCAAGGCTTTGGCCCAAACGTGATAATTGTATTCTATTATTGATCGAATGTGCCTGTACCCATTTTAATCCTCGAGTCAAGTTATTACTACCCTTACACACCACTTAACTTTGCATGAGTTTCCTGTGAACATAATTGCTTCTATAATTTCTTTACTTGTAACGATGGGTGTATAGATATCAACTTTAAGTATCTATAAACATATCCTTTCTATCTAATTAACTACAAATATATTGTGTGTCCCTATTTATTACATGAAAATTATAATTAAAGATTCCAGTTTTTTTCATTCTCTTACGTTATATGATCTGGCAAATACTTCCTTTTTTTATTTCTCGTCCTTTTTCTTTAAATTCAACCCCTTTTTATGTTTCCTTCATTTTGTTTCTTCTTTTTTCTTTAATCTTATTAAGTTTACAAAGAGTGAAATATTTTTTGATGAATTTATTAAAAAGAAAAGAATTTCTTGGAATCAAGCAGCAAAAAGAATAAAACGTAGAAAAGTGCTGATAATTTATGCTCCTTCTGTGTCAACGATTCCTTTTCTCTTCTGTTTTTTAATATGGATTCCTTACAAAATTCTTTTGTTCTTTTATTTTGTCTTCTACGTATTGGGGATACTTAATAAAGATCTTCTAAAAAAGGAAATGCTTTCTCTTTTGTTCTCTGCTTTTGTTTTAAACAGGATATTGAAATATTTCGAAAAAAAAACAAAAGGAAAAAAATGTAATATAAATTTAAAATTTATGTACCCATTATCATAGTACGTACTTTCTAATTAAGTAACTTGTTTTACGTCTTTTTTTTTTTTTCTTTACGACGTCAAAGGGTTAGAGGAAAGTCGAAAAGCAAATTCGAAAAAATATGAAAAAGTCAGCCAAACTTAACAAATTGATACCCAATATATCCTTAAGTTAGATAGACCGTTTCCACATAATGTTTTTACCATTACCAAGCACGTATATATCACCAATGACCAACAGTATTCTTTTCGATACAAAGTCTAGAAAGACTGAATCCAGAGAACGCAAAATGAAAACTAAGTACAGCCATTGTATTTAGGATATACAGAAGCCGGTGACCATTGTTTAGCAGATATATATCCGATAGCCGTATGTGTAATGCCAGAATCAAACATACGAATGGTTTATCTGGAGCCATACAGTTAGAAGGAATAAAGCTTGAGATTATGCTGAATAGTATATGGAAATATATTACTACAGCAGTGCTCACTCCGATTGTAGTTACTAAAGCAAGTATTTGCTCAATAAGGTCGAAAGCAACATAGCATATTGTAGACCATGTAGCAGAAAATGCCAAGACTGTTTTCAGTGGTCCGAATACCTCAGACAACGAGGAATTCGATAGGTAGGTAGGCATGTAGAAGTAGCTATCCTCTGAAGGAATTATGAGAGCCCCATTGTGATACCACAATTTCACATTTTCCCCTAGCGACGCCTGCTCGCAGCTTCCGATGAAGCTACTCAAACTGTCAATATAAATGCTTGACTGTTCCTTCAAATCCTCCATATAGTAAGCAGCCAGGTGTCTATTTCCCCTCCGACCAATTGCCAGGCATATACGCAGTGGGTGAAGAATAATCTCATCCTCTTCATCTCTATAGCTTCTATAGAAATCATTTATAAGGTATCCAAAACCAATATGGCTCACATGCGTTCCTATAATGCAAAGCCCCATAATAAGCGACAACAGTGCTGAATCTGCTTCTTCGCACTTTAAGCAGAGCCTTCATGAGAAATTCGAAAACAGGCTAGAGGAACTGCTAACTATAAACAGCTTCTAGTGACATAGGCAGTCAGGCATAGACGTGGTTGAAATATCCAAATCAGTCATCCTAATATTTTAAAATACTTTCAGGTGGAGATCTTGAACATCAGGAAACGCTGCATACTACTACTTCAGATCATAACCTGTGAGCGTATCTATATTTGCACAGACAATTCAAGAGATAGTCCTTTGCATCGGATCTTATCTGGATTTGGCAAATCAGCCATATTCGTAGACAAAATGCCTGAATCAGAACTGCAGTTATCCTAACACTTGTAGTGCCTTTCAGGCGAAGGTCTTAATCATTAAAGTACGCACTTCTGTATATAATTAACACGCACAACATAAGTGGTGTGAGAAACTGCAGGCTTCTTGGGGACGATTGCTGTAGACTATCTAATGGTGAAGGTATAGCACATTTTATAGTCACCAGCAGCAAAAAAAAAAAAACTTCAGGTCTATATTTACGTTGACAAATCCAAAGAGACTATTTTTGACCTTTCCATCCCACACAAGGAAGTGCAGTTATTAATTAAATGCACTCGGAGTCATATCTCAAACGAAGTCATTTCTTAATTGCTCTCAGGCCCTTGTAGATTCTAGTTTAAGATTAGTTGGCTTCTCTTGTATCTGTCTGACCATTTTAATCACCCGAAATCGGTGTTCATTTAAGAAGTTCTTCGCGATCTTTACTTGGAAATACAAATTTCAATAGGAGAACAGTTTTTAGGACTATTGGATCTTCTAGGACCTTGCGGCTTTCCAGAGCATGCAAATTCGTCAACAGGTTAACACAGAGGTGTCACACAGAATGATGGCGGTATTTAGGAGATGGAGAAGACCTTTGTTTCCAAAATAAATTGCCTCGTATTTGCCGCACCCAAACACTTAACACTTACAACAAAAAAAGTTTCATTAACAATTAAAAAAATTCGAAACACCCACAAGATAAGACACACAGACTGACTTATTATCTTGAACTTTACTGTTGAATAAAATATTTTAAAAAGTTTTCTTTTCTAACATGTTTAATCAACTGTTACAACCTGTTCTCTTCTACAGCTTTTCTCTCTTTTATTAATAGAAACACTTATTCGAAGCTAAAACGTATTCAGTTCAGTTCAAAGTACTTCGTAATTAAGTGTGTGATTAAAAAAATTGTGAGTTTTAACAAAATTTGCCATTAAAAATTAAAAGCTTTCGAAGTCTTTTATAATTTTTATGGATTCTCATGATGAAAGAGAAATTTAATTTAAAATTTTTTATTGTTTTTATGAACAAAGGTCCGTACACTAATTACCTGTAATTTGTTTAGAAAATCATTAACTTTATTGATGGAATTACAAACAAACTAAATTAAAAATATTTGTATTTAATATAAGAGAAGAATATATTACTCACAAGCTGTAAAAACTTAGATGGAATAGAAGGAGAAAAAATATTCAGGAATTGAGTATGTACGCTCGTTTGGTAAACAACAGCTTTAATGTACACTACACTACGATTCTACAAGTCTCTACAAGAAATAAAAACTTGTTGTACTAATTTTGTCCTAATTTAATAATTTGAATTAAAAAATCAAGATTCCAAAGGGTATAGCCGACGGCGCTAATTGTTATTTTTAAATGAGCAACAAAAAAAAAGTGCTCTTTATAAATCGGCCAAAATGGGATAAGAAATGGACTTGTGGGGGAAATTAGTAAGTAAGCTGATACCTATGGTATCCAGGATTCCAAAATAGGTTTCCTTACTGTTGGTTGTTACTCTTTGCCAAAACAGCAAAAAATAGATCAAAATCGAATAAAAATCGGCTTATGGGTGAATTGTACCTAGTAGGCTGGATAGCCATGATATCAAAAATTCCAAAACAATTTTCTATAGGGCCGAGCTTTACTTGAGACCGGAGATGTGTTGTCTACATCAAACAAAAATGTAGTATTTTACCCAAGTTGTAGTTCTTTAGTAGATGATTTGTTTTTGGTTTATAGCTTGCATATTTTTGTTTGGTGACTTGCATTTTTTTTAGTTGGATGACTTGCCTTTTTAGGCGATGACTTGCAATTTTTTTTTGACAAAGATTTGCATTTTTTTCCCAATGACTTACATTTTTTAATACGATGACTTTAATTTTGTGGTCGATGGCTTGCATGTTTTTGGTGGATGATTTGTATTTTTGGTTCGATGACTTGCAAATTTTGGGTCGATGACTTGCATATTTTTGACCAATGACTTGCATTTTTCTGTAGATGATTTGTATTTTTTGGTTAATGACTTGCATATTTTGGTTGGATGACTTGTATTTTTTAGGTTGATGATTTGTAATTTTTGGTTGAATGACTTGCATATTTTTGATCAATGACTTGCATTTTTCTGCAGATGACTTATTTTACTTTAGACTAATGATTGGCATATTTAGTTGATGACTTGCATTTTTTGACCAATGACTTGCAATTTTCTGTCGATGTCTTGCATTTTTTGGTCGATTTTTATAGGACGACTTGCATTTTTTGTTTTGATTTGAATTTTTTTGATCGCTGGTTTGCATTTTGGGACGATGACTTGATAAAATCTTTAAGTATCAGATAATTGGAAGCATAAAAGCTTTCAATAATAGAATATAGGAACCATTAGATGAAATCATTGACAACATATGGTCTCAGAGTAGCTTATATATCATCGCCGTTGGATATTTATAAGAAAATATATGCAATATAGAGAGCACTTCATTAGAACCAGCTAACAGACTTGATTAATAAAAAGGCATAGACGAAAGAAAAAAGAGTATGTATACTGTGGTCACTTTACAAAATCGTGTCAAAAAAGGGTAGAAAACTACAGCATTTTATAAGCGAACAGGAGACTTCAATCTTTTATTTATTTCAAGACTTTAATAGCTTTGAAGGGATTCTTTTGGGAGTGTTTACAGGCTACAGTTGTTTACAGTTTTTAAGAAATTTTTACTACAAAATTTTTAAATCTTATTAAAAGCGATAAAATTTGAAATTAGGTCAACTGTCTGAAAGTCATAAACAACATATTCACCCTTAATTTCGAAGTCATAAAATTTTCTTCAAAATATTTTCCCTCCCTAAAGGGTGTGGTATTGCTATGACGAACAAATATAAATCTGATACCATAAAGTGAACAACACAAACACAGACACACACACATCTAACGTTAAAGTAATTAAAAAGTACTAAAAGAAAAAGGAATATTTAATCTTCAAACAACTTGAGTAACCTAAAAGACGCAAACTTCAACATTAAAAAGCTGTCAAAACAATGAAGAAAATAAAGGAACTCCATGTAAATCGAATGGTGAAGTGATCCTAAATAAATAAAAATAAAAACAGAAACAGAAAAAACAAAACAAGGAAAAATCAAATAAGAGTAGAGCCTTTAAAAGTGTTTTCTTAACCTGGATACATACTGAGTAAATACCTTACGCTTGAAGAATATTCTTAAATACAGTTCAATAAAGTTTCCTCACTTTTTCATTTTATAACATTGTTATGTACATACATACATACATATGTATATTTTCAATTATTTCGTGAAATTTTCTTTAAAAATGTCTACAGCGCTAAGTATCAGAAAAATCACAGTCAAATGGCGAATTGAACGCAAGAATCCGTCTTCTATATCTTGCAGTTTCAATTGTTACAAGAATTAATTTCAAACGCCGAACTGCAACGTCCACCACTCATTAATTTCATTGCAGAAGAGTCGCATGTTTTGACCACCATTCTCATCAATTCTATAAGAAAAATGTAATATTTTGACTCTTATTTGGTTTGAAGAAGTTGTCACGCGATTGTGTTTGTGCACAAACACTTTGAGAAAAACTCGACCCGTAGCGACCTCAGCTAGGCATTGAGAATGCTAGGCAAAGCATACCATAGTATCAGGATCTCTAAGCTGACAGTCTGCCGTGCCCTCCAGCTGCTAAATATCTTGCAGTTTAAGGGCTGAAAGATTTCCAGATAGTATAGGGCTGGTTAAACAACTCAAGAACCCCCTTAAATTGCTTTAATTGACTAAAAAAAATTCTGTTGCAAGCGTGACCACTTTTCGAATAGTACGGGGTAATCGATCTTCTGTACGAGAGAGAATTGGCAATAGTTTCTCACACCACCTATGTTGTGTGTTTTAATTTTATACATGAGTGGCGGAGACCTACAGTTTAAAGTCGATTCCGAATGACGGATCTATTTTGAGAAACTTTGCATGGCAATTTTATTTACACCCACAGTTCCTGCCAGAAATCTGTTGAGCGGAAGTCGCCTAAGAAATATTTTTCGTATTTGGTTTGTTGGAGATATCTGACCTCGGGTTTGAACCGAGGCCTTACCTTTGGTAAGTCAAACACACTATCTACTAGACTACTGCGAATCTGTGACTTACTAAACTTGAGTTCTCACCTCGGCTCTGACCTCGCCTTAGTAGTTTTCAGGTGAATGCTCTGAGCATTACTACAATTAAATTGTAGAACTTTTCAAATCTGTTGTTTGGAGTCGAATAAAATGCAGTTTCTATCACTCATGAATGAAATTACCGCACACATAATATGTAGATGACGTGAGAAGTTAAGCTTTAATTCGGAATAACGATGAAAACCATACAAATGCCTCTTTGGCGTTGAACTTTATTGCATAGAAGATGGCTTTGATTTCATGATTTTAACCAGAACATTACGGACTAACCTTAGTTTCAGTTACATTTTGAAGATCTTATGTGACATATTTACGTTTTAAGGTCTAACCTGGGGTTTGAACCGAAAAATTACTTCTAATAAACTAACACTCTACCTACTAGACCACGGCGACTTCATTTTTAAGAGATCGAAAGCATTAAAGACGTGATAAGTGCGGTGTACCTTTGCAGTCCACGTTCTGCCAATCGCTATTGTTAGTTGTTAGTAAGGCGTGTGTATTTTTGGATTTATGCCTCCATCCATAGTTCAACCCATGCAATAATGCCAGCTAAGCAGGTGGTTAGTTTGCGATAGCAGTTGATAGGATGATTGGGTTGTCATCTGGCACTGCCTGACTTTTCTTAGATAATCGTTGTGGTTGTTGTTGTTAGTATGGGTCAGGAGGCTTATGGATTGATTATTCAAAGAGGAAACAAAACTTTCTTTTTTTTAACTTCAATCAATCACCCCGGGTGATAACATATAATAATAGAAAGCTATTGTAAACTCGCCAATAATATCTCATACATAATTTCTTAGAAATCTTTAAGTTTCCATCAAAGCTTTTCTATTCACTTCATCTTCTTCTATTCATTTCAAATCAACCTGAGACACATTGGCATAGACGATTCAAATTCAAATTTTTTATTTAATTGGTACGTGTACGTCTGTCTGGACGATTTAAATAAAACGACAACAATGAATACAATTTTTGGTTTTTTTCCCCTCCTTTTTTCACATTCAATCTGATGAATATCTTTTCGGGTCTTGCTATTTTTCTCTTCTCTTCTCTTTTTTTCTTTTCATTTTCAATTCAATTGTTTGTGAATTTCTATTGTCATGCATGATGGGCATGTGGGCATTATTGCTGTATGAGTTTCCATTTGCATTTTGTGGACAAAATCTAGTGAACTTTTCTTTTGTACAATGGAAACAACAAACAACAAAAAAAAAAGCAACAAATAAACATTTTTTAAATCTTTAAGTCCAATCATGCATATGAGTGACCATTTGAAATGAACAAAAAAAAAGGAGAAACCAGACGACAAAAGCAAAAATTTACTCTCGAGAGACTGGCAAGAAAAAGAAAGAAAAAGTTGTTTTCCTTTCTGCATATAATTTGGGTTTTTTAAGAAAACCTTTCAGGACCTGTAAGTCCATTGTGTATGTTTGTCTACTTTAAGGTTTTTAGCCTCAAGTAAAGGCTGTCAAATCAACAACGTTGATTCAAAGGAGAAATTATTCTCTTTAGTATTAACAGGATCGAAACAATGTAAGGAAACGATAGCGCAGTTAAACTATCGGGAAAGCTACACTCTTTTCCTGCTCCACGGATCTACAAACCCTACAGAAGTCAGTCAGTAAGCTAAGAGTCTCTGCATGGCTATCTATGAGGCAATATATTATAAAATTATATAAAGTGGTACTAGATGTCTGTTCAAATTAAAGCGAGTTTCAGCCAATATACACCAGATGAGCTGGATACTGAACCATATTCCCTCTCAAACCATGTTATGTTAGCGTCTAATAGGTATATGTCATTGATGAATAGTTTATTGGAAGTAGGACGTATAACATTTTCCGGTATTCCTATACAATTAGAATTCCATATGAGATTAAAACGACCCCCTAATTGCATAGATCAAAAGAATTATGGCAGATATTAATCCGTTCATTCTTGAAATTTGGCCTCGATGATTGCCTCTCGAGTGTCAGAGATAATAGCGACCCTCACCGTAATTAATGATATTTACCTCTGTCTGAAGTACACTATGACAGTCCAGAAAAAGAAAACATATATTTTCGAATTCCATTGACTATTGGCTTTCCAAAGTTCAGAATCATATAGCCCTGGAGCTGGACAAGTCTTATTTGCAGCATAGGGACTCTTAGATAACATGAAAGAGTATCATTTCCCAGCTGACGTACAATTTTTATTTCTCCGAAGTAATTTAAATGGAAACCAATTCAGCTTTAAAAATATTAGATTTCATAAGGGGATACTGTGTAACATCTCTGTAAGATCCATACTTTATCACAGAGTTTTGTACAGTCATTTCTAATATTCAACCAATATTCGGACTATACATCCCGCCTTACATACAGTATAATCAAAACACCAAATAAATAAAAATCCAAACAGCTTTTATGTTTTGGATAGATCATTTGCGATTTGTAGGTAGAAGGGAATTCTAAGAAATATATTGTTTGATTGTGGAGGTTCTAAATAGCCTCTTTATAGGACCAAATATTCACAAAATTTACTATCACTGACGCTGCTGCAAAAGTCATTGACTTATGGACGCCACTGTTTGCCACGCATTAGTGCTGGCTATGCAATAACCCCCAATGGCCTCAACAACTTGCATCAACTGACTCTGATCGAATTCCTTTGGGGTATGAACAGACTTTTCGTGAGGCCATTATCTAATCTGTGCCATGTATTTATTGCATGTGATTTCTGTTCTATGAATACATTTTATTTGCTGAGCTTTTTAAAGGTAACTCAACTATATTTTCTCATGCTAATTAACTAAAGTTGTTTATGAAATAAAATTATTAAAATTAATTTTTTCTACGTCTTTTTTATTATGTTGTTGGTAGGGTGGGCATTTTATTTTGACACCTTATTTCTAATATTTGCTGTATTGTGATTGAAAGTTGAAGATTTGCTTAAAATTTTTTTAATCTTCTTCTTTTGCCTCTTTTATATTCTTATTTATTATTTTCTTTAACAAAATCTTATTGTTGATATTAAAATCATAATTTGTTTGTTGTTATAATATGAAAAAAAAAATTATGATATAATCTTGTAGAAGACTCCATCAATACATGCCTCTTAAATTCATAAGAAAATTCTATATTATTGTGGCTTTTTGTTGTTTGCCTATTAAAATTAACAGTCACTTTATACTATCACTCATGCTCGCAATGATGATCGCTTTCATGCTTTAGTTCAAACAATAAAAAGAAAACTAATTTGCTTAAAAAAAAACCAAAACAATTTTTAAATTGCTTCCAGAATATGAATACGTTTTCCATTTTCTTGATAAAATTTCAATTCGATGAGAGTCTTTGAATAAATAACAGACCTGCTTTTATGGTAAATAAATTAAAAATTTTTGCCACATATTTCCATACTTTTTCTTATGGTGTTTTCTTTTCTACCAAAAAATGTGCATTTTATTAATGCAAAATGCACTTTTACGTTTGTTTCTTAAAAATGTTTCGCCCTCTAAAAGGGTGGTATGTTTTATTCTAAATAATTCGCCCTTGCCAATGGTGGAGGGCATTTTATGCCCTGTGTAAAACGAAAGTGCTGATAATGCCCTGTTAAGCAGATGACTTTTATTTATTTATAGGGCTACCAGATGATATTTTTAGGGTTACCAGATGAAAATTAAAAACAGTCGCCTGGTATTGTTATCCAATTTGAAGTTAATTTTTTCATTATTTTGTTAAGTAACCTTAAGGAAACATTATATAATTAAAGCTACATGATCCGTAATATAAAAAATTGCATTCAATGTTAGAACGGTGTTAAAATGTTTTTTTTGTTTTAAAAAATTAGCGATCTGGCAACACCTTTTTTATATTTACATTTTTTTATTGAAAACAAATCCAAAAATACAAAATATTTTTAGATCTAAAACCTTTTTTTGATAAAAATAAAATAATATAAATGTGGCTATTCTATTTTATTCGGAAAAATTTAAATAAATCAGTTTTAAGATTCATCTTCGTCACCTGATGAAGAAGAATGACTGAATTTATTTCAACATACGTCGTCAACAGCCGCCATGGCAAACACAGGGCATACCCTTTTTTAAATATTTATGTTATGTTCTTCTCAAATAAAAAATGGCATTACAACAGGGTTGGTAAAAAATTTTTTTATTGCACCTTGTAAGAGGGTGACATTTTCTTTGTAGAAAAGAAAACATAAGCATAACATAAATTCATAAGCAATTATACACGTTAATTATTTTTTAAAATGAATAATTTCCGTTAAACATTACTCAAATATTAACTTTAATGAAAACAACATTCTTGAGTAGTATATGCCGGCATAACGTTAGCATTTTCCTTTAATTACAATCTGCATATACAATTCATGCCTCTATTCTTGCCTTCATGCCAACACTTGAAGTCATTTACAGGCCATAATTCAGTAACATTATGCAGCAGACCATAAGCACTCGTCAGTAGTTTGTACATGAAAAGGTTTGTATTCTTAATTAATTTATGAAAAATTAAATTTCCCTCTTAAATTCCTCTCGTAAATTTTATCTTAAGCATGTAAACAAACTACTTTCAAAGGTTTAAAGAACAAAAGATTTGTAAAAACCCCGTTAAAGTTTGCATTGAAGTTTAGATCTTGAATTCATAACGATGGTGTCTCGTTGACTTTGTTTGTTTCCGGTTAACGGCAGCCACTGGTTTCCGTAAATTATTCTATTCGTTGTTTTTATGAACTTTTTCCTGTGGCATAATAAAAATGTAACCCACATTTGCTTGTAATTTTCGGTTTTCTTTTCTGCTTCCTACTGAGTTTTGGTGAAAGAGAAAAACTTTTTTAATTTGTCAAATTCCCTTTTAACTCTTGTAATTTCCGGTTGAAGCATAAAAAAAATCTAGAGTTTTACCAAAAAAAAAAAATAAAATGTGAAGGAGTTGCGTCCTTATACAAGGAACACATTAAGTAGATATACTGAGAAGCCGCCGTGACGAGGGACGTGAGGCTACGGTTCAAATTCCAGGTCAGACATCAAAACGAAGTATGTATTAGACAAAAGGCCCGGGTTCGAATCCCAGGTCAGACATCAAAACGAAAAAATATTTCTTCGGCGACTTCCTCTCAGCAGATTTCTGGCAAAGACTCTGAGAGTAAATAAAAATTGCCATGAAAAGCTTCTCAAAAATCTTCGTTCGGAGTCGACTTTAAACTGTAGGTCCCACCATTCATGTATAAAATTAACGCACACAACATAAGTGGTGTCAGAAGCTAGGTCGTAATCCTGACTGAAGGGTTGTAATGGCCAATTATGTATGTATGTATGTATGTATAGGAAAATATTTCTTCATTAACTTCCTCTCAACAGATTTCTAACAAAAGCTCTTGGGAGTAAATAAAAATTGCCATGAAAAAATTTCTCAAAAAAATCTGTAGTTCGGCGTCGACTTTAAACTGTTGGTCCTGCCACTCGTGTGTAAAATTAACACACACACAACATATGTGGTGTGAGAAGCTGAAGTGTTGTAATGACCATTTATGTAGATATACTAAGCCTAGAGATTAAGTACAAAGTCTTCAAAAGTCCTTGGACATCAGGAAGGTAATACAGAGGGCGAATGTCATATCTAGATGGAGAACAGAGGTTCTATACTCTCGTTCTGCCGAAACAAATGCAGCAGTGTTCTATTCAAGAGAGTTTTTGTGATATCTTTCAAAGAAATCTTGAAATTGTAAGTCGCGGGTGTGTTTCAGTGCGGTAAAAAATTCACCAGACCGCAAGAAGGAGAACATTTCCGAAAAATTTGCGACTCCTGAATGAAAAAATATCATGGAAACTAGAGGCAATATATCTGGGAATTGAAACTTACATAAAAGAATAATATAGAGTATAATTTAGGTAAATTCAGGCATGAACTGGTTAAGGTAGGGTGGTGTGCTGGTGGCGTTAGAGAATCTGATGGATTTAAGCTTTCTACACAAGCTCTCTACATACGGAATTCGACTCATGGATAAAATATAATCATGGACACTGCAGGCAATAGATCTGGGAATACTACTAAACTGAAATGGAATGCTCATTTAGAGTATATTTGAGGTAAGACAGGCATGAATTGATTAAGACTTGGACGGGCATGTGTTGACGGTGTTACTGAATCTGATGGATTTAAGCTCTCTACCTGAGCTATGGAAACAATTGTTAAAATAAAGGCAGAAATGTCTAATATTAGATTCATCGGGTGATATCATAAACTGTAAGTTCGAATGGGTCACTTCCCCCTAGAGAAACAGCAAACTTTACAATTTTGAGAAATGATTTGCAACGCGACTGTGTAATAGTCTAGTCTTACGGAAGGGCGGTGAGTTCGGGTATTTGGATGAGGCAAAAACATATAGTAGATCGAAAGATCATTTCGAGAAACTTGTGAGTATTTTTCAAGCAGAAATTTATGTTATCACAATCAACTTGAACAGCTTAAAGTTACAAAACACTGAATTGCTTCTAGTAATCAATACATCTATCCACTGGACCACTCAATTGTAAAAGTTTTTAAGCATTTTGCACCATAAAACAGTTAGTAACTACGGCATTTAAAGTATCACAGAAGCCGCTGTACAAGTTTTCCAGATACAGTTTCAAACGGTTTCATATTTAACCGCCATCCCGCAGAGTAGCAAAAATAAATTACCACAGAAGCACAAAATTATTGCCGTTCGTACAAAAGGGCAATGCAAACATTACGTATGTATAACGAACGAACGAATGCTGTCATAACACACCTAAAATATTTTGTAAAACATTGTGTAGAAATTTTTTTTAAAAATTTTTTAATTTTCAATTCATTTTTTTGTTTTTGTTTTTGCTTTTCAATTTATTATTTAAGCCATTACGCATCTATTATTTGCCAACATTTTTTCTTTTTTCATATGGCTTTTAGCCCAAACGCTTCATATTCATTGGCCCAATGCCCATATTTTCTAATTATTTTCTGTTTTGTTTCTAATGGATTTTATAGAGAAACAGAGAGAGAGAATTAAAAAAAAAAGTCAAATTCATCAGCAAAAACGAAAACCTCAAAAATATTTATTTTTCAAAAACCATACCGAAATCATAGAATACACACGTGCCTCTACGAGTATGATGGCCTGTTGCGTATTCTGCTGTGCCTCATAATGATGATGAGCAAATGTTGCAAACGAATATTTAATTATGGATGGGTAATAACAAAAAACAAATAAAAAAAAAAAATTTTAAAAAGAATCTGGTTTCCTAATGGACAGCAGATTGACATTTGAATTGAAAATCATCATTAGAGAGGCAGAAAATCAAATGCAACCACATAATGACAGGTTGATGAAATGCAAATACATTGCTAAGGAAACCACATATAAAAACCAACAACATCTATTACAGAGACCCGCATAAGTCCAGAGATACAGATGGAAACAATGTAGAAATTGTAAAAAAAAAAACACACAGCACAGTACATCAATCAATCCTTCCATTTAAAATCAACTTGATATTGTGTAAATCTTAAGACACCATAAGCCTGAAGCTTGTTATGCAATTTATAAAACTAGGCTTAGTTTTGTGAATCTAGATTCAAATTAAAGAAAAATTTTATTGAAATCGAACACCCACATGCTATTCTGCGATATTTAGTTTTGGTATATAGGCGACTGAATATTACGAAAATTAAATAAAAAGAGGTTAGGTTAGGTTAAACCATTACCTGTCATGTAAACCTGTAATACCTGCCTCTTCGTCTGTAAATTTTATTACGGCATCCTCTAGCTGGACAAATGCTGCCCATAAATTCCTCCTCCAAAAATCTTTTGTTTCAAGTCCTCAAATAAACGCCTCCATGCCAGTACAGACTCGCCGTTGCTATATACTTAGGGGCCTGCATACATTTATAACTACTATGAGGTGTCCCCCAGGTCAGACATCAAAAAAACGAAAAATATTTCTTCGGCGACTTCCTCTCAGCAGATTTCTGGCAAAGACTCTGAGAGTAAAAATTGCCATTAAAAGTTTCTCAGAAATCAGTCTTTCGTAGTCGACTTTAAGCTGTAGGTCCCACCATTCATATATAAAATTTACACTCACAACATAAGTAGTGTGAGAAGCTAGGTCGTAATCCAGGCTGACGGATTGTAATGATCATTTATGTCTGTTTGCAGAAATGTGTTCGATACTAGCCATGTTTTAATTCCACATGCCTAAGAGAAAAATTGAGAGATGAGTTAAATAGTCTATTACGTCTGGAACGTCTGTATGTATTTCTTTAAATATTTGCTTTGTTTTTGTCTTGCTATTCACCAAAATAAAAATGACAACCCTCGTAGTTAAAAAAAAGTGAA
Source organism: Sarcophaga peregrina (assembly GCA_014635995.1). Classification (NCBI taxonomy): domain Eukaryota; kingdom Metazoa; phylum Arthropoda; class Insecta; order Diptera; family Sarcophagidae; genus Sarcophaga; species Sarcophaga peregrina. The sequence continues at coordinate 22,554,685 of CM025793.1, forward strand.
ACTTTTCATTACACTGTTCACCTTATTCTGTTCATTTGAATGCCCGGAGATACAATGTGGATGTGATGTGGATGTGATGATGGCTACAATTTAAATTCTTTTTCTTGTATTCCTTCATTTTTTATTCCTTTTATTTATTTGGATTTTTTGCCATTTGCAATTGCATTTAAAGAAATAACAACAGCAACAATAACAAGAAATAAATTGGAATACAATAAATAATTGCTGAAACACAACTTTGTTAAATGCGAACATGAAAAGTGCATTTGTGACTTCTACTTGCTCTTCTTTTGATTTTGGTTGAGTTGGTTGAATTGGTTCAGTTGTTTGGTTTGTAGTTGTTCCAACCTACACCGATCTGTTCTTGTTCTGGTTCTGGTTGTGGTTCTATTCTATTCTGTTCTATTTCTATTGAAATTTAAACAGTGAATACAAATCAAACAGTGAAAGCTGTGTGTTATGCAATTGAATTTCTTTACATTTGTTTTATAAACATAATTAGTATTCCACTGTATGTATTTACATTTTCTGTGCGGTTTTTTGTTTTCAAATTTTTTTTACAATTTCAATCAGGTTCATTTCCTCAGTTCAGTTCGTTCAGTTATTACAACAATTTTTATAATTTTTCACTGTTTTGCATTGGTTTTCCCTGCTGAATATTCCTCGTACGAGTACAAGTACAAGTACGTTGGTTTTTTAATGAAATAAAATAATTAAAAATCACGTGCCATATGATACATATTTTTAGATTTCATTTCATTTTATTTTTTTCTTTCTACACTTTTTAATTATTTTTATTTACATTTTGATAAAAAAAAAAACAAATGAAAAATGAAAAAAAAGTAAACGAAACATTTATAAATAATTTCCTTTACGGTGGATTAATTAAAATTGCAAGTGATTTAATTATGAATGCAGAAGCATTGCATTTAATACTCGTATGAGAGAGAAAGAGAGTGTGTGTCAAAACGTATTATTGCATTTGAAAATGAATTCCTTTTAAGAGAAAAAGTGTAAACAATTTTCATTTCAACGAATTTAATTAATTTTATTTCTTATAATTTAATTCTTTTTGACATGAGTTCTAATTATTTCATCAGCCAAATGAGTACACGAGTGTATCAAAGCAATGCTTTTAAAGTACATTCACTTCAAGTTATTATTTACGCCTAGCAAAACATGGCCAGGCAAATTAATCCACTGTGTTAAGCATATGAGGGCTAAGAAAAGAACTGTAAAAATAGTTGTGAGACTGATTAGGTCCAATTCTGTTAGTACCCATCTTAGTGTGGTCACATACATACATAATTGGTCATTACAAGGCTTCAGCCAGAATTACAACCTAGCTCTTCACACCACCTAGGTTATGTGTCTTAATTTCATCCATGAGTAATGGAACCTACAATTTAAAGTCCACACCAAACGACACATTTGGGGAACTATGCATGGCAATTGTATTTAATTCGCTGAAAGAAATATTTTCTTCACATTTTTCGCTAATATCTTGACACTTAAAAAGATTAAGTTAGGTTAGGTTAGATTAGATTAGGTGACGTCATCATGTATAAAACAGCAGTTGAGTTGAGAACTTAGATCCATTTTTCCATTACATTGCATTAAATATAATATACACCATTAGAAACAGTCTCTCAACCAGACTCTCTTATACATATGCCTGGCAATGTCCCTTATCCTCAATTCAAATAGTTACGTCGGAGGTATCAAGAGAGGGGTTCCCAGTACGCATGCATTCGCTCGAGTATTGAACTGTGCTCGTTAAGTGAAAGTCAGTCTTCTTCTGTAGAAATTACACGAGGGGAGGCATAACATACGATCAAAGATCACATAATAAATGAGAAGTTGGGAGAGAAAAATGAGCCGTTTCGTGCATTCGATTAAGTCTTTTCTTGTGTGTAGGAAGTGTTGGCAAATAACTGGAATTTTTTTTTAATTTCCAGTTTAATTGTGGGCAAGGGGAACCCAAAACTAAAGAGTTATCCTCTTTCCCAGTCGTATGATTAAAAAAGCTTTAAAAGACAGTGTTCCAAACATAATATTCATTAATTATCTGAACACAATATGATTCTTAGAGATGTTAAAAAACTCTCAGAATATTTTCATGCTCGCAACACCAGCAGATAATGGACATGCCACATGATTTGCCGCATCTAATTTTAGCTTTTAAGATTTAATTGTTTATAATTATTATTCGTTAATTTAAATAAAAGCTATTTTTAGTTTTCTTTTTTCTTTAATTTTGTATCAAAGTAAGCAACATTTTTTCTTTTGTGCCACATATTTTGGAAAATTTTATGGCAGAGACCATTAGCCATAGCAAAAGTAATATTGAGTATATTTCCTAATGCAGGAAATAACCAAAATAGTCAATTTTTGCAATTGTTTACATGTAAAATTCAGTTCATTTACATTTTACTTCAGTTCACTGGAAAATATTGAATAATTTTTGTCAATAAATCTATAGAAACGTGTTGGGTGATGGGTAAATGGGTAAATGGCATAATGGTAATCGTGTACATGTATGCAGGCATGTTTGATTATTTGTATTGCCATGTAAATATTTAAATGTTTATACATTTGTCTGTCCATGCGACCCACACATTTAATATCTAAACAACGTTTAAATTTTACAGCCCAATATGATGCCAACAATTTATTAGTGGCTATGGCTATGACTATGGCTGTACGGACTGCAACGTAGAAATGGTCAACAAAATTTTGTTGGCCAGTTGCCACATGTGTTGAAAAGATGCCTCTGGCTTTATTTGCAATATTTTTAGAAAAAAAGAAAAAAAGAAAAAACGAAAACCATTTTGATGTGTAATGAAAATCAAATTAAAAATTATAAATGAATTCATTAAAACAGTCAATAATTTTAACAATAATTCATGCGAATTTTTGTAAAATCATTTGAAATTATTTTGGAAAATAATAACAAAATTTATTTAAACTAATGAAGATTAATAGCATTTACAATATATTTTATAATTTATTTTGTAAATTTTGTTATTGTAAATTAACCCAAATAAATAATTAAATTTTGCATTCATACCTGTATAGAGAAACCGCACAATACTCGCCAATTATCGTAACAAGTTTATCTGTAAACCACATGAAAATGGAAAAAAGAGAGAATTTTTTCAAAATATATTTGCATAATAAAATAAAGACATTAATTATCATTAAACATTACATACATACATACACATACTATCTGCAATAACAAATAAGATGACATTGTACTGGCAATTAACACGTAATTAAAAATGTATGGATATGTGGAATTAAATTTATTTGAATGAGTAAAAATTATATTTGAAGTGAAAGAGATTTTTATGGTCATGGGATATGTACAACAAAGAAATTATTTTTATTTTATTGTTAGGTTATTAAAACAATTAAAATCATAATTTAATAGAGACATTATAATTATCTGAGTGGTAATAATTTGATAATCCATTAGCAAGAGGATATATAAATTGTCTGTTTTATAGTCCTACTATCCCTATGTGGACACGTACAATCCTAGCAACAGCTGCACAACTCAGCTATTCCATACAAGTATGTTGTCTGCCCTCTCTACTCCTAATCCGAGTAGTGGTTCGATAATAAAATCAAAAATATTTTAAATTTAAATAAAACGGCAAAAGAAAAACTTGATCGCTTTAAATATTTCACAATGCCAGCTAAATGCTATACGAGCTTAATAGTCATGGCTTCATAATGAATTCAATGAGCCAAAGTTCCTCACCACTGCAGTCATAAAACATTTTCATAGAATATTTTTATTTCTACATAACGATAGTTGGCAACCCTATTAGTTTAGAATCTGTTGCATTAGACTTTCCCATGGGCTGCCTAACATCTACAGCATGCAGAGTTTTTTCATTTTTTTTTTTTTTGGTGAATCATAACTTATTAGAGATTTTTCAGGAATATTTCGGAGGTAACTCTTATATAGACAGGGAGACTCAGGGATACCGTTACAAATTGCTTGGCTGGTGAATAGGTACGGGCTGGTATAATACTCACAATCATATAAGTGTTGAAGTCGCCGTGGTCTAGTAGGTAGTGTGTTGGCTTATTAGACGAAAGGCCCGGGTTCGAATCCCAGGTCAGACATCAAAACGAAAAATATTTCTTCGGCGACTTCCTCTCAGAAGATTTCTGGCAAAGACTCTGGGAGTAAAAATTACCATTAAAAGCGTCTCAAAAATCTGTCGTTCGGAGTCGACTTTAAACTGTAGGTCCCGCCACTAATGCATAAAATTAACGCACACAACATAAGTGGTGTGAGAAGCTAGGTCCTAATCCTGACTGAAGGGTTGTAATGGCCAATTATGTTATGTATGCATATAAGTGTTCTAATTGTCTCGGTTAGACTGGTTATACTTTGGTCATTTTATAGGGAAGCTAAACTTCGTTGAAGTCACCATAGTCTAGTAGATAGTGTATTGTTAAATGAGGTTCGAACCCCAGTTCCTGAAAGAAACCTTTCTTTTGGCAACTTTTCCTCAGTAGTCTGCTGGCAAAAACTCTGAGAATAAATTAAAATTGCCATGAAGAGTTTCACAAAACCGTCGGTCCCGTCACTCATTTATAAAATTAACACACAAAAATGGGTTGTAATCCTGACTAAGGGTTCTAAGCATGGTATAAGAAATATAGAAGGTAGTTTCATTCTCTCTTTATTTTTTAAAATAAGGTTTTTTGAAGTTTCATTTTCTCACAAACTATGTATGTAGCGTTGCCATATTTATAATTTTGTTAGAATTGAAATGTTCCAAATTTTTAAAAAATCGGGGTTTAGGCTTATGTAAACCTCCCTCGGACAATAAATTTTTATATGTATAATTACCTTTGATTCCAATTTAAGCAGAAATACTTTAATATACAATTTTTTCAAAATATTTTTCAATTGAATTGAATTTATTATTTTCATAGAAAATGTGAGAAATTTAAAATTTATATGGTAGCATTATTTTAACGAAAACGTCATAATCCTTAAGCATGTCAGGTGGTGAATTTCAAAAAATAAAGAGAGAATGAAACTACCTTCTATATTTCTTATACCATGGTTCTAAGTAAGTAAGCAACGACATTGACTAGACTAATAACTGAATAAGAAAAGGACTGATTAAATTGCTTGGATATCCATCGCACTATTGCAGTTCTTACATACAATTACGTTAATGGCAGGCACGTGAATAGACTAGGCATCTCAGGAGTTATGGATTTGAGGAAGAACCCTCTCTTGCTCTAAATTTATATGAATGGAGAATGAGCCCTTCCATCTACGTAAAACAAACAATATTTTTCCATAAAAAAAAAAATTCTCGCCCCTCATTTAACAGCCTCTATTGTATATGCAAATAATTTTAAATATTCAATCCAATTCATGTTTACCCTGCTCTTAGTGCGTACAATACAATACAAAACCGTACAACAACACAGTCTGTTTGAAATCCCATTTAAAAATAAAAATTTTTTACACAACATTTCATTATTTACGCATTGTTTACTTAATGTAAACAAATATTTATTGGTGTTCACACAAGTTTTAATGCATTTAAACAGCAATTGTTGACCCACAAAACGATTTCAATCAGAAATTTATTTGTTTTTTAATTCATGCAATACATACCGCAAATAAGCATAATTTATTATTGTTTTCGATTCTTTTTTTTTTAATATTATTTTGGTATTACCAATAAATAATACTAGCCAGAGATGGATATACCAAGCCTGTGTGTAAACAATGTAAACATAATTCAAGCGTAATTATTGTACATTCTATGTATTGCAGGCGTTTAATCACAACTCCATTTAAAGCATCGAAGGCTTTTGTACAGAATTTACTCACGATTTATATGTGAGCTGCAGCTTAACGTCGACTCCGAACAATAGATTTAAAAAACTTTTCTTGGCAATTTTATTTGTTCTCAGAGTTTTTGCTAGAAGACTATATTCCTTTCATATTTTGCTTTAGATGTAATGTCTGAACTAGGAGTTGAACCATGGGGCTTTTGTCTAATAAGCCAACACACAACCTACTATACTACGACAACTTGGAATGAAGGATTAAGAATATTAAAATGGAAAAGTATAAGACGACGAGCGATCTTTCAGACTAAAAATAGATTTTTCGTTCACCCGCACTATAAAATGATTAGTAGTACCATATGGTTTCTAGTAGGTAGTGTGTTGGCTTATTAGACGTAAAGCCAGGGTTCGAGCACCAGGCCAGACATCAAAACAAAATGCAAAAGGTATTTCTTCGGCGATTTCCTCTCAGCAGAATTCTGGCAAAAACTCTGAGAGTAAAAAAACCTGCCATGGAAAGTTTCTCAAAAAAAATCTGTCGTTCGGAGTCGACTTTAAACTGTAGGTCCTGCCACTTATATACGTATAAAATTAACACACACAACATAAGTGGTGTGAGAAACTAGGTCAATAAGGATTGTAATGACCAATTATGTATGTATTTATGGCTTCTAATCCTTCAATAACGGTAAAATAACCTGACACCTTAGCTAACTACAGCAATGTCCCTATGATATGCGGCATCTTTGTCAAAAACAAAATCACGTTGAGGTTAACTTTAAAGTACCCGATATACAATACAACTTGGAAACATTCACTGCCAAATAAAGAAGAATAGGAAGAAGAGGAAGAAGAGGAAGAAGAAGAATAAGAATAAGAAAATACTGACATTGTTCTGTTATTACAAAAAGCCACCATTTTGATATCACTTTCAAGCCATCATCGTTTGGCTTTTCAGATTCACCCAACCGGTTATGATAAGAGCGTTTTGTAGGTGTCACCACATAAATTTTATGTAAGTACTACTGAGTGATATTAAAAGCACAGTAAGTTTCTAAAACATTTTCTTGCTCAAATAACGCTCTTATTTATATTTTCAATTTAAATTTTTATTGAATTTTTTTTTTCCATTTCTTTTATGAAATTGCTTAGAATATGAAATGAAATTTAACACACCATGTACCATAAATTTAAGTGAGAAAAACACTTTGCATCTCACTTCATAATAAATCGTAAATTATGAGAAATGAGTATAACATGCCGAAGCATTGAAATGTTAAAATGGAACGAGATGACGAGATTAAGTTATGGTGTCATAAAAAAAACGTTGTGGAAATTACAAAAAAAATAAAAAGAAGAAGGAGAAGAAAATTATTGCACGATGTAATAAAATATGTAATAAATTAACAAAATTATAATGCTTAACCAGACTCTAAGGACAAATTTGTTAAGATAATAGCTGCACGAGTCATGAAATTGCAATGTCCTGTGCAAAGCCGACTATAAGTTGCCGTTTAAAGGGATAGCAGAAAATGAACTGCGTTTTAATTGGTCACTATAGTTCTTCAGTCAGGATTACGACCTAGCTGCTCACACCATGTATGTTGTGCGTATACTTAAATTGTATACAGGAGTGCCCGGACCACACTACAGTTTAAAGTCGACTCTGGACAACAGATTATTAAGGAACTTTTCATGGGAATTTTATTTACTCTCAGACTTATTGCCACAAATTTAATGAAAGAAAGTTGTCGAAGAAATATTTTTTCATATTGGATTTGTTGGAGATGTCTGACCTGAGGTTCGAGCATTACATTACCAACTAAACTACAGGCAGTAGTAGTAGCCAAAGTGTTAGCTTAATAGAAGTCAGTCCGTGTTTAAACCCATAGCTCAGACATCTCGAACAACGAACGAAATATGGACTTTCTCTCAGCAGTCTTCCGTCAAAAACGCCATGAAAAGTTTCTTAAAAATCCATCGTTCAGGGTCGCTCCGCCACATATGAATACAATTCACACAAACAACATATGTAAGTGGTGTGAGAAGCTATGTTGTAATCCTAACTAAAGTGTTGTAATGACCACAGTTTAGCTTTTTCCTCTTCTATATTTATTGTATCTGCTAAGAAAATAGGAGTACCTATCACTTCTAATTACATAGCACGTTCACCTGCTTCATACTTATAGGCCATATACAGAAATGCATAGTAGTATACAGTGGTTCCACAAAAATCTTTGCAAATTAAGTTGCCTTTGATCTCGTAATGCTCTTTTGTTCGCTTATAATTACTTTTAACATTTTCATTAAGCAGAAAATTTCTTTAAAGTCTCGTCTAATTATCGTTAAAGAATGCATTCAACTTCTCTGGCGGCACAATGTGAGTTCATATTTAACCCATTTCTCTACAGTTCTACATGCATAAATTCTTTTCGCTTTTTCCGTATTTTTTTTTTTCCCTTCTCTTCTCTTCCCATTTTTATTTAATTTTATTCATACAATATTTGCATCTTTTGTTATAAAACTGAAGAGGAAAAATATTATTATTCTTTGGCGTCTTTTGTGATTAGAATGTTGTATGTACGAGTGAGTATAAGTAGTTTCTGTCATTGCCTGCAACTACACCAAAGGAAATAATTTTAAAGTGATTAGGCTTTCCCCCTCATATAATTTTAGATTGAGAATTAATTTCATTTATTTTATATACGAAAACTTTTAATTGCTTTTATAAAGTGTTTTTAAAATTATTTCCTTCAGTGTATTCTAATCATGAGTACGTGTGTACATATGATTACCATTAGAATGTGTTGGTCGTATAGTGTCCTGCTACTGGGCTTGCATAAGAATATTTAAAGGAAAACGTTATGAAAGAATTTCTAAAACATTTTAAACAAAAGTTTTCATATTCAATTGTCACTCTGGGCCATAGTTGAAAGTGCTTTATAGCAGTGATGTAGACATACCGATGCAATAAAGGCCAGTAGCAAGTTAAATTTCTTGTTTGGTTTTCTATTTCCTAAAAACGTTTGCTTTTTAAATTGTTTAAGCAGGCAGACAGACATACCACCACTACGCTGGTATTATTGGCTTGAGAGACTTTTTTGCCTTGCATTGAACGTTCTTGGAACTCATATGGTTTGTAATGTTTCAAACTCGTTCATCCCAAAACAGGAATCATCGCTGAAGATGATTTCTCAATCATAATTAGTATCAATTGGAAACTGCTATAGAACTTATTCAAGGTGCACACGTCTTTGTCCTTAATCATACATACATACATACATAATTGGCCATTACAACCCTTCAGTCAGGATTACGACCTAGCTTCTCACACCACTTATGTTGTGTGCGTTAATTTTTATACATGAGTGGCGGGACCTACAGTTTAAAGTCGACTCCGAACGACAGATTTTTGAGAAGCTTTTCATGGCAATTTTTACTCTCAGAGTCTTTGCCAGAAATCTGCTGAGAGGAAGTCACCGAAGAAATATTTTTTCGTTTTGATGTCTGACCTGGAATTCGAACCCGGGCCTTTTGTCTAATAAGCCAACACACTACCCACTAGACCACGGCGACCCACGGGACCCGACTTTGTCCTTAATCGTCCATGGTAATTAAGCAAGAGAATTATGCCCTGAATGTATACCGTCAAAGACATAGCACTAGTAAGCCGTAGAGCCATTGTTCGGTAAGCAAAATTTGAAAACAGATTATATGGAGTCGAATAAGACACAGACACTGACATGATTTTCTATGAGCACACTTTATTGGATATAAGCTCGTTACATATTGTAGTGAGGATCAGTGCGAAAAAGCCATTGGCTAGGATAATGGAAGGTAAATCTAAAACGAGTCAGCTCTTCCTTAACTGTATTTTGTACCAGGACTAGAGGATTCATGTCCATCAGTTGCCAGATTGAGCTTGCGAAGAAGGAAGCTTCCACTGCGCTAATAGGTCCACAATGTTTCTATGAAGATTTTTATTCAGCAACAGACGATGTTTAGACAGTAAACGACTTTCGCCTGGGCAATGCAAAATTCAAAAAACGCTTAAAAAGGGATACAATCAAGAAGGAAACACTTGAAACATAAAACCTAAACTGGGGGTTATTCTTACAGAATTCTAAATTAAACCAGGGCAACAAGAGCAGAAAAGAAAAGACATTGTAGGGATACTCCAAACCGATTGAAGGCAATACAATAGATTCTACACGATGTTATAATAAATAAAGATTTTCACAACATTTTAATCTACTGCTACACTAATTTAATATGCCGACAGACAATAGATATTTAAAAATCAAGCGATATTTGACCAACCCTGCCACTTTAATACTCTTCAATAACCATAAATCTGTACAAAACTGTCATGTGCAGATAAATATCAATTTTAAAAATTTTTCACAATAATTGCGGCCTTTATACTCATACTCTCTATGATACTCTTTTCCTTTTTTCTTCATTGTTTTTTTTTTTTTCTTTTTTCTGTGTTTTCTTTTGTTTAAAATATTCCTTTTTATGGCCATTATTGTATTGAAAAAGGAAAATGGCAAAGAATGCAAATTAAGCCATTATTTTAAACGGAAATGATGTGAACAAACTGTCTACATAGTATACTTTAGTGCTTGTAAGTATGCAATGTAGGATTTATTGTCCATTTCAAAATGGAGCCACTGTATGTTAGTAGTATTTATTATGCCTGGTTAGTTGTTTAAGTATCCAGCGGATGAAAACAATCAATCAATTCGATTTAATGCCTGATTATTGGCCATTTACAGTCAACACATTGTCACATTCAATTCAATTGTCGTGTTTGTCATTTTCATTTTCATAATTTATTCGAACCCAATAATCATTACTTCTCTATATACTCCTGGACTTTAATCATAAATTAATTGCGCATTTCGTTTTTCTTACATTTACGAGCAATTTTTCAATTTATAATTTCCTTTTTTGTTCGTTTTTTTTCATTTCTTTCTAATAAAAGCATGTCAGCATCAGTACCACTGCCATAAATGGAAGGGCTTTTAAGAAAATATTGCCTTTTTCTGAATGCTATTTTTCTTTCCTTGCTTGTGAAATGTTTTCGTTTCTGCTGTCTTTTTATGATTTATATTATGGCACCACCACCAGCTCTGTCACCGCCACCAACGATGTCGTTAATCAAACGCTGCCCTCCATTTGTTGTTTCATTCATAAAATTTTACGATAATTTTTATCGGGATTTTTTACTTTTTAAAGCGATAGAAAAGAAAAAACGAGAGAAAATATATGAAAAACGTCATTCATATGAGGGTCCTGCCTCTATAAGTTTAAAGGGTTTTACATTAAGAGATTTCCAACTATTATTAGTTTTCGTTTGCCAAATAACACTTTAGAAGCAGACACCCTTTACCCTTTCTACAAGCAACTAAAATGTGCAGCTACATAAATGTATTTGAGAGCATTTTTTCCGCATGAATTTTCATGAGTTTCATCGTTTTTATTGGTTTATTAAACGGGAAAATTAAAACAGAAAAAAAAAATTCCTGCAAATGTTTTAAACATCTTGGCCAGATTGATTTCATAGTCTCATCTAAAAGCCTATTAAACACGATTTAATGCCACAACTTCAATAAATATTTCACATGTTTTTTTGTTTCATTTTTTCTCTATTTCTAAAGGGTCCGCCAAATAACTTAATTTTTTTTTTTTGAAAATGCTTTAAAAAAAAGCATGTTGAACGAATTTTTGTTCACAAAAATTGAAGAGGAGGATATTGGCAACACACAGTCGAAGCTACATTTGATGTTTTGCATCCCGTTTTTGAAAATCGTATTATCAGCCCCAGAGCTGATGTCATTTAGGCCACCTCGGAGCTGGGTTTTAACACCGTTGGATTATTATTTGTGGGGTGCCGTCAAAGATAAGTGTTAAGCCCACAAGCCAGAGACAATTGACGCTTTAAAGGACAATATTCGTGAAGCCTTTGGTGAAATACAGCTGCACACAATCGATAATGTGCTTAAAAATTGGACCGACCATGCAGGCTACTGCATGGCAAGCCCATTTGAATGAAATTATTTTCCATTATTAACCGGAAGGATTGTACTTTCAAATAAAAAAAGAAATTTAATAAAATATTCAGTAGTTTTTCTAAAGCATTTTCAAAAAAAAAAAGTTATTTGGCGGACCGTTTAGTTGTTTTAATAATTAAAAAATAAATATGCTTGTTAAAGTAATATAAACATTAATGTGCCCCACAAGTATTTCATTTTATGTTTGAATTAAAAAAATAAATAAATAAAAATGAAATGCTTGTATTGGAATTAAAATTCCAATTATTCTTTTATGCCAATTAAAATCTCATTTCGTTTTAAATAATTAAAAAATTATCAAAACTAAAAAAAAAAATTGTATAAAATATTGCCATCATAATTAAAAACCTCTTATAAAATATTTTGCCTTGCATTACCCCTGCTCATGTGTTGTTGGCTGGTGGCCAGAATTCAGGAAAATAAAAAACAAATACAAGCGACACCAACATTTAATAACAATAAAGCACACAAGGTCTCTCCCAAATGTTTATTGAACTACATTGTGACGAGGTTTGTTTCTTCACTCATTACATCACGGTTAAATTTTAAAACTTGACTTAAACGAAATCGATCCATCATTAACAATTTCTCTTGTAAAAAAGAAAATAATTAAAATCAGGTTTTTAACAAGATTGCACCAAAATCAGTACTTGATTGAACCCTTTAAAGGTGAGGTGACGTCACCACATATGAAAATACGTAAGGTTGTCATTTAATCACTAATTTGGTTAATGCAACTCTTTAGTTAGTATTACAACCTAGCTTTTAACGCCACCCATGTAGTGTGTGTTAATTCTATCCATTAATGTCTACTTTGAGCAACACATTAAGGTCACTGTTTATGGCAATTTTATATTACACTCAAAGCTTTTGTCACAAAAATGTTGGGATATTTCATTCTGTTGGAGATGTCTACGGCGACTACATTTTATACTCCCAGTATTCACACACTTGTTGCTAGAATTATTAAGCTGTGATAAATTGACAGATAATCTCTTTCTCCGCTTCTGACGATGGTCATATTTTATGTTAAGTTAGGTTAGAGAGTAGCTTGCTGTTCACTAACGAATTCACTCGTTGGCAAATATGGTCCATTGTGTTGTGTATCCCAGTATGAGGTAAGCCCCTTGTCACGATCCATTAGTGGATCGTTTGAACCTCCCCGGCTTCGGATGAAACCGGCCAGCTCCCTTAGTGGCACGTTTGCCACTAAGCCCAGATCTTCAAACGTTCTGTCACCCAAAAACTGATTACGCCTGTCCTGAAGTGCAGTGCACTCGCATAAAAAGCGTTTTGTTCCTGGTGGGGCAGACCGATCGTAGCAGCGAAATTGACAATAGCGCAGTATTCCATTAGAATTCCTGTTAGAATGAGAACCGTTCTTTTATCGAACTCAAGTAGTTAACTGGTTCCACCGTTATTTACTGTTGGACAGAGCAGTTTTTAAATTCGGCAACCAAGTATATCGGATCACCTATGCTGCTGTGTCCAATTTGGAAAACTATTCCTGAAGAAACGCATATGCTCCTTAGACATCTCCGATTCCATCCATGCCAGTTTGTCTTACTTTTCGTTTCCCTATATGCCACAGTGGCCCGGAGCTAAGTAGAACCGGGTGTTGTTACTTAGAGATTAGATAAAAATTTCCAAACTAGGTGTCACGACTCACTTAGAGAGTTTTCTAGTGTCATACACGTTTTTGTCCAATGTCACTTCAATATAATTTTTAGTTACGTTTACCATCTCTGGTAGAAACAGAAAACGTTCATAGATATGTATACAAGGAATGGGAGCAGCAGAGTATAGCAGCATATTCTGCAACTGACCAGCAATTTAATTACCGAAAGTCACGGTTAGCCTTACTTCCTTCTGGGAGACTCTACACACCGACATATGCCTCTCAAGGATTTGCAGATTGTATTTGTGGACACTGACTAACTCAGCTTAGTGAAGGCATATTCCTCTCAAGGCACTTCATATGTACATTAATTGACTCTAAACATTCTACAAAAGCAAATACTTTTAGGAACTATAGTTCAACGTATGCATTAGTTTCTGGTGTAGGGTATACGAACTTAATTAATTCCACTCTGTTAATGGAGTCTATAAAAAGCTATGACGTATGTACGTATCTCTTAAGCACTTGTCTCTATTTGAAATGAAATCAATCTGTTGATTGTCAGTTAGAGATTGATGAATCGTTTCAACAAATGTAAACGCATATACTTCTGTTTTTTTTTTTTTTTATTTCCCTCCCTATTTTTTCTTAAGTGATCCAATAATTGAAAGACTTTTTTTAAATATTTTCAGTTTTCTTATTTTTCCTGTTTTTCAAATTAAACGCATGTTTGAAAGAATTTTAAAGCAAATAAACATTTCAAGCAACATTTGTAATTGATTGATTGACTGATTATGGACAAGCCGTGTTTAGAAACAATGTTTACGAATACGAAATGTTTATAAACATTGCTTAACGATTTGAGAGGCAAAATAAGGACTATGATGCTATCATAATTGAAGCAAAATTAATAAGAGAGAAGGGGAATTTTTGCATATTCTTAAAAAATAATATTTCAAGGAATAAAATTTAAATATTTCAACACAATACATAACAAACCTTAACAACAATCGTTAAAGGATCTAAAGCAAGTTATAAAATGGCAATTGAAAGACTCAATATTTTATTTTAATATTCCAATTGTGTATCATTTTAGGGTTAAAAAAAAGTCGCTTGTCAATATCATATCAAATTACGTCATGTTTTCGATTGTACAAAATGACAAATAGTTTCGCAACAAATCCAGATTCTTTCTCTTTAAGGAAAGCGTAGGAATAACTTGTAAATGAAATGAAACTGTTATCAGCAGATAACTTCATTCGGCTTAAGAACGACAACGACAACAACAACAACAATCAAGAGGGGGAACCATAACTCTGGAAATAAGAAGGAAGAAGAAAAAACTTGTCAATAACTGAAGACATTAAAGACTTTGCCAATGGAATGTGTAATTCGCTTATTAAAATTGCATGGAAAGTAAAGGAACTATTTTAAGCAGACGTCATGTACGACAACAGCTAATACGCCTCATTAGATGTAGTTTTGTTGAAACTTGTTAAATTCCAATTAACAACTGCAATAACTCTTTATAGTTGCCTGTCACTAGCATTAACCATTTCTATAGTGATGGCCAAATATGGATGCAAGATTTTGCCAATCCAAGATCCAAATAAATTGTCATGTCAATACTTGTCTTGAACTAAATTGATAAAAAGAGGAGAAAAAAGAAATAAAAAGAAAACACTATAAACGGTTAATTTAATTTATCATCTCTCTTGGATTTTACGGCTGCTGCATAGTGCAGCTCAATCTCGAATCTCACTCTCTCTCCCTCTTTCTCTTTCTAGCTCTGTGGGCATTGTAGCATTGCCATGACAATGACTGCCTATGTACAGAGCATCCAACACCAGCTGGCCTACAGTTTTTCAAGTGGGTCTGTTGAGATGCTGCTTGAATAGATTGGCGGTTTGTTAAGTTGTTGTTGTTAGTGTTGGTATGCTGTTGCCAGTGGTCTTCAAACCATTTAAGGTTGTATTTATTCTCATTTGGTAACTGCTTTAACTAAACATACTCTCATCTACACACAATTGGCTAAATTTAAACGATGACAATGTGGTCTTACGGCTAGCTAATGCTTATGGTAGTAGGCTTTAAATTCATTGTCATGACAGCCATTATTATTATCATAATCATCATCATCATCATCATGATCATCATCATCAGTAACATTGAACTTCAGACACACCACACAATCATCTTCATTGTCTTCATCATGATGATTTGCAATCCTTTTGTATTCTCTTGCTGTGTTACCTGTTGTTGTTGTTTTATTTTTGGTATAATTGGCTTGTGGTTAAAAGGCTTTAATTGTACCCCCCACATTTAATTACCGACTGACTTACTAACGGCACATACGGATTTTAATTCGTCTTGTCATTGTTAGTTGATGTACTTGATTGCCGGTACTATTATTCACCCGACAATGGCATTTTAGCTAATCAGCAACAGCAACTTAAATCGTATTTTTACCTTTAATTACCATGAAACAAAGAGAGAAACAACTTTAAGAGGATGAAACATGAACTGTGTGCAAATGGTAGACAACATGATTTTGTCTTGTAATCTGAATAAATGAGATTATTTTTGGAGTGTAATAATCCAAGGATCGATATTTTAAGAATAATCCATTGAAGTTTATTGGTTTTGAATGACGCTTTCAATGCCTGTTAGGATGAATAACAGAGTTGCCAATAAGAATTTTTAGCCATTGTAACACAAAACCACTTAAAAACAAATTTTTTCTATCGATTCCTATTATTATCTCACGTGGACATCACCTAACTGCCACTTGGGTTTTTTGAAAATGTTCAGATTAATGGGTCAGTCGCCTCATTATATTTTAGGACTATTAGGTGCATAAAGAGCGGATCTTGGGGAAAGAAGTGCAAATTTTCCAAGACTAACTGATACTATCAGACCGCCATTCGCATACTCGATCTAAATCCAAAATAGTATGACACAATCTGGGGAACGAGGACTAACCTAGTTCGGGAAAGTATAGTTACCCAGTGCTAAGTTCCAGGTCACTGAGGCATATTTATAGCAGCCATTCGCAAACCCGATTAAACGCCAAATAGTATGTATGTGACGATCTGAGGAACCTGACTCAACATTAGAGGGTAACAAATATAGTTACCCTCTTCTGAAATTCTTGGCAATGAGCAAGCAGATAAGCTTACAAAGACGGACGGATTTCATACTCAACAAAATTCTATACAAAGACCAACTAAATGGTTTCGAAGCAAGTAAAACCTTTGTAAGGAAACAGGCGTCAGACTATTCAGAAAGAATTTGACAGGATACAATAGACTCAGAGTACACTTATTTAGAATAGGAATATGTTTCGAACTCAATACGTATATTCTGTGATAATGGGAATGAATACTCAGAACATATTTTATGAAACCTGTGAGGCATTAATGTATCACCGGAGTTTGTCAGGGAACCAATAGGCATGGAGGAGGCATTACAGGTATACTCTACAAAGTTCAAGTTGAAGTACAATATGGCAACTCTTCACGACTATAATAATGTCACGAAGAGATTATACTCATTGAGGTCATCAAATCAGGAATTATGGAACCTTAAGCAAACTTTAATTGAATGTCTCTGTACGAAACACTTCAAATAGCTTCTGATAATAAAAATTCATAGAACAGAAAACTAAATCTCCAGCCACTTTATTTCCAAACTAATAGTGGTATACACAGGTCATTAGACAATTGATAAGAGGGAGGAAAGAAGGGTTTATTTATAAACAATTACAGCAGCTGTTGAAAGGAAACTTCTGAGAGAGAACTTTATAAATTTTTTGTTGTGAAAGTCTGAATATAGCGAAGAACAATTACAGCTCCGTGGGGAACTGTTAACACTTTCTAAGACGCTTGGGATGATTGTAACACCTCTTCCTTGCTGTTTATTGTCGCAATCAATGATTTGATTTGGTTTTAAAAGGACATTCTGTTGGTAATTGTGACCCATTTGTTATCGATTAACTGATTCATTATAAAGCCAATATGGTTATGGAAACATGTGGCTTTCAATGCACGCCATTATTATCTTACTGGCCATTTAAGTTTAATAATTATGGTTTCATTATCATCAAGAAAAAAGAAATCCCACACCCTTTTCAGCAACACTGTTGTTGAAAATGTTCTTATAATCACAAATACTTTTACTTAGGCAAATCATTTAATGACTGCAAGAAATTTTTCATAATTTTTTATGTTCTTTATCCACCCCTCCTCAATACGTACACACTTTTGGTGTAAAACGTGTACTTCAGTCATTCTTATCTTAAAGAGGCTCTGCGTAAATCTTTCAATGAAAAAAAAATACTTTTCACAGACGTTAATAAATTCTTTGCCTCTGTAGACAAATTTTTGGCACGTCATTGCGTGTTATCCAGCAAACGAACGAAATTGTTGTTCAGTAAGTCACGTGGTAAACCTGGGCCTTCTACTCTTCTACGCTCAAGTGATGCTTACGAAGCATAAAGCAAGTTTAAGGCTGGATGGAGTAGCTTGTGAGAAGCTTTTCTTTTGCTTTTCTTTAATGATGATTAATGTCACTTACAGGTGAATTTTACAAGTTTAAGGCATTTTTTCTTTTCTTTCATCTTTTTGTTGTCTTTTCACAGTTTGAACGTAAATAATTAATAACAAGGAATTATGATTTGAGAATTTCACAAAGTATTTCACTAATGGGAATATACGATTTGATGTCATTGCTGTCACACTCATATTTCTTAATTGATATCAAATTGTTTAAGAAATTCCCCCTGATGGTGTTATATGTACGGTAGATAAAATTAATTTCGTATTCAATGTGAGAGGTTTCAATGTCCTTTTTGGATGGACGTGACAACATTTGTTTTAGCCTCATAACAGAGTAAGAGATAGATTATGTCTGAAATAACGACCTGTAGCCTGATACAGGAATGAATGGATTTACGAGCGACAATTTTATTTTTTTAATTTTGTTTAGAGAAATTATTAGCATTTGTTTATTTGTTTTGATGTTTAAAAAATATTTCAAAAGCTTTACAACAAATTTCTTTTGCAAAATCACCAGTTTTTCTATTAAAAACGCCAATAAATTTGATATCCCAAACATATTGCCTTTAAATTTTTCTTTCAACACGTCATTCATAACAGCATTTTTGTTTTTAATACAAAAAATTTTAAATAAAAATTGAATTAATTTAATAAACAAGCAAATATAATTATAATCAATTAAAGAAATATTTGATTTCCAATGTTTTTTAATAAAATTTTACGATTTTAAAACCAGCTGGTGATGGAAATTTCCGCAACATAAACACAAATGGGTATGGATTTTAAGAAAATGTTGGCCTTAAATTTTTACAATGCTTTGAAAAAAATGAGCGTAAGCACTTTGTCCTACATATTTACATTTTTATCCCCTTTTCAAGAACTAGGGTTTGGCAAGTCATCAATCTAAATGAACATGAATGGAAGCAACTCTCAAAACTGTCACTAGAGTCTAAATCTGGAGAATAGGACGTTTGAAGGTACAATTCGTAGCCCAATTCAGGTATGTTTTCCTTGGATAGGTGTACACCCTTACATGCATACATAATTGATCATTACAACCACGATTACAACCTAGCTTCTCACACCACTTATGTTGTGTGTATTAATTTTATACATGAGTGGCGGGACCTTCAGTTTAAAGTCGACTCTGAACGACAGATTGTTTTTCAGAAACTTTTCATGGCAATTTTATTTACTCTCCGAGTTTTTACGATAAATCTACTGCGACGAAGTTTCCGAAGAGAGATGAAGATGTCTAGGCTGGAATTTTAATTATGGATTCCCAAATAATAAGCCAACATACAATGTACTAGACTACGGCGGTTTCTTTAGCGCTAATTCGCTTCGACGACTGCCCTGTTTTGTCCATGTTCCACCTACGTTTACAAAAAACAGCAAAAACTGAAGTGCGGAAATGATTGACTGCAGCACCTATTCATCCTGAAAATCCATCTCATATCCAAGTGATCATTAAAAATTCGAATCACGTGTCATATGAAAGCTGTAAGCATTTTATAAGTTATCTGGAGTCTATGTAATCGATTAAACTCAATGACAACTTGTTCAGCATGTGAGGCGCCTCGAGCCCAATATATTGATTCTGTGATGAGTTACGGCAGCAGGCTACATATTTTTCTACAGCCAAAGAATAAATTTATTTAGCAAAAGAAGTGTCTCGACTAATATTTAAACGATAAACGTGGATTTTAACGTATTATTACGAAAAGGGAAACAGTGTAACATTGTTTAACACTAAAATGATAAACAAAAGCTACAAAAAACAAAAACCATGAGTATGAAAGAGAACGCAACAACAAAGAATGCAACCAAAATACACAAACAACAAATGAAGCCACAATGGAATCCTCAAGAAGGGAAAAACAGGAACATTATACTTAAGAATATTCATCAGACTGTTTACATGGGCCTTTAGAAAGCCAAGACAAAGCAGGCACTGAGTAGTAAGAATTCAGTAAGTGTTGTGTGAAGACGCGTTGCGTGCGAAGTTAACAGTCGTGGTTTGAAGATCTCCGTTGTAAGCAAAGAAGAATAGCGAACAAGCAATTATTGTTGTATACGCTAAGTTATAAACAGTGGCGCACAAAATAGGCCGAACAATAAAGAATTTAATTGAAATTTATTTTTATTTTGTTTGCAATCAACGAACTCATATTTTAAACGTTGTTAAAAAGGTAAAAACCTATCAGTATGTATCTGAAGTTATCCTTAAGGCCTCCATAGTCTCTTAGGTAGTATGTTGGCTTATTAAATATAGTTTTTATATTTCGCCGTCGCTAAATACTTTTACATGATGTGCTTTAAAGTCATACAGTTTCCCTACTTTTGGTGTAAAACTGAATTTGAATAGAAACAATGTGTTGCTATTGTGACGCCATAATGAAACATTTTCAATTTCACTATACCACATAATATAACTTTCAATGACTTTCATTTCATTTTCAAAAGATTACTTTAATATTTTTACATTCAGTTTTACAATCCTATTATGCGAGAGGTAAATGTGGTTTCACAATATAATTTTGTTTTTTGTTTGATGTTTTTCTATTTATTTGTTTTTGTTTAAATCCCTTCTTTTATTGTTTTTGTAAATGTTTAGTTTTTATCTTTTCATTTCAAATGGACTTTCATTCATTAATACCCTCAATGATTTGCAAAAAAACAAAAATAAAGAAAATGCTACAACAGGACAAAGGACAATCATTACAATTCGATGTTTCAGTGGGTGTTTCCCTTCATTGTGGTTTTGTACGCTATAGTAGGGGAACTGCAAACGGGATATATTTTATTTGTTTGTTTCGCATTCAAAAACATATTTTAATGCGTGTTTTTGTATTGCAACTCTTTTAACTTTTCCGTCTGGTAACTGAAACAATGGACAACACTGCTCTTCCGTCTTTGACCGGTTATAGTTCTCTAAATTGTTATTTTTATTCGTTTTTATTTCAAAACAATAAAAATATCTCTCTTGTCGTGATTGTCCTGTTTCACAATCACACCAAACATGCCAAACAGTCCCTATGGATTTACTCGCATTATTGTCTTCTGCTTTAGGCAATAAAAAAATGGCAACCGAATGATGAAAAGTGTGCAATAAAAGTAATGTCACACCCAATAAACATTATAACTTTTATTGTTTTATTTAAGAATAAAATGTTGATGGATTTTTTTTTTTTTAAATAAAGTCTTGAATTCTTTAAAAGAATTTCGTTTTAAAATTTAAAACTCACAAACCAACGACAATAAGTTTAAATCAAGCCAATGTGTCCTTATTAAAATTAAAATGATTTTATTATTTAAACAAGCAATGACGCATAAATTCGTCGCCTTAAAGGCAAATATTAACAGTGAGTTAATTGACTTTATGGACCATCCTTAAACGCTTTAAAATTTAAGCTTCTGTTTTACATTTTTTTTTCCGTCTTTTGTTCTTTCCTCGTCATAAAATTTAATGTTTTCCTTATTCTTTATTAATATTTATTTATGAATGAATGAATTTGGAATTTTTGAAACTCATCTCGAACTCTGTTTTGAAACTGTCTGTAATAAGAAAATTTGAAATAAATTCTTGTAAATTTTTTATTGGCTTTATATTAACAAAGTATTTTGGAGAAGAACAGATTTTATTTTGGTTTTTGTTCATTTGCCAAACATGAAAGAGGGAGGGTAAGCACAAGTAATAAATAAACGTCGTTTAATATTTATTTTCATATTTTATTTAACGTCTCATATTTAAACATTCTAAAACAAGAAAACAATATTGTAAGCAACATAGATAAACGAAGCTTTTTAGCTACACTTGAAGAAAATAATTGTTCAAATAATGCAGATGCTGTACATGCCAACGACAGAAATTTGCTCGAAACATAACGCTGTTCGAATTTCTATGTGCTTCCAACTCATACAATCATACATAACTTCAGTGCAGATTGCAACCTAGTTTCTCGCACCACTTGTGATGTGAGTTTTCATTTTATACATGAGTGACAGGACCGCCAGTTTAAACTCGGTTCCAAACCACAATTTTTTTTTTTGAAACTTTTTCATGGTAATTTTTGTTTACTCTCAGAGTTTTTGCCAGAAATCTGCTGAAAGGAAGTTAACAAAGAAATATTTTCTCATATTTAGTTTTGAACTGTTGGTCCCAGTTTAAAGTCGACTCCAAATGACTGATTTTTGAGACATTTTTTTTGGCAACCTTCTTTACACTCAGACCTTTTGCCAGAAATCTGCAGAGTGGAAATCGCCGAAGAAATATTTTTGTAGCAGAAGCCGGAGCTTAATAATATTTCACGTACTTAATTGCTGCCACTCTAATACTCTATAAGGAGCTCATCCTACCCGTGTCTCTTTATGCATCAGAGGCATGGACCCTATTAAGCGCTGATGCAGCAGCCTTGAGAGTATTCGAGAGAAAAGACTAAGATCGTCGGTCTAGTGTGAGTCAGCGATGATTACCACATTTGACGCAACAGTGAACTGTATGTGAGTTCCTCAACGACATAGACGTTATGCAGCGTATTAATATTTAGCGGTTATGCTGGCTCGGCAATGTCTGTCGATTGGAGCAAGATGCTCTGGCGAGTCGGGTATTGTTGCGAGGATCTGCGAAAGTAGAAGACAACTTTGTATGCGTTGGGAGGACCAAATCCAGAAAACCCTGTCATCGATTTATATGACCAATTCGCGTAGGTGCACAAGAAGCAGGAGCGCTTGGAAGAATGTGTTGCGGCAGGTTAAAATCCGAAATCAATCGGGTTGTTAATGGCCAATTCTATAAGTAAGTACTTGCTGGTAACTAGTTAAGCCTCCCAGTGAAACAAATGAAACTTAACTTAGACAATCGAATCACCTTTGGCATGTAGCATATAGGCTCTGGCCAATTTATCAGCAATGAAATGGACCCATATCACTGAATTATGTAGCAACGAATATTCCTAAATTTCCTTTAGAAATCCCCAGAATACAGAGACAAGAATGAACGTCAAAAAGACCTTTGTAAGGGCTTGGTGACAGCCTAGATTAAGCCTAAATTAAGAGATTTTCACTCTTAAGTAGTTAGGTAGGCTATACGATTTGGGAAGACATATCTAAGCTCTCGAGTCCATATAGGAGTTACCTCTGAATGATTCGAAATTTTCTTTAGAAATCTCCAGCGTTCATGGACGAAGATGGACGTCGTAAAGACTTTCTTTAGAGAATTAGCTGCAGTCTAGCTGTAAAAGAAAATTAAAAGATTATCTTTGAAAATTCTCTAAGTTAACAAGCACCATGATCTCCGGCTAAGGAAATATGGATCACAACTCTTAATATATACCTCACCGACTACTCTACTTCTAGTATTTTGGATCCATCAGTATATACCTCAAGAAATAAACTGTAAAGTTCTAGAATGCTAAGGTTACCGTCGTGTAGTATTTGAAGTTGATGTGAGTAACCTTGATGGCGCCACCTGATTCTACTTTAATGTTTTTTGTTAAAACAACTGTCTTTTAGAAGTCAAGGGTTCATCGGAATGGAAAATTTGTGGAGAATATGAAGCTAATAGATTATATTCTGCTGTACTCGAACCTAGGATTTAAATCACTACTCTAGACCACTTCTTAACAATACAGTATAAGACGAGTGTCTGCAAGTATTCAAACATAAATATACGCCGCGATGGTAATAATTTTTGGCACAGGTAAATGCAACCTGATCTTGTATATTCTTATTTAAGCCACACTAAAAAATAAGCCAAACTGGTCTATTTATTTTACATTTTATTTGTTATTTATTAATGGAGTACAACACCATTAACCTTTTCGATTGCATTTCATTTCATTACATGCATACGTTTTCCTGAAGTGTAAGAAAAGTTTCAACGGGTATGTACAACGAACACAATAATATTTTGCAATTGGTAATGAAGAAAAAAAAGGCCAAAAGACTGTGTCTTAATGGTATTTATTTAAGGGTTTTTATTACAAAGAAAATGAAAATCCCCACTAAAAAACAAAACAAAAAATAAAAGAAACATTTTGGGAGTGTTTGTTGGTTTGTTGATTCTTGCCTTTTGTGTGTTGATTAAATAGATAAGAAATGAAAAAAGAAGAACAAGGAGGCAAAAGAAACGAAAAGAAAAACTTCCTACAACTATCATCAGACAATAACATCATTAAGCTTACAAACCAACAACAACTATACCAAAAAGTATTCGTGGATACCAAAAAGAGATACGAAATACTTTTTGTTTAAACGGTTTGGTGCGGTTTAGTTTGGTTTGGCCTGTATTCCTTGGGTTTTTCTTTAGTTTTCACGTCTTTTAATGCTAGAGGAAGACAATGAACGAAGAAATGTTTTACGTTTGAATACATGTACGAGCATTCGCCTATAATGTGGTTGTAATGCCAATGTAAAGCATTTGACATTGTGCCACACTGTATCTATTGGATACATCTAAAGGGGCATTAAAGATCAACAACAACAACAAAAAATAAAATAGGAAACAACACGAAAAAGATACAAAAACATATTTTTATATTAAAAAGAAGAGTAGTGCCTGTGCAAAAAAAAAAAAAAAAAGAAAGAAAAGGGAGAGTTCCAACCATATCTTGTCGTTTGTTGTTGAAAGTTGTTTTTCTAATAACTTAATAAAGCCAGTAAATAAGTATTTATAAGGCTTTAAGATTATATGGCGATATTAAACTATTTGTTGTTGTTGTTATTATTGTTATTGCTATTATTGTTGTTGTTGTGTAAATACACAACAGATATTGTAAATGGAATGGAATACTCAACACTTGTGGTATTTACAAGTGTTTGGTTATTGTTTTTGGAAGTTCAATAAAAATAAAAAGCATTACGAAACGCCTTACTATGCAGGGGAAAGTAAGCCTTCTGTTAAATATGATTAAAAAAAATTCATCTATTGTTTCCTTGATGTAATGTTAGACTCACACCATGGGAGGCAATTTTTACTTTTCCATTTAATCGAACGTTTACTCCATTACTATAGCCATAGAAGTAAATGCACTCTAGAGATCAGCAATGAGTATTTAAAATGATGAGTAGATTCGAGTCATACTTATAATTTCTAATACTTATACGCATTCATAACTTATTTTATTATCATACTCATACTACTCATATTCAATGTTTGCTGTACTCATCGTACTCATACTTAACAATATGCATAATCTCCATGACTCAACATATACACGAAGCACGAAATCGATATGATTCGCGTATGAACATTACACCCCTTCACTCAGGATTACAACCTAGTTTTCCACACCACTTATGTAGTGTGTGTTAATTTTAAACTTGGCAATATCCACAGTTTAAAGTCGGCTCTGTACGACAGATTTTTTTGAAAACTTTTCATGACAATTGTATTGACTCTTAAAGCCCCTGAAAAAATTTCGTTTTATCTCTGACCTAGGTTTTAAACCATAGCTTCACGTCTTATAAGCCAGTATACTACCTATAGTCTGCTGGCTTAAATAATAACTCTAAAGACTAAAGTTATACGATTCCTGTATCAGAGTATCAGAAGTGGAGATATACGCCTAATTGCTGACATTAAAGCGAACATTAAATCGCTAGAGAGTAGGCACATCATGTCAAAAATGTTTCCAGAATACCAAAGGTCTCTGAAGAACATTTAATGTCACAATAAACACTACAAGAATAGAATAACGCCAATGCATTCATTTGTTAGATTAGCATTCCTCGAAGGGGGGAAACAACCGATACCACACAAGCTTTACTCATTTGCAATGAACCTAATTGTGTAAAGATTAAACAGACAAATCAGCTTCGTTGCGGACTTAAGCAGAATAAAACTATTAGAAATTATTTTAAATACCACATAACACTAACAAACGGACAGTAGCTTGTAAATACACACCCCGGAAGACTTGGAATGCTTTCCAACTATTCTGCAGAAGATGAAAGTACAAGGGTGAAGAAGAGACAGCAGAATATCTTGTTAGTCATTACCCGGCACTCTAAAAACATACCAGCGGAGCTTTGGAATGCCTTATAACAATTCTGCAGAAGCTAAGATAACGATGGAAAAGATAAGGCGGCAGAATATCTTTTCTATCATTGTCCGCCAACCGGCGGCGGCGAAGGATTCTTAATCAGCCAGAATTTATTGGCAGAACCTGTGAGGTCAAACGTAATAGAATTCCCTATAAAACTGTCGGAATTGTTGGAACAGTGACTATCGGTATTATATTAGGACCTTATAGTACCCAAGCAAGCTCAACTTTCAATATAATCTAACTTTTAACACACTTGGCATACTTCCCCTTTGTATTATCCTTGTTAAATTAATATTTCTTAAATGTTTTTCTTTTTGTAAATATCTACACAATATTTATTCAGCTAATATTGATACATCATTTCGTTATATTTTCTTTATGTTTTCTTTTTATTTTTCTCCCTTAATTTTTCGCTACCAAATTCAAACATTATTTATCGTACTCAATTTGATTAATGCGGGAAACCTTAAACGGTAATAAATTCTTAGAAAGCCATCAATTTCAGTTGAAATTTTTATTTGAATTTTTCACTTATTTGTCCAATAAAAAAAACAAACGCAAAACAGAGAAGGGAAATAGAAGTACGTCAAGAAAACATTGTTTAAATAAAATCGAAAGCAAATAACCAAACTGATGGCGTAACTTAGTATTCGATAATATCGTAACATTATATGCTAAAATGTTGCTATAAATAGAGCCGAATTACAGAAAAACAAATTTGTTTCAATTTAGTGGTAAAGGTCAAGGTCAGAAAGTAATTTTTTTTTAATTTTCATAAAACGAAAACGTAGGCATGCTGCCAATGAATGTCGGTCTGTGTAGACAATTAGGTATGTGCCTCTTATCCAGTGACAACCAACCTTTTCAGTACATACATACATACATTGATCATTACAATCCTTCAGCTATGATTGCAACCTAGCTTCTTACACCATTTATGTTGTGGGCGTTAATTTTATGTTTATAAAATTTTAAACTGTAGGTCTCCCTACAGTTTAAAGCTGATTCCGAAACACACATTTTTGAGAATTATTTTTATTTTTGAAGATGAAATACTTTGTGCCAAAAAAAAAATATTTCCTTAAAGAAATTCAGAGAGGCACACAAACCTCGGCGATTATTTAATCTAAACGAAAGACTTGTGGCAACAGACAAATTGCTGTCCTATCTCAGTCTGAAGGAAAGTGGGCTTGGATGGCATATATTCTCAATCGTCCAGAAGATTAAATTAATAGAGCCGCTCTTTAGTGGAATCTTCAAGGACAAAGTTAGCAAGCGTAATACTATAATGTGCTGTATTAGATAAAGAAAAATTTCGAACATTCTCTTGTCCGATTAAAATAAATATGGTGAGAATAAACGAATATATAATGGAGTAATCGTCGTTTTCTAGTCGGTAGTCTGTTGGCTTATTAGATGTAAAGCCACGCTTCAAACCTTACAACAGACATCTCGAACAGAACGAAATATGAAAAAATATTTCTTGGGCGTCTTACATACATACATACATACATAATTGGCCATTACAACCCTTCAGTCAGGACTACGACCTAGCTTCTCACACCACTTATGTTGTGTGCGTTAATTTTATACATGAATGGCGGGACCTACAGTTTAAAGTCGACTCCGAACGACAGATATTTGAGAAGCTTTTGATGGCAATTTTTACTCTCAGAGTCTTTGCCAGAAATCTGCTAAGAGGAAGTCGCCGAAGAAATATTTTTCGTTTTGATGTCCGTCCTGGGATTCGAACCCGGGCCTTTTGTCTAATAAGCCAACACACTACCCACTAGACCACGGCGACTTCAGAATGTGCTGTATTAGATAATGAAAAATTTTGAACATTCTCTTGCCCGATTCCAATAAATATGATGAGAATAAAGGAATATATAATGGAGTAATCGTCGTTTTCTAGTCGGTAGTATGTTGGCTTATTAGATGTAAGAACACGCTTCAAACCTTACATCAGACATCTCGAACAGAACGAAATATGAAAAATTCTGAAAACAAATAAAGTTGCCATGAAAAATTTCTTAAAAATCGATCGTTCGAAGGCACCCTTAAACTGTAGGTCCTGCCGCCCATGTATACAATTAACATAGACAATATGGGTAATGTGAGAAGTTAGGTTGTAATTCTGGTTGAAGGGTTGTAATGAAGAATTATTTATGTGTGTGTAATAAATTTCTTTTAACTACTCCTGTTACATTGGCTTAATACAAAGTAATTTTACAACGAATTTTTCCAAGAACTTAATTATAGAATATTTTCATAAGTATTTTATTTACCTTTAGTTAATTGATGATCATCTCACATTCAAAATCAATTGCCATGGCTTCCAAAAAAAGTTCCCATTTCACTGTTTCGTAAATCCTTGAAATCCTTGAAATCCTTTTTCAGTCATGGCGGTTATAATACTTCTTAAAATGCCTATTAACTTAACTAAAATTGATTATCCACAGTATTTATTAATTATTCCTGAAGTGTACTTACATCTAAGGAATGACAATTAATTCCTATTTAAGATTAAATTGAAAATATAAGAAACAGTAACGATTAAAAGCAAAACACTGTTGCGCCTGTTTCTACTTAAATTTGTGTTTTCAAAATTCTAAATTTTCCATCAATTTCGTGCCCATACTACGCTGTTCGCAAACGCTAAAGCAATTAGTCTTAAGGGGAAACGTTACACAATTTTTTTTTTTTTAATGAAAAACTATTTCGTTCATGGTTTTCAATTTTTCTTAGTTTTTCATTTTTTTTTTCTAGTCGTTCGTTATCTGGTTATGAAGCTGATAATGCGATTATTTATGCCTCAACGGGAGAGATTAGCAAATGTTCACAGTGCAAAATGAACGAAGAAAATTCTACAAGTTCAACAGATAAAACGGCGCATGTAAAAACGTCGCAGATTTTTCTCTTTTTTTTTTGCGATGAAGACAAGAAAAACAAGATTATTTAGTGTAATGGGGAATGTTATTCATGACAATACTGTTTCCATACAGCTTTTTAACGCTTTTTTTTAGAAAAAAATTGAAAATAAAAGTCCGATAGACTGCACTTCTATTGGAAACAAAACTCTTTGCATACATAATGTGATAATTACAATCCTTTAGTCAGGATTACAACCTAGCTTCTTACAGCACTTATGTTGTGTGTTTTAATTGTATGCAATAGTGGCGGTAGCTACATTTTAAAGTCCACCCCGAATGACAGATTTTTGGGAAACTTTTCAGGGCAATTTTATTTACTCCAGAGGTTTTCCCAAAAATCTGCTGAGAGGTGGTTGCCGAAGAAATATTTTTTCCGTATTTCGCTTTTTTGGAATCATGGCTTTACGTCTAATAAGCCAACACACTATCCACTAGACTACTACGACAATACTGTTTGGAACAGGGAAAATATAATTACAGGCAGATTAGGTTAGATTTGAGAACGTGTACTTGTCATTGGAGGCC
The DNA here is from genome assembly GCA_014635995.1 of Sarcophaga peregrina. Classification (NCBI taxonomy): domain Eukaryota; kingdom Metazoa; phylum Arthropoda; class Insecta; order Diptera; family Sarcophagidae; genus Sarcophaga; species Sarcophaga peregrina. Next base: position 22,584,283 of record CM025793.1, read on the forward strand.
AATACTCAGAGCTCAAAATGAGAGAGAGAGAGAGAGAGGATTGTGAAGGAGGTAGGAAAATTGGAAAATTGAAAAGTAGACATAGTGGCAAAGGCAGGAAATAAGTGGCGGAGGAAAAAAGATGGAAACCGCAGGTATAATGCGTTCTTTTCTAATGTGATCCTAAGCAATACCCTGATAAGAGGTCAGAAATCCCTCTCTGGTAATTTTTTAACATCGGATTCGCCATCTAACGTTTTTTTTTTTTTCAACTAGTTCTTATTACGTGAATATTGTAACTCTTAGCTCATGCCTGATTTGACAGATACTTAGTTTTATCCTTCCGCTTAAGGAATATTGACCATCGAAAGCGTTTTCGCTTCGCTAAGTGGGCCTGCGATCGACTTACAGAAGATGCCAATTTTGGCAAAAAAAATCATCTTTTCAGATGAAGCTCATTTTGATTTGGGGCACAGAAAACCCGTACGTAAATGAGCAAGTAGTGGCCATTACAGTCAATGGCGATCGTTATCGGGTCATGTTGAACGAATTTTTGTGTACAAAAATTGAAGAGGAGGATATTGGCAACATTTGGTTTCAACAGGACGGCGCTACGTGCCACACAGCCGAAGTTACACTCGATGTTTTGCGTCCTGTTTTTGAAGATCGCATTGTCAGCCGCAGAGCTGATGACGTTTGGCCACCTCGGAGCTGTGATTTGGACTATTATTTGTGGGGTGCCGTCAAAGGTATGTGTTACGCCAACCCAACGGCAATTGACGCTTTAAAGAACAATCTTCGTAAGCCATTGGTGAATGCACACAATCGAAAAAGTGTTTAAAAATTGGATCGATGGTATAGGCTACTGCATGGCTAGCGGAGGCAGCTATTTGAATGAAATTATTTTCCATTATTAATCGGAAGGATTGTACTTTCAAATAAAAAAGAAATTTAATAAAATATTCAATAGTTTTTCTAAAGCATTTTCAAAAAAAAAAAAAGTTATTTGGCAGACCCTGTAGAAAACTTAACCATTCCAAGGCCCTATAAAACCCACACAACCAATCCCAATCATACGAAATACAAATTATTAACGACACATCATTTTGTACAATGGGTCAATTTCGACATCCGGGTACTGTGCTTGTCTTGACCGACAGGTGCACGTCCTCTAACGTCCTCTAACGACGCATCTACTACGTAAATATGGGACTATATTTGATTCCATCTGCTTTGCTGTTCCATAAGTTAGGAATTAAGCGATTTTATATTCTTTGCTCAGAAAACTTCCACTAAAGCTTATGGCGCTTATATGCCTCTTTGAGACAGTTTAATTGCAGCGACAGTTTAATTGAACGTTATTAACAACTACCTTAAGTAGGTTTTTATATTCGATGCCACAACATATTCCTTTTTCAATTTCATTTCATTTTAGGCAGTCACTCTCTGTTAAACTAGAAGCAATTAATTTTGTCTCGTATTCCAACTCGTAAGCCCATAAATTAAAGCGAAAGAAGAACATTTTTCTGTCAATTTGAGTGAGGCACGAGCCAAAATGACTAGAAGCAATAGCAGCAGCCAATTACTGTTGGCTTCTGTTGCAATAAAAAGAATTTTTTTTTTTTACTATTAATGCTCTAAACATTTGTTTGTTTCTATACTTGCTTTTATAGTTTTTTTTACATCTCTTTTTATGTGTTATTATGATTACGTTTTTGCCTTAAATATGCGCCAATAATAATAACAAAAATGTGTCGAAAAATAAAAACAAATGAAAACAATTTTAAATATAAAATAGTGGCTGCCATTATTTAAACAATTGAATTGTACCACAAAGTAAAATAAAACAAAAAAAAAAAAAAAATATTTTAATTGCAAACACTTTTGAATTTGTGTTGTTTGTGTTCATTAAAACTGAAGGAAATGAAAAGATAAAGCTTTGCCACTCTGTTTATAGGCTGCAAACCGCATGGTAATCATCATTGACTGAATAAATAATTTTTATTGTAAGTACAGTGAGCGTCAAAAGGAACTATACTCTATGGATAAAATACTAATAATTACTAAACGTAACTTTTAACAGTTAAGGAGAGTGCCCGAAAAAATTTGACAATTTTTCGAAAATTTAAAAAAAAATTTTAAAAACTGGCAATGAAATAATTTTAGAATTATAATAACGGTAATTTATTAATGTATATTTTTTTTAATGTCTAGTTTCTTTTGACGATCATTGTATTTATGTAAACAATACTTTTTTCGAAATAAAACAGAGACAAATTGTAAAATTGTTTAAAATGTAATGGGAAAAGTGAAATGATTTTACAAGAAATGGCACTTGAGTTAAAATTAAATAAAAAAATTAAAAGTTAAGGAACGAATGATTTATTGAATGGAATTAACTTTAAAAAAGTCCACAAAGAAGATAAAAACGAAAACTGTTGTATTACTCTTCAGATGATGTAATAAGCAATCTAGTCCTCAGTTTGTAGCCATATGATTGAAAGTTTTAAATAAAACGAAACTAAAGTTCAATTTATTGACGTTGCACTTACTGAATAAATAAAATAACTTGGAAATCCAGTCAAAATATGAAAAAAAAAATTATCAACCATTATGGGCCAACGAAACAAAGAGCGATTATTAATTGTTTTACTGGGAAACTTATTCAATACTTTTGAAAAGTATACGAGAAAGATTAAGAGCGTAAAAATGAGTAAATTAAAGAACATTAGCATTAACCGGGCCTTAGTCCAAACCCTCAAGAACTCCTCTTTTTAGAATATAAACGCGTAGCAACCTACTACTACACGACTGAAGATGATGTCACCATATACGGAATCTCGATATCTCTTTGTACGGTAGCGGGCAGCAAATCTGAATGAACCTGCAAATGCTGGCCTTTCTAATGCGTAACCACTGCTTGGAATACATACATAATTGGTAATTACAACCCTTCATTCAGGATTATTGACCTAGTCTCTCACTATGCTAATGTTGTGTGTGTTCATTTTATAAATAAGTGGCAGGACCTACAGTTTAAAGTCAACTCCGAACGACAGATTTTTGAGAAACTTTTCATGGCAATTATATTTACTCTCAGAGTTTTTGCAAGAAATCTGCTGAGAGGAAATCGTCGAAAAAATACTTTTTGTATTTCATTTTGACGTCTGGCCTGGGACTCGAACCCTGGCTTTACGCCAGCACACTACCTACTAGACCACGGTGACCTTGGAATACAGTACCTATAATCTCACGCAACGAAAATTGTGTTCTAAAAATTAGGAACTTCAGAATCTCTTCATATATCAGAGTGGCTTCAAAATAGGAAACTCAGGTCATAAAACCTTAGGAGAATTAAGCCTTCAGAGGGTATGAAGACAAAATAAGGGAGAAAACAAACTACAGGGCCAGATGGCCTATTAGAACACTGAATTGAAACAATTCTTGTGTGTAAACAAATAAGTAAGCCTTTGATCGTAGCCTTAAATCACATTATATACCTAAGGAATAGACAGAAGAGATTACAAAATAGTTTCCTGGATACACAGAATATTGCTTGATAGGGATATGGTGCAGTCTAGTCCAAGGTTTTAACACTTCCGACAGATGCAGACTAATAGCTGCTCACTATGTATAAGCACAGTTTTGAGGTTTGTGGATTCCATTGTCCAAAAAGCAAGAAGATAAAGAAAGATGTTGGAGTGTATAAATGTTTCCATTATGTAAGTGTACTCTAAAGAACTCGATTCGTACTCAGCATAAAGCAAACTATTACTTTTCTAGTAGAAGGCTATATGAATTTGATTTTCGTGTTGCAAAACAGTGATATAATCACACTCGCTAATGATAATTCAGTTTACGAGGAAGAAACGCAATTGTTTTGTTCGTCTGTCATATAACCACAATGAATTGCATCTTGAAATTGAATTCTCTTTGAAAATGTATTGGTTTGTAGTACTACATTTTACTCAATAAGTCTATTCTATTCTATTCTTCTCAAGAAGTGACACTGACTGACTTTCCTCTGTATTCGTTGTTAATATTACCTTCTCTAAGTAGATACCTCTTTCTACACGTTACATAAGCTTTAGTACAAGATTGTGGTGTAAAGAATTTTTTATTTCCATATTTTATTATCGCTTAAGCTGTCAACTGCATAATGTTAAGGGACTTTGTAACGTTTTGCTTTTAAAATTCCTTTAAATAACCAGAAATTGTATTTTAAAATCCCTTAAATCCCAACCATAACGAACGCATAATGCATGAAATATCCAACTATTCTTCCATTTTTAGCTTTTGCATGACAAGTATAGTCCAGAAAATTTAAGAACTTTATTTTCCTGTCATATGCTACGATATTCCAAGAAACGGGTATTATTTTGCAAACAATAGACTTTGCATGGAGGAGCAGCAGTTGCTTTATTCTCTTATCAAATATGACATCGCCGTAGCCATATGCAATAAATTATTTGTAAAAGATAAATAATATTTTAAGTTTGTTGTATGTATTTGTTGTACAACAACAACAATATACGTTGGCATTATAATTCTAAAGACTTTTAAATTATGAGGTGCATGTAAGCAAATATCATAACAAACAAACATTTCGTAGATAAATTCTAAGGAATAAATTCTATTAGAATTCTAGAAGTACGTACGGAAATTGTAAAAGTTTTAGGGTAGAGAAGACAATAACTTGGGAATTGTTTCAATCTCGTGTTAGGATAATAGCCTAGCTTCGCTGTTAACATGTTAAAGCCTTTTTTTCCAAATGAAAAACAACGAATTTAAATATTTCATTTCGTTCTTAAAGTGTTAAAAACATTTTAGCAATGAAAACCAACAGCAAAAAAGTAGCATTTAAATGCGGTTTTGTTGTAATAAAAAAAAAGAAAAATAAATAAACGAAGGGAACGTGCCTGTATAAAAACCATTTTTACAAACATTGAAAGCATCAACATCAACAATAACAACAGCAAACGAAATCGGCTTAAATACTTTACCCTATTAAAAAATCGTCGAAATGAAATGTATTCCCATTGCCATGTTTGCTTGTAACAATTGAACTCAACTGGACCTTTTTCAGTAAATATCCTTGATCTGATAAGGGCGTGTTGGTGTAGGCGACTTATTTTCTTTTAGGTGTCCTGGTGAAAATTCACAGATAAAAACATCCTTTTATGCTGCGGGAAACAACAAATGTTTGGAGAATAAAAAGCCTAAAGTACACACATCACACATCACACGTCGCTTGGTTTTTATAAACTCTCGTTTAATTTTCTTTTTATTCGTATTCTTTTTTTCATATTGTTTGTTGACATGAACACATTTTAATACCTTTTTTCACATTTGATACGCGAGTGTATCTCATATTAAAAAAAAACACAATTTACATGCAGCCTTCAAATTTCAACCAAGCAAAAAAAAATCCACAAAAAACAAGAGAACCCCCCCAAAAATGAGGGAAAAAATTTTAAAGCCGTGGTAAATACCCTTTAAAATGAGTCTATTTACGCTTGGTTTGACGATGGCAAAAAAAGTGTATTTTATCGTGTTAAAACACACCATTCATGTGAATTACGGATGCGTTTATGATATGCCATAACAAAAACCCGGAATGTGTTTTAATCATCATTGCGGAAGAGGACATGAAACGAATCGTTGTTACTCTACCATTTGTTGTTATACGTTTAAAAATTTGCTTTAAAATTTTATAAAATTTTCGGTTTTTTTTTTTGGTTGCACATTATCTGCCAACACCCAAAACCACCAGGTTCCTTTTTGACGTAAGCGTACTCTGAAAAGAGCTCACCAATAAATCACAATGGAAAATAAGGTTAATGGAGCCAAAATTTGCTGTTTTTTTTTATCTTTTCTTACAAGCAATTCTTAGTCATGCATGGCATGGCATTTTTATGAAACTGAGAACACAGTGTGTGGCAGAATGCAAAGGCAATAAGGCTTCTAAATTTTTTTTTGTTTGGTTTAAAACTAATAAAAAATAACTATAAAATGTGCAATAATTTTCTAGGAGCGATAGAATCTTCTTTGCAAAATAATATTGCAATAAATCAAAATAGCACTAAACACCCTACAATGGGTAATAAGAACTTTCAACTAGTTTGGAGGAACATTAATTGAATTCCAGGGACTCAATTTGGTGTTCAAACATCACTATCAACTCCATACATACTCATTAGCAATTGCACGAATACCATCCGTAATAAAACTCTACTTTTTCCCTTTGCAAACGTCCAATACCTTTGACAAACTCACAAATAGCCACTTCACATAAACGCTTCATTTAAATTCAATACAAAATTAACCCCTTAAGCGTTTCAATAACATCTGCTTCTGTTGGATAGTTCAGGGTATAGTTTAATAAAAACAATTTTAATTGTTACAGAACCCCAACGTTCTTTTTTCTATTTTTAACAGCTAATCTGGCCACCTACTACCACACCCACCTGTGTTTTTTTATGTGATTGTTAAGACAAAAGTGCATCATTTGTGTGTGAACACTTTGAAATGTTCACAAGAGTTTAAAAGATAAAAAATCCTCACTCACTCACATATTGTGGGGGTGTGGTAATTCGTTAGGTGTTTAGTAAATTTAAAATTCTTTTTTTGTGATAAAATTTTTTATTGGCTGATGGAAACACATATATTCATACACATACAGTGGATTACAAAAAATAAAAGCACCTTTTGAACCCAATTAAATTTTATGCTAATTTTCTGTTAACGAATTTTTTTGTTGCAGTGTACCCAACATGAAATATCGTCAAGCCAGCATTATATGATAAAGATATTCTTATCATACGAATCAATACAAAAACCTTTTAATGCCCCAGAGAGGATAATTGTAAAAGAATAGAACTACAATGAGGCCAGACGTTTTCAACAAGCGAAATATGAAAAAATATTTCTTTGCCGATTCTCAGCAGATTTCTGGCAAAAACTCTGAGGGTAAATAAAATTGTCATGAAAAGTTTCTCAAAAAATCTGTCGACTTTAAACTGTAGGTCCCGTCATTCATATATAAAATTAAGACACACAACAAAGTGGTATGAGATGGCAGGTCGTAATCCTGACTAAAGGCTTGTAATGACCAATAATGTGTCTACGTATGGTACCGAACATCATTTTAAGTTCTCCAGCTCCTCAAAATCAGATCTTGTGCGAGGTTATTAAAACATTAACTGTTTTATGGGAACCGACTTCACTTACGATATCATCCAGGGCGATGGTAAACAGATAAAGTAAATTCCTATTTTACTCCAATGTTGACATGATAAATTTAACTTCTGTTCCACAGGAAAGAACTCTTCATGTACGTGTACTAGGATGCAGATGATTCAAAGTTTTTATGAGGTACTTCCTATATCTAGATTGATCTGAGGGTATTAGATCCTTAATTTTTAATTCTTTCCATACAGCAATTGGTCTGATAGTATTGTAGGCTTTCGGGAAAATAAAGAAATAAAGTCTAGCCTATTTAAAGAGTGCCAGTACTTTGACTTATCATATTAATTTGTATAATTCCTCCGCAGTTATAGCAATCTTTCATGTTAGTACTTTGCATGGAGGCCTGTTATATAGCTGCTGGAAGCTGCCTTTGATAAAAAAAAAAGTACTAAAGACATTCATTTATTATTTCAAAAGTTACTCGCAGCATTTCAGCTGCTACTCCATTTTCGAATGTTATTGTCTTATAAATTTTTAATTTCCTAATAGCTTTTGCTATTGCCTTTATTCTGTTGGAGTTGCATGAAATTTTTCAGTTATTTTCTGCAAGGCTGCTGTTATTTATTTCGTATGTTCATCTACCACATCAAATTTATATCCTGGAAAAACACATTTTCATGTAGCATCTTGGTAAAATTAAAAATAAAACTTCTCTTAAGGAAAACATTTGTATTTTTGTCAATTCATAGCATGTATCACAGTTTCCTGTGTTTCTCAATTCATTAGCAATTCAATTCAGTGCAATTCAATTGAATTGAATTTTTTATTCCCAGTCTGTTGAGAAATTTTATTTCGAACTACAACTGTTGTGACACATTTCAGTTCAAAATAGAAGATGAAAGTCATGTCGTTAATGTTTGTGAAATTGAAAAATGACATGGACTTTAACACCAAGTAGGATTTATTTCCATAAAACATATCCAATTCACATCATATATATTCTATCTATCTCTCTCTCTCTTTCTGTCTCTCTCCATCTCGCGCTGTCTGAGGCATTATTATCAGCAGCAAAGTTATTAGCATTGCGTAAATAGCCATCACTGTCCTTGGCTTGAATTTCAACAATATTTTCGTGAATTAATTATGCCAACAAGCATTTTATTAATGATCCTTGGCAGCAACAATTTTTGCTTTTTAGCGTAACGACTGTATGTTAACGCCTAAACAATCAAGAAAATTGAAGTGGAAACAAATAAAAAAAAATAAAGTAAAATCAGAAAACAACAACAAAAAATTAACAAAAACAAAAAAATAAATAAAAATTAAAACAAGAAAAACAACACACTTTAACAAATCAAAAATCAAAATCAGAATCAAAGTTAATGGATCGTTAATGACCCAGTGAGTGATTTAAAGAAATCAATCACAAACACAATCACAAATTCAAATTCGTATTGCGGCTTAACACAGGCGAGGTAGGCTCATCCATAATTAACAATTCCCCTCTGTTTACACAAATACATATGCATACTACTATGTACATATGTAAGTATAAGTGTATGCATGTATATAACAGTATACTTGTAAAAAAAAACTCACCTACACCCCCACACACCCAAAAAACGATATTTATTTACAGAGGAAGACTGTCGATGTGAATGGCAATTTTTTTGTTTTTCATTATTTTGGGTTTTTAAGGTAAATGACGATAAATTATCATCGACATTTTACATTAAAAAACTTTTATCGTAATTAAAATTTATTTTCAATTTTCTAAATTAGAAATTAAGAAACAAACAAAAGTTGCATGAATTATTTGAATAAATTGTAATCAAATTTAAAAAAGTGTGTCCTTTTGTCAAGCTGTGAGAGAGTAAATTGTTTGAAACAAAGTTTTAAATTTACAATCGAATGTCTCTACGGACAAGTTTGTATGTAATCACTTTAATATGTTAGGTTATGTTGGCTTTGGCAGACGCCTTAAAGCACATTGTTTGAACTTGTAGTTAGCATTTCTTAACCATTCCGATAGGCATGGTTTGTCTTCAATTTACATTTGGCTAGACATAGTCTGCAAATTAATTCTGCGATGCTTGGTCTCTGTTTTCTAAGTGCCAGGCAATAACACAGAAGATGTTTCATGGCCTCTTCTTTTTTTTTTGCCATTAGAAGTATTTCCAAAGTCGTTGTAAGGCATTCCCAGTCTCCTACCTGCTATCAGATTCCTAAGATGGTCTCCGATTAAGTTTAAAACAAATTTTGTTCTGCAATATTGATAGCGTGCTTAATTTGTCGAATGTCAGTATAAAAGTGTGTTCTTTTTTCCGTCTATTTTCGCAAAAGAGTAAAGTTTCTGTGAGATTACTTGCAGAGACCCCTGTGCAGGTGAATACAAACCTCAAATCTGAATTCATTCGAGTTTTCCCTTCTACCAGTCTTTCCAAGTGGATCACATATATTGTTCCTCAGGTAACTGCCGAGAATGTCTAATATCTCGTCAACAAACATTCGATATTCTTGGACAATCTTAGATGTTGGGTGACAATCTCCTTGGATCTAACAGCCATTATATGAACGGTAAATATGCGTATGCATCCAGTCTTTGTAGCTATTACTTTGCGTAAAAATATTTAGGACTCAATACATAATTGGCATGTTTACAAGGAAATTTAAAGAGCCTGAAAGTATTACAGATATGGTCAAGCCCACGTATTTCATTGCAATATATGGACTGCTGGAAATATCGCTTCTGTTAGAAAAATAAGCGATTTCGCGGCATTGCAATCGCATTTGCAATTGGCAGTTGCAATTTCTGTATTTTGGTTTTGTCTAGCTTACGCAACAATTACAGCCAGCAGATCATCCACAAAGCTATAGACAAGACTGATGGATGGTTGAGTAACAGGTGTTCAATGCTGGCTCGTATAAAATTTTTCCAAAGCGAAAGCCCTATTTTTTCTTCGGTGGGGTCTCCAGCAAGAAGAATTGCCGCTTAGAAATAATTTTGAAAATCTATTGTGTCCGGCAAAAATTACTGATTACATCATAGTCTGAAAGTGTCCTTGGGCCGTATTTTGACAAATATAACCCACGCTTGCTATTACAGTCAACTCAGATTCGCATGATAAGCATCTTTATTGACCTGCATTTGAAGATCATGATTTGGAAGGTATGAAGGGTTACAACAAGGCAGTGGCAATAGCCATACAACGCTAGCAATTTTGAATTTATTGCGCTTCAGGGAAATTAATTAGCAAACAAGATTATACAATGGGTTACGAGAAAGACAATGAACACGCGGATTTAGCCGTTGGATGATCTTTAGGATATTAGGAAACTTTTCACAAAATCGAAGTAGCTTACAATCAACTATAAACACAACTGTAGGCCAACTATGTGGAATTGTTTGGACGAGTTTTTTTATACCGTTTCGTAACTGTTAAACAGTGGATCCCAAAACAACACAATAGGGAATAAAAAAAGGCGTCAAAACAATGAGGTTTTCGCTAAAGTCGCCGTGTTTTAGTGGGTAGTGTGTTGGCTTATTAGATGGGTTCGAATCCCAGGTCAGACATCAAAACGAAAAAATATTTCTTCGGCGACTTCCTCTCTCAGCAGATTTCTGACAAAGACTCTGAGAGTAAAAATTGCCATGAAAAGCTTCTCAAAAATTTGTCGTTCGGAGTCGACTTTAAACTGTAGGTCCCGCCACTCATGTATAAAATTAACGCACACAACATAAGTGGTATGAGAAGTTAGGTCGTAATCCTGACTGAAGGGTTGTAATGGCCAATTATGTATGTATGTATCGACGCAAAAATGATCGTAGTGAGGTTATGGACCAATAAAGTAATGGTGATTGTTTTTGAAATATATAAGGACTACCTTCAAACAAAGTATAAAACATTCAATAGAGAATATTATGTCTTAACAAAGACTATTTAATAAGGCTTTGACAAAGAAACGATCGCGTTTTGAATAAAGAAAATAGTTCTTCTCAGCAGACCAATGCATTGCAAAGATGTATACACTTAAAAAACCATGAGTTACGCTACGGAATTATCTTCTTCATCGACTCTATTTTCAGGATTTAGGCTCTAATTCTCCGACTTAAGTAATTCCGACGTGACAGGGGCCATAGCACAGGCGCTATGTGTTTTGGACATACTGGCCTTCAGTATGATGCGAAACGGTCATGCCTATTTTTAATCAACACAAGACTCTAGGTTATTAGAGAATTACGCCGTTGAAAGCACATTGACCCCAAAGAATACTACTCGTCTGATGAAAAATAAAATAATTTTTTAAACAAAACTTGTGTTTCAATCAAAACATTACGGAAGTTATTGGCTGTCGGAATATATCGGAAACATTTTTACATTTCATTTTCTTATGGTAATTGAATAAAGATTATGCAACTAAGAACAGATTTACTTCAAGATAACGTTTTTGGCAATTAATTTAAAATAATTTTACAATGAATAAAAATTTAAAATACCTTGTATAAGATTGTAAAATATTTTTTCATTCGATAAATCCAAACCAAATGTGGAAAAGCAGCATGCCGGTAATCACTGTGCAATTATTTTTTTTGCAACACTTTATGGAATTTATTTAAGAAAAAAGGAAATCAATAACACTTTACATTTAAATTAATTTTTTTTATGCAATTTTTTAACGCCAATCGCTTTTAAAACACACAAAACACTTTGGCAAACAATTTTTAATTGATTTTTGAACTTTTTTTTTGGATTATTTATTTATTTAATTTTACTATGTATTAAATTTTCTTTTTTTAATCATTTCTTTGTATTCATCATTTTAAAAAACACACCATCAAACGTTTCTTTCTTTATGATTTGATTGTTTATTTTTCTTTTTTTTTTAATTGGAAAATTGAATTTTAATTGAATTTAAAAGAAATTTTTTTCATTTTTTTCCAATTGGCTTCATTCACTTCATAGTTTTCCGTTTCAAAAGTAATTCCCGTAATAATAATTCGAAATGTTTATTTATTTTTTCCCCAAAACAAAACATTTAATTCCTTTCAAATTTTCACAATTAAAATTTTTAACACTCTATTAAAATTATTCGAAAAAAAATTCAATTTCTACCATTTCTTTCTGAATTTTTTTTTTTTTGTAATTTTAGAAAATAATTTTCATAATTTTTCTTTCGTTTCGATTATTTTTTGCAATTTATTTATTAACAATTCATTTTGCTTTCCCTATTTCTATTAGGTAGTTAATGTTTGTTTCTTTCTATTTCGTTGATCCGCTTTTTACAATTTAAATAACCGGCTGTTTGGCCACCGACTGATTTTGCCATCTGTTTTGTATGAAGAAGATTTTGTTTTCATCGTGCGTGCAAATTCTTTCAATCACTTGGTTTTTTATACTTATTCCTTCAACAAGCAATAATAACTAACACAGCAATTGTTGCTTGCAACATTATTGTTTGGCTCCCCTTTTAAGTTTGTGCGTTGGTGTGTGAGTGTAGCTGGCAACATTGTTGCTAAAAACTGCCGGGTACTTACAGAGTAGTCAGCTGTGATTGAAAGAAAGTTGAGGAGAAATAAAATTGAAAATCATGTGTCTCTTGCAACATGTTTGATATCAAAGGGGCGTAGTAGATTTTAACTATTTCTACTATGGCGCGAAACCAGGGACGGTGTTACATGGAGATTTTCGACCTTTGGCGAATTGCTAGCAATTTTCGTATGCGGACTACTTGAGCTCTTCAAGCACCTCAGTATATAAACATCCAGTGGTTGGTTACGCTGGCTCAACTATGTCATTGGAAGGTAGAGAAGAGTACATTTATCTCCACAATCTTTGCAAACTTTAGATTTTTTAAAACACAAAAAAGTCGCATAAAGTCCAATTCGGTAAAAACCAGGCTGTTGTATGCTTTGGTGGTATTGTTTTGGAGATGAAATTAATTACAAGAAACGATAAGCGAAACAAACGAATGGCGATGAACCAAAAATACTAAGTAGACCACCCTGTGGTAAGTATTGAAGTATTGCTGATGGACTTTAAGACTGTAATTAAACAAAGCAACTATCAAATCCTTGGCATATGAACAAGGAAGTTAGATTAGTTAGTTAAGTTTACTTGAATTTGGGTCCGTTGTAATACCACCATAAATCAATATTTTACACGGGCGTTAAACAATTCCAATAGGAAACTATTCTGATTGCCAACTTGGTTGGTATGGCAAAAATCATAATTTTGGAGAGTTTAAACCCCCATCTCTTCATTCAACTACATCTCTGCATCGAACATGTTCGATGTAATATACTTCAAACATGTCGTATAAACAAATGGTAATTATTTTTGCATATACACTGGTCTTGTCTTATTTTCTATCGACTTCTAATATAAGAAAGCCCTTTATTGACACCCCCACACTTCACCCCTCCTAACTACAATAAAATATGAAAGCAGTACTTGTGTATACACAACAAACAACAACACTACACACACTGCACAAGATATTTCACCATTTAGAAAGAAACATTTTTTTTATTTTTATCTATCTATTCAATGGAGGAGGGAGGAATTCTTCGTTTAATAAATTTTAATCAACAAGTGGCTGCTGCTAGCTTCGCTTGTTTAATTCTAAAGAAAATATTCATTGGCAAGGCGAAAATCATAAAATGGGGCAGCAGCCAGTGCAGTAGTGTTAGGATGGCTGGGGTGGGTGGTGTTGGTTTTAAGTATTTTGCAAAACGAAAATATTTCAAATATTCCCTTTATAACGCTTTTAAAGATACTCAAGAGACTGCACCACTGTTTACGATGGAATAATAATAAATACAACAATGATGGATACAAAATGGAATTCGCAAAAGGATTTCTATTTTTTTTTTTTCTCTTTTTCTAGAAAGAAAGTGCAATGAACAGGAAACAAAATATTTGTATATTTATGAGAGGATAAAAATGATGATTTAAACTATTTATACGTACACACACAAGCATACATATACACCAACATAATATGTATTTACTGAATTAATTGTTTGTTGGGTGGCCAATTTTGTAAAAGGAGTTCGATGTACGTAATTTCATTTACGCTAATTTAGGGAGAAGATAAATTAATTTCTGCTATATTTTATCATTTTTAAAATTGATTGTGGATATTAATAAATAAGACTTTTAAAATTAATAAAGTAAGTTTAAAGACCTTTTTGTGATATTCAAAACAAAATCGCATTCGTCGTATTATTGCATTAGATAGTTAAAGATTGTGGGTGGGATTATGAAACAAAAGAAAAGTATCGACGAGGTTAGTAAATTACAAAGAACACAGCATCGAAAAGCACTTCCCTGAGAGCCAATGCTGGCTCGCAATGCTATTCGTAAGAAACCCTTTCTAAAACGTTATGACTTGACGACATTGTTTGCCACTGATAAGTCGAAAAAAAACGTAGGCGAAACAAAGCTCTATTATTTTTTCATTCCTCCCATTTCTAGGGAAGGTTGGATCAAACTTCTTCCATCTTCAAACACGTGCCAACCAATAATGAATAAAAGGTTTGTTCAAAAACTACTATCACGTTCATAATTCTTACATTCTTTTTTTGTGTTTTGTTTGCATATATAAAACGCATTTCTTCTTCTATGTAGTCTGGGGGTGGGCGGTGTGTATAGGGCGGTAATAGAGGCGGTGGGCGGTAAATAAATAGAGGGTTTAAGTTTGTGGTGATTGTGATCTTGGTATGTGTCTAGAATGTGAAGAGGTATATAAACGGAGGGGCGAGGAGGATGCGGATCCGGATAAACTCTAACTAACTCCGCCGCTTTCCCCCCACAAATCAAGCGGGCCCAACCAACATCACCCATCACTGCAATATATAATTTTTAGTGTGGTGAGTTTTTAAGAAGTGTGGTGAATTTACCATGTGTGGTTTATTTGTTACGTGGTGGGTTTTTGAAGGTGCGGGGAGTTTTGGCTGGTGTGGTGAATAAAATTGAAATTCACCAAAGTGCCGTTACTCGAAATATGTACTGTATTAACATAGTTAAATGTACTGTATGCTATGAATAAACCGGTTTGTGACTGGAATTCGTGCTTTCCTACATTAGCGGTGCCACACACTATACTTTTTAACAAATGGTAGTAAGTAGGAAACAATTTTTTGTAACGATTCCATTATAAACAGTGCTGCCAACGCTGTTAAATTCAAAATCACATTCAGTTACGAACAATTGAAATAATACCAGCATGTTAATAACATATTAAATCACTGTTACCGCTATACACCACCTTAGCACGTTGGCGCTGTGTTTAATAGACCAGCTGTTTACTTTGTTTACCATTTTTAAGAATAAACAACAACAAATAAGAGCAACAAACAAAGTAAGATTCAACCACACGGTTTAGAAAATAATAAAAAAGAAAACTTCCATTAAAAATGAGTGAAGAACCTGCTGCCAAACGCTTACGAATGGATCAGGAATTACAAATAAAGGCAATATTGGCCGATGAGTACACAGAGAGCATTAAAGATGTGGATGTTTACACTTGCATCGTACAGGACAAGAAGAATATTTCAAAAATCATGCAGGAATTGGCCAACAAACTACCTTTGAATGATTTACAACACTTAAAGAGAGTGAATGGTAGACAAATCATCATTTGCAGCATTTCTCAAGTTCAAAACTTTGAAGATTTAAAAGAATTTTTACAAAATAAAGTGGGAAATACGGATATCGTTGATAAATTATTAGAGTCCACAGCGATAGTAAAAGTACCCGGTAATATGCCCAAGTTAAGATGGCAATATGAGGCTGTGATTTGTAAGTGGCCATGTAAATTTCATCCTGATAAATATTTGGAGCAAAGATATGAGGGAACCAACTTCGTCTCTGATGAAAAACAATTCCATTTAAAAATTGCAAAGTTACTTAAAGATGTCTCCAGGAAGCTGAGGCAAAACAAACCAGTTGGCATTTGTATAGATCCACGTTACCAAAGGATTGTAGCTTTAAGCTCCAGTGAAACTGAAAATAGTCCTGTCATGCATGCTGCCATGATATTGGTGGACTATGTTGCCACAACCCAAGAGGCAGGAGCATGGAATAAATTACGCGAGGAAGGAATATGTCTTGAGCAGGAAGAAAAATCAAATGAATTAAACTTGAATGGTATTCCCACTGAATTTAAAGCATTTCTTAATGAACATGAGGAGTATAAAAATATAAAACTAGGTGCTGAAAAAGTACACGAGAAGGAAAAGCTAAAATTAGAAGATTTAGCTGCAGTGGATGGTGATAATTTAAGCAAATTTGGTCCCTATTTGTGTACGGGTTATGATATTTACCTTAGTCATGAGCCATGTTTAATGTGCAGCATGGCTTTAGTTCATAGTCGAGCAAAGAGAGTATTTTTCGTAAACAATTCAACAAATGGCGCATTAATTACACGTTTTAAGTTACAAGCTGTGCCGGAGCTTAACCATCATTATGAAGTTTATCAGTTTGTGGAGTCTAATAATAAAAATTAACAAAAATCCAAAAGATATGAGTTTGAGTTCATAAGTTACAGGCAAGCATAGGGAATGAAGAAAGCCTGAAGATATTTATCATTATTTCAGATTCTATGAAAGAAGGTATATCCCCTGCTAAGATTAGACAAAAGTTGCTAGTCTCAATAACTCATTGTGCAAATTCATAGTTTCTACCTCACAAGAGACCTTTTCGGTTCCAATATTAACAATTTCTTTGTATGGCATGTAATGTTTCATGACATAAAGAAAACTTACCATCAATAGTGTTCTGGAATGCTTGATACTTATATGATCCCAGCTACTATATCATCGTTGATGACTTGATCATACACAATTAACTGAAAACTAAACAATTTTCTTTAAAAAATATTCCAATTATGCAATTCGTCTAAAACAAGCTACTTCTACTCCCAAATACCTTTAGTTTTATATCCTTATACTGAAAATTTGTTCTTGAAATTATTGATTGAATGAAAGGCCTTCAGCAGCATTACAATCAACAACAGCAGAAACGTTTTATAAATTATTTCTCATACCCAATGAGTTCCAATTATAAAAAATAACGCAAACGATTTGTAACTAAAAATCACTGTCCAAACGTTTTATTTAAGAAGACACATTGGCTCTCATAGCACCCTGTCTAGCAGGTGAAGAAATCAAGCCCATAAGCTGGCAATCTGCTTCCAAAATTGTTAAATCTTTAGAAGAACCCAAGAACTTTGTGGATAATTCCAAATCTTTAATCCTTAGACGCACTCTAGCGCCACGTACATAATCATCACCATTGCGAGCAGGTCTGGTACAGACACAATGGAATTTCCAACCAAAATCAATGTACAAATCGTCACCAACAACATGGAAGATTTTGCCGGACACAACTTTGCCCTCGGGATCGCCCAACTAAAAAGCAAAAGATCGTAAAGTTTCCATAATTGGGAAGCAATTATTTTTGAGACTCACATCTATAAATTTGGAATTTCTCAATAAGGAAGCAAAGCTTTCAGTGTCTTGCGGTTCCTCTTTGGGTTTCAGAGCATCACTATGGCTTTCATAAGCTTTGGCGAAACCTTTCTTCACGGCATTTGTATCTTCTGCAATAGTTTCCAAGGGAGCAGCATTTACCTGATTTTGGGCATCTTTAACATCGGAAGTAAAGTAATGTTGCGTTGTTGATATGTTTCTTATGCATGTTGAAAGAGTTATTCTATTAAATCGGCATAGAAACGACATTTTCTGTAATAATTTTATTTTACCACCAAAATTTAATTTTTATTAATGGAGACAGGTTATGTAAAACAGCTGTTTGATATACGAGCTGTGTTTAATTGGTATTACAGCACAGCTGCATAATAAACGTGTTGAATATGCATTTGAAAGTGTAGCACTCACAGAATACACAATACAATTTTGCAACCTAATGTGACTAATTTGGGAAGGCTCTACAGAAGAATATACAATTAGTCTATATTTATATGAAGAGATTCTTATTTTATAACTTTTGCCAGTTTATCGCCGTGGAGTAAAGTAACGCAAAAACAATTTTGTAATAATTTCCATCAAGTGTTCTGAGCTGTGTTTAAAAAGGCTTAACACTAATCAGCTGTTTCAAAGAACATTCATCTCTGAGCCACCCTGTGTAAATTCTTTTTTGAACAAATTCGACACGAGTTACGCGTTTAATTTGTTCTTACACAATTATATTTTAATAAAAAAATCTCTGTTTTCTTCAATTAAATTGTTATAAAAAATCTAACAAAATGATTCAGAAACAACGTCAACGTATCGAACAAGCCGTTACGGAAATGATTAACGACATGGACAAGACACATCTCAGGAAAATGCAGGTAAATGACCGGCTTAGGTCGATGACATAGTCTGACGACATGATTATGTTTGTCATACGCAAAGTGCCAACTTTTGTTATTACTACTCTAATTACTAATAATGGAATAATAATTTGGAACTTTTATTCTACGACAACAATACGGTGAATGACCTTAGTTAGAGTATGTGTTTTCATCTTGGCCATTGAGTAAGGAGCAAGTATTAGTAGCTTAAGCAGATCCAAGGTTGTTGCATCAGAGCCGCATCTACATCCTGTTTGCGCGGAGAAGCAAGGTTAATAAAGTGGAGGTTACTTTAATAGCAGTATCTCTAAAACTGGCACTGGCCCGAAGCAAAATTAAGCCTATCCCCAGCTTAATAATTGCGTCCTTTGAAGTTTCACATTCGTTGCCCTTGCAAGCCATTGAGTGTTGCCCACTATAACCGCGATTGTTTTAATTGGCCGATACTGTCAGAGTGGTTTCACTATCAAGAAGTGTAATTAAATGCCCATCCTCAAAGGACAGCTCAGACAATGTGCGAAAAACTTCCTAACTGCTGCTCTTAGGATATCAATGGACCCCCTGTTGTCGCAGTTAACAATCTTAAGTTCCATAGATCAGTCTCGACCCAGAAGTCTATTACCTACGTTCAGTTTGCTGCCCTAATTCAGTGCCGAGTCTGCCATCCTGTTTATGGCAACCACTTGAATACGCATTTGCTTTCAGGCTATCGGGTTTCTAAACCTTTTCCGACTGGCCCCTTCAAAGTTTTCGTTGCGAGGACCACGTAGTTTATGATGGAGCAATGTCCCTATTGTTATTCGCGTTCACAGATTTAAGAGCAGCGAAGCTATGAGCACCACTTTGTCCTTAGAGCTCAAGCAGAGCATACCTTTGAACGCCTTATTCGATACCAGAACTACAAGAATACTTAAGGAATACATGATCCCAGGAACTTGGATGTGGGAACCGTAAATTCTTTCGAATTTGTTGCATACGCTTGCATTGTTTAGTGTGGCCTTTATCACTACACTGGCTATCTGATAGTAAATATAGTTCACAATTCCTAATGGACCTATTTCCACACTTTCTCAAAACCCAAACAACGAACTCAGATCGTTGCGGAGCGTAAATCCGACTTTTGTAGCGACCATTTATTTTTAGAACACCTTACTAGCCACGCAGGTTCTTAACCCGACTAGTAACCAACTTAGTAAAAATTCTAACGTTAATCCGGATTGAAATAAATAATTTTTAAAATTATTTGAACACGTGAAAGTGAAAATAAAACGTATTTTATTTATTTATTCTTTTTGTTTACAGACAGATATGCATTTGTGTGCCGCTAAATGTTGTCAAGATTCGAATGCTAGTGTCGATAGTGTCCAAAATTGTGTGGACAGATGTTCCCAGCCCTTGACTAGAGCCCAAAATTACGTCCAACATGAGTTAGGAGAATTCCAAGGAAGACTGCAAAGATGTGTAATGGTAAGTAACTGTAAATATTTAAATGAAAATAATTATTTTAACCCACCTTTTTCCATTCCAGCAATGCAACGATGATATTAAAGTAAAAATGCCTGCCAATCCCAGTGAAGATGATATTTCCAAATTCACAGACCAATTTGAACGTTGTGCTGTCAAGTGTGTAGACAAGCATGTCGGCTTAATACCCAGCATGATGAAAACCATGAAAGAAGTCTTAGCTAAGGGTCCTGAAAAGATACCACAAGTTTGAAAAAATAATGCGGCATTAAAATTTTCTTTTTGAAATTTTGTTTATTTTGCATTTCCACTCTTTTTAATTATAATTGTTTTGTTGAATTGAATGCGTTTGATTGGTTTGTTAATATTAAAAGTCATTCTTTGTTTTGAATAAATTGCAACAAGCGGGACTTGATTATACAATATGACAAAATGAAAGTTTTTAAACCGTGGTTATCGAAGAAAGGCAAATGAGAGGAAGCGAAAGCAGACAATTTGAGTCGGTATTGCGATAGTCTGCTGTTATTGTACTCAAACTTCAAGAGATAATCCGAAAAGTATACTTTTGCAATCTCGAAACCAAACACTAGTAATTATTAACCCCTGAATGCTTAACTCTGGTGTTCTGAACGTCTTTTCTCCAATATTGAGGAACAGATTGCTTGACCAAAAAAGTGTTTTCCTCTGAAAATTCTTTTACTGAATGGGGCCGAATGGAATGATGGAGAACTTCCAACATGGATTGGGTCGAAACTGAATGATATCACTGGTGCGAGAATTTCAAACTGGTGGCCCATTAAAGGTTGAACGGCTACTGTAGTGCTAAATTGAAAGCTCATGAGGATGTAGTTGTCTTCGCCTTTTCAGATATGGGTTCTTACGTGATTTTCGTTGATAGAGTGGCTGCCTTGATGGCAGGGGGTCGGCCAAAACTGCTTATCGTGACTGTAAGGAATCCAGAAGACCCAATTCGGATCTGTGTCTATTGGAAGATATCTGATGCACTAGCAAGTCTGCGATCCCACTCGATGGGTCTTGTGGTGGTTCATTCTGATCCTCCAATCTGTTACTTTTGTAGGCCTAGTCAGCGAGGGAGAGAGAGAAGGGGTGATGAGACCGGAGAGTCTTTGTCCAACTAACTAGAATGTAGAATCGGCTAGAGCTCAAAAATACATCGTTATTCTGGTGATAGTGTTGCTTAGCGGGACAATGTGAAGTTACGCCACTCTCAAGCATTTGGGATAGATCCCAACTATTATATGTGGAGCTAAGGAGCTCTTGAGAGGTATAGAGCACCACACCTCTAACTTTCCAGACCTTGTTAGGAGAATGATGAGTAGAAGATTGTGCCAGAATTTAAATTTTAAGTTGGCTAGAGGCGGACAAATAAGTAATTGATCCGCTTTCTGTTAGCTTAACTTAGATTCTTACTCCATATCTTTTGATTTTACTTTTTCTTCCATTCCAAGAAAAAAAATAGCAAATAGGTTGGTTAGCTATCACTCTCTTCTCCTATTTCACCCGTTAATGTAAACTTTGTTCCGTCCCAATAAAATATTTCTTTTTTTATTTTTAAATTTCAATTCCACTTACATTTTGAATTAAATTCTGAAGCATTCATTCACTCCATCAGTATTTATTTTATTTGTAAATTTGTATTTTATTTTTTATATATTTTGTGTGACTTGAATTGAATAAAAAAAAAAAAATTATTTTTTGTAATGATTGAAGATGTACGCAAACGTATTGAGGCGGCTTTAGCGGATGCTATCCAGGATATGTACTCAACACATCTACGGAAAATGCAATCCGACATGCATTTGTGTGCCGTCAATTGCTGTGATGATCGTCGTAGTCTTCCCCAAATAGATAATGTCCAGTCGTGCATTGAAGATTGTGCTGCACCACTGCTAAGAGCTCAGGACTTTATACAACATGAACTGCGCGAGTTTCAGTCCAGCCTGAAGCGTTGTATGATGGTGGGATAAATATAAATTTTAAAATTATAATTCATTGCCATTACGTAAAATTTGAATTGAAATTTGTCTCTTTCAACAGCAATGCAATGACGAAGTACGTAGTAAAATACCGATAAAGACCCATGAGTCTGATGCTGCCAAATATCGTTACCAATTCGAACGTTGTACGGTACAGTGTGGAGATAAACACATTGGTTTAATACCAGACATGATGCGCACCATTAAAACTGTATTGGCTCGTGGTGATAGCCTGAAACAGGCCTGACTATTATCAAATTTGTACATGAATTTTCATTGCGTTTGTTCACTCAACAACCAAAAATGTTTCGTAATTAGAAAATTCTGCAGAATTTTGAATTTTTCAAAATAAAGTTTGCATTGCAAATGGATCTGTAGATCTTAATATTCTCCTTACCCAACTGTGTTTCAATAACTTGTAAAAGCTTTCGAGGTATATTAGTGTGAATGACCAAGACGAATCCAGACAGATAAAATCCTTAAAAAACTAGGACGAACTTACTACACAAGAATCATTGAAGATGAACCCATAGAGTCTGACAAAATCCATAAGCTACACGAAGAGTATTAATAACAGACAATGCTGGATAATTCATACATAATTGGCCATTACAACCCTTCAGTCAGGATTACGACCCAGCTTCTCACACCCCTTATGATGTGTGCTTTAATTTTATACATGAGTGGCGGGACCAACAGTTTAAAGCCGGCTCCGAACGACAGATTTTTCTCTCAGAATCTTTGCCAGAAATCTGCTGAGAGGATGTCGCCGAAGAAATATTTTTCGTTTTGATGTCTAACCTGGGATTCGAACCCGGGCCTTTTGTCTAATAAGCCAACACACTACCCACTAGACCACGGCGACTTCTATGCTGGATAATGAGGAACTCTATAAAAGCTATTTCCTGAAAGACATAGTCATCAAGCATTAGGATCAGGACCAACCGCTTTGTGGGCTGCATCGGGAGAAAAGTCTGTTTTAGCTAGCTTATCTCTTTGCCTGCATTTCCATTCAAATTAGAATGCTTCGCGAATGGATTGCAGGAAGCTTTAGCTTCTCAAAAAAGATTAAAGAAATCGAAGTTTCGGAGTATACAGCCCTAGTGATTGTGTAATTTTCCCTGTTCAGTCAGTAAGAGTCCACATGATTGATCACGCCGAAGAATGGCAGGGTCTAATCAGCCGATTCATTAGGTCCATACACCTTTTATTGCCAGCTCATCTACAACATCATTACTCCACATATTAAAATGCTCTGGTCACCAATGATTTACCACCAGCCTCTTCCTGTCCAGAAGTGTGGGCAAGGCATTTTCGCAGATTGAAGCCAGTCTTGCTGCCCAGGGAGGACATTCAAGGCAAGAATGGAATGAAATTATTCAAATAAACGAATTGATTGAAATGAATGAATGAAGTGATTGAAATTTTGAAATGTTAAAAGCGATTGAAAAGATTCAAAGAATGAAATGATTGAAGCTTTTGAATTGATTGATAGAATGAAATGATTGAAAAGAATGAAATTTATGAAATGGTTGAAAGAATAAAAGCATTGAAATGAAAAGAAATGATTGAAGTAAATGAAATGACTGAAGTTAATGAAATGATTGAAATGAGTAAAAGGAACGAAATGATTGAAAGAAGCAATTGATTGAAATTAATCATATCACTGAAATAAATGCAATGATTGAAATAAATGAAATGATTGAAATGATTGAAACAACTGAATTGATTGAAAGGAATGAAATGATTGAAATAACTTAAAAAAAAAATTGAATAAAATGAATAAAACAAAGCATTACTGTTGCTGCTGGTATCTAATTCTGTTTTCTGTGAAAATCTACTCAACTCAACTGTGATGATCAGTGTCAAGATTTGACATACAACTTGTGGTCAAAAACAGTTGCTTGTGTGCATTACCAAAGATTCTGTTTGCTGGCGGCATGAGTACGAATGAGGAGCAGTACGGCCATCTAATGAGTTGTTTAGGAAAAGCACTTGACCAGAACCATTACACAATAGAATAGAACAATAGATTGTGTGTTATTGCTGCTGTTGCTGTTGATTCTAAACAACTTCCATATCAAATGAGATGCGAAAATTTTAAATTTTTTTGTTTGTTTTGTTTTTCTTCTTGAATTGTTTAAGGAAATAGTAAAGAACTCTTAATGATGTATGAAGAATTATGCATTCTTTTCTAGATATGATATGTATGTATGTACGTATATGCATGTGTATATGCATGAGATGCATATAAATCTTCTTATTAACAAAGTGCTGAAGTATGTTTTGTGTATGATAAACATCTGGTTTTGAATACTGACAACGGAGGTATAGTTTTCCACACATTTTTTTGTAATTATTTTTGATTTATTTGCCTGTGATTGTTTATTAAAAGCCATTTAATAACTTTTGCATCAACTTCAATTAGTTATTGTTTTTATAATTAAATTTTTATTCTCTATTAAATAGTTATCGCAACGTAATATCATACCCTGAACTTGAATTGCCTAAGGAAAGTTCTTATCTTATCATCGTCATCGTTTTAACGATCATATCAACGATTTTACTTATATTGCCGCACTACCAAATGCTGCTTGAACAAGTGCAATTACATGGTTTATAATGGCTTTTAGTATTTGTTTATTTATTTATTTTATTTGTTTAATTCAATTGTTTTTTAGTGGCCAAGTAAATATTTGAACTTGTTACGCTTCTTGTTAGTTTACCCGCTTCAATTTACTTACAATTTTCTCTTATGAATTCATATAAATTTTGCGAACGGGAAAATTTCACAAAATATTTCCTTTAAAAATTGCTAAGTATGAACACTAAATATACATGTACATACTAATTACCCCCGTTCTTTTAGACATCGTTTAGATCTTGTTATCAGCTGTCTGAGTGTGACAAGCACACAATGATGACATTTGAAATATATCGTGGTTACAGACAAGATAATACAAATATTCACAACGCGTAGTAGAAACGTTGCATCTATTTTTAGATAAAGATTCGTAATAAAACGCGTAATGCAACTGCATATACTGTATGAAACAATTGGTCGAACACTTGTATTGGCTACGCGGAATTCAAGGCCAATAATATTGCGAAACATGGGCAAACAAAATACTTGGAATGCGAGCAGCCATATGCGAACGAGGGCTTTGTTCCATTGTTATAAACCTATTGCTGTGTACTTTCGACCACATGTGATAAACAAGGCTTATTAAACAAGGCCATTAGGGTGATGAAATTTTAACTGAAGTCTATGAATTACTACAGCCTATTGCGGCCAAAGGTTACAAACTGAGTATTACTGCATAGGTCACTAATTTCACGTAGAACATCGAAAAACACAACCATGAGAGACACGGTGAATGAATTTATTATCAATTTTTAGTAAAACCTTTAAAAGGGTTTACAGTGCAACACTTCGCAGTATCTGCGAAAAGTCGTACCCGGCAATATAAAGAACATAAATCCCTTGCAAAGCAGCTACTTCATGTTCTTAGTATATCTTTTCGTCGTTTCAATCCCTTCTTTTCCCAACTAAACCGATGACTGGCCTATAATAGCAGATTCTAGAATGGCGGGGTTGCCATGTATCTTTCTTTTTCAGTGGAAACATATTAAATTTGTTGCGTATGGGTTTAGTGGTTTGGAGGTAGATTATTTAGAGGAAAATTGAAGTTTCTTAAATTTTTTCAGATTCTCCACGACTCGATGGGATGGTAACGATTGGACATCCCATAGACATTGTACGATTACTGATCATATTTTGCTGATCATTTCATAGACTTCAATTTAAGCTTTTCCTAAAGCAAATAAAATAACTGGTTTAAAGTTAAAATTGAGCTTGGTTCACCGTTTCCTTACCGTTCGCATCTTCCCTCTCTCTTTCCACCTTTCCTAAAAAACCTGCACAATGCACTGCATGAGTAGCGGTCATCCCCTGAGTGGTTTTATAAAAAAAAAAAATATAGGTTTAAACACTTGGTGTAGGGTATTATATGACTGGGATTGATAGCATTTTTTTTTTGTTTTTTGTTTTCTATTGAGATTTCTAAGCTTGTAGCCATAAATAACGATTTTGCAAGCCATTAAACACAATTAATAAATCAGTTAAAATGCACAAATAAATCCATTAAATTCTGAACAAACTTTGTCGGTCGGTATGCCAATGAGAACATTTAAATTAAGCGGTGAAAAAAATATAAAAAAAAAACAATAAAAAAATGAATACCCTACACTCAATGCTCATTGCAATAACAAGTGATAGTATTTTTTAAAGTTTAAAAACAAAAAAGTTTGCTAAAAACACCAATCTTTATTAAAACAGGAACCAGAAATTAAGTTTTTATTTTTTAAATTTTAACAAAAAAAAATCCCCAAAATTGAAAGCCTGGCAAATATCAATACCAACAATTCCTTGCCTTGTTGAAATTCTATGCAAATAAGTGTAGAGTATCATACAACAAGTTCAATACACAGCATTTTTTTTTCCTTCGTTCGTGTTGCTGTCACTGTAACACTGTTACGCTTTATAATGGATTTGATTTCAATTTAAAATTCAATTTAAATATGGCCAGCAATAGAAATATTTTTACGATTACACACCCCTAAAAGTTTAGTGGCATTTGCCAATATGTTTTTATGCAAAAAAAAATAAACAAAAAAAAATTTGTAACAAAATAATAAATAAACCTCAGCATACATCACGTGACAGAATATTTGGCAGAATTAACGTGTGTCAGAAGTGTCGTGTACAATTTCTTGATGATATTGCTGCTTTCAAGCACAGGGCAGTTTAGTTCATGTTAACGGCCTGACTGATTGACTGCATGCCTGCTCGCCTGCACGTCTAAATGTAATGTGATCTGGATATGCTGCATTTAATGGCAATAATTTTTATTACTCTTCTAACTATGTGTGTGCTACTCTCAACTAAACTCTCTTCCTTCCTTTTTGCTCTTTTCTTCTCTTGTGGAATCTTAAAAAAGATTTTCAGGGCTCATGAAAGCGATGTTAGCAATTAATTTTCAAACTGTATAGAGAGAAAATAGTGTTGTCAACGTTATATTTTATGATGGAAATTAAAAATGAGAAATGTTTATGTAGGGTTCTATTAAATTCAATTAAACAATTCCCTCTCTAGTAAGTAACTCTTGGCCTTAAGATCATCGTTAATCAGTACGATCTATTGAATGAACAGTGGACTTGCGAGTTTGCCTCGTAGGCAACTTAATCGGTGATCATCTTAGGAACCCCGTAATATTTATAAAGGAATACCGGCGGCTTCTGGGTGTACTCGATGTAATGATTTCTGTAGAAGCTTAAAAAATGGGAAAGGGGAAGAAACCACCACCTTCATAAAACTATTGGGATGGTTAGGAAAGCTTCTTCAGAAGTCATTCAGCCCATAGAAGCGAATGCTTAGGTTCCTGTATTCTCCTTTATATAATAAGCCTACCGGCAATAATTTAAATTAATCGCTTGATTAGCTTATTAACTGGCATTTAAAAAATTTCTCCAACTAAGAGCAATACTGTCAACAAGAACCTTTTTTGTTATTTGTGTTGGTGCTGTTTTTGTTTTTGTTGTTGTTGTTTTAATTTTCATCAATTTCAAATGAAGTTTTCAATAAACGAAAGTTAACGATCTCGTTGTAAAACAATACAACAAAAAACATAAACAAACCACGATGGATGGAAAACTATAATCATACGTCCATCGTGTACTTATACTCATACATACACACACACATACACACATTTACTCTGATTTTTTCTGTCGTGTTTTTCTTTTTTCGATTTTTCTAAATCGACGATCGGATCGTTCGTACACATGTGTGTGTACGTTGTGATTGTAAAGAAAGAAAAAATCGTCGCTCAACGTTTGCAAACAGAAAAAAGTTTACAGAAGAATAATTTTTATGCAGAGTTTTCATTTGCCAGTACGTTCATTCGCGTTTAAACCAGCGCAACGTGCAAACGGCTAAACGCGGCAAAAAGTTTTGCGTTTCATTTTTAATGTTTAACATTAAAATTAAAAAGAAAAATATTTAAGAACGTATGATAAATTAAAGTGTAATCAATAATCATTAAGAATATTTAAAAATAAAAAATCACTAATCTTTAAATAATTAAAAACGAATTAATTTCAAATGCATAAGAAATAATTTAAGAAATTTCAAAATAAGTGATTTGTTATAAACAATAAAAAAATTATTAAAACCTAAAAAGAAAATATTAAAAATAAATTAATTTTAAATAATTTAATGCTTTAACAGTGTACATATTACAAAAAAAATTTAATTCTTTTCTAAATAATTGATTTGTTTTGTTGTTTTTGGTTTAATTTTAATTAAAAATACCACGCAAGAGTAATATTATATTATTATTACTCTTCTTTATTCTGATTCTAATTTTTTTTTGTTGTTTTCTGATTTAATAACATTATGTTTTAATGTTTAAATAAACTACAACAGCAACATTAACAATAATGTGTGACGTTAAAATAATAATTAGAACATTAAGTGTTGGTGCTGAACGCTATTCGAACTTCATGGTTATAAATTAAAGAGTTCTAATAACACAGTAGTAAATAGCATTCTTATCACCATAATTAAATGCATTTGCCTTGCTTAACTGCAGCATTTTTTAAAATGGTTAATTGCTGTAAAGAGGCCTTTAAACGTCAAAACTATTTACATTTTATATGCAGGAACATAGCGATAATACAAAGCATCTCCTACATTTTCTTAAACGCTCTACCTTTTTGTTTTAATTTTGACACAATTAAATTTAAAAAAATTGCTTCAACTACTGTAACACATTCTAGGTTGATAGAGTTGCCATCTATCGAGGCCTACAAATAATACCCTTGTGAAAATATTTTGGGTTTAGTGGTTTGGGTTAATCTTCCGCATTGAGTCCTGCTTCGTTTGAATTTGTTCGTAATCTTTTGTAAGATGTTGTAATTGTTTAGTATTGTTTGGAAGTGTGCTCAAAATGGGTATCAGTAAGGAGGGAAAAAAAAACTTTACATTTCAAAATTATTAAAAAAAAAAGAAATCGACAACTGGGCGTCGAAAAATATGAATACTGCAACAGAAATAACAAAAATATGGGTTGTTTCTGCGATAACTTAGATTTCAAAGATATTACGAGCGCTGCAAGGTCATTCAGTAGAGAAATTGTAGTCATTTAGCTGTAGGAAACAGCATAAATTTAAAATTTAGATCTTCGATTCTGATGACTTGTGAAAATTTTAAACGAAAACAGTCGTCACGTCATAATCAAACTGCAGGCAATTTAGGATTGACAGTACAGAAGGTTATGCCAAGTGTTTATAGAGACAGTTCTTCCTAGTCAAAAAATCATATTCGTATCTAGAATGTCAAAAATGCAACTGCCTGATAGAATCACCATCACCAAAAAACGGTAAGTTTGACTATCGCAAAAAACCTTGGTGGCCGAATTTCCATCTTCGAAAAACAATTCGTTGTAGAATCAATAGTCACTGTTGATAAACGGTGAATGATTATGACAGTACAGGAGATTATGCTGAGGGTTTGCTGAGATAGCTCCTATCCATAGAGTAGCATATACTCTGTACTGTTTACTGTAATGTGATGTTCGTTTTAAATATGGGTTCCAAATGCCTAAATGCTTACTAGGTTTTATTTATGGGCTTCGTTAGTATTTAATCCTTTTGAGTCATTAGATATACTGTTCAATAACATAAGGAATGAATTTGTGAAGACAGTTTGTAATGTCTCTACTTGACATCTAGTTCGTAAGGTATTCCGTACGAGGAGGTGTTCAGTATTTGTCTTGTTTTTGTACACGCTACATCATTCATGTAAAGTGATACCTTGTCTATGTAGCCTGAGTCCTTAAGTGTACCTTATAGCCCTCATGTAATGATATTTCCATAAAAAAATAACTATTTGCGATGCATTAGGAATTTTCTAATTTTTTGGTAAATTACAATATTATGCTAAATAGGCCTCCAGTCCCATATCTAATTTATAATAAAATATTTCAAAAATGTTTGCATACGCAAGAATAGCTTAATATGCACTGCCCGTAAATGTAATTATTTAGCATTCTATTATAGGTCTTCAATCGCAAAAAATAAATTCTATAAATAGGCCTATATTCTGCAGCCAAGAATTATTTTTTGCGTGTATGTACTTAGAAGTTCATTAATAGGCCACAAACACAAAAAAAAGAAATTAATTTTAGGCTTTAATTATAAACAACCAATTTAGATGGTTACTCGGTTATGAGTTTTTATATTTAGTTTTACCACAATTATTTTCTCTTCTTTTACTCTTTATTTTTATTTTAAAAAATTTGTCTAAAAAAATTTTTGTTTGTTTTTTAAACTTTACGGTTGAAGTAGAAAATTATTTAGAGAAACATAATGTTTTTATTATACCTCTCTCCTGTTCTAAAATAGAGAGTGTTTTTGTCTGAATTTTTAAAAAAAATTAATTCCACTAGCAAATAAACAATTTTTTTTCTATAAAATTCGAACTTTTTTTTTATTAAATTTTTGAAGTTTCGCTCTCTATTTCTTTGCTATTTTAAAAGTTCAAATAAAATTGTTTTGGGGCTTTTAAAACATAATTGCTTGGCTACAACAAATATAAAAAAGACAAAATTAAAGACCAATTTTATTGGGCCGAAATATACTTTTTTTTTGCCTTTAAATAGTGAATAAACAAAGGTACAGAGAATGAAAAAAAAAGTTCAATAATTGCTGTTAACAATTGTTAACTTAAAAAAAATAAAAATAAATAAATAAATAAATTCATTGAATGATTATAAATAATTACCTCAGTGCGTATGATTGATTTCTTTGTTTTGTGAAATTATTTTTTTTTTCTTTTTCTCTTTGATAAAATTACCGTTTCCATCACGGAGGAAATTACTTGAAAAAATAAAATATTTTAACGTACAAATTAATTTAAAAATGATTTCAGAAACGAACTTACTCAATTGGTCATTGCAACCCTTTAATCTGCCGAATACGACCTTGTTTCTCATACCACTTATATCGCGCGTGTGTGATGGCACCTACATTTTGAAGTTTGAGGAACTTTTCATGGTAATTTCATTGCATTCTCAGAGTTGTTACCAGAAGACAGCTGAAAGGAAGTCGCTGAATTATTTTTCTTATTTCGTTTTGTTTAAAATCTCTGTGCAAGCAATTGAAATACGGGCTCTCGCCGGAATGTTATGGATCGTTACCGCTTTAGGTACCATTTGAATAAAATTAGTGTCACTATCTCAAATTAATCTGATTAGGCGTTCAGACGAATAGATCGGACATAATGTCTTATTTGGCTCATGTGCGTAACTACATTATTCGACACGATTAGGCTTCTTAAAACAGCAGACGGTTGATGAATAAACAATTTATATAGGAGGCAAGGTAAGTGGACCCGTCTGGAATAAATTCCGAAACGTTGACTGATTGTTTCCTATCGATTTCGATATTTGACAAATTATTATTTTATAAACGTTTGCAATAATACAAACATACATATTTAGTCATTACAACCCTACAAGCTTCTCACACCACTTATGTTGTGTGCGTTAATTTTATACATGAGCGGCGGGAACTACAGTCTTTAAAGTCGACTTCGAACGATAGATTTTTGAAAAACTTTTCATGGCAATTCTTTTTTCTCTCTGAGTTTTTGCCAGAGATCTGCTGAAAGGAGGCCGTAGAAGAATTATTTTCATTATTTCGTTTTGACCTGGAATTTGAACTCTGGCCTTACGTCTAGTAAGTCAACACACTACCTACTAGACTACGGTGACTATGGTTAGCAAAAATAGTCCTGCCAACCAAGACTATTAATATCTATCTATTGGTGTGGTATAGTTTAACAGTTCTTTGCATGTCGAGAAGGCTTTCAAAAGTAATGTCCGTGAAGTACTGCTATGGTATATAAGTAGGCACCCAAGAGAAACGTTGTAGTCTTTATGAAAATTAAACGAACCCGGTAACATATATCTTGCGATCGCTAGAAGTGAAGAACTTTCACAGCTGAACAGTCTGAACCTTTAGTATGAAACAATCGTTATAAAAACGCATAACAAATTCACTATTAATTAAGAAATTAAAATGTATTGAAACGGGTATTAGACTTCCTGTCTGGAAAGACAAACAATTAATTTCCCAAAGACCTCCCTCATATACAAAGGAAGGATGGAAAATGAAGCGTCTTGTAGAGAAACCATACTCTCTCAAAGGCTGAAAATCCTCTATAATGGCCTTTGTAGGTTTGCTGTAATGGCGAGAAAGAGAAGAGGAGACCAATAAAAGTGTTCTCTATTTCTTGCTGAGGATTTTTGGACTTGCCAAAGTTTTGTTTCGTTTATGCTTCTCCCTCTTGATACCTTTCAAATGTTTCAAAGTAATTTTAAATAATTTTCTTAAGTAAAATCTTTTTCTAAAATATTCTGTAGAGGTATCACATACATACTTTGTTAAGCTTGACCTATTATTGCCATGGTTAAGCTTAATTAAATTGATTCAAATCATCTTCCATTATTTCGTACTCATCATGCTTATGACCTATTTTCTTATTAAAATAACACTTAAAAAGAGTTTTGAAAAGAATTCCGTTTAGAAAGTCTTAAATGATAACAAAAAAAAGTAAAATTTTTCTTTTGTTATTGTTGTTGTTTCTATATGAATTAAAAATAAAGTAAAGTGGTGGTGGTGGTGGTGGTGGTGCATGCATGTGTTTGTGTTTTCTTTTTAAAACTTTAAATTGTAACCCAAAAAAAAGGAAAAAAAGAAGAAGCGTGTTATGTTAACCACATAAACATTGTATACACATGTGAAATACATAATGTATGTACATACATACATACATATGTACATATCACATGCAACACTTAGTATTATGTGTGTAGTACTTACATACGTACTTACATGCCAATATGCATGTTCATATTAAAAGCATATCAAATGTAATCTGATATGCTTTTCTGAAAATCTGAAAAATCAATTCATTCGCTATAGATTTGTCAATTGCATTTCATGTGGTTTTTGTGTGTGTGTGTGTGTGTGTGAAGAAAAACCATTAATTGTCAGCAACAAAGGAAAATCGTTATTAATTGATTGAAGTGGAGTTGAAATTACATTAATGTGTGCATATGTACGTAGGTATGTAAGTGTATTAGAAAATATATGTTTTGACATGTGTGTGGTAATGTTTTGAAGTTAATTAATTAACCCAATATGTGCAACTCTTACAAGATAATAAAAATATAATATCAATCACACACACATGCACATACCTATGTATGTATATTAGGGTGGTTTTATCTTATGTGGTAAAAAAAATGTCAGAATTTTTTTTCTTTCTGTCAGATTTTATTTAATTTTTAATTAATTTAATTTTTTAGAATATAAAATATTATAAACAGTATGATCTTTAATTTGATGTATGACACAGGCAAATAGCTTTAGCCGTTTCAGAGATATGGATCGCTGAAGTCGGAAAACTGACAAAAAATCGCGATTTCAAAACTTTGAGGCCCCAGTGGCACGGGTTAACATCTTCCAATTGTGCTCAAACTTTGGCAATCATAAAATCTGACAAAAAGAAACATTTTAGGGGGGGACATAGATTTTTTAAAACTACCCTAATGTATATGCTATGTTTTTGTATGTATTGAATAAGAGGGAGAGTTGTTACAATTGAATTACTTGTTTAATGTGGTTAAAAATAGTGAAAATTAAAGAATAAACTAACAATGTGGAGTAAATTAATATGAAATAGAAATAATTTTTACATTAAATTCTCAAAAAAGGAGTAGAAGAAGCGATTGGCTAAGATTTATTAGGACAAGTACATACATATGTATATCTCCCATAGTCATAGTCTTATTTCAACAGAAGAAAATTTAGTTTGATTGTGACTATTCTTCCTTGATTTTGTCTTGAGGATTGGCCAAAGTAGGCCAATTGATAACTTCCTGTTTGGTTGCTCAATAATTTTCATGTAGAATAAATAAAAAAAAAGCAATAAAACTTTCAAATATAGAAACACAACTAACAACTCATATGGAATTTCCTTCCAACTGATGAGAGGCTATAAAAGTTTCAAAATTATACGAAGAAATAAAAGAAGTCGCCGTGGTCTAGTGGGTAGTGTGTTGGCTTATTAGACAAAAGACCCGGGTTCGTATCCCAGGTCAGACATCAAAACGAAAAAATATTTCTTCGGCGACTTCCTCTCAGCAGATTTCTGGCAAAGACTCTAAGAGTAAAAATTGCCATGAAAAGCTTTTCAAAAATCTGTCGTTCGGAGTCGACTTTAAACTGTAGGTCCCGCCACTCATGTATAAAATTAACGCACACAACATAAGTGGTGTGAGAAGCTAGGTCGTAATCCTAACTGAAGGGTTGTAATGGCCAATTATGTATGTATGTGACTATTCTTCCCCGATTTTGTCTTGAGGATTGGATCCAAAAGTCTTCTTCTGTTCTGTTTATTGGCCAAAGTAGGCCAATTGATAACTTCCTGTTTGGTTGCTCAATAACTTTCATGTAGAATAAATAACAAAAAAGCAATAAAACTTTCAAATACAAAAACACAACTAACAACACATATGGAATTTCCTTCCAACTGTTGAGAGGCTATAAAAGTTTCAAATTTATACGAAGAAATAAAAGAAAAATTTTTTTTTCAAAAATACTTTCCCAAAAAGGAATTTCTAAAATCGATTTGATTTTTCCTTTCCTTTTTTTATAATTTTCACGTAATTTTCCATTACCACATGCACAGGCAGTGAGTAAAAACGTTTTGATTTATTTAAAATAAAAATGCTTTTGAAAACAAAAGACTTAAGCAACAAGCGTGATTCTTTCTTATAAACTGAAATAAAAACAAAAAAGAAAACATTTTTATAAACACACAACAATAGCAATAACAACTGTGGCTGCTATAAACAAAGTTTCAACAACAGTTACAATTTAATCAAATAAAATTATCATACAAATAACACACCAACAACAACAACAACAATTTAAAAAAAAGAAGAAGTAATATAAAGAGAAAGAAAACCAAACAAACCACGAACAAATAAAAAAAGTGGAAAAATTAGACAAAAATAAAAAAAAATATTCGAAACTAAACTGAAACTAAACTAAATATAACAGTTAATTAGTGCAGAAACAACACTTACAAATACAATAATTAACTGCCGTTAAATTCTGTTTAAACATGCAAGCCAGCAAGCGTAGTTTAAATTGATTTTAAAATAAAAAAAAATCTAAAAAATAAAAATTAAAAAAAATTAATTTTTTTAAGTTTTCTTTGCAGTACATTCACTTTTTTTTTGGTAACACACAACAACAAAATTAATAAAAAAAAATTAAAAAAGAAAAATTAATTTTTTCATAAAAGAAATAAAAATGTAATAAAAATTAAAACACACTTTAAAAAAAAAGTAAATAAATAAGCAATCAAATCAGTTATAAACAACAACAGCAACAGCTCTAACAACAATGTAAATAATTGCTAATTGATTGGCCAATATATTTAAAAAAAATGTGGATTTCATGAAATGGCCTAAATTTCCAAATCAATTTTATTGTTGTTGGCTTTAAACTTTAAATAAAAAAATTTAAAAAAAACAAAATTAAAGAATTTTTATTCCTGCATTTACAAAAAAAAAAAAAGAAAGAAAAAAAAACGAAATAAAGTGTACATAAGTGAAGTGTTTATAATGTGTTCACCTACTGGCTTAATTTGTATTTTAATTGTGAGTTTATTTTATAATTTCATTATTTACCCAGTGTTGGTAAACGCATCTGCAACGGCATCTGCCAAAGCTGATATTACTACAAACACCAATACTGCTACGCATGCCATCAGCAGTAAACTGCATAAAAACAAAACCTCAAAATGTCTATCTAATGGCTGCCCACAAGGTGGTCAACGCAATTCAACTGAACAGTTTGAAAATGGATCTGCTTACACGCCTAATAGACACCTTCACTATGGGAATGTGAATGCTGCTGCTACTGCTACTGCTGCTGCAAACGGTGAGAGTAAACACAATGATGGTCATTTTATTGATATAACACGGAAGCATAAAATCCATTATAATGGTCTTGTGGTAAGTTGTTGTTTTTGTGTTGTTGTACATTTTCTTTTTTTTTCTCTCTTATCCCATTTTGTTTATTTATTTTGTTTTGTTTTTGTTTTTGTTTATCTGTTTCACTTGTCTGAATTTGTGTTATTTTGTTGCAATGTTTTGGTGTTGATAACAATACCTACCTACACCCATCTCTGTTTCTCTTCTTCTTCTTTTTCTTCTTAACTGTAATGAATATGCATTTTTATTTCATTTTCTATGCTCATGTTTAAGTGCTTATTTTTATCTATTTTTTAATGCTTTTTGGTTTTGTGGGTGGTTAGTGGTTTTGATTTAAGTTCGTTCATTGCGTTCATTCGTTGCGTTGTTTTCTTTTCATAATTAATGCTTGAAATGTAATTAAAAATAAAAAAAGTGAATTTTTAATAACATATTCAAATAATATTCACAAATATCGGATAACATTTATTATAGGCTTTTAAATTTTGAAGCAATTTATTGCTTAATTCATGGTATTAATTGATTTCTTTCCCTTCCTTCTTTTTGATTGCTAAACTGAGACCTATTTGCAACGTATATATGGCTCCTACTACACTTATGCAGTGTGTATTGTATTGGAATTCGAATAACAGGTTGTAGGAAAAGGGAGAGCTGTGTGTTGTGCATATTTATTTGAGTAAACATTCTACAGATGGCTGTCATGGTAAGGCAGTAGTACGGTCTTCGGAGAATCGTATCAGTTTCTGTTTCTAACTACATGGAGATAGTAATATTCCTGGTGACGACATTGGTGTCTCAAGCGTTTAATGATGTTATTTTTGGTTGTACTAGGCCACGGCGAGCACAACTAATATACACTTATATTCCTATCCTTCTGAAAGCTGAAGCATATCCACAACTGATGAAAATTTTGATGACGCCATTTCATTTTCCATTGTTTGTATTTCATATCGTGATTGCGCAATGGAGAAATAAGTGTCCAATAATAACTTAGAATGAATGAAGTCGCCGTGGTCTAGTGGGTAGTGTGTTGGCTTATTAGACGAAAAGCCCGGGTTCGTATCCCAGGTCAGACATCAAAACGAAAAATATTTCTACGGCGACTTCCTCTCAGCAGATTTCTGGCAAAGACTGGGAGAGTAAAAATTGCTTTTAAAAGCTTCTCTAAAATCTGTCGTTCGGAGTCGACTTTAAACTGTAGGTCCCCCCACTTATGTATAAAATTAACGCACACAACATAAGTGGTGTGAGAAGCTAGGTCGTAATCCTGACTGAAGGGTTGTAATGGCCAATTATGTATGTAATAACTTAGAATATACGCTCAAAGTTGCTAGTGTATTCCTAATCTCTCCAACAAAAGTATAAGATCGTAGATTGTAAATAAAATAAAAATAAATTTGTGTTTAATTTTAAATCAATTCTTTATTGTTTGAACAGTTTCGTGTGCCACCTTTAGAAATTGATTTACACAATAACAATTTACTCTTTCGCGTACGCTAGAACAACTTTTCGTACAATCTCTTTGTAAACAAAACCACAATATTCTCTTCACA
Organism: Sarcophaga peregrina; assembly: GCA_014635995.1. Classification (NCBI taxonomy): domain Eukaryota; kingdom Metazoa; phylum Arthropoda; class Insecta; order Diptera; family Sarcophagidae; genus Sarcophaga; species Sarcophaga peregrina. Next base: position 22,621,960 of record CM025793.1, read on the forward strand.
CACAATATTCTCTTTACACAAGACTGACTGAATTCTTATTCAAGCATTGCTCGCTTTGTCTTGCCTTTTATATCGCTGGATCAATAGTGTGATGAATACTCTCAAAAGAGACTGGCAGCGTTCGGGAAATATCCAAAAGTGTAAACAATTTGTTTTAATTATTGTTGTTTGTGTATCTTGTTTACTGTTTATCCGTTCTCTTTGTTTTTATACTGCATTTTGTTGTTGGTTGTTTACATCTTTATCCCTTATATTTTTTTTATACACTGTGACATTGTTGCTATATTCTTATTTACTCCTTGAGCAGGTAAAGAAGTCCATAGATTTTGTTGCTATACTTTTACTTATTCGTTGACTACGTGAACAAGTCCATTGTGTTGTTTTTGAAACTTTTGTTTATTATTTTAATAACACCATTCCCATTTTCGTAACAATATGTTCAATAGGTCCCAGGTCAGACATCAAAACGAAAAATATTTCTTCGGCGACTTCCTCTCAACAGATTTTTGGCAAAGACTCTGAGAGTAAAAAATTGCCATGAAAAGCTTCTCAAAAATCTGTCGTTCGGAGTCGACTGTAGCTCCCGCCACTCATGTATAAAATTAACGCACACAACATAAGTGGTGTGTGAAGCTAGGTCGTAATTCTGACTGAAGGGTTGTAATGGCCAATTATGTATGTATGTATGTTCAATAGGCAGACTATAGTAAATGGGATAAGTAGCAACATAATTTACTTATTCAATGGATTTATCGTTGCTATTTAATCTAAATAGGCAATAATATGGTCAATCACACCAGAATATATTGCTTCTGGGTCCAATTATCAGACGTATTCGATATTAACAATTGTGTTTCCAGAATGTTTCAAAGCCAATTTAATTGCTTATCACATTCTAATCTTATAAGTTCATTAAGGTACACACTTTAGAGTGAGACCCATAAAACTAAAGAACCAAATGCTTCTTGTATTACACATGATTAGCATCGTGACTATTTAAATGTTGTATTACTACACATCGTATTATAATTCTTTGTCTACAGTTTAATTCATTCAAATTATTTAATCTTAAGCAACTGGTTTTATAATTCAAATCAATCAATGTTAACGCGTGTATGAAATGTTTAATTAAAACACAACAATTATTAGAAATTATTTTAAAATCTTTATGGTCATTGTACAACAAGATGTTGTTGTCCATCTTTATAAAATATAAATTATTAAAAATACGAGAAAATATTGTAATAATATTTTTAAATTATTGTCACTTTCAATAATGAATCACTCCTTCATTGTTTTTAATTTAAACAATTCAAATTGAAATGCAATATAAAGAATGGAATGAGAATTGTAATGCAATGCGACTATATAATATCCCTATTGAACACAATTAAGTTATGTTTTTAACACGTTCGGCGTTAATAAAGTTTACAGGTATTAAATATTGGATTCTGAGTATACACTGGGTAAATAATAGATCCACAATTGGTCATTACAACCTTTCGCTAAGGATTATGACCTAGCTTCTCACACCATCTATGTATCTATGTTGAGTGTGTTAATTTTATACATGCATAGCGGGACCGAGAGGTTAATGTTCGACTTCGAACAACAGATTTTTTTCATGTATATTGGCTATGAAAATTTTCAAAACATATCAAAGCGGAGACTTATAGGGTCAGGTGGCCTATTGCGCAATCCTTCTGGGCACGTATAGCACAGTTATTAGCTAGTTCCCATATTATGCCCTCAATATCTTAAAGGTATGGGGCGTAGGGTATAAATTATGGAAATGAAAAATTATCAGCACGTGTCTTAACACTTGCCTCTTATGCAAATAAATAAGTTTCACTTTAGTTTGTTTAATAAATTCTTTTTTAATAATTTTATTAATATTTATTACGAATAGAAAATAATTATATTGTAACAACAAAAACAAAGAAACAATGACAACAATTATAAATTGATTGCAATTGAAATGATTTGTAGATTTCCATGTTTATCAGCAAACACTGATTGCAACAGGAAAGAAGAACAAAAAAAAAAAGTGGTGCAGAGCAAAGTATGGAAAGGTCACGTTAATGTTCAGTTTCAAGTGAATCATTTTCTACGGCAAATACAAAGTTTACATAGATTATTTTTATATATAAAAAAATACTGCATAATGGAATTTTTTAATGTTTTTAAATCTGGAAAATAAAATAAATAGTTTGTAGCAGGCGTTTTACTTTTACTGAGTTGACAAACTCAACAAATCTTATTTTTTAAGGACAAAACCTTCGGCTAAGTGTATAGAGCTTACAGATGATTAAGTTGGAAAATCTGTGATTAATTCAAAAGTCTTGTGACCCCTTAATGACCATAATCTCTGCTGCCGCACACAATTTATTCACTCAATTCCCATACAATACATTGCATGAATATGGGCTCACACTTTTCATTTACCAGCCTTTTAAGTAAAAGAAAATATCATGACATTTTATATGAAAAGCCACATAAATTTTGTATGAAGAATGAGAAGCAGAAGGCAGCTGCCTTTAGAGGCTTTATTATTTTCATTTAATCAATCACAACGACGACAATCTTCTTTGTCTGGCAATCTTCGTGTTTGTATTTCAAATTACAAAGCAATTGTATAAACGAGGACCGTAATCAATTACTTGACTAACTCAAGAATATCAATTAATAAATATTTAATCGACTGTAACTCTACAAATCAATCATTAGAACAATAAAAACAAAAAAATAAAAAAGCATATAATTTATGTCATGCTTGTAAATGCCATAAGAATTCTAATCCATGCTTGTCTAACTATTCATTTAAAACGATTTTAACCAGTATTTCTAACACCTTTAAATCAAATTAAATCACTCACAGCTAGCAATCATGCCGCCATCCATACGTACATATGTACAGCCATGGTATCTGTACGTCAGTTTGTTGATTTTTCTATAAATAATTTGAAATGAAATACAACAAGACATGCGACTTTGTGACTCACGTGCCATAGTTTCCAACAATGAACAGATGCTGGTGCCACAGTAGATGGCAGATATAATGAGTGTTGCTTGATTTACGTGAATTTTTTTTCTTTTGTTGAGGATTAGCAAAAAATGTGCAAGTGCATATTAAATGCATATAAAATGCTTAAAGCATATTATTTTTAAAACAATTTTTTCTTTGTTTTATTTCATTTGAAAATTATTTCCAAAACAAACACTCCTTTAAATGGTGCCGCTCTAAAGGTTAAACTGAAAAATGTTAAAAAAATTTCGTTTTATTTTTAAATATTTTTATTGTTGCTAAAATATATGCAAGAATATGTTAAAATTATGCAATTTTATTTAACGTTAATGGAATTGTACTTTGAATTGTATTTTCGTTTCTTTAGTTGAAATTTGCATTCACAAAAATTAAGTCATAAATTAATTGAAATTACAATCAGATCCAGACACGGCACAAGATTAATGATTTTATTCGATTTCGTTAAGGAGCAGCCAAAAAAATGTAATAAAAATGTTTGAATGCATTAAAAGAAATCATAACAACTATAAGCAAATAATGATTAAGCTTACTAAATAGGCCGCTAGCCTAATAACTACAGTGTTGGAAGAAATTATAGAGTCAACTTCTTTTCTTGTTTTCGATTAAAAAAAAACCACATTTATGTACCCAACTTTCATTGATGTAACTTCACTGTAAGATTTTATTCTCTTACAAGTGCTTCAGAATTTTGGCAGTTGTTAAACGCATTGTGTAGTTGCCATAGTCTAGTAGGTAGTATGTTGGCTTATTAGGCGTAAAGTCAGGGTCAGACAGCAAAACAAAATACAAAAAGTATTTCTTCGACGATTTCCCCTCAGAAGATTTCTAGCAAAAACTCTGAGAGTAAATAAAATTGCCAGGAAAAGTGTCTCAAAAAATCTGTTGTACTGTAAGTCCCGCCACTTCTGTATAAAAATTAATACACACAACAAAAGTGGTGTGGGAAAGTAGATCAATAATACTGACTGAAGGGTTGAAAAGACCCGTTATGTATGTATGTAGTTGCCATAGTTTAGTAGGTAGTATATTGACTTATTAAACGTAAGGCCTCCGTTCAAACCCCAGGTCTCAGACATCTTCAACTAAACTAAATATGAAAAAATATTTCTTTCTGAGAGCAAGTACAAAATTGCCATGAACAGTTTCTCAAAATTCTGCCGTTCGAAGTCGGCTTTAAACTGTAGGTCCCGCCACTCATATATAAAATTAACACACACAACATAAGTAGTGTGAGAAACTAGGTTGTAATCCTCACTAATGGCCAATTATGTAAATATGTATGTGAAGTCGCCGTGGTCTAGTGAGTAGTGTGTTGGCTTATTAGACAAAAGGCCCGGGTTCGAATCCCAGGTCAGACATCAAAACGAAAAATATTTCTTCGGCGACTTCCTCTCAGCAGATTTCTGGCAAAGACTCTGAGAGTAAAAATTGCCATGAAAAGCTTCTCAAAATCTGTCGTTCGGAGTCGACTTTAAATTGTAGGTCGCGCCACTCATGCATAAAATTAACGCACACAACATAAGTGGTGTGAGAAGCTAGGTCGTAATCCTGACTGAAGGGTTGTAATGACCAATTATGTATGTATGTATGTATGTATGTTAAACGCCATATTTTTGAAGCTGCATCTGTCAAACTAGTTGTCAACGAACGCATAAAGCATTCAACAACGCATGCAAATCACGAAATTGTTGTATCAAACTGTTCGGGTAACATATCGTGTTTTTCGGCCATTTTATGTTTGCCGCAATGCTCATAAATTTGAATCCCTACTTCAGATCATAGATTGGTATGAGGAAATACAAGATTTGCATGCAACATCGCCGCTAGCTGTGAAAGTTTGCCGGAGCATCTGAATCAATTGATTTCACGTCGCACGTAAGAACTTGGCTTTTTGCAGACCACAACTTGGAATTGTTCTTGGCCTTTTATAGACCTCAATCCGACGAATTGCGCATAATGCCTGTGGTCCTGCAAAGGTAAAAAATTTATCGGACCCTAGAATTCTAGGAACACAGACAACGACTATAGTTTAAAGTCGACTCCGAACGCCAGCTTTTTCAGGAATTTTTCAGAGCTGTTGGCAGACGACTATTGAGAAAAGTCCTCAAAAAATATTTTTTCTTATTTCGTTTGGTTCGAGTTGCTTGACCTGGTGTTTGAATCGAGGCATTACGTCTAATAATTCAACACGCTAACTACTTGACTACGATGACTTCAACGTAATCCATGCCAGCAGTTAAATTCAATGCTATTTTTAGCCTATAAATTCTTGGAGAATTGAAAATTTCGAATCCTCTCCACCCAGAGAAGCCGAATTCGACACAAAATCAATACCAAAATTTTCAGCAGTTTCTTAGCCATGAAAACTAAAAAATTTACAAACTCTTCCGCATTGCCATTTTACCTAAAAATCCCCCTTTTAAGTAAGCAAATTTTAAAATAAATTTTCTTGACCCACTCTTAACTGCTGAAAGGTAAAAAAAAAATAAAAAAAATTGGGAAATAAATTTCAAACACACACTTTTTTATTGTAGATGAATATATCGTATGATAATTTATTTATTTTTCTTTTTTTTACAATAACATACGATGTTTTGTAAAAAATGCTGAATTAAAGAAAAAAAAATATTTAAAAAAAAACCAACAAAGAAATTTCTGTTGTATTTCAATGACTCAGTAGTAAAGTAAATGAAATAAACGTTTTTGACATCACGTATGAATTGTGCTGAACTGAAACAATTTAATAAAAAATAAAATAAAAAAAAAAAGGAAAAACATAAGTAAGGAAAACTGTGGCCATTTAAATGATATCATTTAATTTGAGCGATAAACTGTTGAATAGAGGGATTTTTTTTTTTTTTTGTCAAACAAATTGCCCAGACAGTCAAACGTCATCAAATTCTAGTTGAAAAAACATGTGTTCGTACACTGTTTAGCTGTTTATTTGCTTTAAATTTTAATAAAAACGATTTATGAGGGTATAATGAACCCTTTTTTTGGTGCGTACTAAATAAAACTCTTACTGAATCGATATTTTTTGTTATTGAAATAGATATTTAAGGTGGCTATACCCATTAAATTAAAATTGTCCACCTTGTATAGGATTGTCCACATTAACATGGCCACGTACTATACTCATATTAACATGTCATTGCACTCTCTAATGTTGAAACATATGAATGCCTAAACAAGACAAAATATTTTTAAACGAAATATGAAACATTTTTTTTTTTTTTTTAAAAAAATTTTAAAATGCTACTCATTTGTCTATCCGTCTACCAGTTGTGCTATATGCTCTCTGTATTATGGAAAATTTTTTTTTTTGCTACAAAAAGTGTTTTTTTTTTTTTAAATTGCCATGAATTTTAAAGTTGAAACCAAAAGGCATTTGCCTGCGGCAGGCAATTCTAAGTAATAGATCGTCAACATGTGCTTTAGCAGAAGAATATTGAATATTTGGAATGCAGTTGTTGATGCAGCTGTAAGAATTTTAAAATTTTAATTCATAAAAGAAAATAAAAACAAAAACCAAAACATAGAAAAATAATTCTAATGAATATGAAAAAACAAAAATTTGTGTAAAAATGTCGTAACAGCGACAATACATATGTCATAGAAAAAATAATGAATTATCACAGACGAACTGAATCTGAAAAGATTTGTTAAAATATTGATCACCAACTGATCAAAAGAAAGTATAAACGTGTTTGTTATACTCTACAATAGGACTTCTTTTTCTATCAGTTTAAACAAAAATAGTATTTTTGCCAACTACTGACCTTTAAAAACCAACTTCCTTAATAAAATTTTAATAAATCATAGGCATTTTCATGTAGATTAAGCCAAATAATGCTGTTTTTTAACACACATATGTATGTATGAGACATTAACTTATTGTCTATCATAAACATAATAAATTGCTTAGTTCCGTTTCAGCAGTAAATTTAACTGCACAATGGGCCATTTAATGTAGCCTTTAAAAAACAAAATTAATCAAAAAATTTTGTACGCTTAACAACTGTTATAACACACTAGCTTAATAAAAAAGCTCTTATTTTTTACGAAAAACTAGTGACCTTTAGAAAAGTCTTGTAAATTTAATAAATACCAGTCCATAAGTTCTAACAGAAGTGTTTATACATACCTTTTCCTGACAGACTGTTGCTCCAACTCAGTGCTTCCACGCATTTGCTGTTCTTCCCTTTTTTGAGTTTTCTCTGGGTATGTATTTCAATCAAGTGCTGTGAATGAAAAGTCATCTTGCTACTAGTATAGTAGGTTTTAAAACGATAATCCGAGGTTCAAACCCCAGCTCAAATATCTCCAACAAAACGAAAAATGAAAAAATCATTTTTTCATCGATTTCCTCTCAGCCAGTCTTCTGGTAAAAACTCAGAGAGCAAATAAAACTGCCATGAAACGCTTCTCAAAAACCTGCCGCTCGAAACCGATGTTAAACTGAAAAAGAAAAGTGTGAAAAGAGATTAAAAAATAGAGGAAAAAAGAAGAAATGGTGTGGAAATCTCGCTAGCCAGAGATAAAGTCTTTAATGTTAGTAATCCTAACAGAAGTCGCAGCCTAGAATAACAGAATGTATCCGTCATTTACACGTCTCCCTCACAATGCCATAATTTTGTAGAAAAAGTGAGTGGTAATGCCCGTTAATAAGGTCTTGAGAATTCTAATAAATCCTCTACACAATAACGATTTAATTTTCAAACAATTAAGCCTGGGCCATAATAAATTATAGAAGTTTTCACTTCTCGCCTGACAAAGTGACAGAAATAAGTGTTCTAAGGAAAGTTTAATTCTACTAGGTACAAGCCCTATAAAATCTCTTGCTAGTTCACCAGCAATCTCGTTGCTTGCAAGCTGATATAAATTCCAGCATTTTGTCACTGAGAGAGAAGCTAGCTTAGAACCGACTGATAAGGCCCAGTTAGTGCTGTTAAGGCATACTGATATATAACAACCCAGAGCAGGTCCGCTGCAGGGGGAATTGGAAACACTTTAATTTGGTGAATATACTGCCTAACGAGAGATTAAACACCTTAGGTTACAACCCTTCAGTCAGGACTATTGACCTAGGTTCTCCCACCACTTATGTTGTGTGTGACGGGATCTACAATTTAAAGTCTACTCCGAACGAAAGATTTTTGAGAAACTTTTCATGGCATTTTATTTACTCTCCAGAAATCTGTTGAGAAGAAATCGCCGACGAAATACTTTTTGTATTTTATTCTGATGTCTCGCCTGGATCTCGAACCTTGGCTTTACGTCTAATAAGCCAACACACTACCTACTAGACTACGGCGACTTCACAAAATTTAAGTTATTCTCGTGCCCCTTTGAAATTTTGTATGTCGGACATGCTCAAGTGTACGAAAAGTTGCGCTGATTTCAAGGTTTTAATTGGCGTAGCGTCCATAGTGGATGTTGACGCATGTTTACTTCGTTTTAGGGATAGAGTTATCATCAAATACTTGTAGGAATTGCCTTATCATCAGAGACACGAAATCACCAATTTTACTGTATTTTCTACAGATAGTTTCCCTATTAAGCTGAGATAACTGTGAACATGAAGACGGACAATATTAAAAAGCAGCATTCATCGTAGGATGTTACAGTCACGTATTCTACCACTGGCACTACTGTCCATGTCGTATAGGACAAATGGCATGATTGAATAGGAAGAGGTCAACGTTTTAAATAATAAATTAATAAATATGAAAAAGAAAAATAAAACAGAAACAGAAAATTAAGAAAGTCTAATAACATAATCATAAAGCGTAACCAAGATAACCATAAGAATTTTTGTGTTTTTTTCTTCGTTTGGTTATGTTAACAATTCTAATTTGAGGCCCAATTATTTCCGTATTGTATAATCAACAATGTTTGTAATAAAACTGTGCTTACATTTCGCATAATAAATTGTAAGAAAATAAAGGAAAACGGTAGGGTTTGCCATACGGTTAATAAAGGGAAAAATAGGAAATTTGTTTTCTGGGGAAAAAAATCTTCGTAGAGTTTATGTTGCAGAAAAAAATTGAAAGGAAAAATAAAAAAATAAAAAAATTATACAAAAAAATTGCTAATAATCCTTTGAAATAAAAAAATGAAAACCCTATTTTTATGATAGCTTTCTTGGCTTTTCTGCAATTTGTTTTTACACGCAATTATGCTTCAATTATGCTTTTTTTTTTTTGATTTTGTTTTGTTCGGTTTGAATATTATTTTAAAAATAAATACCAGAAGTCGTAAGAGAAATGCTTTCTTAATGTCATAACATTTTAAAACATAAATCTGTCCTTTATAATAATAACTTAAGCCTCATTTCGTTATTATGTAATGAAGTCTTTAGTAAGTCTTTGGTAGTAGGAGGTATTTATGGTAGAGTTATGTTGCTCTTTTTGCCACTGTTTTGTCATTTCATTGTTTTTAGCCCAGAAAATTACATTTGATTGCATATAATTCGGTTAAAAACAATTCAAAGGTATTAAAGCATTCATAATTGTTTACTTTTGTTTTATAATTTACTTTGTAAACATACGTATACATGAAGCATAGTTAAAAAAAATTATAGTAGAGATCAGTGGAAAATTTTTGAAGTGATAGTTTCTTTCGTTTTTATTAGCTAACAGTTGGGATTAGAAGGTATTATTATGCACATGCATAGCATTCTGTTCATAAGTACCGTGTTGTACCTGGGAAATTTAAAAAGTCATGGACTTACTGGCCCATGCCTGTACAGAAGGTAGAGAAAATTTGATCAAATGTAATTGCAATCCTTTTTAACTGATCTGATCACTTTATATACTCTAGATTCCTCTAAAACTTATGGTCAAATACCAGACAATTTGAACTGAAATGCATGAAATGGCCACTTTAAAAAGGAAACATAAACAACGAAAATAATTGTTCACGGTAATCAATCTTCGGTTAGCACGTGATATTCAATTTTACAGAAAAGTTCATAATTATACCCTACACTGCATGATGCTAATGGAAGGGTGTGTTATGTGTTTCGGCCTAAGTTTGTAACAATTTTAGAATGGACAGTTTTATGGACGAAGAAGGAACGTTTGTTCATAATTTGCGTAGAGCTATACGCGGTAAACTCGAATTTCCAAAAGGTTGGATGACTTTTATCTGTTACTGTAAAAGGTATTTTTCGGCAATTTTAAATTATGTGTACTCGTGTGTCCTAGTGTGCACCCTTTTATTCACCATTTTATCCACTTTTTAGCCGTCTGGAATCCCCAATTTGTAATTTTGTGTGAAGATAGAATCCATCGAACGATTTGTCAAATAACAGAATCCATTTGATCTTAAGGAAGAATCCCAGAGTGTAGTATATTTCGCCATTCCGTTCACGTCTTTTGACGCATCTTCCTTTGCTAATGAACTGCAACTCAACACAATGCCACTCCCTACCTATGTAACTGATTTCTGAGGTCGTTTTGTTAGATTGAAAATATTTCTGCAGAAGATTCTGCCCCAGATCTAAGTTCTATTGCAGCTCTAATCGAAAATATAGCATGATGCTTAGACTACCTACGTCACCACAAAACTAGTAAAGCAACTAGAATCATAAGATTTTTATTTGCCCGTATTCTCAACTCATGCGCATAATTAATTCAAAATGCAACAATTAGTAGCGAACGACTCATCATTGAATGCTCAAAAGTGTCTGACAACATTTGTTTCTTCGCTCTTTTATGTTTTCTTAGGATATAAAGTGCAGTCTGTATAAGCAAGCCTAAGCAAAGTCCATTTACCAATGAATGATACGATGTATAAAGATTTTTGGTACCCTACTCTAGGAAATCTTAAATAATTCAAAGGGTTTGTTGTGCTCATTCTTGACAAACATTGTGTTTAGAAACTGCTTTTGTAATGTCGCCTGAATAATTTCATTTCATTAACTAAACCGATATAAATTAATTGAATTGTATAGGGTAACTAATAGCCATTACAGCTGGTCCATTGAATTTGTTAGGAGAGAAAAAATCAAAAACAAAAATTAACAACACGAACATAAAATCTTGGCTAAAGGAGAGTGTGTAACATTTTTAGCTTTATTGCCCTTGTGGGCAATTAGTGATGTTTTGTAAAAATTACATTAAGGTGACACAATTTCTTACAAACAAAATTAAACGCCAAAGGTAAGAACTGGTTTCACTGTAAAATAGAAGTAAAATTATCTCCTGTGCTAGAGTGAAATTTAATAAGGAAAGGTTTTCACCCAACACTTTACTATACAACTTCAATAAGTTTTACTAGAGAGCGTTTTTTAAATATAATTACAGTTGGCAACCCTATTATTCTGGAATCTCTTATAGCAGCTTAATCCCTTGTTTAAGTGGTAATGATTAATGAATCAGGAAATATGAAATGACGGACGGTTGTTAAAGAAAATAATGCAGTAAGGCCCCATCTAACCGCCAGGCGCATATGTGATAAACTTGAAAATGTTATGGGACTATTTAGACAAGCTGGATCAGTTATGTTATAGTAGTCGCCGTAGTCTAGTAGGTAGTGTGTCGGCTTATTTGATATAAGACCCGACTTCAAATCCCAGGTCAGACATCAAAACGAAAATTTCTCAGCATATTTCTGGCAAAAACTCTGAGAGTAAATAAAATTGACATGAAAAGCTCCTCATCGACTTTAAAACTGTAGGTCCCCCCCACTCATGTATAAAATTAACGCACACAACGTAAGGAGTGTGAGAAGCTAGGTCGTTATCCTAACTGAAGGGTTGTAATGATCAATTACATTACGTACGAATCAGTTATGCAGGGGAATCCCAGGTGATGCTAAAATTCAACATAATGAGCAGACAGATGAGCTTGCAAGGAGGGTCTGAAACTTTCTGTTAATAGGAAAGCTTGGAAGATTGGGTATTTTCAATGAGAAGAGGGTATTTTAAGATCGGTAACCGGTCTTTGTATAGAGCACCGTGGCCTCAAAGATCTTTTGTTCTGAACAGGGATCGCTTCAAGCTCAATATGTAGATTCTATGATAAAAAGAATATGTTGTCAACACGCATACGCTGTGCGGTATTAAAGGACCTCAGAAGAAAATACTGGGGTGTGTATCAAATACTATTCAAAGTCTTATTGACAATAAGATTGAAAGTGATATTTACGGTAGTACAAGAGATCACACGATCGCAATTTATTCTCTCTATACAGGAGGCATAATAAGGCAGCATTAGAACTTATGCTTAAAGGCTAAAATAAACAAATTTGTTATGATAGCAGCCTTTTAATTACAAGCTTTTAAAGCCCAGTTTCTCAGGTGTAAATATGTATCACCCTAATAATAGTTTACACTGTACTTTACACATACTTCATGTGGTTAATCTATAAAATAATTATGGTGGAGAATGGCTAAGGTATGGATGGTAAAGTGTATGTACGTATGTACGTTTGTATAATTGTAGGGAACAGTGCTGCAGAGGTGTATTGCAAATGAGATAGTGGCAGGGCGTCTATGACAACACCAACTAACAAATGCATGAGATAATAATAAATGCCATGAAAAAAAAAATAAAAAATAAATGAAAATAAATTTTCATGCATGACTGAATTAAATACCTGTACGCATAAAACGTTAAGCATTTGCAAGTGAATGAAATGTGTTTGAAGTCCACCAACAAGGCATGGTAAATTAATATACCGGGTATTATTTTTTATTTAGATTCCCAAGTTTTATTTTATGGTTTTCTATTTTAAAAACAATTTAACATGCGGCTGACTAATTAGCATTGAAAATTTATGCAAATTTTTTCCATTTTTTCTTCTTTTTTTTTCATTTTAAAATTAATTTTTTTTTAATATTTTCTTAATAGCAGTTCACTTAGGGTTTCATTTTTCTTAAACTTTTTCTTTTTCATATGAAATGTTTATGAAAAGGTTTTTCTTTTTAAGGCAAAGGAAAAAAATACGTTTTTCTTTCAAGCAACAGGTGAAAGTGCCGTATCTGTTGCGTTGTTTGTATGCACTGGAAAGCTTAAGGTGTTATGGATTGTGTTTGTTTGCTTTGTTTTGTTTAAAGTCATAACGTAATTATATGGTACCTGTTGTTTTATATTCAGGTTTCTTTATCGTTTTTTTTTTTGTTAAATAAATAATAATTTAAATAATATGATCTATTTTGTTTTTCTTTTTTCTTTTAAGATTGATGAAAACAATTTATTGGAGCATTTGGAAGATCATGAAAAAGATCTAATATTTGGTAAATCACGTAAAAGTAAGTATTTTTACAAAACTTTACAAAAATATTTAAAATTAAACTTGAAACAAGCTTTACTTCAAAGCTATATATAAAGTAATAAACCTACATGATATGCAAATTAAGGGTAAGGCTTTCTAATAAAGGTATTAGACAAGGCGCGGTTATATAGCTCTATAGCTTTACTGCATTGTTCTAGAAATATTCAAGGGGCAAGTCCATGAAAAATAATGAAAATTAATTACGAAAAACCTCTCAAATCATAAATAGGATATACTAAAAAAAACCTCTGAATAAGAGCTAATGCATCAAAAGCTGTCAAAACCAGTGATAATGGCAATGGAGAAGTTTTATTTTAAAGAATTTTATATGAATCCATTCAACCGCAACATTGATTTTACAGTCCTTGTTTTTACTCAAGCAAAATAGCCGGAGATCATGGGATCTATTATGGCCGCCTTATAGGGATCAGTTACATGAGAACAAATGCACACCTTCTAGCCAGCTTAATTCAATTACAGACCTATCATACATACATAATTGGTCAGTCAATAATCCAGACGGACCTAGTTTCTTACACAACTTATGTTGTGTGTGTTAATTTTAAACATGAGTGGCGGGACCTACAGTTTAAAGTCGACTCCAAACGACAGATTTTATGAGAAACTATTCATGGCAATTTTATTATCGCTCAGAGTTTTTGCCAGAAATCTGCTGAAAGGAAATCGCCGAAGAAATACTTTTTGTATTTTATTTTCATGTCTGGCCTGGTCGCCGTGGTCTAGTAGGTAGTGTGCTGGCTTATTAGACGTAAAGCCAGGGTTCGAGTCCCAGGCCAGACATCAAAATAAAATACAAAAAGTATTTTTTGGCGATTTCTTCTCAGCAGATTTCTGGCAAAAACTCTGAAAGTAAATAAAATTGCCATGAAAAGTTTCTCAAAAATCTGTCGTTCGGAGTCAACTTTAAACGGTAGGTCCCGCCACTTATGTATAAAATTAACACACACAACACAAGTAGTGTGAGAAACTAGGTCAATAATCCTGACTGAAGGGTTGTAATGACCAATTATGTATGTATGTATGTCTGGCCTGGTATTCTAACCCTGGCTTTTACGTCTAATAAGCCAACACACTACCTGTTAGACTACGGCGACTAATTATAGACCTAAAGGAACCTAAAATATCAGTTTCTGAGTAAGAGTTTACATCATCAATACCTCTCACCTGCAAAGAGCTTTATAGTCAGACTCACAACTCCTTCTCATCCTGCAGTACATGACATCACCATGGCCCCTAAAGAACCCAGGCACCAGTATCTCTTTACAGTTCAGAATCTCAGTATTGGACCCAAGGCGATCGCATTCCTGAGGAATTACCATTTGAGTTTACAATCCCAAATGGCATTCACACATAAGCTGAAATTCCCTCAATCCTCCAACCTTCGATTACTATCGGATGTGTCTAAAGCAATTCTCATATTTCTTCCGACCGTAACTATTCAATAAAAGTTTAAATTTGCAAAATCTATTTGTTTTTGGGAGAATCTCAATCTCTCCCCTTCTTGTTTTTCCTTTCTGTGACCGTACACACCTCCGAATATTGTTCCTACTCCACAGAAATATTCAGCGGCAAATTTTCCTCCTAATAATCTTATCCATTTGAATTCTGTAAGAATTCCCACATAGTATAGATCCTGTAGATGGTGACCCTAGTTTCTTCACCTAACGGATTGAGTTTTCTCAAGCCTTTCCATGCTTTCTTCCTGTTAAGCTGATAAGAGCTTAGTGCCAATCGAATTCAACACATCTTTATTTGGCGTAGACAATTTCCCAATGGGACCTAGTAGCCCCGCTTTTGTTCTAATATTCGTCTTCAACCCATGCGTACTCTCTTCAAAGAATATGTTTCCTCTAAATTGTTTCATTCATTCTTATAATAAATTTCGTTTCCTAAAATCATAGAGTCTAATGGATCTCTTGAGAAGGTAGTTATGGGTGAAGCTGTCACTGGCATCCTATTTTTCAGGTCAGCATCAGGTTTCCCTGATCAATCATGTCTCCTATTATTTGAATGATGACTATCAAAGGCTCTCGTACTTATCACCATGTGCAATGGACTCAAATTAAACAAAGCCTTTATGTAGAGATATTTACTCGAATTTAGCTTTTCAATATCATCAGAACGATTGTAAATGAAAGCAAAACTGATTGTGATTTCTAAGTAATTTGTTAATTTATTTTTTTATTACTTCATGCCTTAATTGCTATAAGTTTTTATGAAATAGAAATCAATGAAATCGTTGTTGCAACATGTAAATTGTGGCTTTAAATTAAATGGAAAACACTTGGTTAAGCAGCAGATGCATAAATTAGCTAAGAAAACGAAAGAAACAAAACCGAATAAACAATCCAACGAACAATAAACCAATCAATCCATCAATCAATCAATGAAATCAAAAAGTTTTTTCATTAAACCACAAAACAATCTTAAGATAGAGGAGAGGGGAATCCATTCATAATAGACACGTTTTTATACCACAATTATGAGAGCATGACACAAACTTGAACTTATAAAAGTTTCTTGCTGCCATCAGTTCTGATTTTCATTTTAATTGATATGAAATTACTTTGCCGCTTACAAAAGAAAAGATGCACCCATAAAAAAATTACAAAAAAAGGTGGGGAGGGAATGGGAAGGACAGCTATTAAACATTATCAGATATAGTATGTACAGTGGTACAGTACCAGAGAATGCAATTTTTTTTAATAGCAACAACAGCAAATCAGCAGTAGTGATTGTTTGGCATACAGCCACCACAAACTGCAAGTATGCCAGAGACCAACCACATCATATGAAACACAATGAGTACAGCAACCTTAAACTTTGTTGCTCTATTTGTTTTTGTTCTTTCTTTTATGGAAATTGTTTATCAAAAGGAATGAGAAAAACAAAAAAGAACTTTTTTTTCTTTCATTCAAATTGATTTAATTTAAATTTTCTTGGTTTTTTTTATACGATTTTCTTGCAGAACGTTCTGTTAAACTGGTGCACTTAAACTATAGGACAGCAACAGCAACAGCAACAGCACCAGCACCAGTAGTAGTGCCAGTCGCCGCTAACAGCAGTTTCAGTGTTAACAATGAAGGAGGGGAAGAATATGGTTCACAAAGTGGCACTCAAATAAACAAACAACGTTTTAAGAGGTCTGACAACAACAAGGCATCTGGTAGTACAACAACAGCTACAACACGACAACATCAAGGTGGCGCCCCAACTCCAACAATACCACCAACGCCTGTAATATCTGTACAAATCAAAGGTAAACGTAATGTTTGTTTGTAAGAGATTTTCAAATCGTGCATCTTTGTTGTTTTTCTTTTTTTTTTGTTCTCTGTTGCTGTGCTTTGGTCCACAGATTTTGTTGTTTATTTAAATATGTTTTCATTGTATTTTAGTTATTATTGTAGTTGTTGTTGTTGTTGTTTTTAACATTTTGACCTCTATTTTGCGGTTGGCAGGCGGAATTTTTTATTTGTTTAAAGTGCTTAAATTATAAAGAAATCTTCTTCTTCTACTATAAAACAAAAGGTTTTTCCAGATAAAGCCAACAACAGCCACTAACATTGAATTTTAAATCCAAGTACTTGATATGTTTCAAAGAAATAACGGAAAATAAATGCCCTACTAAGGGCAAAAGAATCTTAAAGGCAGTTAAGAAAATAAAAATACTAAAAACTGTTTAGTTTTGTAAACACAAAAAGTCATAGAAATCAAACTACAAAATACCCTCACCGTACGGTATTTTTGGTGTAATTAAAAGGGGTTCTCTTTGATTAATTTCTGTGATATTTATTAGGCTGATTAAGTATCCAATTCTAAGGCTATACTGATGCTTATTGCCGCTCTAGATACACCAAATTGTTTAGAAAGTTTCTGCATAGAAATCATTCCTATTCGCGACAAGTTAGGGCAAATAGTAAGGAAGTGAATAAGTTTCCTTACTTTTCATATGCTTATGGCATTTGAAACCCTAAGGAAAATTACACAAGTTTTCATCTGGCTGAGAATTCAATTGTAACTGATAGGTTACTCCAGAGAAAATTAAATAAAAATGATCAATAACGCCATTAAAGCCTGAAAAATCTTTAGGGCTATTCAAATTAGTTTTGTCAGGATTTTGTAAGCGCCCAATGAACGTATTATGTTGGAGCTTAAGGCACATTTTTGAAATAACCAAGCATGGGCTGTCTAACTCTGAGGATATATTCTAAAAAGGCTTTTCTTTAATACTTACAGTGACGAGCAGAGGTGAGTGCATGTTCACAATACTGATTTTCGTCATTCACAAAAACAAAACCATGCAAGCAAATACAAAAAAAAAATTAATTTTAATTCGTCATTTTATTCTTAACAAATAGCAATAAAAAAACAATAATTAATGAAATGAATTCAATGAGTTTGAATGAAAAAACGAAAATAACCCACATAAACTCAATTTTGCACGTTTCAAGAAAATTCAAGAAACTAGCCCAATTTCAATATTTGGTCCATAGAAAGTTATTAAAAATAGCTTGATTTACGTGGTTTGAGATGCTTTCTACCAAATGATCAATAAGATCTTTCGGAATTCTATGCCATTTCGCATTTATACGATCCCAAAGTTTGACAATGCCTGTTGAGGCTGTTTCGTGCTGTCCCAGCCGGATTTTCACGAATGGCCAAAAATTTTTAATCGGATTGAGGTCTGAACTTTGTGCGGATATTCCAACAATTGAAAATTTTGTTTCCCATCCCATATCTTTACAATTTTTGCTGTGTGCTTCGGATCACCATCCTGTTGGAAAATAAATTCTTATTCGGGATAAGCACATTTGTCCATAAAATTCGGAAGATGGGCTTGCAGAATCTTTAGATAGTCTTTTTTCACATGATACCATCTACTAAATGTAGAGGGCCAACATGCCACCATATTAAGCATCCCCAAACCAAAATATTTTCATCGCTGTGTTTAACAGTTTGCTTCACATGGTTTCTTTGAACACGTTCCCTGGATCTGCGCTAGCAGAACTGGTTTCCATCTGATTGGAAACGTGTTATCTAGTCTGATGAGTCCAAATGTAACCACTTTCAGTAAGATGGAAAACAGTTCTGCTAGCGCAGATCCAGGGAACGTGTTCAAAGAAACCATGTGAAGCAAACTGTTAAAAACAGCGATGAAAATATTTTGGTTTGGGGATGCTTAATATGGTGGCATGTTGGCCCTCTACATTTAGTAGATGGTATCATGTGAAAAAAGACTATCTAAAGATTCTGCAAGCCCATCTTCCGAATTTTATGGACAAATGTGCTTATCCCGAATAAGAATTTATTTTCCAACAGGATGGTGATCCGAAGCACACAGCAAAAATTGTAAAGATATGGGATGGGAAACAAAATTTTCAATTGTTGGAATATCCGCACAAACTTCAGACCTCAATCCGATTAAAAATTTTTGGCCATTCGTGAAAATCCGGCTGGGACAGCACGAAACAGCCTCAACAGGCATTGTCAAACTTTGGGATCGTATAAATGCGAAATGGCATAGAATTCCGAAAGATCTTATTGATCATTTGGTAGAAAGCATCTCAAATCACGTAAATCAAGCTATTTTTAATAACTTTCTATGGACCAAATATTGAAATTGGGCTAGTTTCTTGAATTTTCTTGAAACGTGCAAAATTGAGTTTATGTGGATTATTTTCGTTTTTTCATTCAAACTCATTGAATTCATTTCATTAATTATTGTTTTTTTATTGCTATTTGTTAAGAATAAAATGACGAATTAAAATTAATTTTTTTTTTTGTATTTGCTTGCATTGTTTTGTTTTTGTGAATGACGAAAATCAGTATAGTGAACATGCACTCACCTCTGCTCGTCACTGTATATCCAAACGTCCCATGCTAGTCGTATCTTACATACATACAGTGAGCTTTAAAAGAAACTGTACATTATAAAAAATATACATTAATAATTTACCGTTAGTATTACCTTAAAATTGCTTCCCTGCCACTGTTTGAAATAAACACAAATAATTACAAAAAAAT
Organism: Sarcophaga peregrina; assembly: GCA_014635995.1. Lineage (NCBI taxonomy): Eukaryota > Metazoa > Arthropoda > Insecta > Diptera > Sarcophagidae > Sarcophaga > Sarcophaga peregrina. The sequence goes on from CM025793.1 coordinate 22,641,332, forward strand.
TTTAAATATTGCCAAATTTTTTCGGACACTCTCCTTAAGTGTTAAAAGTTGAATTTGGTTTTTGTTAGAATTTAATCCTTAGTGTACAATTTCCTTTGACGTTCACTGTAGGCACCGACCAGATGACCTAGTGGCTAAAAGTGTAAAGACCTCCACATAGTTTTTCTTTTAAAAATCAATATAAAGGGCTCTTGATAAGTAGATTTTGTACTTCCTGTCATAAATATTAAAACAAAAATCAAAGAAAAGAAGTGTAATATTACGCTCTAATACTTTCGCAACATCACATTAAACTTTTTATACTCCCCTCTATTGAACTGGAATCTTAAAAGAACAACAACAACTGCAACAACAAAAATGATTTGCGGTCAATGCATTTCAATTAGATTTTCATTTGCATCTGACTCTAGTGCGGGAAGTTTTTTTATGTTTTTCTCTCTACAATTCTAATGAAATTCGCATACAATTTTCAATTTCCCATTTCATTTTCATTTTAATTTTGTTGTTGTTGTTGTGGTTTGAATTTCTTTAATAGATAACGAGCACTTGGTCAACTTGAAACTGCAGCAAACACCGAAATTAATTGACGATTCGTTTGTATTCATACGGCGCTATGCGAACTCATCGCAATTGATAGAGAATTCGCATAATTTAGTGACGAGATTGGAAAAGTGTTTCTATCATTCGGAAAATTCAGCACTTGACCTTTGTGATGAACACAATGTGGTAAGTAAAGATGCCACTTTATAGTTAGAACGAACGAGATGGCTATAGGAAGTTAATAAATTGAAAAAATTTTTTTTTTGTTATTAGCGTGGCGTTTTCCATTACAACAACACCGACTATATTATACACCCTTTGCCGGAGAGATTTGGCAATAAATCCCATATAATATTAGAAACGGAAAGGGATATATTTGATACATCCTGGAAGAATTCAACATTTCTCAACGAGAATATACAATTCGAACCGGATGAGGAGGAGTTTAATGCTGTAAGTCTAGAATTGCCCACAGAGGATAGTGGAGCAAGTAGCATGAGATCTACACGTAACATAGAACATCAAAATCAACATCATTTACATCCTCAACTACCATTAAATTTACGTTTCAAACCACGTCACCATCATAGCAATCAACGTAATCATGATCATCACAATCGTAAACATTATCCGGGTAAACGCAACAAACGTTATATACACTCGGCCAGCCAATACACGAATATACCCGATGTTTTATATATAGAAACAGCCATTTTTGTTGATATCGATTTGTACAAGCATATGGCAAAGAATTTCCCTAAAAATACCAGCTCACATTTGATACGTTTCGTTTTGGCCATGATCAATGGTGTGCAGTTGTTGTATCATCATCCGTCTCTGGGTAAAAGAGTAAATTTCGTTTTGAAGCGTTTGGAAATATTGGAAAAGGATCCGCCCGAATTGCGTAGATCCAGTGATATCGATATCTATTTGAGTAATTTTTGCAAATGGCAAAATGATTTGAATCCAGCCAAAAATACCGGTTTACGGTATGATCATGCTTTAATATTAACGGGTAAGTTGATTTTTAAGTGAATTTAATTGTTTTGATTAAAGAAAACGATTAAAAGTTTAATTGTTTTTTATATTTTAGAAATATAAGAGGCAATAATATAAGTGTTTTGTTTTTTTATGGATAAAATTTAACAATCGATTTATTTATTATAAATTTATTAGGTAAAATACAAATTTAATTGAGTGAAAAAATAATCAATTCAATGAATAATTTAATAGATTGTTGATCTGCAAAAATTGTATTTAAATTCACATCACTGTACAATTTCAATGCCACGAATGTTTTTCGGCTTAGGACAGCTTCGAAAAGCTTGAGTTAGCTAACATAAAATAGTTTGAGTGCGAAGTGTAGTCCACTTATCATTCCTTTCTGAGTTTTCTCTGGTTTCTTTTAGTTTCATTGTTCAATTTCTTCAGCTAAGCAGGCGATTAGTATAATATGACAAATGAAAGGGTTTCCATTAGTTGTTTGCTAAAAGCAATTCACTAAGTACAAATGTATTGGGTTTTTGGATAGAGCGTGGTGGTAAGAAGTTTTGCTAATTACGTTCTACAGTTACTCAAACCGTGGCGATGCCTAACCCTCTTTCGTTGTTAATGTTATAGATAACTTTAACAAGCCACATCCATTAACTTTATGGTTACGTGCGGTAGTTACATTCGTATCGTTATAGTCTGAAAAGTCTTAAAAGGTACTAACGCGACATTCACCCTTCTCAGCAGATGTTGGATACTCATTAATAATATGGCGCTATGCACTTGCGCAATGCGGGAAATATAGTTGCAGGCAGACTAAGTGAGAACTGTAACAAAAGGCTTCGTGAATAGATATTTTCGAAACAACTGAGGTGCTAATCATGCGTCTTTGAATATGAATACACAAGACATAGTTTTATCAGAACGACTAGGTTTTATCGCTTAGTTAGTTCATGATGATTAGGTTTCATTTTGATTCTTAATCAGGATCTGGAATTTCTATGTGCCTCTTGTTCTATTTTTATGTTTGATTTCTTACTACTTCGTACGAATGACACTATGGGTTGACGTTCTAGATACACATGAGTCTGGATATTCCCTTCCTCTCTGTCGTACCTAACCTAACCTAACCTATATAAAAAATTCTTAAAAAGTACCAAATAGCAACATTTCATAAGGAATTTCAAATAGTACTTTATGCTTTAGTACTTTTCTTTTAAAATATTGTACTAAAAAATATAAATAATGGTCGAGTTTCATAAATGAGGCAAGTAGTATTTCTACTTAGTACTTTTTTTTACATTGGTACTTTTTTTTGTACAAAATAATTCTTTTTTTTTACTTTGTAAACTTTTAAATTTTAGAAATTCTGTTACACTAAAGCAATCATTGTTATTTTGGTACTTTTTTAATTAAAGCTTTATTTGTTTAGTTGTTTGATTTCTTTTTTAAATTTAAGAGGTAATTAAAAAGTACCAAACACCAGTTTGTTTGGTACCAGACTAAAAACATAAATTTTTAACCTTTTTTTAATGTTTTATTTGCAAACAATTTACGTTTGTATTGCGTTACACTTTAGAACTTTTTGTTTTGGTACTTTTTAGTTTTCGATTTCATATTAATTTTTTCTTTTTTTCCAATTGAATATCAAATTGATTGATTTTGTTTTCAAGGTCTTGATTTGTATGTGGTGGGTAAAAACGGCCAAGTGATTAGTCAAGTTGTTGGTCTCGCACCAGTGGCTGGCATGTGTATACCAACATCATCGTGCACCATCAACGAGGGCAAACACTTTGAAAGCGTTTTTGTGGTGGCCCATGAAATTGGACACAAGTAGGTTATCAACGATAACGATAACAAACGATATTTGAAAATAAAAAATTAATTTTTTTGTTTTTGTTGTATTCTTTAAAAAAAAAAAAATAAAAAAAACAGTTTAGGTATGCGTCATGATACAATGGAATTAAGTTGTGATCCCACCTCACATATAATGTCGCCTACATTGGGCAGCGGTAAGATAACCTGGTCCCAGTGTTCGAAAACGGCTTTAAATAAATTTTTAGAGTGAGTTTTGAAGCTCATTTTCTATTTGGAATTGTTTTCAAATATTTTTCTTTTATTTTAAAGGTTAAAACAGGCCGATTGCTTATTTAATGTGGCAGAATTTAAACAAAATCTAGACCATTCGGCAGAGGGCATTTTACCCGGCGAACGTTTTGATGCCGATCAACAGTGTATGCTTAAGTACGGAAAGGATTCGAATCGTGCGAAGAGCCAATCATTGGCGGATATTTGTCGAGACTTGCATTGCCAAAGGAATCGCTATAAATGGACATCACATCCCGCCTTGGAGGGCACTTCCTGTGGTGACAATAATGTAAACAAAATTTATATCCAATGTCCTACCGGTAATTTAAAGAAAATATGTTTTTTTTATTCAAAATTATAGTGGTGCCGCAGTGGTTTCTGTGTGGTTAAACGTCCAGAAGTGTATACTTCAGCCAAACAGAATTCAGGTCTAACGAAATCCAATTATGAAAAGGCCAGCTTTTTAGAGTCCACCAAAGTCAGCCATTTATTGCATGAATACCAAAAGGTAAGCAAATTTATTTGGTTATCTCTCTGATGTGGGGTTTGTAGGGTCGATTCTTACCACAGGTTTTGGTCTGTAACTCGTTTAAGAACTTCAAGATTTTTAAAAGAGAGTCAATTCAACACCAATTTGTCACTTACTTTCTGGTTTTTCAATATGCAAGAGTAGAGTCCATCTTTATCTACACTGAGCCTGACTCCAAAGACCTTGACCCTAGTTTTAAAAATGTTTTTTTTTTTATTTCACGATTTTTTTTTTAATAAAAAAACTATGTTTCTTTAGCCCTCCAGCAGCTGGAGTGAGTGGAGTGAGCCGGGCCCTTGTGATTCCTGTTGCTTATATGGTCCTTCGAAACGTTTAAGCGAAGGCAGTACCGGCCTTAGGACACAAACCCGCAAATGTATCGACTATAAACGTCGTTGCATTGGTCGTGATCACAAATATGAAACCTGTGTGGCCAAACAGTGCTACAATGTACCGATTATAACGATAGAAAATTTTGCCCGCCAGGTCTGTGAAAAAGCACAAAAATTCGACATGGATTTGACCGGAGAGGGTGAACAAATAACGGGAAATATTGAAGAGTCGTGCAAAGTATATTGCAAAACTAAATCCAATGCCACCAAATCAAGATCATGGACATTTCCCGATGGCGCTACATGTCGTTCGAAGTTGTATGGCAGTGATCAGCCTTCGTATTGTATACAGGGTCGTTGTGAAAAGTTTTCCTGTGATAATTCTACCGGAAATTATTATAAAATTGATAAAATCTTTTGTAAACGACAAGAATCAGCCGATCAAAATGCAATGGATAATGAGACTGTCCGAAGATCGTCTAATTACTTTAGTAATCAAATACCGACAACTTCTGGACCGTATAGGGATTATAGGGATCATAATGATAATTACAAATATCGTAATCAAATACAAAATAATTATTATGAACACAGTAATAGCCATGCGAATAATGAGCGTATTTATGGACCAACAACCATACGAAGTAAATACGAAAATGGTAAGTATTTGGAACAAAAATCCTAAATAAAATCGTTTTAACTATTGCCTATGCATTACAGAAGTTGCCTTGCGTCCTTATCATGGCCAATATAATCATGATTCTCAATACAAACGTAAAAGTGATAATTTTAACCCGTGGAATAAATACAGTTACCATTTGAATGATCATATGCCAGCGGAAACCGCGCAACCGAATGCAGGCTCCTTGATTTCCTTAGGACGCACTGACAGTGAATGGATTGTGAAATCGGGTTGCCATTCGAGTTGTATGCTGAAATCCAGAGGCATACAAGTAGTGGTTCATCGTGATACGGGAGCCAAGAACATACAATTGTGTTCTCCACCTTTGAAAGTAAGCCTGACACTCTTAAGCTATTTAAAATACAAATTTTTTAATATTTTTTCATCCAATAGCCCTGTGAGCGGCTGCAAACCACCACCGAATATTCTGATCATACCTGTTCCCGCTATAAACTTAAAGTACGTGGCCTATCTGGCCATGGCACACAAATTGCAGCCAGTGTTGAGGATCCTGATCGTAGTTGCCGTGTAGGCTGTCAGGATGAATCCATACATCATCGTTTCTATTTGGTTAATGGCAACTATGGTCACTTTCCCTTGGGCACACGTTGCTCACACAACGAAGAACGTTATTGTGTTCAAGGCAAATGTTTAGAATTTGGTCCCGATCAGATACCATTGAAGCAATCTCATATCAGTTTGGCTTTGTTCCGTTCAAAACGTTCATTGCAGCAGAGGCGTAAACATGGACGGAGTAAAAGAAGTTTTTTGTATTACGAACCGGTTAATATAACGGAAACATTAACCCAAGAGTTTATAAACAATATTGTTAACAGTATTATAACATTGGAAGAGCAACAGTTAAAGGGTGAGTATGTTTACATACATATACAGTGGGAGTCAAAAGAAAGTGTGCATTCATTTTAAAATTGTTTCATTGCCAATTTTTAAAATTGAAAGAAATAAAAATTACAAAAAATTTCGAAATATTGCCAAATTTTTTCGGGCACTCTCCTTAATTGATAAAAATTAATTTTGGTGATTGTTAGAATTTTATCTTTAGTGTACAGTTTCTTTTGACACTCACGGTATGTATTTTGAAGATGACATCATTTTGTTCGTCCCCCGTTTTATTACAGATGACGCTCTTCTAAATGATCACATCGAATTTACAAATCCTATCCACATAAATATGTCTGATAATTAAATTTTTTTTATTTGTTTTTATTTTTGATTTTATTTTCTTTTTTATTTTCTTCTTTTTTTATATTTGAAAATATTTATTGAATTGATATTTTAGTAGAATAGAATTCTTATTATGATTATTATTATTACGTACTATATAGCGATTGTGTAAACATATAAATATTAGAACTCTTAGTACTTTAGTAATTTTAAGTGTAATTAATTATATAGTGATGATACATACAACAAAAAAATATAATTTTTTTTACTGTTAAGACGTGATATTTTAGATTTTAACAAATTGACAAAAACAAACGTATTTTCAAATAAAATAGTAGTTTTGAAATCTCATGACAAATGGTAACATTGGTTGGTTTTATTTTTAATTTGGAAATTGTTTTTTTTTTTTCTTTTCCATGAAGAAAAAGTTGTAATTAGGGAAGGTAAGGTCAAAGGAAACGTATATCATGGGTAAAATATACATTTACATCATATATATGCCTACATTACATACGTTACATACATTACATACATACATACATTACATACATACATTATATACATACATTACATACATACATTACATACATACATTACATACATACATTACATACATACATTACATACATACATTACATATATACATTACATACATACATTACATACATACATTACATACATACATTACATACATACATTACATACATACATTACATACATACATTACATACATACATTACATACATACATTACATCCATACAGTACATACATACATTACATCTATACATTACATACATACATTACATACATCCATGTCATACTCACATTACATATATACATTACATACATACCACGAGACTAATAAGCGCATTTATGGGTCCACAACCATTCGAAGTAAATACGAAAATGGTAAGTATTTGGAACAAAAATCCTAAATAAAATCGTTTTAACTATTGCCTATGAATTACAGAAGTTGCCTTGCGTCCTTATCATGGCCAATATAATCATGATTCTCAATACAAACGTAAAAGTGATAATTTTAACCCGTGGAATAAATACAGTTACCATTTGAATGATCATATGCCAGCGGAAACCGCGCAACCGAATGCAGGCTCCTTGATTTCCTTAGGACGCACTGACAGTGAATGGATTGTGAAATCGGGTTGCCATTCGAGTTGTATGCTGAAATCTAGAGGCATACAAGTAGTGGTTCATCGTGATACGGGTGCCAAGAACATACAATTGTGTTCTCCACCTTTGAAAGTAAGCCTGAGACCCTTAAGCTATTTAAAATACAAATTTTTTAATATTTTTTCATCCAATAGCCCTGTGAGCGGCTGCAAACCACCACCGAATATTCTGATCATACCTGTTCCCGCTATAAACTTAAAGTACGTGGCCTATCTGGCCATGGCACACAAATTGCAGCCAGTGTTGAGGATCCCGATCGTAGTTGCCGTGTAGGCTGTCAGGATGAATCCATACATCATCGTTTCTATTTGGTTAATGGCAACTATGGTCACTTTCCCTTGGGCACACGTTGCTCACACAACGAAGAACGTTATTGTGTTCAAGGCAAATGTTTAGAATTTGGTCCCGATCAGATACCATTGAAGCAATCTCATATCAGTTTGGCTTTGTTCCGTTCAAAACGTTCATTGCAGCAGAGGCGTAAACATGGACGGAGTAAAAGAAGTTTTTTGTATTACGAACCGGTTAATATAACGGAAACATTAACCCAAGAGTTTATAAACAATATTGTTAACAGTATTATAACATTGGAAGAGCAACAGTTAAAGGGTGAGTATGTTTACATATACAGTGGGAGTCAAAAGAAAGTGTACATTCATTTTAAAATTGTTTCATTGCCAATTTTTAAAATTGAAAGAAATAAAAATTACAAAAAATTTCGAAATATTGCCAAATTTTTTCGGGCACTCTCCTTAATTGATAAAAATTAATTTTGGTGATTGTTAGAATTTTATCTTTAGTGTACAGTTTCTTTTGACACTCACGGTATGTATTTTGAAGATGACATAATTTTGTTCGTCCCCCGTTTTATTACAGATGACGCTCTTCTAAATGATCACATCGAATTTACAAATCCTATCCACATAAATATGTCTGATAATTAAATTTTTTTTTTATTTGTTTATATTTTTGATTTTTTTTTCTTTTTTTATATTTGAAAATATTTATTGAATTGATATTTTAGTAGAATAGAATTCTTATTATGATTATTATTATTACGTACTATATAGTGATTGTGTAAACATATAAATATTAGAACTCTTAGTACTTTAGTAATTTTAAGTGTAATTAATTATATAGTGATGATACATACAACAAAAAAATATAATTTTTTTTACTGTTAAGACGTGATATTTTAGATTTTAACAAATTGATGAAAACAAACGTATTGATTTTAACTGATTAATGAATTAAAAATTTTTAAATAAAATAGTAGTTTTGAAATCTCATGACAAATGGTAACATTGGTTGGTTTTATTTTTAATTTGGAAATTGTTTTTTTTTTTTCTTTTCCATGAAGAAAAAGTTGTAATTAGGGACGGTAAGGTCAAAGGAAACGTATATCATGGGTAAAATATACATTTACATCATATATATGCCTACATTACATACGTACATTACATACATACATACATTACATACATACATTACATACATACATTACATACATACATTACATACATACATTACATACATACATTACATACATTACATACATACATTACATATATACATTACATACATACATTACATACATACATTACATACATACATTACATACATACATTACATACATACATTATATACATACATACATACATTACGTACATACATTACATCCATACAGTACATACATACATTACATCCATACATTACATACATCCATGTCATACATCCATGTCATACTCACATTACATATATACATTACATACATACCACGAGACTAATAAGCGCATTTATGGGTCCACAACCATTCGAAGTAAATACGAAAATGGTAAGTATTTCGAACAAAAATTAGAACCCATTTTAAAGCTACTTCTCGAATTACAGAAGTAGCCTTGCGCCCTAATCTCTGGCAATATAATCATGATTCCAATAATTGGTTATTATAACTCTTCAGTATGGACAACGATCTAAGTTCTCACAACACTTATGCTGTTTGTAATAATTTCTTACATGAGTGGGAGTACCTATAGTTTAAAGTCGTCTCCGAACGTCTGATTTTTAAGAAACTTATCATGGCAATTTAATTTTTGTTCGTTTTGCCAGAAATCTGCTGAGACGCAGTATTTCATTTTGTTAGAGATGTCTGACCTCCGGGTTTGAACCAAGACTTCAAGTCTAATAAGCTAACACACTACCTACTAGACTACACTGGTAATAAAGGCGCATTTGACAACATTATTGAAAGTGTGATAGATTGAACAATTCTTTACATCTGGTACTATTTACTAAATGTAAAAATTAAATAATTGATAAAAGTACTTTTTGCAACTACAGACAAACGTATATTGAAAAACAGTTTGAGTACTTTCATGCCAAATTCTAATGAAAAGTAATACGAACTCGTGTTTTCATTAAAAAAGAAAAAAATTCCAACACTTTATGTTGTATTACCAAATAGTTTAAAGTGTCTGACACGCTAACATAGAAATGCCATTAGATTGGAACAATGAAATCCTAAAAATTTACCTGTAAACAACAACAGCAAATGGTATGATGGAACAACAGGGTAAGGATTATTACTCAAAACAAAACAAATTACTCTAATAGAGTTTATAAAAACATAAAGTTCTTATAAGATCTCACTTGTTTAGATACTATCATGACATAAATAAAATGATGCACTGTACTACTGTAGTGACCAATTCAAATTTTGGAAATCCAAAGTAGTAACATTATATGTTCAGAAATAAACGTATCTGCTTCAAGTAGTACATTTGAAGGAAAAAACGATTTCAACAACTGAATATTCCAAATCGATACACAGCCTGTTTTCGAATAAAGGGCTGTATTGACAACCAAACTAGCATCATTGATTTTTGGTCATTATTGAGATTTTTTAACATTGTAGAGCCAAACACTGACATGCTAGAACCTTCGCTATTGTCAGAAATTGACAATTGATCTTTGCTCTTTAAAATGAGGCCAATGCCTGATTGTTTGCAAGTAGGGGGTGGGCTTATGTTAAGGGGTGCAAGAGAAAAGGAAATACACTACGGCGGTCCTTAAAAATTAATCAGAGTTACTTGAAAATTGTTACTCAGAGGTTTTTGGGGTCGCTGATTACAGATCTTCAGTGTAATCAATCGAACTCGATATTGATGACACGTGCTTTTAGATTTTCGACGACAATATATATGATCTATGTAAAAAAGCGCCAAATAAGATCAACCAGAAGATTGACAGCATCACTGTGTAATGCCGTACTATAGTTTAGCGGACGGTGTCAATACCACCGAGATGGTTTTAGTCGTTAAAAATCCAAAGTAGCCAAAAGAAATAAAAAAACGATTTAAACAATTTAACAGACACCACATAGTTTCTATTTTACAATCACAGACAGAGCTTAATCACCTTCGTGGTAAAAATGCTTTAAAAAATATCAAATTTTTTAAAAAGAGAAAAAATTGTATTAAATTTCCAATATGCTGGCTAACGAACTCTGCCTTACTTGAACGAAAAAAGCACATTGAATTCTAGACAACAACAACAGCAACAACAGATAAAACATGAATTTGCGAAGCACTCTCTGAGAGGATAATTGCTAAATTTCATACAAACACATATACAGTACTAAACCGCCAACAAAATTGCATTGTCTGTTTTCGTACACATCCACCATTCTCTTTTCCATACAGACAAACACGCACACAAACAAAGTAAGACAATACCCTAGAAAATTTTGTTTTGATGGAACAACAAGTAAAAAAAAAACCTGAGAAAAAAATTGTAGTACATACTCGCTTGCTTTCTCTCTCTCTCTTTTTTCTCTAAAATTTCTAATACAACAAAAGCATTAATAGTTTATGTAGTTGTGTGTATGTGTAGTGTGGGTGTTTGGTATGAAATATTACTGAAGAACTAAAAAAAAAAGTAAAAAAGGAAGCAATTGTTAAAGAGAAAATTAGATAAAACAGGCAGGCATTAAACGGATATGACACAGTCTTCAAAGGATACGCGAACTAAAAAGACGAATTCCAAAAGAAAAGAAAACAAATGAAAAAACAAAAATAATTAAACTTTAAAGTTACAAAAAAGAAAAAATGTTTAGAAAAAATATTTAAATTTTACAACTAAAAATAACGCCAAGAATCGTGTAAGAAAGTTCAACCAAAAGTTGTGTGTGTTTGTGAGTGTGAAGTAAGAAAACTTGCATGGATTTGCATAAAATTAAAAAGGACATTGACCATGTAAAAGCCAAGCAAAACGAAAAGAAAATGCACTAGCGTCTAGTAAATGAAAAATTACTGTCTTGAGCAGGGTCAGTGTGCAATTTTTTTTCTGTTTTTCTGTTTTTGTGCAAAAGAAAATCGATGAAAATAAAAATTAACGTGTAACGTTTAACCTGTTATTGTCCAAGTGGGTATGGTGTATGTGAGCGAGAGTGTGAATATTTAATAATTGCTAATAAAACTTTATTAATAATTAATCAATAAAACGAAAGAAAAAAAGAAAGAAAAAAACTCGAGGTCATGCCGTTAACAATTGAGGAAATATTTCATATCGATTTACAAGGTGTTAATTTGTCTAAGAGTAGGAGTGTTTGTGTACAACCAAGAGATTATCTTTCAAGTGATTTGTAAACTCAATGATAAAAAATTACTAATTGCTCTCTATTAATGGTTTTGATAAAAGAAAAATGGCCGTTAATAACATGACACTAAATAAAGCAAGTCCAAGGCTATACCTGAAGCACTTTTAACGACGGTTTTTACCATGTACTTATGAGCTAAAAAATCATTGAGAAAAACAGTACATTTTGTGAGCAGTTTTTTTAATTTAAAATTTCTTTCCATTAAATTGGGAAAATAGCATAAGATTTGTTCCAAGAAAACATACAGATGATAGAAAATCATGGATTTGAATAGTTTAGCGTTAGTAGTTTGGGACCCAACCAAAGAAACGTACGCCAGGTAACATCAAAAGTTGCGTCCAGTTTTATGGCAGCAAAATGGGAAAATTATATTGCTAGGAGCCATAGAAACTAACTAACCAATTAAACAGTCATTATAGTTTTACAATCATTTATAGTTTTACAAGGTTTTCACATTTTTCGGAAAGGGTCCCCTTCTGCTGGCAGTTTACTGCACTGTGTATACCGCATACCAGTCTTCGGTCTGAAGTTTCTCTAATGTTTGCAAAAACTTATATAGGAACTATGTAGTACAGTCCCCCTAAGCCATGGATATGCAGCTTCTTTTCTTTCTCTTTTTTTTTTTTCCTTGACACCAGGTTTAAGTGTGCTTAGATCTTATGTTATTTTACAAATACTTCTAAACGTATTTATTTCTTTTATTACAAATAAAATGTTATCGATAAATCTAACAAAATTCATAATCTAACAAATTCATATTATCGATAAATTTTCTATTGCAAATTCATTTTCTTATAGAAAAATTCATGTTATCGATAAATTTCCTATAGAAAAATTCATGTTACCGATAAGTTTTCTATATAAAAATCATTCTTTGGTTTTTTAAGGAAAATTCATGTTATCGATAAGTTTTCTAAAGGAAATTCATGCTATCGACAAGTGTTCTATAGAAAATCCATGTTATCGATAAGTTTTCCATAGAAATTGATGCTATTTATAAATTTGTTATATAAAATACATGTTATCGATAAATCTGCTATACATGAAAATTCATGTTATTGTTCCCGTGTTATTTTATAAATACTTTCCAAAGTATTTAATTACCAACCTCTTAATTAAATTAACGAAACCATTAAAATATTTTAATGACACACGCAATTCTTCTAAACCAACTGGCCAACCATAATAAAATAACAATTTGTTTAAATTAAAAAATTCGATAACACTCAAATGCTTTTAATATCGTTATCAATTTCATTTCAATTGGAAATAACAACCTACAACAATTTGCATAATTTAAATCAATAAACAAAGAAATTCTGTTTTTATTTTCCATTTTTTGGGAAAATTGCCAATTAACTGAAAAGCCAACAACAAAACAACACTAGCAAAAAAAAATTATTTATTTATGGAGAGAAAACTAATTTGTTAAACATCGACTCTTTTCTGTAATACAGTCTGTACACAGTACAGTTCCTATTCAATTATTTAACAAAAGATTAAAAATTAATTGAATTGTTTTCTCTAAATTTTGCGTAATTTTCTTGTTGTAATTTTAGAAATGAAAACAAAAAATTAAATTGTACAGGCCATCAATGCGTATACGTTATAAATATTATTTCAAATATTCCACATACGCCACCGCGGATGAATGAAGGTCTTTTGTATCTCAATACCCTTACGCTACTACACTGTTAATGATAATGATTCATCAATGTTGCTTTTAAAATGATTATAATTCGATAAATACGTCTAAAATTAAGATGATACTTCTTCTTAATAATAAATTTCATTAAAAGAAATCGTATGTGAGTAAAATAATGTTCAAACATTAAAAATAAAATGAATCGATAACTTTAGATTAAAAGCTATGTATATCGTTAATACCATTAAATTTCCTTAGAAACTTTGAAGAAAAAATTATATTTCTATCAATTATTTCTCGATAATATCAACATTAAATAGAAGATTTATCGAAAACCATATCTTTTTTTTTTTGGTTTAAATACAATTGCATCTCGACAAACTAAATTTTGCAAAGAAAATTTATTAATATCATGAATGTTCTGTAAAAAATGTTTGTAAAGTTTCTGATAACAAAAACTTTTCTATTAAAATATTGAAAGAAAAAAGAATTTATCCAGAATTTTCTCCATAAAATTTTTCGATAACAAGAATTGACTATCAGTAATTTTTCGATAACATAAATTTTCCACAGAAAACAAAAATGTTCTACATAAAATTTATCGATTACATTAATTTTCTACATAAAACTTTTCGATAACATTAATTCTCTGTAGAAAACTTTTCAATAATAAGAATTTTCTAATAACATGAATATTCTATAAAAAACTTTTCGATAACATGAATGTTCTATAGAATACTTTTCGAAAACTGTTCGATAACATGGATATTCTATAAAAAAAAATTTTGGATAACATGAATGTTGTATAGAAAACTCGATACCATTTATTTTCCAAACAAAACTTTCCGATAACATGAATGTTCTATAAAAAATTTTTCGATAATATTAATTTTCTATATAAAACTTTTCGATAACATGAAAGTTATATAGAAAATTAATGTTATCGTAAAATTTTTCGAAAAATTTGATAATATTATTTGATAATTTTGATAACATTAATTTTCTTTATAAAACTTTTCGATAACATTAATTTTCTATAGAAAACTTTTCAATAATTTATATTTTCTATAGAAAATTGTTCGATATTATGAATGTTCTATAGATAACTTTCCGATGGCATGAAAACTTTTTCGATAAAATGAATTTTCTATAGAAAACTAACCGATAACATGTATGTTCTATTAAAAACTTTTCGATAACATAAATTTTCTAAACAAAACTTTCCGATAACATATTATGATTTTGTATATAAAATTTTTTTTAATTATATTTTTAATTAAGAATTTTTTATTTTCCAGAAGATTTAAGACTTTTTTGTTTTAAATCACTTCGTCCTTTGTTAGTTACAAAAAGGACGACACCATTTAATCTTGGTTATTTCATTTAATTAAAATAATTAACCAGGCACTTTCTAATGGTTAAAATTATTTTTTGTTTTACTCTTATTGAGCTTAATTCTAAAAAAATGGCCTGTTCTTTGAAATGTTGTTCTACTTTGTTATTTAAAAGTAAATGACTCGAATACTCTCTTTTTAAATTGAAGGTTATTTTCTACAATTCAATTAAATTGTTCTTATTCATGATTTAACCAGCAATTAAATTAGCAGGGGTAACTGTGTGTGTATATGTTCAGTTGAGTAACTGTTATAAAATAAAAAAAAATTGAAAGAGAAACTTTTTATTAAAAGCCTCGCACGCTTTTAATTTTTAAAGAGTCTTAAGGCATATTTTCAACACACGCATAAGTTATTCATGTAAATTTTTCAATTGTGTTCGAGAGAGAGAGTGAAAGAGAGAGACAGAGAGATCCTTAAATGCTCTTTCCCTTTTTCCAAGACAATTACTCACGTTTTTATTTTTATTTATTGACCTATATTCTGTGTTATTCGAACTCTTCCACTTATATTCTATATTATTGGTCATTGTCTTTCTTTCCAAGGCATACATACGTACATACATACATATATTTATGCGTACGCTTATATTACTTTCATTGAATTGTTTTTATATTTTTTCTTTATTTATGTGTTGGAATTTTGGTGGTTTTCTGTTGAATATTATTAGTTGATAACATAACCTTGACCACATGAGTATGTGATAAGCATGTGACAGAACCACTCGTTACACGTTACACTTTACAGTTGACTATTATTTCTAGTAACTGGGTCAAGAAATTTAAACTGAAAGCATAATGAATGTTAATAACATTCTACCAAAAATTTTATGTTATCGATAACATTTCCTTAGTTCTAGAATGTTATCAATAAAATTAATATTGAATTGAAAATAAATAATAACCCAGTTTTTTCATTTGATTTAGACTATTCATAACTTTTCTAAAGGCAGGTCCATGTTATCGAAATATCACAATAATAAGTTAGTTATCGGGAAAAATTTCTATGACTTTCTAGCTATAAATCTTCTGTAACAAAATCATGTTATTGAAAAGTTTTCTAAAGAAAATCAATGTTATCGATAAGTTTTCTATAGAAAAGTTTTCTATAGAATCCTATAGAAAAGTTTTCTATAGAAAACTTATCAATAATATGAATTTTCTAGAGAAAATTTATCGATAACATGGATTTTCTTTAGAAAACTTTTCAAAAGTCATCGATACATACATACATATTATCGATAAGTTTTTACAGAAAATTCATATTATCAATAACTTTTCTGTAGAAAATTTATGTTATCGATAAGTTTTCTGTAGCAAATACATCTTATCAATAAGTTTACTATAGAAAATTCCTGTTATTAATAAGTTTTCTACAAAATTCATATTATCGATAAGTTTTATAGAAAATTCATATTATCGATAACTTTTCTATAGCAAATTGATATTATCGATAAGTTTTTTAGAGCAAATTCATATTATCGATAAGTTTTCTATAGAAAATTCATGTTATTAATAAATTTTCTATAGAAAATTCATGTTATCGATAAATTTGCTATAAGTCCATATTATCGATAAATTTTTTTATTGAAAATTCATATTATCGATAAGTTTTCTACAGCAAATTCATATTATCGATAAGTTTTCTATAGAAAAGTTCATGTTATTGATAAGTTTGCTATAGACAATTAACGTTATCGATAAATATTATATAGAAAATTAATGTTTTCGATAAATTTTTTTAAGAAATTGATATTTTTATAATAGAAAATGCATGTATTCAATAAATTTGCTGTAGAAAATCAAATTTTTCAGTTGGATTTAAAAAAATTTTAAAATAAGCTCAGTATTGTGAGGTTTCTTAATAAAAAATTCAATGATTGTTACACTCACAAATAATTTTATCCTTTTTTTTATTTGGAAAGAAAACAGGCAACATATGTTTTTGCGAATTCGTTTTTCTTTTTATTAAGGGCAATGAACTTTTCTATTTATGGGTCATATTTTCTATCTGATTAAACTAATGACTATACCTTTTAGGGTTTAATAAATTGCATTTTGCATGATCTATCCTAAGCATATAACATAAACAGGGAGATTTATTAGTCACACTGTACACGCTTATTAATGACATTCTATCATTACCTGGGAAAATAGTTTTTTATCAAGATTGAAAATGTGTGTTGGATAGCATAGGCGTTGTTTTTCATGTTACGGGAATTTTTATGAAATTATCTTTGAACGCTTTTTTATTTATGAAAAGGACATGCAATTGGATTTATTATGTGCATTTTTTTTCTTTTTGTCATGTTATGCGATGGCATTTATGAACATGATATAAAACAAATTGGTTAATATTAAAAATAAAAAAAAGAAAATTTAAAACTTTATCTATCAAATTGCTTTTGGAGAGAATTTTGAAAAAATAATCGCTCAAAATTTAATTTAAAGTATTAAGAAAATAACAGAAAACGATAAAATTTAAACGAAAAAGCAAAATTTACGGAAAACCGATAACTGATTTATTACTATCGATAAATTGTCAATCATTTTATTGCATTTAAATAGCCATTTTTTAATAATTTTCGCTCAAATAGAGATTTTTAAAACATATAAATTATAAATTGAGGGCCTATTTATTGATTTACATGTTTTTTAAAACTAATCTCAAAATTATTTATCATAGTACGCAAGCATTTTATCCTAAAGCACTGCTTAAAATCTTTAAAGAGATCTTTATAAACAAGTTTAAACAACTTAAAATTCATCCTTTATTTTTAACTTTTATGGTTACTAATTTACCCACGAATTATCCTGACTATGGTACCTAGGGTTTGTTTAACCTGCTAGTGTCTCTTTCCTTATAAAATCACAGAGCAAAAGAAAAACAAAAACACAGTGTCATATGTGTGTCATTAAAGCTCATTACAAATGCAACATGCCATAAAACAAAACAACAACAAAAATATCAATGGACGAGTAGCAGCAAAACAAGTGAATAAAACTACACAGCAAAAACAAAAACAAAAACAAGACACGAACATGAATATGCAGAACAGCCGTCTATCAATACAGGATAAATTTTAGAAAACAAAAAAAACAACAACAATGTAAAGAAATAAATTGAGAGAATTAAAGTGAATATAAAAATGAGCATTAATAATGGTAAACAAATACTCACACTAGTATAATGTGTATGGCTATCATTATTGTTTTTGTTTTTAACAGTGTCTCTGTCTGTTTGGTTAGTCATTTATTGTTTTTGGTTTTTCTAGGCAATTATACTTTGCTGGTTTATGTCCATTTGTTTTACTTGTTGTTGTTTTATTTTCTTATAAAGTAGCCGAATGACCAACAACAGTAAATGTTTGGGTATGAGAGTTTGGTTTTCAGTGAGTATAACACAAGTATTCTCTTGACATGTAAATAAGCCAGTGTGTGTGTGTGAATTGTGAATACAGTTTACAGAGCTGCAAATGCTTGAAATTGTAATGCAGACACTTTGTGTTGGTCACTCAACGCCTACGGATGGCATAAATTAAAAGGAAATACAAAAAATAAAAATAAAATTAAAACAAAAAAACCAAATAGAAGGAATTGCTTAAAAAAAAAGATAGAAAAAACGGAAGGAAATTCCAAATAAAAACGTGTGTTAACACTCAAAAGTGAATAATAAATTCAATGTAAATTATTAGCAAATATCTCATGCTCTCTCGCTCTTCTAAAAAAAGCTATCACAGTGCATTAAAAGGCTTAATTGTGTATCCGTGTGTGTGGGTGTGTGTATGTTTATGTGTATAATTTTAACATTATTATGATAATTATTATAATAAAAAAATGTTTTGTGAAAAATTCGCTCTGAAGTTTTGCTGCAGATTATCTTGATTTGTTTTTGTCCAGAGCTGGATGTAGTAATGTAATAACAAAATATTTACTTGTAAAGTTATTGAAATAATGATGGTGATAATAATTTTATGGTTTTGTTTGTGAATGTAAAACAATATCTGTGTGTGTGTGTGTGTTTTATATGATAAATTATAAAAAAACACGATTTTGTATGCATTAAATTAAACAAAAATACCAGTTGTGTAGAAGCATTTTAAGCAACTTAAATAAATATTGTGAAATTAGTATTTGTAATAAAACATTTGTTTTTAAGATTTTTATAAAGGATAATAATTTTCCATTTTATTTGTTTTTTTTTTATCGTTTTTAATCCTGTGGAATTTTCCATGAATTGTTCAAATATGTTCAACAGTTTCAATTTGAACAAAAGTCATCTCTTAATAAATAATTTCTGATTCGTTAGTGTTTAAAAGAAAATAAAATATTTTATATAACCAAAAAACAAAAAAAAAGAAATTCAAAATTTAGTAAAAGCTTTAAAACAACAACAACAACAACATGCCACCAAAACGTAGGCGCAGATTTCAAGGACTTTATTATCACTCATCACCACCAAAGGGTAAGTGGAATACTGAATGTAAAGAACAGCCTTTTTCTGTAAGATAAGCGATTTCAGATTTCTTTGAACATTTTTTTGATTTTTTTCATAAATTTTCAAAGAACTGGAGTAGTTTCTTCTACTGAAAGAGAATTATTTGAATTTTGAATTATTTTTAAAATATTTTTTAGTTTCTTTTGAATTTTATTTGATTTTGAATTAAATTTCTTTAGGCTTAATTGTAAAAATGTACCGGAGTACTTGTAGGTTTCAATTTTACACACCAGTGACGGAAAGTCGCCTCCGAATGACTGATTTTTTGAGAAACTGTTCATGGCAAGTTTAATTACGCTGAGAAAAACTCGCCAAAGAATTATTTTTTAATATTTCATTTTGTTGGAGATGACTGACCTGGGATTTTAATCATGACCTCATGACAACTTCTAGAACTTGCTTAATTGAAAATAAATGAAGTATACTTGTAGTCAAAAGCAGTAAAAGCAATTAAAAAAATGGTTTTTGATTCTCTATTGTCTTTTTGGTGGCATTAATCGTTAATCTTGTCTTAAGTAGGCTATACAGGTTTCCCTATGGCTGGCAAAAAGTAAGGCCAGCTGGTATATTACGCGAGGAGTACTTTCTAACCACAGATAATAGAATTGTGGTGAAAAATCTTTCAAGAACAGAATGGAATCAAGGCAATTGATTTAAAGGACTACACGGACAGCTCAAAGACTAATAGAGGTATGCAGACCCTCAATAGCTCAAGTGTTTTTAGGTACGGATCCTAGCAATTCCAATATATTGTGTGAGATAGTCTCAGATCGAAGCATCTGTCTTGAAGTAGAAAGCCAGGCGGCTATTTTCAACAGGTGTATGCCCGGATTTAGTGGCGTTATCTATTGCTTAGAACTTTTACACTATCAAGAGAAAAAGAAAACAGAAATCGCTTTCTTTAATTGACAATTTAATCTGCAAAAAAGTCTTGCGTTTTATACACCATAAACATGCAAATGTAAGGCACCATGTTTTGTGTCTTATTCCATGGGATAAGGCCACCCCTTAGCCACACAGTGTTGGAGAACAAAAGTTTCAAAAGAATTCCATCTAAAGGGTAGAACAAAATATGCGTAAATGGCGTGTTTCAAGGGAATTCTTTTATTAACTTTTATTCTACTAACAATACTTAAGGGAAAAATAACAACAACAAGAACAAAAACAACAAACAATTTGTATTGCCAATTATAGGTGTCTATGGACATTTATTTTGTGATTATTAAGCCGCATGACAGAAGCCCGGTATTAAAGGGAATTTGCTTGTGGAAGTTTTTATTTGTTTGGCAACAAGTGTGTGGTTTTTTTTTCTGTTACTAAACAATTTATAGGAAATGTTGTGATAAAGAGTTTTCTTTTTGGAATCAACATGTGTGTTAAATTGGAGTGTCTTAATACCCTGGAAATTTGTCAAGAAATTAAAAAAGTTTTGCCAGGAAATATAAAAATTCTTTGCTTAAATGAAGCTCCACAGAAATTATGTGCTTTACAGAGCGTATGAGCAATAATTATTTCGATTGAAATTATTAATCATACGCCATGATTAACCTACAAAACAAATTTTTATTTGTTTTGGATATTTTTTTATAGCCTTCTTCTCTACGCTTTAATTTTAGATCCATATTTATACAATATCCTCGCCTCAATATCCTTGAATGTCCTAAGCATGTGTAAATGAACAATGGACATAAGTACGCACACACACTCTACTCCCATGGATGTGTATTGACATCAATAAAATAATAAAAAGGCACTTATCACCAATCCATTAATTTTACATGTTAAAACGAATATTGACAGTTCAACAGCATATTATCCGAGTGTCCTTGTAATGTCCATTTCTGTTTTTATGTAAAAGGATTTCCTATTGACTTTTACTTTATCATATGGAAAGTAACCATAATTGGTAAAATAAAATGAAGTTTCTATTAAAAATATTTGAAAAAGATAAAGAATAATGAAATACAAGACCACAATCAATTAATAAAATTCAAATATGAAATTAAATACAAATAAAATCAACATAATTAAATAGCACAACAAAGGCAGTAGAAAAAACTTATAAAGAAAGAATTGTAAACAGCCAAATATGGGCAATGGTGGATTGATAGCTGAAAGGTTACACAATTTATGTGACATATTTAGGTACATAGTCATGCCACAGTCAATCAATACTTTGAAGACCAGAACTATATAAGGCCTTTGATGAAGCCATTTAGACTCCATGTTTTACACGGTCAGGGATATTTTAGTCCCCGTAGTTGAGTACGTAGTATGTAGCCTTATTAAACGTAAGATCATGGTTTAAACCCCAGGTTAGACATCTCCAACAGAACGAAATATGAAAAAATATTTCTTCGCCGCCTAACTATCAGCAGATTTCTGGCAAAAACTCTGAGAGTAAATAAGAAAACTGCCATGAAAAGTTTCTCAAAAATCTGTGGGTGGGAGTTGACTTTAAACCGTTTGTCCCGCCATTCGTATACAAAATGAATACACACAACATAAGTGGTCTTGAGGAACTAGGTCATAATTCTGACTAAACGGTTGTAATGACCAATCATGCGTTTATATACATATGTTGTCCATATTCATGCCAAAGTTTTTCAATTTCTAGAAGACAAAAACCACATTTAGCTCCTAAATAAGCCATTTCTTGACTGATCAGTGATATTGTCTTCTCCTACTTAATGCTGGCCATGAGTTGCTGCTCTTTTTCGTTTCTATAGCTACTGCAGAAGTCATTGGCCAAGAATACCTCGAATGCTCTGTGCAAAAATGACACCAACAAACACGTTAAGTTTAGTTCTGAGGAGTTATAGTGCACCTTTGCGTCAATACTTGAAGCAACTCTCTATGAATTCTGAATTTCCAAACTCTGCATAAAATTTTCGTGAATTGCACTATATCTGATCAATTTATATGGTTTGCAGCTTTCCAAAGGACGCTTAAGTCTCAGTACCCATTTGATATGAAAATTCTTGAAATCTTTAACTCTTGTTATGAATCTTGCAACAGCCATAGACCGTGGTAGAGATTATTATTTTACAACCCCCTGGCTAACAGAAAATATGGTCGTATCTTTTCCTGAGATATTTTCATATATACAGACCATGAGACTAGACTTGCGGTTCGGTGATGGATCCTGGAGATCAAATAATATTAAATAAAGTCAAAGAGAGTTTAGTGGAGAATGACAGCAAATTAAAGGTTAAGAATCTCTGCCTTTTCTTGACATAAGCATGGCAAGTGACAGCTATTCCCTTCCTCATATAACAGGACTAAAGGCATGCTTTCCAATAAGTAATAGCCCAGTAAAATAGGAATTGTTTTTCTTCTGAGTAATCAAGCTATGCGAAAAGCATAACTATTACGATAGGCAAATGTTACCAGCTTAGCTGGAAAACTTTAATTAGTGAGTGTGAAACAATAAGAAACGATAACGAATTAAAAAAAACACAAAAATTCTTAAAAGAATTCACATTAGGGTGTAGAGTAGCACAGCGTACCTCCATTTATTTGAGTTTAATTATGACTTTCCAACGAGGGGTTCCCTGAATTACCTCGAGGGGTATTGGACACAAAAACTAAATCAAATAAACGTTTTCATATTAAATGGGAACACAATAAACTCATACACTCACACATGCATTTATTTATTAACATACATATTAAACAACAACAATTTTCAGGATATTTTTAAAAAGTCATTCTATGTTTTTGTGTTTTGTGGCCACCACAAGCATTTACGAATTGTTTCCTTTTGGCTTTTGTGGTTATTTGGTGGTTAGATTTTGATTTACACAAAGGTGTAGGTGTACCTGTAATGATGTGTGCATGTGTATTAATGTTATATCCTGTTGTTGACTGACCATGTTCTTTAGAAAAACAAAAAAAAAAATACATACACATGTACACATACAAACATGACTGTCCCCATATATTGAGTCTGCTAAATGACTGCGGCATGCACATAGCATTTGTACTTCAAAAAGGTTTTCAAAACTTTATTTCTGATTCAGTTGTTTGCCGGCTTTCTAAGTTATTACAACGTGTTGTGCTCCTTTTTTTTTTGTTTTTAATAAAAAGAAATCAAAAATAAAACAACAATAAAAAAGCAAATTATTGTCCCTAAGGAATATCAAACAGAAAGAGAAAAAACCAACACAGTTTGTATAAAAAAAAAACTTTTTTTTGTTGCCTGTTGTTATTGTAGAAATTTATTGATTTGCTTTTCATTCTATTCAATATCGATTTTAAACGTTTTTGTTGTTTTAAAAGGTCATTTAATAGAATTAAAAAAAAAAGTATTTAAAAAATTAAAAAATGTTTCTTTTTTAATTACAGTTTTACCCATGAATGGTCAGATTAGCAACAGTAATGGCCGACGAAAGCGGGATCCTGATGGTAAGTATTGTTTAAGGAGCATTGAACTACATGTTCTTTATGTACATGGACCCCACAAGGAACAATTTTAATTATTTGTATGCCATGAAAGATTCTATTCAAGACTGAAAAAAAGATAAGAAAGAAATTGTTGTCAAAATTGCATTTTCTACAACTGTAACTCGCGAGTCTTTCTTGGTAGAGTTTTAATAATTCATCGACTGTCTTTGATCACATTGCTTTTCAGCTGGTTCCAAAGAGTTTTTGTATGAACCTTTCTCCGTAATTTGTTTTCATAGGAAAAACTCGCTCCATGGTTTTCATAATGGCCTTTACCTTAGAGGCTTAGGTGGGTCACATTGTTAATTAACTTAATAATACCCTCGATATTGGAAGTGAAACAGGAACTGAAGTTTAATCTAACTATAATCCACCTTACATTGAAACCATAGGCAGATTACCCTAATGAAAGAAAAAATACGAAAAAATATTTCTTCGTCGACTTCCGCTTAGCAGATATCTGGCAAAAACTCAAAGAGTAAATAAAAATTTCCATGAAAAGTTTCTGAAAAATCTGACGTTCGAAGTCGTGATGGGACCACACCACTCATGTATAAAATGAACACACATAACATAAGTGATGTGAGAAGCTAGGTCATAATCCTGACTGAAGGGTTATAAAATGGCCAGTTACGGATAATCCATAAAGCATCTAATACATGGGATAAAATCAAAGCATATTTCAAACACCAAATTTTTCTGACAATAATACAAGACTTTATTCTTTTCTTAGACTGGGAAGCGATCAAAAGACCTGCTTAGGAATCTATTACTACTACCGATTCTTCTGCTAGCCATACACAAATTATAGGATATGTAATCTTCGTATACAAACCAATTTATAACAGCATCTGACAAACTTGGAAAAGACAATCATCCATGCAAAAACTAAAACTGCACTCCACTCCAATATGTGTCTCATGATAAATAAAATAAACAATTCGATTCATGGCCGTTAAAGGTGAATTGAAGTGCTCAAGATCTAGTTTTATAATGCTGCAACAAGCTTTTGTTTTCAAATTAAAGGGCACAACTCTTGGCATCGTATTTCACATCTGAAAGTTATATTGTGAGCTGAAGTCAAAGTTAAGGTTCAATGAAATTGCCTTAAACAAAAGATTTTTGGGCCAACTTTACTTGAATGAAAGGACGGTATAGCTGATATACAGCTTGTATCGTTAATACTTGTCAACAGTTCTCAAGATTAACTTCTGCTTAAAGAATTTAAAATTGTGGCACTTCTTTGTAAAGAACACTGCTTGAATGAAGGAAGAAGTGGTAAAGGAAAGGCAGGAAATACAACTGCAAAAATAAAGTTCAATCGTGGTATTTGTAATGATTTGTGCCACTCACTCGCCAATCGACTTAGAAAGAATGCAAGCCATGTGAAAAACGAATAGGAAACTTAAGCACTCTTTCAAATTCTTTTCCTCTATTTTAAAAAGGGTTCATTTGCCATATACCAAGATATTCTAACGAAAAAGTTATTATCAGAACTACAGGTAGTAGAAATCGGCTTAATGCAAAACAATCATTAAATTTTCAGGCAAGATTTCAGCTTGTTTGCAATGGAGCCATGCTTTATGCATATACATAGGAACCCCTGATGCTGATTGTAAAAACCAGTTAATTAAAACTTAGCAGCTGGTTCTGTGTCAGCGTTTCATGCGCTTTCGGAATTGGCTAAAGTGAGTTGTGATTTGGATTTAACGAACCTATCGCTCTCCTCTAGGGATGCCAATCGGGAAATGCCGAAAACTTGTCCTGGGATTTTTCGGGATTTTGAATTCATATGTATTTTGACCCTACAAAAGGTCCTGAAAAAATTCTATATCACTTGACTTCAATAATAGCATCTCAGATAAAAAATTATTTGATGGTATCGAAGAATGCGAAAGCCCTATAAAACGAATTAATAGGGTAACTGATTTAGATACTCAAGGTGGTAGAGGTGAATATTTATTTTACCAACAAATGTTGATTGCGAGAAGTGTTTTTCAGGCAGGGTATGTTGACAACAAAATTTGTTCAAGCCTATCAGATCACATGTTGGATGTTTTAGTGTTTTCGTTTGAATCCATATAATTTACTTAAAACTAATGCATTCGCATATACATAATTGGAATACAAACGATTTTGTTAACAAAATATTTTTATTATTAAGAGAAAATCGCGATTTTTCCCTTGATTTTTCGGGATTTTAGGATCCCGAAATATCCCGGGATTTCGGGATCGGGATTTACAAAATCCCGAATCCCGGGATTTTTAAAAATCGATCCCGTTTGGCATCCCTACTCTCCTCCTATCAAGCAAACATTGACAAATATTTTGGAATAAAGAGTGAACGTGATGTCTTTCGAACCTTAACAAATACACAGTAATACCATGCCCGCAGTCGACTTTAGTTTAGCCAACGTTTGCTAGGGCTTAAGGACATTAAACTAGTTTCTCATAATGTTTTCATATTTAAATAAACAATGCTACATACAAAAAATTCTTCAATTAAATCAAATTTAATTACTGTATTCAATTTTTTTTATAATTCTCCTTACACATTACGATGTAAATAATTTGAAGACGTTATTTTCCAGAATATTTTTTTCCAAATAAATTCCAATGGCTTAGATTGTAATGAGGCGGCTTCTTACGCATAAATACAACATTTTCTACCTCAAAAACAAGTCGATGTATTATACGTTATACTCGCGTAAATGAAAGAAGACACATGAGAGTGTAGTATGTCAAGTTTAAGGAACAATTGTTTCGATTTAATATGTATGTGTGTTGTAAAAAGTATTTGTTAATCAATACATACATATGTATTTATGTATGTACCTCGTACATTTTGTTATTGATTTCGAAAACAAAATGGAAATAAAAACAAAAAATTTATTTCAAGAAATTAACAATTAAATACAAGAATATTTAAAAAAAAAAAGAAAAATACGATTCAAAATAAAATTGTTTTCTTTAAATAAATAATTACGAAAGGAAACAACCTTCTTCAACCGTCTGCAAGAGTTCACATAGACGACTTTTATATCAATACAGATACTACCCACCTACACATTTTTCAAAAATAAACGATTTGTGGTTCGATAAGTTATAGAATGTAACACATTATAAAAGAGGGGCCTATTTAATGATAATAAATATAATCCTTTTTGTATATTAAAATCCACTACACTTCACCCCGATAAAATATTAAAATTGTTTCTACAATTTCTAGAGTTAAGGTTAGTGAAGGGCTGGTGTTTGACTAGTGTGAGCCGCCTATTTTAAAGTGACCTTTAAGGTTCAATTAGTCGTGACTTAACCATAACCATATAAAACAGCTGAAAATTGCCATGAAAAGCTTCTCAAAAATCTGTCGTTCGGAGTCGACTTTAAACTGTAGGTCCCGCCACTCAAGTATAAAATTAACGCACACAACATAAGTGGTGTGAGAAGCTAGGTCGTAATCCTGACTGAAGGGTTGTAATGGCCAATTATGTATGTATGTATATAAAACAGCTGTTTTAATCAACTTTATGGACATCACTGTTTTCGATTATAGATGACTTACCATAATGCCATTGTCATAACGATAACCATACGTACCAATTGAATTTTGGTTTTTTGCCATAACCATAAACAGCTGTTTGCTGAATTTACTTACATGTATACACTTTTTTTTGTTTACTTTTCTACTTTTGAAAAATACATATGTGAAATTAACGTAAACAGCTGTTTATGGCTATGGCAGCACTGATTACTGCTAATAGTAAATTTACGGTTATGGATTATGTTACGACTACAGCGTTATGGTAAAGTCAGGACTAATTGAACCTTTATTTTGCTTAAGTCTTGTAAATGAAATGTAGAATATCTACAGATGTTTCAGTGTCTTAATGAGGCTAGAGGTTAAGTGGGAAAGAGTATAGGAAAGAGCATCTGACGGGCCAGAACTCCGCCTGCTCTATTCTTTGCTTTTCATTCCCAATAATATCGGAAAACTAAGATCGAATTACAACGAGGCGTTATGGATGAATTGTAATACAACCTGCAGAACATAGATTCCTTAGTATATTTGCACGCCAGAAACGTCAAGAAAACTTTTAGAGAAAGAACGAGCCTTTTACATTTGTTTTAATGTTCTCAGCAAAATTCAAATTGTGGATCACTAGGTTAGAGGATGTGCACCTGTCGGTCAAGACAAGCACAGTACCCGGAGGTCTAAATTGACCCATTTATATTGAATTTAATCAGACACACCCTAACACTCCGCAGGGCCTTCATTTTCTCAGCATTAACACGCTTTGGGTGAAAGGTGTGATGATAAACAGGAAGTAAATGTAAAATAAAGTTAATTGTAGCATTAAAACAAGTATTACAAAAGGCAGAGGCTCCCAAACAGTCCTTTACGCATGGTTTAAATTCCCAATTTCAGTTGAATATAGATTTATAACGAATAAAAAGCATTAAAGGTTACAATGCAGTCCAATATCATGCATATATGCATTCAATTTGAGTATAACGAGTAGTAGTTTGTACTTCTTGATGAACAGCATAAGCACGATGTTATCAGGATTAACGCTGAGACCACATCTGTTGGCCCAAACCTTACTAAAACCCCTTCCAAGATCTCTCATGCCCCCTTTCATTTCAAACAAAGTTTCTTCTTTCGACAACTAGCCCTAGGAGAGACGTGAAAACACCAGGCATTTTTCACAAACTCTTCACAATGCAGATTTAACTTAAGTTTTAAGTCCAATGTCTGGAAATCCTATACGAGGGGCCCAACACCAAGATAACACTCACGGCTGGGAGAGAAATCTCTTAGACTGCAAAGAAAATGTCTTTTTACGAGGACTAGGCATAGAAGAAACCAGAAAACTTTATCCTTGACAGTACATTTTTTGCAAAACTACATGGCCCATTGATGTGTGGCTTTTGTTCAAAAACTTTTAAGGAAACGATTAGGGAAACCTAAGATATTTGGGAACTTCTCCGACGTTATTCAGTGGCGCGAATCTATTGGCATATTCGACCAACATACAACAGCTATTGTTATGCTTATTTGATGGGTATAGAGGTCCAGATGCTAGTGAGTTAAATGTTTTCTGGCTTTTGATAATTTTTCCTTTCGTCCGAATGGATTTAAAAATAATTCATCTGATGTCCTTAAGTTTGAAAAAAATTATGTTAGGCCCACTGTTAGACTAGGGTTCAAATCAGTTGAATTTTGCCAACACTTAGACATGCAAGGTGTACAAAAGCGAAAGTAATTTCTTTTGTTTTTGTTCTTCTTCTTAAAAGGGTGTTACAAGACATTCAAAATGCTTCAAAAAACTTTCACTTTCTGCCTACCATTAATAATAATTGCACTTGAATAAACTTTTTACTGCAACTAAAGAAAACAAAAAGGAAACGAAAGAAGAAAGTAACTTTTTGGCTGAACAGATGATAAAATACTTTTTATTTTGACTTTTACTATTTCAAAGATTTTATAATTGATTGGCATGCAAATATAGCATGCTACCAACTAACA
The DNA here is from genome assembly GCA_014635995.1 of Sarcophaga peregrina. NCBI lineage: Eukaryota > Metazoa > Arthropoda > Insecta > Diptera > Sarcophagidae > Sarcophaga > Sarcophaga peregrina. Next base: position 22,671,039 of record CM025793.1, read on the forward strand.
AGAACAAAGAAAAAGAATAAAAAAAGAAATCAAGAAAATTGAAAAACTTTTTTTCAGAAGAAAAACCAAAGAAAAGAAAAAGAATTTTTGTTTTTGTTTTTTTGCAAAAGATTTTTCAGTTAAATTATCCACGATACGCATATGGATGCATGAAAAGGATATTGGCAAACTGACACGCGTTCTATGGGCTGGCCAAGGCACACGCTTAAGGCAACAGGCCAGCACAAATCCCAAAGTGAAAAGATTCTTGGCCGCTGTGCCTTATGTGATGGTAAATTTCATAGTGTTTTTTTTTGCTGCCTCAAATAGTTTTTAAATTGATTTTGTTTTTGCTTTTAAAAGAATTCCATTAAAGATGTACATCAAGCGGTTATTGACAATAATTTAGAGACACTACAGACACATTTAGAGCCACCGGTACCGCCAGCCTTGGTGACATGTCGCGATGCAAATGGTTTGAATTTAATTCATAAGGCGGCTGGTTTGGGTCATGCAACAATATTGGAATATTTAATAACCACCTGGCCGGATGGTGTACACGAAACCGATATAACGGGTAAGACGCCATTGCATTGGGCTGCCAGTGCCAAAAATAATATGCGCTGCTATACATTGCTCACGCAAGCTGGTTGTGATGAAGAGGCCGTTGACTATGTAAGTGAACGAGAATTAAATAAAAATGATTATCATTTTTCAATTGTCATCATTTCTATTTCTTTTTTTTTTTTGTTTTTATAGAAAATGAAAACGCCTTCATATTATCGCCATAAGCCTAATGAAATCGAACGTGCCTTCTTAACATATGTACCGGAAGCACCGCGTGTTTCACCTGATGTTTCCACCGATTGGGAGGCTTTAAGTGATGATAGCGGTGATGGCAAAGTAAGGATTTAATTATTGTTTTGCTTTTTTAATTTCAAAATAATAATTATTTGGGGGGTGTGTCCCCTTCTTTTAGAAATTGGATATCAAAATACCTGAAATGAATGGTTTTGGCCGCCATTCAAATGCTGAAAGCAATGAAAATGCTTCAGAGGCAGAAGGGTAAGTAAAAAAAAATTAAATTTTTTGGCATTAAAAAGAAAAAAACAAAATAATTTTCTACACTACCCTACATATTAAATGGAAGGTCTTAGACTTCAATTTCTGTACTTTTTTTATTTGAAATTTTAGTTGTTGAAATCAAAAAAAATTTTTTTTTTTCCTTTTTTTTTAATTGTAAAGCGCCAGCCAAGAGGACGAGGATATGTCCAAGGATGGTGATGCTGCTGAAAATGATCAAGAGCCTGTCGATGACAAGTTAGAGGAGGAAGAAGAACCTTCTGCCGATGAAAATGAAAATGAAGCTGATGAAAAAGATTCAGAACCGGAAGGAGAAGCCGAACCTGAACCTGAAGCTGAACCGGAACCTGAACCAGAAGAAGACCAGGAACAAGAAACCACTGAAGCAGCATCTGAAAAAGAAGAGGAGCAAACACAAGAGCCCGAGGAACCCAAAGAAAATGAGGAAGACTCTAATAAGGACCAAACAAATGAAACCGAGGACCAAAATGAAGTGAGTTTTTCTTTCAAATTCAATCAAATTAAATCAGCATAAGCACCTAAATGCGTTAGGGTTGTATTATACAGAGTTTTAAGCTTTCCTATAAAGAAAAAAGCTTTTTAAGGTTTTCTCAATAACTATTTTTTTTTTTTTTTTTTTTTAAGTTAAAGAGGTTCTTTTCAATTATTGTTTTAGACTTTTTATTATTTATTTTCGTTCAAAGAAATAATTGGGATTGTATTATAAACGAAATTTCCATAGAAATCAGGAACTGTAAATTTTAAATTTTCTTTAAAACCCGAAATAAAGCTTTTAAGTGCATTTGTATATAGGCTTAAGCTTTTTCCAAAACAAAAGCCTAAACCAGCTTTGGAAAATTGTAAACTATGTCTCTTTCTCTCTGACAATTGTTCAAAGTTCTGTTAAAAGTAAGCTATTGTCGGACTTGATTACAAAAAACAAAAACTTTTTAAATTATTTTTTTTTTTGTTTTTAGAAGTAATAAGTAAGTATTTGTTAATATTCTTTAATAATTCTCTAATTTTCCTATTAAAAATTTTTGTTATCAACGAATTTCCTTATATAAAAGTTTGCTATCGATAATTTTTCTGTTAACAAAATTATTTTCTAATAGAATGTTATGATAAGCGAGATATCGAGAGTTTTCTATAAAACAAAATTTTTTAAATTAAATTCTGTTTAAAAAATTGTTATAGAAAAGTTTTCTACAAAAAAAAAATTGTTATCGAAAATTAAATTCTGAAAAAAATATCTGTTCTAAAAAATTGTTATCGAAAAGTTTTCAATAAAAACAAAATTGAATTGTTATCGAAAAGTTTTCAATAAAAACAAAATTGAATTGATATCGAAAAGTTTTCAATAAAAACAAGATTGAATTGTTATCGAAAAGTTTTCAATAAAAACAAAATTGTTATTGAAAAGTTTTCAATAAAAACAAAATTATCATCGAACATTTTTCTATAAAAAAATTGTTATCGAAAAATTTGTATTAAAAATAATTGTTATCAAAAATTTTTAGTAAAAAATTGTTATCGAAATATTTATATTAAAAAAAATTGTTTTCGGAAAATTTTCTGTAAAAAAATTGTTATCCAAAAATTTCTGTCAAAAATAATTGTCATCACAAAATGTTCGGTAAAAAACTTATTTTCTTTATAGAAAATTATTGTTTAAAAAAAATGTTAATATATTTTCTATAGAAAAAAATGTAATCGAAATTTATTGGAATTAATTTTAATATTTGAATATCCTATAAAGAATCATTTTGTTATCGAAAATGTCTGCGTTATAAAAAAAAGGAATATAGCATCGAAAATGATTATATAAAATTCGATTTTTTTTTTTTTGATGGGTTAAGCTATTATTGATTTCGAGTTTGCCTGAAACAATAAGTCTTGCCTTTAAAATACTCTATTACACACAATTTTTTAAAATGATTTATTAAATTAAAAAAAAAAATATCGAAATTTTTTTTTTTTTTTCGATAAATTTTGTTATCGATAATTTTTTATAGAAAAAATTTGTTATCGGAAATTTGCTTATCAAAATACTTAATAATTTAAATTTATTTATAAAAAAAATTTTATAAAATAATTAAATGTCATCGAATATTTTATTCAAAATAATTTGCTATCGATAACATACATTAATTTCACAATAATCACAAATTTGATAACAAAAATTTTATTATATATAAATGTATTTATAAAAATTGTGATATATATCGGGAAACTGTTTTGTTATCGATAAATTATGTATAGAAATAATTGCTTTAAAATTTTCTTTTTGTTAAATGTCTTTTCTTAATGTTTTTAATTAAAAACAAATTAAATAACAAAAATTAATTAATGAAATTAAAAAAAAAATGTTTTTAAGAATTTAGAAAAAAATCAGTCGACAATTGTTTACTTTTACAGAAACAACCACAACAACACATTGAAAATCTAAATGAAAACACGGAAAATCTATCAAAGGATGCGCCTGTGGCTGAAATTGAAAAGGATGGTAAAAGCATAGACGAAGATATAAAAGAGAATAAGGAAATGGGAGAGGAAAAACCTGACAACGATAATGAGACAGGTAAAGACAAGCCAGAAGACACTAAAGAGAGTAAAGAAAGTGTTGGGCACAGTGAAGATATTAAAGAGACCCCCTCTGCAGAGTCAACCGATGAAGGAATGGATTCTAATAAAGAGATGGAAACTAAAGAAGCAGATCATATGGAACAGGTAAAAGAAGACGGCAAGGAGCACGAAGATAAAGAAAATGATCACTCAGCAGAGGAAATGGAAACTGAAGTAACTAAGGAGCAGGAAAAAGAACAAAATACTACTGAAGAGACAAAAACAGAAAAAGAAAGCATTGAAACAATTAAAGAGAACGTTAGCGAGCAATCTGGTGCTATAGAAAGCGAGGATATGAAAGAACAGGATACTAAGCAACACGAGGCAAATGATAATCAAAAAACCATGGATGGAGACCAAGACAATCTTGTAGATGATAAGAAATCTCAGGAAGAGAATGTGATACCGAAAACTGAAGAGGCAATCAAAAATGAGAAAGCAGACGATGATGAAGTTGGAAAAGATTTAGAAGAAAATAAAACTAACGATAAAGAACAGGATAAGGAACAAGATAAAGAAAAAGATGCAGAAGTAATAAAAACATTAGAAGAAAGCAAAAATAATGAAAAAGACATACTTAAAGAAGATATTAAAGATGATATGGATGTTGTAAAGAATGGAATTGGTACTAAAGTCGAGGAGGAGGAGGAGGAAAACTATAAAACTGTAAGTGAAGCTTTGGAAAATATTAAGGAAGAGGTCAAAGACAATGTTAAATATTTGGCCAATCAAATACAAAATTTGTTTAACTCTGACTCTGATAGTGAAACAAAAGAGAAAGACGACAAGGAGCACGAGCAGGAAAATGACAAGGAAAATAAAGAACCAACAGCTCAAGGTGATACAGACATGAAAGAAATAACAGGTTCAAATCAGGATGAAATCAAAGAAAAAACAGAAGATCAAAAATTAAAAGAAACGGAAATTGAAAATAAAAATGAACAAATAAATGAATCCGGCATTACAAACGATTCTGAGAATAAAACAGACCAAACAAACGAATCCTCCAATACAAATGAAACCGAAACCACTACTAATCAAGCACAACAATCCGTAATAGGAACCCCAGAAATAAAACAAAACACTGAAACTCCTAAAACTCCACAAGATCAACAGACACCGGCAAAAACAATCGAACAGCCACAGACAGCCATAGCAAGTGATAAACCATCCTCAGCTAAACAAACTCCCTTAACAAGTGATAAACCACATTCAGCTAAACAAACTCCCTCAACAAGCGACAAACCACATTCAGCTCAACAAAAAACTCCCAAGAACGAAACCGAAAAGACTGAAGAAGATGAAAATAACAACAACAATAGCAAACACAATGATAACATAGCACCTCTGAAGGAAATAACGGATAGTGAATACCAGGAATTAAATCAAGCCTTAGAACAATACAAAAAGGAGGAAAAGGAAGAGAAAGAAAAGGAAAAAGAGAAAGAGAAAGAAAACGAACAGGAGCATGAACAATCATCTGATTTTGTTAATAAATTGGAGGACATGGCAGACAGTGTCAAGGAGAATGTCAAAGAAATGGCGGATAAGGTAAAAAATATTTTCAGCAGCAATGACAATGCAATCGATAAACAGGAAACCGAAGCCAATGATGTGGTAGTGCATGCCGTAGATGCTAGCAAAGTGAATGGCATTAAAACAAACGAAAAAAGTGTGGAGAGTAGTGATGACACCGGCGATGAAGATGAGGTACAATTTGGCACACTCTAAATACGTTTTTCGTACTCTTCTCTCTTACTTTTTTTTTGTTGACAAAATTGGATAATTTTCTACTCGAACAACAAATAAAAAAGACACTCAAAATAAAAAAAAAAAAAAAACTTAAAATCACCTTTAAATTAAATGCACTTTGGCAAGCAAAAATAATTATTAACTTTAATGAACAAAATTAGAGTAGAGTAGAGTTCTCTACGATATAAACTATCTTTGTATTTGTGTGTGTGATTTTGAAGCACCCAGTAGTAGTTTTAAAAATTTTAAAATAAAATTGAAAATTAAATTACAAAACAAAACGAAAATTATAATCCATTTAATTATACGATAAAAACAAAACAAAAAACAAAAACTAAATATGCTCTTGAAATTTTAATAAATGTTTGAAAAATTTTAAAAATTAAATTTCTGTGTAATTGTCTAAAATTTAAAACAAAAACAAAACAAAATTCTATTGCAAGGACAAACACGGACTCAATGAAATACACCCTTTAATTGCAGCAAAAGTCATATAAAATTGGTTTAGAAATTCAAAAGAAAAAAAACAACAACAACAACTGTCACAGTAAGATATAAAATTTTCTTTTTTTAGTTTTTTTTTTTTAAGAAAAGCCTGTAGTTTAGAAAAGTATTCACTTTGTAGTGTAATTGATAAAGTTTTGATTTGTTTAATTTTATTGCATGCATTATACTTTACATCCAAAGCCTGTATTCTAGTACATTTTCGGAATGAAAATTATATGTATTGCTCTCCAGTCGATGACAAAAATTCAAAAGTAATCTATTCAGAATTTTAAATAGGTTTACTCTACGATTACAAGTTTCTTTGCTATGCAAATCTAATGCTGGTTTTCAAACTACATATCCAATTCAGTTTCACTTTCATCTCTCTATCCTCATGAATAAAATTAACACCCTTAACATGGGTTGTGTGAGAATCTAGATCTTAATCTTGGCAAAAGAGCTTGATCTTTACTTAATAGAATTTGCTTAGCCTTCATGTTCCTGATCTCATCAATTCTCAAATGCGTTCAATTAAGAACAGATGGCATGGCGTTCGATCAATCACAAAACTTTTTAAAGAACCACCCTTAAGACAGTTGTCATGATCCTTCGCTGAAAATTTTTTCTTTGCAGCCTTTTAGACGGATCAACTTATCCACTCATTCATTTCCCTAAAAATATTAATGACCTAGAGCACACATAAGTCTTATTCCTATACTCGCTGGCAATCAAGATAGAAATAACTAAAGATTACGATGTTGTCATGATCACTGTGTTACGCCCAAGTTCTTCGACCTGATGCATGCCTTCATGATATCTGCCTGAAGATATGACTCAGGCAGGCATTGTTTGAAGAAACACCAGATTCAAAGCTAATCCTTCGATATCTTGCGACTAAAGTCTTTAATCAGAATGTCTGTTATTGTAGTTAAGTTCGATAGACGATAGCAGTCCACTAGTTGGTCCTTGAAAGAAGTTCGTGTGGAAATGGGCCGAGAATTCTAACACAGCTATAAAATAAACAATTATTTGACCCTAGTCTAGCTATGTCAAATTGATTCAATCCTTGTTAAAGGCCATCTCTCTCTGTGTCTTTGAATTTGGGGCTTTTTTAATATCCTTTAACAGTTCTTTTTTTCTGCAGGATCTTGGGAGGACAAAGAAACTGTATTTTGCCTCATACGTTAGTGCCCTGTTCATATTATGAAAAGAGAGAGGTTTTTGTTCTCTCTGTAATCGTAAGACTCATTGTGAAATCGGGTTGGTTACCTCTGGAGAAAGTTTGATCCCCAAGTTGAACATTGTTTGTGGTATTACAATGGGCCTAAATGCTGGCCTAAGTGGAAATACTTCCTTTAAGCTGGTTCGTTACCGTACTTAACCTAAACTGGGTGATTCCTTAGCATGTATTCTATTCTAGATAGGCCAGTGAAAAGGTGTGGCAGTAGGTTTTACTTGTCCAAAGCTGCCTTCATTTCAGAAAACTTTTTTCATTTAAACGAATAATTTTGAATCACGAATAGAACTCTTGTATAAGATCTCCATATAAATGCTACTAACCTTTAAAGTTATTCGCTGATAAAGTAAGTTTTTAAAGAGAATTTAACACGACCTTAGTTGTCTTGAGACAAATATTTGAAATCATTTCACATTCAAACTTAGTAGTGATGTTCATAAATTTAAATTTAACTCTTGATATTATTTATTTATGACTTCTACCTTGCTTACAAATCATTTAAAAGCCCATCTCATAACTTAGAAAATAGTTTTGCTTTCAATATGCAATTGATTTTAAAAATACTTGAAGTGGAGTTGACATACATATTTGGCATGAAATTGAATTTAAATTTGTAACAAATTTCACAATCAAATAGAAAAAAAAACGAAAAGAAAAACTTTCAATTTCCATAGACAGTTTTGTATTCGCCTGCATAGTTTTCTAATAAAAGAAAATTAAAACAAATTTTCCTTTTTATTATACTTTAACCTAGAAAATCCTTTAAACAAACGAATGAACGAACGAACCTACAACTTCCGTTTCCCTTATAAATGGTAGTTCATAACTGTCAAATACTTACTTAAAAGCGAGCAATGAGTTCTTTTCGCAATTTACAATTATTTTAAAGTTTTTTTTTTATTTTATTTTATTTTTTTGTTTTTTGTTAAACCCCCATCAATGTGAAATGGCATCTTGGCATGCAATTTTATATTTTAGATGGTACAACCATATTTAGATAGATAGTCTGACAGAAATTTAGAAAAAAAAAGGTGCAAAAATATTTCATTCATACATACATATCTCTTGAAGCGTAATGCAAATTTCCCTTGGTGTTTATATTATATAATGAGAGAGGGAAATTAGAAAAAGCGTCAGTTGTAACTGTTAGATATGGCACCCTGACAATTTTGCAAAAAAAAAAAAAATTTCTAAATGAAATGCAAATCGGATTTCAATATCATTGAAATCATATCAGAGTTTGTTTGCTTCTTTTTTTCTATAAATTCAGTTTAGTTATCGAATGTTTATGCATTTAAAAAAAAATACTGCAGTATTCAGTAACGAATATGATGAACATTTCCTTGTTGCAACATATGAAAAGTACAAATTATTCTGAAAGTAAGAGTGAGAAGGGAAGTAGGCGAATGTACGTTTATTATAAAAAAAAAAGAAAAATTCAAAAATTACTTCCTTGTTAAACCATTAAATTTCTAAATGAAACTCCAATTAGAACGTTTAACATGTTTGAAGTCACCGCAGTCTAGTTGGTAGTGTTAAGACATAAGGTCACTGTTCAAACCCCTGGTCAGACATCAAACCGAGTTATGAAAAAATATTTTTTTGGCAACTTCCTCTCAGCAGATTTCTGACAAAATCTCTGAGATTTTGTCATGAATGGTCATGAAAAGTTTCTCAAAAATCGGACGTCCAAGGTCGACTTTAAATTATAGGTCCCAACACTTATGGATGAAATTAAGACACACAACATGAGTGGTGTGAAAAGCTAGGTCGTAAGCCTGACTGAGGGCTATTGCCAATTATGTATGTATGAATGTATGTATGTAACTAATCATTATTTGTATTTGATTATATGAAACTCAATAACAAAAAGTGCATTTCACAAAATAATAAAATTTCCATAGAACGTCAGGCCTTAAGCATAACCAAGCTTATTAAGAATTTTATTCAAAAAACTCAGACCAGGCAAGTTTAGTCGATAACATATAAGCTACGAAAAGTCTTAAGCAACAGATTATCAAGTGCCAGACAATATCCCTGTCATCTGTCTTCTGTATAGGTTTATTATGTCCGCTCTGAAATTCCTAAGATTGGATAAGCAATTAAGTGGATGTGTGAGTCCAGATTAGTTACAAATCTTTCTTTTGCGAATACCTAAAGTCTGTGAAATATCTTTCTTTAGCCTGTCAAGAGAGGGATGATTCATATTTGGCTTCGATCGAATTAGTTGTTGGAACATCTTTCATTAAATACGTTAACTACGTTGCTTCATTCTGAGTCCCTATGTCCAGGAACCAACGCAATTCAAATCTTCTATGGCAAAATAAAATAGAGTTGCAACTTTAGGTAGGAAACTGTATGTAGTAGAAGTTTTACTCATCAATCGAGAACAAAATTAAAAATGGGTATGCGTCTACCCTTTTCAATATGAATGTATTCAAGTATATTGGCCTAAGGACCATAAAGCTGACAAAAAGCATCTTCTGCTCTTCTTGATGCAATGATTCTGTGAGAAGAACTGGAGTGCGAGGCTTAAATAAAGCATCTCCATCACGTTCTGTTCCTTAATAGCCCTTTTAGTTATTTTCACAATTTTTCACATTCATTTACTTCCAGTTGCAGTGATGATCTCACTATGCCAATATGGATTATCAGGAAATTGTCAAAAATCTTTATCATCTTTATCTCTAAAGGGTTCAATTCAACTTTCCAGGCTTTCTAACAGAGGAAATAAGAATTATTTACGTGATTACGGGATTAATGTTGTTCATGATGATACTCCTGATTTTCGAGTCCTTATAGACAGACTTAGTGTTCATGTTTCACTGAGGATTCCCTTTCAATAAAGTAAAGTACTTTAGTGTTAAGCACACCATATCCGTTTTCTAAAAAAGTTCCCTCTTGTCTTTGACCAAACGTCATAGAAATCCCTTACAATACATCTCAATGAAGTAAATTTTAAGTATTAGTGATAGTTGCGGATTTGTCAGACTTCTTAAAAAGTAGCAGGTACATATGTAGGTTATGACAGATCGTAGAGAGCTTATGCCTTACTGGTTACACCTAAGCCATCGCATAAGAGTATTTTCATAAAAAAACTAAGTCTCTCGCTATCCAAAAGTGGCATAATCATTATCTTTTTATATTTGAACTTGAAATTTTAGCATTAAAATTCTTAAATTGTTTTCATTACTGATTTATTTTATTATTAACTTTTGATTTTGGGAGTACCTTGTAGTTCAGGTTATATGTAGTTGTAGTTGCATGGAGTTTAGTTAGTTAGTCATAGATGAATAAAATAAAACACACTAACATATCGAAAAAAGAAAAAAAAAACAATTCCATTATCCATGAAGAAAAAAACACACACAAACATTTTCCAATTATTTCCTTAGGACCCAGAAAAACGTACAGAAAATACCGAAGATAATAGTGAAGAAAATGAAAACAATACTGAAGAGCAAGCTGAAGCAGAAGCAGCAGCAGCAGCAGATAATGAAACAACTGAGGAACAACAGGAGACAGAAACCGAATTGGAAACCCAAGCAGATGACAAACCACCAGTAGAAGAGGAGAAAAATGAAGAAGAGTTTGTCGGGAATGAGGAGAATGAGGGTGAGGATTCTTCACCAACACCATCACTGGCCATAGAGGGTTTTGTGCAGGGCGATGCCGAAGATAATACAGTTCAGTCACAAACAGCTGCTTTTGATCATGATGATGATGATAAAGTATAAATTTTTTACCAAAAACAATTATTTTTTTGTCCCGTTTCTTTATTTATTTTTTTATATTCTCTCAGCATACAAATAACGATGCAGTTACAATATTTAAGATTTTAATTTCTTATGAATTTTAATTTTTTTTTTAATTTTTTTTATTTAATTTTTTTTTTTATTTAATTTGACTTGAAACAGTACTGTACACTTAGTTCTATAAACAACAAAAATTTCTTTAATCACAGTCCCAGTCTTTTCTTTACTTTCCTCTTCCTTTTTTTTCATTTTGTTTAATTTGAAATTAAATTTTCCGTTTTGATTTGAATAATTTTTCTACTGCACTTGTTTGTTAAGCCACACACTGTTGTTTCCGTTTAATTTAAATCGGTTTATTGAATGTGTATTTAATTTCTGTTGTATTGTGTTGCGTTGTATTAAATATTTGAACAAAAAAAAAACAAATCTTTTGAAACAAAATTATTGAAACACCCATATTTTGACATCAAAAAAAAAACCTCATCCTTCACCTTAAACAAAAAAAAAAACGATAAAAAAAATCAAAAAATAAAAATGCTAAAATAAAAAGGAGTCACGCATACAAAGCATAATTGCCTCAGGAGATATGGAACAATTGGCACAAATCGTTTTAAACGGTGATGGTCAGAAGCTAGTAAATGTAGAGGCCACAGAACCGGAGATACAAGCGTTTTTACGTAATGTTCCCAACTATATGGTAAAAGAAAGAAAAGTTTGCCTCTATATAAACTCAGATTCAATTCAAGGATCTCTTTTTCTTCCTCCTTAAATAACAGAACAAGATACGACGTGTCCATGAGGCAGCACGAGGCGGCAGTTTATTGAATTTACAACAGGCTTTAGATCGGCGAAAGTTTGCAATTGCCAAAGATGAAATATCACCGAATGGTGCAACACCTTTGCATGTGGCAGTGTTATTTGGTCACAGTGGTAGGTGTGCCTTTTGCTTTAAATTGTTGTCTCATTTATTGTGTTCTTTTTTTCTCTCTCCTCCATTTTTGTAGACATTGTACGCTATTTATCAGCCAGATTTCCTGAAACAACGACCACAACCGATAATGATGCCCGCACACCATTGCATTATGCCGCTGTTATAAGTGATAACGGGCATTTTTATAATGTTCTTTTGCAATTGGGCGCCAATCCTAAACTAGTGGATAAGGTAAGTCCAACAATAGGTCAGATAGGATAACTCGCAGCAAGTTTTTTGGCAAAAAAAAAAACGCTCTGAGAGAACATAAAAATTTCTCAAAAAATCTACAATTCGAAGTCATTTTTAAACTGTAGGTTCTGGCACACACGTACCCCTCCTGTACATATTTACCGTATCTGCGTATCTCATTTGCGGTTAATAGTAGTTCTTCCTCATGTGATGTACACATAACAATCCTATAAAACATTGCCATACACATACACTTTCCTGCAAAACTTATATACAGTGAGCGTCAAAAGAAACTGTACGCTATGGATAATATTCTAACAATCACCAGACTCAAACTTTTACCATTTAAGGGGAGTGCTTGAAAAAATTTAGCAATATTTCGAATTTCTTTGTACTTTTTTTTTCAAATTTAGAAAACTGGCAATGAAACAATTTGAAATAAAAATAACTGTTATTTATTAGTGTATATTGGTTTTTAATGTACAGTTTCTTTTAACGCTCACTGTACATATAGAGAAGTACGTTAAAGTTTAATTTTTTTTTTGTTTTTTCAAGTTCGGCCATACCCCCGAAGACTACTTGAGTAAGGATGAACTGAAGGCCACATTAAATTATGGTCAATTATTGAAAAATTTCAATGCCGAAGAGTTGGAACAACAGTTATTAAGTGACCAAGGTAAGTGTGTCAAATACTTGTTTAAAGGCTTTATTGGAATTCCCAAAGAATTTGGAAATACAAAAAAAAATATATGATTTAAAAATTCTTCAATCTTCTGTTTCGTTTTGGTTAAATAATGTTATAAATTCTATTATTTTTTTTTATTTGTTTTTGTTGTAAATAGTTTTATTTTAAATATGTTTTCCCGACATGTGTTATTTGTCTGTGTTTTTGAATTCATTTCAATATTTGATTTTTTATTTCACTTTCTACGATTTCTATCCCAGGGAGGGGCGGGTTTTCACATTTTTCAATTACTTTTCTTAGTATTTTATTTTATTGGCTTTTGTTTTTCTATTTCAAATGTTGCTTTATTTTTATCGATTTCTGTGTATAATTTTTAAGCTTTTATTAAATGAAACGTTTCTTGTTGTTTTTTTTATTTCAATTTTTTCTTTCTGATTTAATTTAATGCAGCTGTTGGCTTTTATTATATTTCTGTTCTATTTTTTTTTTTCCATAAGGAATAAATAATAATTAAATGGAACACATACTATGGATAAAATGTCATAAAATTGTTTCATTTATTTATTAGTTAACTTCCCTTCTCTACACGATTTAATTTGTTCGCTTAAAATGTGTCATAAACAAATAATTTTTTAAATAAATACCATTAATTAACTGCTAAATAGTTTCGAAGACATTAATTAGATTCCCAATAGAAATTAGTTTTTAAAATAAGCCCTTTTCTGCAAGATTTCTTCCCCATATATTGTTTTGTATTTAGTATTTAGTCTACTGTAACATGTTCTAGAAATATAGGGTTATCATGTGTCTACATCTAGACACTATGATGTCTGGGAAAATGTACTGAGTGGCTATATTGGATGTGATGGCTGGCTGTAGTGGTTGAAGTACTTGCTAACAGAACTGGACAAACCAAATTCCTGTAATGGTAGGGTTGCCAACTATCGAAGGCTTTCTTCGAACAACGCGAAGTTGTCTTCGTCTAGTAGGTAGTGTGCTGGCTTTTTAGGCGTGAGGTCACTGTTCAAACATTTCCAACAAAATTGAAAAACGGAGAAAAATATTTCTTTGGCGACTTCCCCTCAGCAGATTTCTGGTAAAAATTCTCAGAATTATTCTAAAAAATCTGTCGTTTAGAGTCGACTTTAAACTGTAAGTGCCGCCACTCATGTATTAAATTAACACACTCAACATAAATGATGTGAGAAGCAAGGTGGTTAATTCTTATTGAAGAGTCATTTAGTAACCAATTATGTATGCAAATGTATGTAGAAACAATGTTCTCAATTGAATACATATTGTGTCTAGAGGTACAGAAGCTTTCTTTATTGATTCCTGTCCTCTTGCAAGAGGTGGACGCTGGCTAAATTATTATTGCTTTAATGGCAAGCAATATTTTAATTCTTTAAAGCTTTGAAAGTGAAATAACTATCATCTCTAATGATAGGATGGTAATACATTCTAATTTGCTTGTTTTCTGTCTAATTGCCCCTGCAGTTTTGATGGTTATCCAGTTAAAGATGGACTAGCAAAAGGTAGACGCTAAGATGTATAATGCAGCACTCAAGCACTCAACTTTTCGGCTAGATAATGTAACGCAATAAGTTTCATTCAAAAAGGCATGAATTTCCCAGGGACTTAATAGAGCGTCTAAAACCGTTAACGTCGATTTCTTGTAATAATGGCAATAACGCCACAAAACCGGCAATCTGTTATCTAATCAGGATAACTATTTTCTCATGGTTACATACTTTTTGGGAAACAGGGCCTATTATAAATCCTTCTCAGATATCAAGATCACCCTCAACTAAAAGTTTTTAAAGGCTTTAAGTCTTCACTAATCAATAACTCTGAACAAACATCGTTACGTCCTAAAAAAAATTTAATGTCCATACTAACAGAGTTGCCATTGGGCGGTAAACTTAAAAACGTTGAAAATAAGTGGATCGTCTTAAGGAATAAATATGGTTTAAATATGCTTGGAAAACGGCATTCTTGTCGTTACAATAAATGCCTTATACCACATTAAACAGAAAATTTAATCTACTTCTTGGTTGCATACAAAATCAAAGCCATGGGCATGATTCATTGAAGGGCTATCTCTTAGCATTATTACCATTACTATAAATGCTTATACCACATCAAACAGAAAATTCGCTGTACTCCTTGGTTGTATTCAAAGTCAAAGCCATGGGCATGATTCATTGCAGGATTAATTGTGGGAAATTTTACAATTTTTGTTTTATTTATTTGCTTTAAAATTTATTAACTTACTGCCTGTCCCACCCGCCCTTTTTGCCTTGTAGTTTAAAAATATTTATCGTTATTTTGTTACCCATCCCTCGTAGTGTAATAAACTTAATTAACACTTTATTTTAAATAAATAATGAAATTTATATGGTGGTTTTGGTTGTCTGCGACCACCTTGTTTTGCTTATTCTTTTTTCTTTTCCTAGGATATTTAGTTTAAACAAGTGTGTGTGTGTATGTGTGTATTTGTGTAATTTTTCTTGCCATTTGTTTTAAACCTTAACCTTGTTGTTGTAGTTTTTATTGGGCGTTATTTTTATTGTTCTGTTTTAACTGTGAACTGCCCCCCATGACATTGTTTAAAACAAAGGTGATGGCCATTGTTGTTAACGTAACGCTTGTTTGTCCCTGTTTACCTGTCACTTTCAGTCATTGTTTTAAAGTCCTGTTAAACGGTTGTCTAAGGAAAGTGTGTGTTAAAGCGAATAGCTTTTGAAAAGAAATTGAATTTTTATTGCAATAAAAACAATAAAAAAAAATAAAAGAAATTATTTTGAATAATACTGCACAAAAGGACTGTAATAGAAAGTGTGCCTGGTTTTAGTAACAGCCAGCCATATTGCATAAAGGCGTTATCGATTTAAATCGATATTTGAAAATTATTCTCGTCCATGTTTTTTGTTATTATAAAAGTTGATAAAATTACGTTGATAGTATTGTGTTAAACAAAATGGAACATCGTGAATTTTTTAATCATATTATCTTAAATATTGATGACGTTTTTGGTGAGTGGTGCATGTGATTTATATCTTTTTTTTTATTTAACATGCCAATAGGAAATTTCTGCCGGGACATGGCATTCCACGATAAAATTAAGGGGTTTTTGCTGAAATTGCTTTCCATTTCTTGACATTAAATTCTTCACAAGAAATTCCGAATTCCCTCTAATGGGTCAAAACTTCATTCATCTTATAGATTGAGCCTAGATATCCTTGCACACAACCTATTGCTAGCTGATCTAGATAGGTTTAGTTTTAAGACTGTCGATTACTGTAACCCATTTATTAAAACCTGTATGGCACAGTGCAGCAAACTCGAAAAAAACGAAAATGCTTAAATATTTCCTCTGAGGAATGTAAGCATCATCAGCACACCTTTTAGGGAAACAAAAGCTTTATATGCCTACAATCACACAATAGTTTTTGTTTTCTAGGTGGCAGTGTTTTTTGTATAGGCTCCGATTATCTTCCATGAAACAATTGAATTAAAACACTTTTATGGAGTATAATCAGTAATGTGGATGTTATCTACGAGAACCCTGATATTGCATTTTTTATAGAATATTTGTCGATAACATACATTTTCTGCAATAAATTTTCTGATGACATGCATTTTTTATACAAAATTTGTCGATAACTTGCATTTTCCATAGAAAATTTGTCGATAACTTGCATTTTCTATAGAAAAATTTTCGATAATTTGCATTTTCTTCAGTGCAACGGTTAAGAAATATGAAAAGGACTCAACCTGGCTTTCAAATTGACTGGAACAACCCTCTGAATAACTTTAATATTCTGCATACGAATGTAAATGTGTGTATTTTGAAAAAGTTTAAGGACCTGAGGTTAGTCCTAAGAGTTCAAAGACAAAATAACTTGCAAATACCTGCTCTCAGGAATACGTTTCCAATCATATAAAAACAAGTCTTCAAATTTCTTAAAGATAAGGTAACTCGACTCGTATTACTTCAGTGTTTTGTAAAAAAAATTCTACTGAGTTTTATAGTCTCATTTAAGCCATTTATTGGAATTATTATATGGTGAAAATAGGCCCCTCTTTTAGAAATTATTTGGCAGTGATTTTTTTTTCTTATTTTCTTTCTTAAGCACAGCTTCTTTTTCTTATTTGGTTTTTCCATATTTTTCTTTTTTACAACAAAATATCGTTTCTTTCCTTTATTCGTTTGTGTGAATTTCATGTGCTTTTAAGTGTTTTTAATTTTTCCTTAAATAGGGGGTCTATAAAATGTGTTGTGTGTGTGTATTGTTGTAATTTTACGAAATGCTGTCATTTATGCAGTTGACATAAGAAAGAAAAACTCAAATAAAACGAATTAAATTAAAAATAATTAAAAAAACCAAAAAAAAATACGAATATTGTTAACCAACTGCCTTCTCTGCACTTCTCTGTCTACCACTTTTTCCACATGACCCGCGTAACAACATAAAAACACACCAATAACGACGACGATAACAACAGTACCCGATGATCTGCATAGTTCACGCAGACTAATAAGCGATGCTGATATATCACGCACCTTGGATCGTTGTTTCAGTGTCATACAAGAGTCTAGCAAGGTATGGAGCGGCACAACAGCCTCAGCTTTGTCACAAAAGAAACCTTTGAACGGCTCCAATTCTATACAATTGGCGGTAACCAGTTATTTGAGTAGATTCCTAAAGGCCTCGGTATATGAAAAGATTAAAGAAGCGGCAGACACGCTTAGATCACAACCTCTTCGATGTTATCTGGCCTGCATTAAGAAAAACCTCCAAAGAACGCCAATTGGAAGAGGATATAAATTGTGGTGTTATAGCACCCGATTTTGATGTCTATGTGGTGTTTCAGGAGTTTATGGTGCCTCTGATAAAGGACTATGCATTGCATGAGTTTGAGTGCTGATTTTAAGCCCCATCCTCGCATTGCCTATTTTCCCATGGAGAACGCTGAACGTTTGAATACCGCCTACTTTGTATTCGAAGATGAATCCAATCTAATAGTGGGCACAGTGGTGGAATGCTCTCGCAATTTGGATAGATTTGAATTGCCTTTAAATCTCACCATAGGCCAAATAGAACAGGCTGAACGCTTAATGATGGGCAAAATATTCACTTCGGCTTTCATAGAAGCCATAGATGAATCGGAACCGGGCAGTTACTATACCTTGACGGAAATAATGGAAGACAATTCGGAAATCTATGACATGCTTAACGAATATGGCCTCTTAATACCTTTGTTTGATCTCAAGGACCCTATACAATTGGCAGAGTCGACGGCCTTTAATGGCAATCTATGGCCTTACGGGCGTGGTGTTTATATAAGTGCAGGCAATAACTTGGGCTTTGTGGCTTAACTGTCAAGAGCATTTGCGTATTATAGGCACCTCGTCGGGCAAAGAAGGTGCCGATATTGGTACAGTTTATACAAGAATTGGCAGAGCCATCTCATTTTTGGAACAGCAGTTACACTTTAAAGAGAGTTATTTACTAGGTTACTTGCAATCGAGGCCCTCATTTCTGGGCACTGGTTTAAAATTGACCACCATTGTACGTCTGCCGAATCTAATGAAGGAAATGGATAATCTAAGGCATTTGTGTTGTGTGCGTGGTCTGCATTTGACCACAAATCGCCAGTCGAAATTAAGTGTACGCCTGATAAACATGCAATCAATGGGTGCTGTGGAACACATACTCTTCCAGGACTACTGTACCGCTGTTACAAACATACTGTCGTTGGAAAAGGACATGTCGCTGACAAACTCCAAGCATATTGCCTCAATGTTGGTTAAAATATTTCGTCGTAAGAAAACTAGCCTAGTGGAACGCGATTGAATGCCGCGTGTGCCCATTGCCTCTGCCTTTGCCAACACAATAAAACTTTCACCTTGTAAATTAAGAAAAAAATAAAAACCAAAACACCCCACCAACTTGCACTATCCTTCCTGTAAATACAAAAACAAAAAAGCAGAAATACTAGGAAATTGAGGAAAAAAACAACCAAAAAATCCCATGTAAAATAACGTGTAAAATAATGTAAAATATTCAGAAAAATGAACTCAACATCACCATCCAATCCATTCATCTCTGTATTATACAAAAACAATAACAATAACAATTTGAATTAAACTATCACTTAACATTTATCCTGCTTAAGCGCTGATCTTTTTGTCAATTCAATCAAAATCCATATTGGGATTCGTAAGTTTTTCATTTTCTTTTTTCTCTCTTTACATTTAAAAAAAAAAATACTCGATTTCAAGGTCCACTCTCACTGGATTGACGTTGCATTCGGTAGTTTGGACTTTGAAATTTAGTAATCGTGTAAATATGCACCTTTTTTGTTTCAAATTCAATTAAATTTTTTTATTTGTTTTCATTTAGTTTTTGTCCCGTCTATGAAACTATTTTCAGTTGCTAGCATTTTATTCTTTTTCTTTTTAATTGTTTTGAGCACCTTATTTTTAATGAAATTTAAATCGACATTAACGGTATTTTATTTGAATACAGAATCTAAAGATCTGATTTGTGATCTGAATCCATAATTTAGATTCTTTCGTTGACCGTCATACGTATGTGTACATGTAATGTCAAGTATTTCTTATGTATCTTGGGAATAGAAGGAATAGGGAGATCTTAATTAACTGTTTTGCGAAAAGAATTGACCTGTAAATAGGAGGCCATCCTAAGGGCATTTTTGTGCAGAACAGTAAGCTTGAGTTAGGTAAGATGACGGACCTTCATTGATATTCAACCCGAAATTCAAACTTTCCCCAAAGGAAACCAACCCGAGTCCAATATTAATTTCGTTTGTCAACAGTGGTTATTGCCACAGTCTTGTAGAGTCATTAGACGTGAGGCCATTGAAAAAATATTTCTTTGGGTACTTACTAGGGATGCCAAACGGGATCGATTTTTAAAAATCCCGGGATTCGGGATTTTATAATCCCGATCCCGAAATCCCGGGATATTTCGGGATCCAAAAATCCCGAAAAATCACGGGAAAAATCGCGATTTTCTCTTAATAAAAATATTTTGTTGAAAAAATCATTTATATTCCAATTATATCAGAATTATATGTCATTAAAAATATAATATAAAAACAGCAAGACAAAAAGTTACAAAAAAGCGTAAATTAACAAAAATTAATATTCTTTATACATACGCAAATGCATTAGTTTCATGAAAATTATTTGGACTCCAACAAAAAAGATTAAGGCATCTAACATGTGATCTGATAGGCTTCATCGAATTTTGTTGCCGTTGAAAAACACTTCTCGCAGTCAATCATTTGTTGGTAAATATAATTCTAGATAACTATATGCAGCTTGAAAATATTCACCTCTACCACCTCCTGATGTCAATAAATCTATTTCTTTGGACAGTGGAGTATCTAAATCAATTACCCTATTAATTCGTTTTATAGGGCTTTTGCATTACTCGATGGCATCATATAACTTTTCATCAATGGAAGTGTGGTGTTCCTCATGTGAGAATCTATTATCGAAGTTTAGTGATATAGAATTTTTTTCCAGGACCTGTTGTAGGGTCAAAATACATACGAATTCACAATCCCGAAAAATCCCGGGATAAGTTTTTAAAAATCCCGGGATTCGGGATTGTGTGAATCCCGAAAATTCCGGGATTTCGAGTTTCGGGATTTCCCGATTGGCATCCCTAGTGTACACGTAATGTCAAGTATTTCTTATGTGTCTTGGGAATAGAAGGAATAGGGAGATTGTAATTAACTGTTTTGCGAAAAGAATTGACCTATCAATAGGAGGCAATACTAAAGGCATTTTTGTGCAGAACAGTAAGCTTGAGTTAGGTAAGATGACGGACCTTCAAACTTTCCCCAAAGGAAACCAACCCGTGGTTATCGCCACAGTCTTGTAGAGTCATTAGACGTGAAGTCATCGAAAAAATACTTCTTTGAGTACTTACTCTCAACAGATTTCTTGCAAAAACGGCGAAAGTAAATAAAAAAAAATGCCATGAAAAACTTTCTCAAAAATCTGTCGTTCGAAGTCGATTTTAAACTGCGCAACATAACACACAACATAAGCGGTGTGAGAAACTAGATCGTAATCCTAACTAAAAGTTTGTAATAACCAATTATGTATGTATACATCAACAACCCCCATATTTAAGAGATCAGTCAATGCTGTAAGTGGTAGGTTAGATTTGCTATTCTGCGTTGGATGGATGTACATTTTAAGGAAGGAAGTTGGCCTCCTGCCAACGAGATTGAGCCTGCTTGTAAAACGAGTGTTTAATATCCAACTTAAATGAGACAATCAGAATGTCGTAGAACATATCAGAGATTGAAAGTTTCATACTTGCCTAGGCCATTCACGTGTTCTGGAACTCCTATTGTAATGATCCGAAACTTCTCTGAAAAAGCTGCGGCATCCATGGACAAGGACGGATATTGAAATTACGTGGGTCAGGGACTTAATCGCAGCCTAACTGTACGAGTAAATTAAGAAATTTCTACAGTCCAAGCCGTGGTCTAGTAGGTGTGTTGGCTTACTAGACAAAAGACCCGAGTTCGAATCCCAGGTCAGACATCAAAACGAAAATTTGAAAATAATTTTTCGGTGACTTCCTCTCAGCAGATTTCTGGCAAAATCTCTGAAAGTAAAAAATTGCCATGGAATGCTTCTCAAAAAATGTGTCGTTGGGAGTCGCCTTTAAACTGTAGGTCCCGCCACTCATGTATAAAATTAACGCACACAGCATAAGTGGTGTGAGAAGGTAAGACGTAGTACAATGGGTCAATTCGACCACCGAGTACTGTACTTGTCAGAAGTACACGTCCTCTAACCTAACCTACCTACAGTCCAAGCAAATCAAGAGATTTTCAGAGAAAACTCCGCCAAGCATCAACTATTGCACCACTTTCAAAATAGCCTTGATGTCTGCCTGCAAAACATTGCAATGGTCAGGCAGACTATCATGATACATGATATCTTGCAAATGTGCTTCCATACCGTTTTTATGCTTTACTTTGTTTCAGTTTCACGAATCAAAATTCTACCAATTAAGCAGCTGCTTTTCAGCTATTGTATAACAGGTTCTAGAATGACAGAGTTGCCATTCATCTGTTATTGAAAAATGTATTGGCTTGTATTCTTGATTGTAAAATCTATTAAATTGTATTGAGTTGGCATATGCCTGACCTACCTCTAACAATCCTTGCTATCCCGTCTGAAAATATCTTCCATTGCTGCGATAACCCTTTAAACAATATTTTAAATAAATTTCCAATTAATTTTTGGCTTCTTTGGCTTAATTTTCTTCAAGTAGTTTCTAGTTGTAGTTGAACTGTAGAATAAACCCACAAGCATTCAACAAATATTTCTTCGTAATTTTTGTTTCTTTCTCGACTTTTTACATTTTTTTAGGTCAAATTGAGAATCATAACATACAAGAGAATCCAATATTTAAAACAGAACAAGGCAAATACTTAGCGGATAGTAAGTAGGCTGGAAAAAATTTTAAATTTTAATATTTTAAACTGAATTCTTTTCGAATTTTTATCAGATTTAGCAGATCCTTTAATAAAAGCTTTAACACAAGTAGCACAGAAGCGTCCCAATGATCCTCTACAATATCTCACCAATTATTTACAAAACTATGCTGCAACACGAAATACAAATGGTAGAACCATAACACAAGCCGCCATACATACGGGCAGTAGTCAAACAAATTCCACCATTTTAGCCAATTCAAAGGGCTCAACACCACCGGTGCAACAACAGCAACAACAACAAAGACAAACAATGCGCATGAATGGTCATGTAAGGCACGATAATTCCGAAAATATGGATGACAATGATGCAATGCAACGTATTGAAGAATTCAATGATGCTGATGCCGACAATGATGACGATGGCAATGATTCTGAAGCGGAAATTTCAAAGAAATTAGAGGAACGTGATGAACATGGCCAAAGTATGTTACATTTTGCCTGTGCCCGTTCCCATCGCAAAGGTGGTCTCATACATCTGATTGAGGAGTCTAAAGCTGATATAACGTATCGCGATGAATTGTATCGTACAGCCAGAGATGTGGCTTTACAGGCCAATCAATTAGGCAATGCCAAAGAAATCGATCGTTATTTAATGTCACTGGCCATAGTGGGTAAGTGTTTCCCTAACGTTTACGAAAAAAGGTTGTATTTTTCAATAATTTCACCTTCTTCACCACGGTTTAGGTGATATTAAACCTTTTGAGCATTTTGCAATTAACGGTTATGATCATATAATTGATGTTGTGGATGACAATGAGACGCCCATAATCGATGTGGTAGCCAGTAGAGGCCAAAATGAATTGGCTCAGTATTTACGCTCGATTAGACCATTGGAGGTAAGTTACATGAATTATTATTCGTCCAAACTTGAATTTGTTTTAACAATTTGGTTGTGTTTGCGTTAATTTTATTAGGAATTACGTGAAGAACTGCATCAAATGATACGTGAAAATAATGTGGAGCGTGTTAAGGAGATTGTGAATGGACCAAATGGCAGATGGCTAATAAAAGCGAAAAATTATTATGGTTAGTAATATCTAATAAATGCTAGGTAACAATAAAAGTTCATATATGTTGGTAAAGAACACTTCAATGTAATTGTTTACCTTTGGTAAATAATTGTAAAAATTAAACAAATTTACATTTAAATGCATTGGATTTAAAACGAAGCTGGAGCCAAAGATGTAAATATTGTTACATTAAATGTACTATCACTTTAAGTAAATATTTAATAAAAACTTTACATGGTGTAATAAATTAAAATTTAGGGTATTAAGGTCAGTTAAAATTTCTATTTTCATATTCTTTCTTTTAACTGCAAGTAAATAATGTAAATAATTAGGGATTAATAGAATTGTTTTTAAAAAGTAATATTTACCTAGTTTACATAAGAAAACATTTTTAGTTTTCAACAATTTACATGATGTAAACAATTAATTTTATAACAAAATGTTGTGAACCCCAAATTTCTCTTTTCAAGTTTAAATTTCTATTTAATTATGGATGTAAAAAAAATATAAATACTTTACATTATGTAAACAATTAAATTTATACTATTATGGCCCATTAAGGCTTTTAGGAAACTCATATACCATCTCTATTCAAGTTTAGATTTCTAACCAACTTAATGTAAATTATGTAAATGCTTTATATATTGTAAAGAATTAGACTTAAAGCATTGTGTGACCATGTAAAATATTTTAAAATAGTTCAGACTCCCTATATTTTCTTTTAACATTATGACAACAATGTAAACGAAAAGAAAAATTATTGTTCTTCCAAAAAATCTATATTTACTTCCTTTACACGAAGCAAAATATTTCGATTTTTAGAAATTATTACTTCACATGATGTAAACAATTAAATTTAAATTTCCTTATACATATTTTTGCTTTATTCTCAACTACATGTAATCTAATCTAATCAAATTATATCCATTCAATCATTTTTGAACTATATTTACATAATTTACATTTAGGAGAACCCGAACATTTAATTGACCCGAAGAATATAACTTTTTTACATTGTCTTTAGTTATGCATAAAGTAATCAATATTTTAATACTTTAGATAATGTAAACAATGAAATTTTGTGCTATATTTTATAACTGATCTTTCATTTTTCTGTTTCTATTATAACACTCTTGTTAATGTATTATAGTATGTTGTAGAAATTTATTTTTACATACTTTAGATAATGTAAACAATGAAATTTTGTGCTATATTTTATAACTGATCTTTCATTTTTCTGTTTCTATTATAACACTCTTGTTAATGTATTATAGTATGTTGTAGAAATCAATTTTTACATACTTTACATTTTGTAAACAATGAAATTTTGTGCTATATTTTATAACTGATCTTTCATTTTTCTGTTTTTATTATAAGATTGTTGTTAATGTATTGTAATATGTTGTAGAAATCTATTTTTACATACACTGAGCGCCAAAAGTGAGTAAACACCACTGAAATAATTCATTTTCTTAGGATAGCGAGGGAAGTAAATGAGAATAGTCGAATAAATTTCCAAAACTAAAAACGTTTATTTATTACTTATAAAATGTTAAAACAAAAACAAACAACAAAATTATTGTCATGCTACAAGTATATTTTTTATAATAAAAAATTTTAAATTATAGTGGGTGTTGACTCACGTATGGCGTTCACTGTACTTTACATTATGTAAACAATCAATACAGTACATAATTTCATTAATCTTTCTAATTACAAAAAAACTACTTTAAATATATCATATTATCTACTTATTTACCTACAACATACTTATTTACATTATGGCTTACTTTGTTTTTAAGTACAAGTAAATGTTATTTTTGTTTTCTTTACGTAAAATTATAGAAAACATTTAATTGTTTACTTTACATCCATAGTATAGTTGAATCTATTAGTTCATTTGATGTAAATACTTTATGTAAATAATAAAAATGTTGTTTTGTTGTTTGCCTGCGTAAACAAAGTAACTATTTTGTAAAGAAGTAAAAATTGATGTAAAATTTTTGATTTATTTTACAGGTCGCACAGCTTTACACATAGCGATACTAAAGGAATCGATAGAAATTGTTGAAATGTTTGTAAAAATTGCACCGGAAGCTTTAAAAATTGGTGATAATGTAAGCAAAACTGTAAACACATTACGCGAGTTACAAAACTAAGACACAAAAACTGTATTTAGCACTTCGTAAAATGATCTTTATTCAATTACTGCTAGCTTAAGACTAAATTCTTATTTAAATTACAAAGAGAGTTAAAGTTAATTAAGATGAATTCATGTTAATCATAAAAGCTCTATTATTTAACATAAAGAGAGATTTATATCGTAACTATTCCCCCATTAAATTAAGACACTCCAGAGTCTTAAAAATTATATACAGATTAAAAGTTCTTATACTAACGAAAGAATGTTATATTACAATTTAATTTAAAAAACTTATAATAAAATTTTAAATTATTTCTACTTTTATTTTATTATTTAAATTTTCTGTTAGTATTTTTTTTTTATTATTTTTCTATTATTCACATTTTAATTGTTACATAGGGATAGATAAACTAAACATTTTTAAGGAACAACTATTTACATAAAAAGAAATAATAAGGTTCAAGAACAGAATAATGAATATTTTAAACAATACTAATTGTTGTCTTGGTTTATGTTCAAAGCACCATCATATTTTGTTTTCCTTTTAACATTTGAGCTATGTACATTTTCCAATTCATTAATTCTAAATTTTGGTTCCTCTTTATGCCTTAAAGCCCTATAATTTCTGATATATCCTTTTCTTCTTCGTTCAACATAATTCTCTCTATTCACATTCCTTTTATGTATATACTTGTTCTTATTAATTAACATATTATTATAAATCTTAGTCTTATCACAGTTGCCAGATTCAACATTTATTGGCTTTTCCCTAATAACCGAATGATAGCTGTTATTGTAATATTCTATACATTTGCTAACCTTGTCCTTAATATTTAAATCTTTCCGTTCAATAGTCAAAGTTCGAATTTTCTCACTAAGAGTGCTGTGTAGCCTCTCAATATCAGCATTACCTGTATGATTGTTAGGTTTCACGAGATGTAAGGCAATGTTTTCCCCTCGTAAATAATCTTTTATGTTCACACTTTTAAACTCATTATCTGTAACCAATTTCCCGAAATTACCCTTTTGAGATTTATACAGTCTTAATTTTTCTATTATTGTTTGGTTCGTCCTGTCTTCCAAATAAAACACTGTCGCAAATTTTGAAAACTTATCAATAAATGTAATAAAATTTGATTTCGAATTTGTATATATATCCATGTGAATTATTTGTCCAATATTGTTGGGAGTCTCTGTCAATTGAAATTTGGGTTTTATAGGATTACGATCGAACTTTGCCCTATTGCATGTATCGCAATTATTAACATATTTCTGAACTAAGAGTTTCAAGTTCGGAAAATATATCCTTCTCTTTATCCCTTCATAGTTTTCGGTAATTCCTGTATGTCCTGTCTCATTCTTATGATATTGGTGAATTTGTGCATATGTCTCATCTTCAGAAGTCATGTCAATAGCGTTGTATGAACATCTTACAAATTTGACGCTATTGTTTCCTTCAAATAACTCAATAAGTTTATCTTGAAGTATGTTATATTTATGATCGTTTAATTCTGTGAAAATTCCTACTTTGCCTTTCCCAATATGTCTTTTGAGTATGTCTTCCAAATTGTGATCTAAATCAGATGAATTTATGTACAATTTCTTATTCCCATGGACCATGCGAAATTCCTCAGATTTGTTGTCTGTCAAAATGATTTGGGTTTTAAATCTATTAACTACCGTCTCTAAAATGCCTATATAATTAGGACTATTCTCCGCTTGAGAATGGACAGTAACCAAATCGTCATTATCGTCGTTATTATTATACATCGAATCGGGAGGACTCTCCATATGGTATATTTCACCAGAATCGTTATTTACTCTACTTAGAAAATCTGCGACCTGATTATCCTTACCCTTTATATAGTTAACAGTTAAATTGAATTCACTTAGTTTTATCATCCACCTATAAAGCCTAGGATTCAATTCTCTGCTCTGGGATTTTACAAACAGCCATCTCAGTGGTTGATGATCTGATAAGATATTGAATTTGACACCGAATAAATAAGGACGAAAATAATTTGTTGCCCACACAATAGCAAGAAGTTCTTTCTCAGTAGTTGAGTAATTTTTCTCATGGTTGTTTAGAGTTCTACTCGCAAAGCAAATTGGGTGTCCGTTTTGTTGCAAAACAGCACCAAGCGCATTAAGGCTCGCATCTGTAATGAGCTGAAATTCTTTTCTGAAATCTGGGTACTTAAGTACAGGAAACTCAGTTATAATTTTCTTTAGTTTTTCAAATGCATTTATATAGTTCGGATCATTTATGTTCAATTTCATATCTTTTTTAAGATATTTTATCATTGGATATGCTACCTTCGAGTAGTCTCGTATAAATTTCCGATAATAACCAGTCACACTTAAAAAAGATTTTATACCCTTGATTGTATTAGGTAATTTTAGCCTCAAAATTGCGTCGACTTTATCTGGGTTGGGTTTGACTCCTTCAGGTGTCAAAACGTGTCCTAAGTATAAGGTCTCTTTGGCAAAAAACCTGCATTTATTTATTTGAATTCTAAGGTTTGCGTTACGTAGTTTTTCAAATACCTTATTTATATTGCATATATGTTCATCATAGCTTGTGGAAAATATGAGGATATCATCCAAATAAACAACACAAATTTTATTGATGAGATCACGGAGGACGTGGTTTATTAGCCTTTGAAAAGTTGCCGGAGCATTTTTTAGGCCAAAGGGCATCCTGACAAATTCATAATGGCCATATGGGGTTGAAAAGGCAGTTTTGCAACGGTCTTCTTCTTTTACCAAAATTTGGTGAAAACCTTTAGCCAAGTCAATTGTTGAAAAATACTGGGCACGTCCCAACTTGTCCAAAATATTGTCTATGTTGGGAATGGGGAATTTGTCATCAACAGTAATGTCATTTAATTTTCGGTAATCGATAACGATTCTCCATTTCCGTTTTCCCGAATTATCTACCTTTTTCGGGACTATCCACAATAGACTGTTATATGGTGAATTGCTTTGTGTTATAATACCCTGTTCTAGCATTTCATCGATCTGTCTACAAATTTCATTTTCGTGTACATGAGGATAACGATACATCTTGGTGTAAACATGACTATCATTTATCGTTCTTATCTCATGTTGAATAATATTGGTGTTACTTAAAGATTGACCTTCTAGAAAAATCAAATCCTTATAGCTATTTAATAAATTATTCAAGTCTTTTATTTCCATGGCATTCAAATCCTTGTATAAATTATGTAAAACCCTATCGTTAATAGTCGTAATTTCCAACTGATTTATTTCATTTGCAACATATGGGCATATTTTATAAAAATTTATAGTGGAATTATTAACTGTCAAAGTTTCATTTTCCATATCTACTATAGCCCTTAGAGGTTTCAAAATATTTTGCCCCAAAATCGCATCAAATTTTTTTCCAATAAATTCAGTCAATTTCCACGACATTGTGGCATTTTCGGAAAACTCTCTTGGCAATTTAGTAATAATTTCAAGATTTATATCTGATTTACCATTTAATGACGTGAATGAAATAGGATTCTTTAATTGTAATCGTTCGTACTGAGGTAATTTATTTTTATTTAGCAAAGAAGTAGTAGATCCAGTATCAATAAGTGCTAGAATTCTATCATTGCCAATGGAAAGTTTTACTAGTGGAAGTGCCTCAGTGAGGCTGTTGTGTGAAAATTTACTTCCTCGGTGTTATAGTCAATGTCTCCATTCTCTTGAAAGTGATCTATTTCCATCTGAAATTTTTCATTTTGACCACCATTTCGTGTCCGGTTAGATCCACGATCGTTTCGAAAACTAGTACTATTATTATATCTTCTGGCCTGAAAACTTGTACTTGGCATTTCTAATCTATTATTAGTATTATTAAAATTCGAGTTATTAATGATATTTGAACTATTTCTGCCAACATTAGAATTAAAATTTGAATTTTGTACATTTGCATTATTTTTAAAGTCAAAATTTTTTCGAATGGCTCCTTTATACATATTAGAGGTAGTATTTACATCATTATTCAATCTTATTAAACCTTCTCTTTCCAATAGGCTGTAGGCATCTCTTAAATTTGAAATATTTCTATTAATTATAACAGAAGCCAAATTAACGTCAATGTTACTTAAAAATGTTTTTAACATAATTTTCTCAGCATATGCTGGGCTAAATTCTAAAGGTTTCTCTGAATCGTATTCATACTTCTCATTAATTTTACATAAAATACTTATTAGCTTATTATAATATATACAAATACCATTATTATTAATTGCTGAGAACGCATTCTGGTAAAGTTGGTGATAGCTTTCTTTTATCCCAAAATTGTTAATCAAAGCTTTCTTTACATTCTCCCAGGTTGGATTTGGCCCCAATGTTCTTACAACATGTAAAGCATCTCCTTGTAGTTTGTTAAGAATAATACGCTGATAGATGTAAGCTTTTACATCAAGCTGAGATTCAACCAACAGAAAGAGCGTATCAACTTCTCTTAAAAATGAAGTGAGAGCATAAGAGTCATCTCCTCTAAAAGTATTTATTCTCTGAGCGTCTTTGAGAACATCATTTATTGATAAACTAAATGTCGATTGCATGATGATTCAGTTGCTCAGTTTTGTTCTTATTGCAAAAAAAGAATTTTTACTAATTTTGTTTTTGCTAAAAGAACTGCTCTTTGATTTTTGTTGTTCTTCAGATTTGAATAGTTTTGTTTTTGCAAACAATTATTTATGGATTATTGTTCAAGGTTATTCAAGGTCTTCAATGTTCGTATTTATTGTTTGTGTTTAAAATGTAACGGTTAAATTTTTTTTTTTTATTAAGTTTTCAAATTAGTTTTTTGGAATTTAAAAATGTATGTACATATATATGAGTAATATAACGTAATGTACCTTTTCTAAATTTTTGTTTCTTAATTTTATTGTTGATCTTTCAGTCTTTAGATTTAATGCACAAAATTTTTTTTCACTTTATCTATGTTTATACATTGTACATAGATATTTTGCTTGTTCATTTTTTTTTTTATTTTTTAAAATTTAGAAAAATGTTTGCTTTTAATTCCAGTAGATCGGAAAATCGTTCAAATAGCTTTCCTAATTTATTATTATTTCTTTCTTCTTTTTTTTTTTTTTTTTTTTTTTTAACTTCAGTTAAAAAAAATGGCTCGATACCGACTGCGCCAGTTACAAAACAAAGACACAAAAACTGTATTTAGCACTTCGTAAAATGATCTTTATTCAATTACTGCTAGCTTAAGACTAAATTCTTATTTAAATTACAAAGAGAGTTAAAGTTAATTAAGATGAATTCATGTTAATCATAAAAGCTCTATTATTTAACATAAAGAGAGATTTATATCGTAACTCGCGTGTAATGTAAATCAAAATAAATTCTTTATTTTATTTCAGTTGGAACGCACACCTTTACACTATGGCATGGGTACAAATATATTTGAGAATATCAGTCGTATTTTAATACAAAGCGGTGCCAAGCGTACGTATAAAGATTTAAAGGGACGTCAGCCCAGTTATTATTTCATGAATAAAGCCGATATTTTACGTTTGCAAGAGGAAGAAGATGAAAATCGTTAAGAGATGATTGTTGACAAATAAATGAAATAAATTGTTGCCTAATATTACGTGTAGTATTAAAGAAGAAAATTTGAAAAAGAATTGAAAGAAATTTGGCAGGATTATAGTATTAATTTAAGTATTTCTTACAAATGTAGTGTCAAATATATTTATGAAGTTTAGTTTGTAAGTTTTGTTGAAAACGAAAGTATTGTTTTAATGAATACACTTTAAAGCACTTTGTACGCTACAATTTCATTTGTTTGAATAACGAATGAGCAGTGCCTTTAGAAATTTGTATTAAAAAAAATTGTTATTTTAATTTATGGAAGTCTTTTAAGCGAATTTATATTAAACAAACGAAAGTTTTTTTTTTTTTTGTTTAACACGTTTTAGTATAGAATTTAAACTTTTAAAAAAGAGAAATTGAATAAAACGAAAAATAAAAGATTAAAAATAAATTTTTTCAAACAAAAATATAAAAAAATTGCAAATTTTTTTTATTTTTTACGTAGGCAAGGTAAGTTGTTTACGTTAAGTAAAATGTAAAAAAATAACTAAAACTTCTAGGTAAATGCTGTTATTTTTTATGCATTGTTTTCCCACAAAATTAAATTTGTTTAATGCAACTTAAATTAACTCTGCCATTTGAAGAAAAAAGTCCAAAGATCGTTTTTTTTCTTGGCCACTATTATTGCGTTTATATTTAGCATTTCCCATTGATTGAATTTATTGGCCGCTAAAGTAAGTTTTAACCGCCATTGTTTTATTAATATTTGGATTTGAATTTTTGTTTTTTATTTTATTTCTTTCTAATCTGTGAAATTGTACATGAAAATGTCGTCAGCAGTAAAGATTTCCTGCTTGATATAAGGATTAAATTTATTAAAATCGAATTGATTTACAAGCCTATTGTTGAATGCCACTGATTATTTGTTTCTCTTTTTTATAATCAATATGTATACATTATCGATAATGAATTAAGCAAATTTCCCAGTTTTAGTAAAGAATTATGTTGGCATATTAGACATAGTCAGCCATATGTGATGGTATCCCTAATTATTTTATACCTTCTAAAAGATTTTTAAAAGAATTTGGTGGGGTCATCAAAATAGATTAAGTTATTGAGAGATAATTTCATAGTTGTAACCAAAGAAACAGTCATTCTGGACAAAATCTAGATCAGATCAGATCATATTGACTAGATCTAGATCTAGATCTAGTCAATATTCAGAACTATTTGTGCTTTAATGTTATGTAGGCCAATATAGACTGAAGTCCGTAAAGCCTTCTGTTGATAATTCATTGAAACTTCATGTATTCTAATAACGTGGAAGTCGTCTTAGTCTAGTAGATAGTGTGTTGGCTTATTTGACATGAGGCATTGTTTCAAAGCCCAGATCAGACAATAAAACTAAAATATGAATAAATATTTCTGTGGTGATTTCCTCTCAGCAGATTTTTGACAAAAACTCTAGGCAGTAATAAAATTGCTATGAAATATTTCTCAAAAAAATCTGTCGTTTGAAATGGACTTTAAACTACAGGTTCCGCACACAAACGCAACAAGAGTGGTTTGAGAAGATTGGCCGTAATCCTATTTGGAGGGTTGTAAAGGCCAACTATGTCTGTAATAACTTATAGTGTAATCGCAATAATCGAGATATGTATCTGCCTTGGTATCACTTTAAATAAAAATAATTAAAATAGCAACAGATTGGAGTTGAGAGGGAAAGTTTTCAACAACAATGTAGTCCTGTAGCTCATCATTAATTCACGGTACCTTATTTATAAATAAATTTAAAAAAAATAAATATTGTATCAACAACTTTTCACAATACAAATCCATGTCAAGGAGTGGCAAATCTTTATTATCACCTACTATCGCTAAGTTATTATTTGAATGTTTAGCCATTATCTTCGATTGATTTTTATTATTGATTTTGATTTATTTATTGTTTCAATGAGAAGATAAACCATATCTGAGAATATCGTACAAATCTAAAACCATTAAACTTTTAAGCTAATGGAAGTTTAGATTTTAATTTAATACAGTTTTAAGACGTCCACTTAAACGGAAGTGGTACGTGCTTTCCTAACGTAAAAAAATTGAAAAAAAAAAAATAACAGAAAAAAGGATTTCAATTTATAATAACCATGACGGCCGATTTAAAAAAGGGTAATTTAAAGAAAAAAATAAAAAATAAAGAAAAGAAATTGTGATAAATTTGTGATTCAATAATTTAAAAAACTACAAAACTATGCTTCTAATATTTCTGCAAAAAATATAGTACAGACACAAACCTTTCTGCGTAAATATGCAAAGTGCTGAATATAAATTTCGAAAGTAGTGACACAAGCAATTTGAGCTGAAATTTGTGCCAATAAATCAGTGGATCAAGCATTTATCATTGAAAAGAAGTATCTAAACAAAGCTTTAAACGTGATCATTTCATTAATCCTCCTCAAATAAGCCTCTACTGCACTTAAAAATTGTATACAAAAAATATTCTTCAATATCGCCGTATGCCCTTCGCATGCCTTACAAGAGGCCTTTAATTAATAAATTAAACAAAAATAATCTTTTCTAAGTCGCCGTAGTCTAGCAGATAATGTGTTGACTTATTAGACGTGCGGCCAAGGTTTAAGCCAAAGGTCAGGAATGAAAACAAAAATATGAAAAAATATTTCTACGGCGACATTCTTCTAGTAATATCCTGCCAAAAACTCTGGGTGTGAAAATCTGTCGATCGATGTACAAAATTAACAAACACAACGTAGGTGATGTGAGAAACTAGGTTGTAATCCTGACAGAAGATTGGTAATGTTCAGGTGAAGATCATGAACTTGAATGGAATTTTTCTAAAAAACCTAAGAGAATATTTTGAGTAATTGCCTTGATTTGTATTATGATGAGTTATGGTTTGTAGTTTCAGCATTAAAAAGCCAGCAGACTAGAGCTAAAAATGACAAATTTTAGAATTTCTGTAATATTGAATCAAATTTATTTTCTACAATAACATTTCTTGCAGCTGAAATAAATTTTCCCGTGAGGAAAACAGTAACAGAAATTTAATTAAAAAAAAATACTTTTCTTTTAAACCAGATCCCATCTTGGGTCAGAGGCATTTGCAAATACTTTTACTGTTTCTAGCCATCACAGTCAATTACATTGCAAAACTTAATGCTGGCGTTGCAGTTGTGGCCATGACAAATGCCGACACCACCAATCCTAATTTTGCGGTAAGTAAATTCAATAGCCCTGCAAGGGACTTGATTTTTAAAATCTATTTTCACTTTTCGTTACAGGAATACGATTGGACTGAAATGCAAAAATCCTACATACTCTCCAGTTTCTTTTGGGGTTATTTTGTTACACAATTTCCCGGTGGTTATTTGTGTCGTCGTTTTGGTGCTAAACTAACAATGTTCGTATCGACACTGGGCTCAGCTACATTTGCTTTGTTTATACCCTTTACCGTGGAATGGGGTGGTTGGCAAATATATTGTGCCATACGTGTGGTTCAGGGTCTCTTTCAGGGTTTACTGTTTCCCTGTATACACGCCTATTTGGCAGCCTGGTGTCCGGTTAAGGAGCGAAATCGTTTGGGTGCCTTGGCCAATACGGGCATAGAATGTGGTACTGTGCTGTCCATGTTTGTAAGTGGCCTTATTGCGGCTTCTGCCATAGGCTGGCCGGGTATTTCGTACGTATCATTTGCCGTGGGTATTGTCTGGTGCATATTGTGGTTAATATTGGCTGCAAATAGTCCAAATGAGTCGAAATTTATCTCCGAAAGAGAACGTGATTATATTGAAAATTCCAAGAAGGCTTTAAAAGCCCAACAAAACATTACCTCCACACCGAAAGTTATACCCGTGCCTTGGAAAGCTATACTGACTTCATTACCATTCTGGGCATTACTGGTTGCCAGGACAGCCCACTCTTGGGGATTTTCTACGTTGCAAGCTGAAATACCTTCCTATATGAATGGTGTTTTGGGTATGGATATGAAAAGTAATGCTTTGTTCTCTGCCTTACCCTACTTTACCATGTGGTGCATGTCCTATGTTTATCTCATATCTTCGGATGTTTTACTACAAACTCAGATTTTATCCTTGAGTGCTTTACGTAAAACTTTTAATTCCTTGGCTTTGTGGGTACCCGCAATAGGTTTAATTTTAGTGGGCTTTGTAGGCCAAGAGCAAAAGACTTTGGCCATTGTATTGATGACCGCCAGTGTGGGTATTAATGCTGGCAATACCATTGGCAGTGCACTCAACACCATCGATTTGTCTCCGAATCATGCTGGTATTTTAATGGGCATTGTTAATACGTCTGCCAATGTTATACCCATATTGACGCCTTTGTTGGTGGGCTTAATTGTACAAAATGAGGTGAGTTTATTGTCAATATTTATTTGAAAGATTTTGTTACTAATTCTTGTATTTTTTTCTATTTTTTTGACAGCATGATCGCACCGAATGGCAAATTGTTTTTGCCATTTCCGCCATTATCTTTGGTTTGGGTAATCTATTCTATGTGGTGTTTGGCTCTACCCAATTGCAACCATGGGATGATGAAAATTTCCTTCTAGGGAAGGAAATCCATAATGAAGACTGCAAAAAATCGAAATTAGAAACTAGTGTAGACGATAAAAAGTATTTAAAATATTGAATGTGAAATAATTATGATAAGTTTAGTTGATAGTGAACGAATGCCTGGCTTGCATTGTGATATTTATTTAGAA
This sequence comes from Sarcophaga peregrina, assembly GCA_014635995.1. Taxonomy (NCBI): domain Eukaryota; kingdom Metazoa; phylum Arthropoda; class Insecta; order Diptera; family Sarcophagidae; genus Sarcophaga; species Sarcophaga peregrina. The sequence continues at coordinate 22,706,823 of CM025793.1, forward strand.
AAAAGAAAAATAAAATAAAATTTTAAACGAAATTAAACTTTGGAGATTTCTGAAAATAATATCACTCTCAACCTCTCTCTCTCTCTCTCTCCCTCTCTATCTTTCTCCCTCTCTCTCTATATCTCCCTTTCTCCCTCTCTCTCTCTCACTCTCTCCCTCTCTCTCTCTCATACCTCACAGCTGCCACCTCGCCTAACTAACGACTCTAAACAGTCTACGCTACCACTCTCGAAGAGCTGTGCAACTCTCGGACACCAACGCTGAAAAAAAATGAAAACGGGCTAAAAAGTCTAATTGAAAATTACTTTTTCTACAATACAATCATTCTTAGAAAAAAAAAAGTGTTCCACATTGGTTTACAATTGTCATTGCCCGTCTAATAATTTCCATACAGAGTTAAGGAAAACGGGCAAAGCAAAAAAATACTGAAAGCGCTGAAATTGCCTTTTTTTAGTTTAGGGCTAAAATTTTTTTTCGCGTAAGACAGTCCTAAAAGGCTAAATTGCCCGAGGCTAAGTCATCAAAGAGCGTTATCTTGAAGGAGGAGCTTTTATTAGGCAAATAATTTAATAATGTTTAGTTAAGGATAGAAGCTCTAGCTGGTTCCAGTGTTAGGCGAAAGTTTTAGTACAAAATGTTCCTCACGCCTAACAGGGAAACGTCGCTCCATATTACTTATCTCTACTTAATTGGTCATAACAACGCTTTAGTCAGATTTACAAACTCTAGCTTTTCACACCACTTGTGTTCTGTGTGTTAATTTTATCCGTAACTGGTGTGAAGTACATTTTATTGTCGACTACGAACAACTGATTTTTGAGAAACTTTTTAAGGGCAATTTTATTTACTCTCAGAGTTTTTGCCAGAAATCTGCAGAGAGCAACTTGAAGGAAAGCAATATTTTTTAATAATTCGTTTTTTTCGAGATGCCTGAATTAGGGATTGAACCGCGGTCACAACATATGTTTTCGTTTATGGCTCGCTACAGCCTAAAATACCATTTAAACAAAATCGGTGTCTCACTGAGACACAGGTATTTCGAGTAATTTATGAAAGTGACGCAGAGGGCACAGAGCACATCCCTCGTGATTGTTCTGCATTCAAAACAGAGAAACTTCACAATGATGGTAACATTTTGGTGCCTCCACTGAAGTTGTGCAGATACAAAATCCCGAATAGGCTTTAGCTTGAGGAAGTTTGGCCTTCTTTGATCGCACTACATCCTGACTTCGAATCACAATAATAACACATGTGTTGTGTTATCAGCCATGAGAGCTGATGGCTGCCATAAAGCATAACAATGTTACATACACATACATAATTGGCCATTACAACCCTTCAGTCAGGATTACGACCTAGCTTCTCACACCACTTATGTTGTGTGCGTTAATTTTATACATGAGTGGCGGGACCTACAGTTTAAAGTCGACTCCGAACGACAGATTTTTGAGAAGCTTTTCATGGCAATTTTTACTCTCAGAGTCTTTGCCAGAAATCTGCTGAGAGGAAGTCGCCGAAGAAATATTTTTCGTTTTGATGTCTGACCTGGGATACGAACCCGGGCCTTTCGTCTAATAAGCCAACACACTACCTACTAGACCACGGCGACTTCATAAGGGTTACAGGGTTTGTTTAACTATCGTGAGTGTTCAAGTATTCTAGTCTACCTTGAATTCCTTCAAACTGTTTTGATTGATTTGATTGATAAGAAAAAAATACTTGACATATACTTTGTAAGATTTATCGAAAAATAATTAAAAATATAAGAATTTATTGAAAAATGTATGTGTCATTTATAGTTCGGCTCCTATGAATGGCTCTTTACAAATTTATTAAATATGCGCTGAAGAACAATTTTAGCTAGGTTTTGTTAAAAGAAAATATGTGATGCCAGTGCTTATATCAAATCGATGACATGATTTAGCAAAAAATAAATATGAAAACATGTTCAAATCTTATCTGAAAAGAAATTCCAGTGTAAGGAAATTATGATGTCGTTGTTATCTTTGTCAAAAAAACAGTAGTTGGAATTCAAAGTGTCATTAAGAATATTTTAAATAAAAATTCATAATTTATTTAACAACTATCAGACAGATTACTCGTATTATTGTGTCGTCTGCTGTAGTTTATTTTATTTAATTTTTATATTTTTTTCTATACAATTATGGTTTATCCCAAATCTATAAAGCACTTGAGATAACAATTATGATATGGCATTGGGTGGAAAGCTACAATTTCTTTATTGTATCCCAAATGTCTTTTGGGAGTTTATTAATGAATTATTATTTGTTTTTATTGCTTGTAATTCATGATAAGTGGCTGATAAGTGTGGGAATTATACTGTTGTGTACTTCAATAATATGACCGTCAATGATTAGATTTAATTTTGACTATCGAATCTTAAAATGATTTTTTAAGTACTAAACAAAATAAGGCTTCTTACGATTGTGACGTATGGTGAAAGTACAATAAACGATATGATCAAAGTTTTCACATGTCAAGTGTTTTGATCGAAAGAAAAATTGTAGCATTATGCCTAGATTAAATGAAGTGTGGCATAATTTATAGCTTTGAGGTAGAAACATAAAAATACAATAAATGTCACTGTAATCGATAACAATTAAATGTTTTTAAAGTAGTTTAGGAACGGAACTAGATAAGAATCATATTTCTGTATATTATTTTATTACACTCTTTGGTAGAACAGGACAAGTGCTTAAAGAGGTCCTGCATTATACTATTAAAGGACCTTTAAACTGCACAGAAATATATTCAAACTGCAGTACACCTCACTCAACTGAGTCTCCTTAAGGAGTCGGTTAGGTCAACTCAATCGGAACACTTTAAAAACCCAGAAGCAGGCACAAAAATTTCCCAAAGTAGGCTTTTGTTTCTTTCTTTTTATTTAATAGAATTGCGTTGAACAAGTTCTAGAAATCCGCCTTTTTAGCATGGCTGGCTGTATTTTTTATTACGTCTTTAATTCCTTTAGAGGTTATATGACCGCCATAAAGCATCTTAATTTCCTTTTTTGTTTACGGGTTTTCTACATGCCTTGATTGAGTAAGTGTTTTCAATTAAGAAAATAATCTGATGTTGTCCACCTTCGATGTTTGGAAATGTCTCCGCCAGCTGTGAAAATTTATTAATTTATTAAGTGACAAAATTCCCAATGGAGTCCAACTTAGTCCCAAGTCTTAAAGTTGCTTGTTCTTGATGCTCTTTGTTAATATTATCCTATATGGACGATCAGAACTCTTCTGGATAGATTATTTCTACAGAACAAAGGGACGCCTGGATTTGCAGTAAAGCCAGCCGAACAGAACTCACTCAGTGAATTAAATTGTAAAGAATAGGCGGACACGTAAATTTGAACCGGACTTTACTTCATTATACTTTTAGGCTGGTATCTGAAACACTCGAAAAAAAGGCTAAATTTTTAAAATACTTAACCCCTTCTATAAATGCGAATTTAATACAAAATTCCTTAGATTTTTAATTATAAGTTTTCACACCGGTAAGTACTAGTATTTTGATATTCGACAACTGTACTACGTATTCTATCATTAGCAACTAACGACGATTAAAAGTAAAGCGCTATGTTTCTGAAAATTATTGGAAATAATGCCTTGAAATTTTATCACATACTTACTACCATTGATGGTCATCTTAATAAAATTTAATCGCTTTTGATAGCAATTTTAATACAAAATGACTATCGCTAGATTATAAAAAATAATAAGTTTTAAATTGTTTTGCAATTCTTATCAAATGATAATGAAACATTTTGATTTGAAATTTAGAACCCAATTTTATTATTTAAACAAGAAAGTTTTCAGAAAAAGACCTCATATTAAAACGTCCACTCAAACGGGAGTGGTACGTTTGTTATTAACGGAAAAAGGACAAAAAATTTAAAAAAAAAAATATTAAAAATTGTCTTAAAAGTTCAAAGAAAATATCGAAAATAACAAATGACAGCGGAAGTGAAAAAAGGTACCAAAATGTGAAACTTAATGTGAAAATTATAAAGAAAAAAAATTCTATTCTTCAGAGAGATCCTTTCGTCCTTCATCTTAAATATTGTGAATAAAAATTAAAATAAAAAACGTCTTACCTTTATAGGTCCCCTTTTGGGTCAACGCCATATGCAAGTGTTCTTGTTGTTTTTATCCATAACGGTAAATTATATTGTTAAATATAATGCTGGCGTATCAGTGGTGGCCATGACAAATGCCGAAACGACAAATCCAAATTTTCCCGTAAGTAACCAATGTTTCGTACTCTTTTCAGTAGAGAATTAAAACTTAAAAAATAAATTTCAATCTGAGCTACTTTTTAGAAAGTTTTTTTTTATAAGTAATTTTTTTTTTCTTCTTTATTCCTTCCAGGAGTACGATTGGACCGAAATGCAAAAATCCTACATACTCTCCAGTTTCTTTTGGGGCTATTTTGTAACACAATTTCCGGGTGGCTATTTGTGTCGGCGTTTTGGTGCCAAAGCAACAATGTTCGTCTCAACATTTGGATCAGCTGCAGTGGCTGTACTTATACCTCTCACTGTGGATTGGGGTGGTTGGCAAGTGTATTGTATTATACGTGGGATACAGGGCCTCTTCCAGGGTTTACTGTTTCCCTGCATACATGCCCATTTAGCTGCCTGGTGTCCGGCAAATGAAAGAAATCGTTTAGGTGCATTAGCAAATTCAGGCATAGAATGTGGCACTGTATTGGCAATGTTTTTAGCGGGCACTATAGCGGCTTCATCCTGGGGTTGGCCTGGCATTTCGTATATTTCCTGTGCATGTGGTTTATTCTGGTGTACCTTATGGCTTATATTTGCAGCCAATAGCCCTAATAAATCAAGATTTATAACGGATGCAGAACTAAATTACATTGAAAGTTCATTAAACGAGTTGAAGGAGAAGGATCCAACACTTAAGCCCAAAAACATACCCATACCTTGGAACGCCTATAATGGGTTCTTTACCTTTTTGGGCTCTAATAGCCACCAGATCTGCCCAATCTTGGGGTTATTCAACGCTACAAGCAGAGTTACCCGCCTATATGAATGCCGTTTTAGGCATGGATATGAAAAATAATGCTGTATTCTCCGCATTGCCCTATTTTTGCATGTGGTGCATGACCTACTGTTTACCTGTTGGGCTCGGATATTCTGCTGAAGAAACAAATTCTAACAATAAATGGCGTTAGGAAAATATGCAATTCAATGGCTTGTTTTATACCTGCTATTGGTCTTATTTTAGTGGGTTTCGTTAATGAGAACCAAGGTACCTTGGCCATTGTCTTGATGACTACCAGTATAACCTTTAATGCTGGTTCAACCATTGGCAGTGCTTTGAATACGATTGATCTGTCACCAAATCATGCCGGTATTTTAATGGGCATTCTAAATACTTTCGCTAATTTTGTACCCATTTTAACGCCTCTATTGGTGGGTGCTATAGTACAAGATGAGGTGAGTTTTTATTTTATTTGTTCTGTAGAAAAAGTTTAAAATTAATTAACAATTTTTCTTGTTTTACTTTCAGACTGATCGTACACAATGGCAAATTGTGTTTGCCATATCAGCCTTTGTATTCGCTTCAACCAATTTATTTTACATCATTTGTGGCTCAACAAAACTACAGGCCTGGAATGATGAGAATTTCCTTCAATCAAAGGAAATCCAAAATGAAGACTGCAAACGGAAAGAGATTTTAGAGAATAAGAAATAATTTTTAAGGATTCATAAGTTTAATTGTAAGACGCGAGTATGTGTGGCAAAATTATTTGCCATTATTGATGTGTGATATACTATGATAAGCAGGAATTTATAAATTTTCAAATAAAATAAAATTTATATTTAAATTTAAAAATCGTGGACACTGTTTGGAATGCTAAAACAAAAGTATCGATGTGACTGTCCTAATAAAACCGCTATTAAATGGTTCAAAGCTTTATCGTATTAGAATTAGAATGGAAGTCATAAGCCAAAAAAAGCAAGTCATTTACCAAAAAATGCAAGTCATACACCAAAAAAATACAAGTCGTAAAAAACTGCAAGTCATCCACAAAAAAAAAATACAAATCGTAAAAAACTGCAACAGTGATGCCAACTTAGCCCTTTTCGGGCTAGATTTAGCCCTTTTTGGAATGTCTGTAACGCGAAAAAAATTTTTTAGCCCTAAACTAAAAAACTCGCAATTTCAGCGCTTTTCAGTATTTTTGTTTAGCCCTTTTAGCCCGTTTTTCCTTTAACTCTGTATGGAAATATTATCATACGTTTCTCTGGCAATTGTAAACCAATGTGGCAGAACTTTTTTTTCTATTTCTTGTTTTCTTCTTTGTTATTTACATAGAATTACCAAAAGTACCGGGAAACACAAGCTTTTCTGAAAGTTCAAAATTGTATTTACCTAATAATTAGGTGGAAAAGAAATGTTAGGCTGCGCTATCCTTATATACTGCAATTCATTCACCATTTGCTTCCACAGAACACTTGACAGAGCCAAGTCTCAATACCATATAGAAAGCGATTTAAGAATGAAGAAGAGGATGACCAAGAAGTACAAATCGTATTTAAGAATGACCAACTTTGAAAGATTGTAATGTAAATTATATTTGAAACTAATCTAGTACCTTAAATCTAGTGAACGGAAAATTATCTGTAAAGCAATAATATTGATTAATAAATTATTTTGTTTAAAAATTGTGGTGGTTTTATCTGGTTATTTTAGCCCCCTTTATGCGCTTTTTTGAAAAAAATGAAATTGTATTGTACTAAAAACGTAATTTTTTCAATTTAGCCCTTTTTAGCCCGTTTTTCATTTTTTTCACGCTTTTGGTGTCCGAAGAGTTGGCATCACTGAACTGCAAGTCATCGACCCAAAAAATGCCAGCCATCGACCGAAAAATGCAAGTCATCGAACAAAAAAGTTTAAGTCATCAACCAAAAAATGCAAGTCAGCAACCTAAAAAATGCAAGTCATCAATCCATAAAATACAACTCATCAACCAAAAACATTTTGTTGGATCAATAATATATACATAAATCCATATTAACTCAATGTGAAGTATTAAAGTTTTTAAGTTAATTTCACTTTTTAATCTATTGTGACCGAAAAAGTTAGCTTCGTCACCTATATCTCCTATCCCAAGTAACACCCGGCCCTAAGGACACCTGGTTTGGAACCTTTGATACGACGGCTATATAGTTCACTAGGTCCATTTTCCCCACTAGCTTCAATTTTATCCGATTTTGACTGATTGATATATATTTTTTGCTAATTTGACAAAAAAAATTGCTTCGCGGCCAGTATCTTCAATTCCAAGTAACGCCCGATGGTAAGTAAATCTGCTTTGGAATCCTTGATACTATGGCTATGCACCCCGACCTGTTTTGGAATCTTTGACAACACGGCTATCCAGTTCACTAGGTCCATTTGCCCCATTAGGTCCAATCTGATCCGAATTATATAGATTTTTTTTTTTCTTAATTTGACAAAAAACTTGCTTCGTCGCCTGTATCTCCGGTTCCAAATAACGCCCGATGGTAAGTAAACCTGTTTTGGAATCCTTGATAATATGGCAATGCAACACAGACCATAAGACGCCTGTTTGGGGGGAATCTTTGACACCACACACGGTATCAGTTGCACAGGTCCATTTTCCCCATTAGGTCCAATTTTATCCGATTTTTACCGATTTATATAGATTTTTTCTTAATTTGACAAAAAATTGTCAGTGTAACTGTTTTAATCCTCGTCTACGGCTATGCACACGACCGGACGTGTTTTGATAAGACGCATTTCATGGCCAATCTTATGACACCGATTATAGAATTTTTTTAATTTGACAAAAATTTGTTTCGTGCTGTATCCAGTAACGCCCGGCGGTAAGTAAACCTGTTTTGGATGTCCTTGATACCATTACTATACATCCTACTAGGTTCATTTCTTACACCATTCCATTTTTATACGATTTTTACCGATTTATGAGGTGTATATTTAGGGAAGAATCAATTTTTTTGTAATTTATTATTTATTAATAATTACTTAAATGTACGCAAGAGTTTGATCTCTTGATAGGTATATAAAGAACTTTGTCTATAACTGAAGTTCGTTATACCCTTGTTTTACTGTAATAGCACCTTTAATTGAAAATGTTTAATTCATTTGTTGTATTTTAAGATTTATGTTATTTCTTTTGTTTATATGACAACACTGTCAATATTTAAAGGTTTGTGTATTTGCTAACTGCGGGTATTTGAACTTGACTATGATAACTGTCATACTGTAATGGTAGTATATCATTAATTATTTTATGACCGTTTCATTTGAAAATAGTTTAACTATAAATAGTATATTTTACAACAACAAAGTGAATGCTTATCTTATTTTATTTTAGATAAACTATAATACGAATTAAATACAATTAAGACGAGAATAAATAATTGTATTGTACTAAGTGTTATTATATTTATCTTATAAAAATTGCAATATTTACTCACATTTATATCAAGTGGAGAATTGATTTAATGAAATGCTCTTGCACTAACTAACTGAATTAATAAAATCATTAAAAAAAAAACTGTCTGTTAATAATGAAATTATTGTAGGCAATAATTCTTTTCAGTTATCGCATATACATTTAGATCGTATCGTGCCGTGGTTTGATATACGAGATTAAATTCTAGCAAAAAAAAATGGGAAAATAATAATAAAACAAATTTAATATCAAAACAAAAAAGTGAAATAAAAATACCAGAAAGCAAATAAAACCTACAAACTGATGTGGAACTATGAAAACGATTTTAAATAGATGGCATAGCTCAAAAGCTCCAGACGTGTGGCGGTAAAAAAAATTTCAAAAACTTTATAAAAAACGAATAAAAAAAAAACGATTTAAAAGTAAAAGTACAATAAAAAATGAGAGAATATTCAAAGGATAATTAATATTCTAAAGTAAAAAATAGTTTAAAAAGAAAGAGAACATCAAAATGACCAGCGTTATCGATAAAGGTATTGGAATCATGCCATGAGTGCTTTAAACATTTTGCTTAAATTGCCTTTACTTAATTCAATTTTTTTTTTAACTAATTCAAATAACAATAATAACAATAATAATCATTTAAAATGTCTATAAATCATGTACAAAATTTAATTTATAACAATAACTAAACAATCGACAGTGTTGGAAAAATATGAAGGACGGCTTATTGTTAATATCATGATCGTTACAAATATTTTCTTTGTACATTTCTATTTGGTCAAATGAAAAAGTGTTCTGATAATTTACTAAATACTTACTAAGATAAACTAAACAAACGAAAGTGTAAAATGAAATGGAGTCAGGAAAAACTTATAAAAAAAAGGTTAATATTCTGGAGGACGAAGAATTTTTTTCAAACACATATTTTTGTCCATTGCAAGCCGTTGTTAAGGTCTGGTTTCTCACACTAGCCTTCTTGTTTGCATTAATTTTATGCACTAATAGGTCAGACATCAAAACGAAAAATATTTCTTCGGCGACTTCCTCTCAGCAGATTTCTGGCAAAGACTCTGAGAGTAAAAATTGCCACGAAAAACTTCTCAAAAATCTGTCGTTCGGAGTCGACTTTAAACTGTAGGTCCCGCCACTCATGTATAAAATTAACGCACACAACATAAATGGTCTGAGAAGCTAGGTCGTAATCCTGACTGAAGGGTTGTAATGGCCAATTATGTATTTATGTAATAGTTAGTGTGTTGGCTTACTAGACGTGAGGACAACGGTTCAAACCCCTGTTCAGACATCTTCAATAAAATGAAATACGAAAAAATATTTCTTCGATAACTTACACGCAGCAGACTTCTGACGAGAATTCTAAAAGTAAATAAAAATTGCCATGAAGAGTTTCTCCAAAAATTTGTCGTTCGGAGTCGACTTTAAACTGCAAATCCCGCCATTCAAGTATAAAAATTCACACGCACAACATGAGTATTGTAAGAAGCTACTTTGTAATCCTAACTAAAGGGTTATAATGACTAGTTATGTGTGCAAATAGTCCAACATATTTTTCGGAAAATCCGCTACGTCAACAGTAACACTGTTCGAAAAAATCTCAAAGATTCCTAAGTATGGAATGGAAGAGAAAATCGAAGACAAATTGCAACATGCAAATGTACATAACAAGTTCCGAATGCTAGTAAGATAGTCGCTATCTAAGCACTGTGTATCATCAGACACTAGGGTTCCTAGACACCTAAGATTATATTTTATGGAATTTAAATTCCAAAGAAAATAAATTAACAATTTATCTCTAATTTAGATTAAAGCTCTCCACTGATATGTTTATTATGGAATATAAAAAATGTTGAGCTACTTAAAATTTTTCTTACTGATAAAATAATGACAACAAACCATCATGTCACGTCATTAAAAATATATTTTGTTGCCAAAATTTTATGATATTTTGACAATTTTCTCGTGTCATATATCAGCTTCCTATCTATAGTACTTAACAGGCATTAAAATAAAATTTCTAACTTCCCAAATTCATTAAAATTTTCCAAATCCTTTGCATTTAAATTTTCAAAATGTAATATTTACTGGGTTGCCCAAAATATTTATAATATTTATATCAGCAATTGAAAATGTTATAAACAATTAATAAATATTAATTTGCTAATTGCACTTGGCATTTGGCATTTGAGTTTATCAAACATAAAATCCAGAAATGAGCTCAACGCTGACGCTTTTTTTTCTGTCATAATGAACGATAAGCTTTCCGAGATTAGGTTTCGTGTCAAAATAAATCGGTTCGTATCGTGTGCGATTATAAAAAAAAAAATTTTATTATTGTGTACAATGTTTTAAACTTTATATATTGTTTATATTATTGTTATTATTTTTATTGCTATTGTTACTGTTATTAACCTTTCATACAATTGGAGCAGCATTTTTTTTTATTGATAGAGATAATCAAAATATAAGTGGTTCACTGGGTAATCATTTAAATATTTCGTGGCTAAAAACAGGAAAAAAACATGGGAAATAATTATTGATAATTTGTTAAGACATTATAAACTGAGTCAGCAGTTTCTTCATTCCAAAGCTTGAAAAATTTTAAACATAGTCGGGTTTGAATAATAATCGTGCGCACCATCTAAAGATCTTTCGATTTTCTTTCTAACCTTAGCCTACTGAACTGAAAACAGAAATTTTACCTCCACTATCGACAATGACTGTTCACTTAATTGCTGCATTTGCAAAGAATGTACTGACATTAAACGGCTTCCTAACCAAAAGTGCGTTTATAAACCTCTTTTAAGACTCAAATGGAGAGGGAAATCGAAAAATTTACGAAACCCAATTTGAAAGAAGAAAGAAGACATGAGCAGACAACCACGGTATGTCAGTCAAACGCGAATCTGAAGATCCAACTTTCTTTGCAATTATGACATAGAGTTTGACGGTCCACTTGCGTTCGTATAAAAGGCAATTCTGTCTTTGGATAAATATTGTCAAAGTCTCTAGCCGCTAGTCTTAGTTGGCAGGCACAGTTCACCATTTTGACAAACAACACTTCCTTCTAACTGCCTTTGTCAGTTGCGCATACCTCCTCCTAGACCTTTCCTGCCACTTGAAGACTTGTCTTCAGGCTGTTAAACTAGTTCGTGCTGAAGCATAATTCTTTGCATTTGCAGATTAAGAACGAATGCAACAAAGTCTTGACCATTGCCTTATTTTTGATCAACACTTGATACTTTCCTCGAATTGCCTTTATTTCCGGACAATCATATTGACCTTCTTAGTTAAGACTGCTTAATCCTTCTTGTCTATCTTAGGTGGGTCTTAATCACTCATCAGGGTTTTCCGTCGTTCCAAAGATCTCTAAACAGATATCGTTAAGGACCCCGATCCATCCTCACATTCAATAGAACCAGCGTATTATTATCACTTCGCTGTTTATATGAAATAAATGCCATTCAGGTTTGCCTTATCAGTTTAACTCACTTTGATTCCAGTGACGGCTTAAGAGGTCTATTGAAATTGTGTTTGTTTGTTGTGTAGATTTCAGTTTTTTTTTTTTTCCGTAAAACAACATTTTTTATTATTTAATGTTTCTTTTAGGGCCAATGTTAGGCATGCGCCATATGCAGGCCTTTTTGATTTTTCTTAACATTACCGTCATCTATATCAGCCGCTTAAATGTTGCTGTGGCTGTAGTGGCCATGACCAATGCTGCAACTACGAATCCCGATTTTATGGTAATTATTTTAAAAGAGAATTAATTTTTTTGTAATGAAAATTTCGTTTAAAATTTTCTATTTTCAGGAATTTAATTGGACCAATGAACAGATTCAATACATTATCTCTAGTTTCTATTGGGGTTATGTTATCACTCAATTCCCCGGTGGAATGGTGAGCAAGCGTTTTGGTGCAAAAATCACCATGTTCACATCGACATTTCTGTCGGCTTTAATGAGTGCTTTGATACCCTGGTGTGCTAAATTGGGTGGTTGGCAGGCTTATTGCGTGATACGAATTGTGCAGGGGTTGTGTCAGGGTGCATTGTTTCCCTGTATACACGAGCACTTGGCCAAATGGGTGCCAATGGCGGAACGCAATCGTTTGGGTGCCTTAAGTCAAACGGGTATTGAATGTGGCACTGTTTTGGCTATGGCTACCAGTGGCCTTATAGCTCATGGTTCTTTAGGTTGGCCTGGCATATCTTATGTTTCTGCTGGTATATGCTTCGGTTGGTGTATTCTTTGGTGGATATTTGCCTCGAATAATGCCACCGAATCCCGGTTTATAACCGAAGCCGAAAAGAAATACATTGAAACATCTTTAGAGCACTCAGAGGACCATCACAAGAAAAAGATACCCGTACCCTGGAAGGCGATTTGGCTGTCAGTGCCTTTTATTACGCTGCTAATAGTTCGCTGTTCTGAGGGTTATGGTCTAGGTATTTTACAGGGCCAAATACCAGCCTATATGAATGGTGTTTTACACATGGACATTAAGAAAAATGCACTCTACTCCTCTTTACCCTTTCTGGCCATGTGGGGCATGTCGTACGTGTACGTGGCAGTAGCGGATATCATGCAGCGCAAGAATTTATTAACTCTGACGGGCATACGTAAAACTATAAATTCCATAGGCTTTTGGATACCCGCAGCTGGATTGATTGGTATTGGCTTTTTGGACGAGGAAAACAAAACCTGGGCTATAGTTTTAATGACCGTATTGACTGGTTTCAATAGCGGCGCTACCATTGGCAGTACCTTGAATACAATTGACTTGTCACCCAATCATGCTGGCGTCTTAATGGGCATTGTTAATACCATTGCAAATTTCTTTGTCTTGATAGCACCTTTAATAGTGGGTGCTATAGTTACGGATACGGTATGTTGTTCATAAAACATATAAAACTTTACGTTTCCTTTTCAAGTAATCGCTTTTTTATTTTATTTCTTATAGTCAAGTCGCACCCAATGGCAAATCATATTCATAATAGCTGCCGCTATTTTCTTCTTCGGCAATTTAATTTATATTATATGGGGCACTGCTCTACCCCAGCCCTGGGATGCTGAAGATTTCCTTAAGGCCAAAGACGTTGAGAGTACAACCTCGAATAGGGATTCTCAAGTCACCGCTGAAGTCGATTCAAAATCAATTGAGGCCAATAAATTACCTTCGGATACTCAAAACAAAACCAAATAATAATTATATTAATTTAATTCATAGATTTAAGTGTATTTTAATTATAAATTAAATTTAAGATAAAGCCTGCATATTTATTTCAAAATATTTTAAATTTTAATTCAAAATTCTTTTGATATTATTTAAAACCGTTTTTACTTCAAAGGGTTTTTAATTGATATTTCAAATCTCCCTTAGGATATGCTCTCATTAGCCGATTGATATATTAATGCGTTGCCAACTTGTTGTTTAATTGAATAAATTTCCGGGATGTACAATAACAGGCCCTTAAACAAATTGAAGCAAAGCTAGCCATTAGTAGAGCTTAAGCCTTTATAAATTTTATTCGGAGATATAATCTGGACTACAGGCCTATTATACAGTAGCGAGCACGAAAAATGCCATATGATCTTTAGTAAGATCTGTTTCAAAATAACGGTAACTAATTTATCTATTTTCTTTTGCTTTTAATTCTTTCAATTATAAGTTTTCAAAGTAACCACAGTTTATTCCAAATTCTGCTTTAAAAGGTTAAATATTTTTGAATTAGTGAAAAAAGAGCAAAAAAAAATGCAACATAATAAAAAAAATAGTTAAAGTAAGTTATTTATTTAATTATAATTGAAAATTTCTTAAATAAGTTATACAACATGTGTTTTGTAATAAAAGCAGCTCTCAGCTGACAGCAAAACTGCAAGATTAAAGCCTTAGAAGAAGAAAAATCTATGCGTGAAGTTGGACACCTCTTTGGTGTAAATCAATCAACCGTATGTCGGATTAAATCTAGATTTTCCTTGAGAAATAGTATGGAAAGGAAACCAGGTAGTGGTAATCCTCGAAAAACTACCTCTCGCCAAGACCGCCAGATGATTGCACTGGTTAAAAAAGATCCACGAAAGACCGCAGTGGACGTTGCTAATTTCGCAAATGAGCAAATGGGAGTCTCTATAGGCGTTCACACTGTTCGCCGTAGGTTGAAAGAGGCTAATTTGCATGCGAGACGACCCGCAAAGAAACCTGTCATCAGTGCAATCAATAAAAAGAAGCGCCTGGAATTTGCAAAACGTTACAAGGATTGGTCAAATGAACAATGGGCTAAAGTCTTGTGGAGCGATGAAAGCAAATTTAATTTGTTTGGCTCCGATGGGATAAATTTTGTTCGAAGACCGCCTGGACAGAGATATTCTCCAAGATATCAACTTCCAACCGTAAAACATGGCGGTGGATCAATAATGGTGTGGGGTAAGGAACGATATATTTAAAAAAAATTATTGATTTTACGTCACGTATTTACAGGTGCGTTTTCCCGTGATGGGGTAGGTCCCTTAACTCAAATCGAAGGAAAAATGGACGCCAAGAAGTACTGTGGAATTCTTGGAGAACACATGCTTCCTCATCTGCGGGAAAAAATGCCGCCTGGTAGCATATTCCAACAGGATAACGATCCAAAGCACTCAAGTCGCTTAGCTCGAAACTTTTTAAGCGACAATGATGTCAATGTTTTGGATTGGCCATCACAGTCTCCCGATCTAAACCCCATAGAAAATCTATGGGAGCTATTAGATCGGGAAGTTAAGAAGAAACATCCGTCAAATAAGAGGCAATTAGAAGAAATTTTGAAAAGTGAATAGGAGAAAATATCCATTAACACATTAATAGCTTTAGTCGACTCTATGCCTTCTAGGTTGCAAGAAGTCATAAAAAATAAGGGCTACGCCACTAAATATTAATTTTAAGATTTTTTTGTAAGAATTACTATTTAATTTAAATAAACACATTAAAATTTATGCTGTTGCATTTTTATTGCTCCCATGAAATTCGCATTCTTTTTAATAAATGACAAAATAATATATCATTAATTAAAAATATTTACATAATGTTATTGATAATAGGTATCTATAACTGTAGGGATTAATAACCCAAAGAAATATTTTGAACTGGTCACCATTTTTTTAAAATTATTGCACTTAAAGATAATTTTACCCAACGTTGCAATTTTTGTGCTCGCTACTGTATATCGAGAGAGAGGCATTTAAAAAAATTACAAACTTATGGCGGCTAAGGCAGCAGTGTAAAGCAGTAGTATTCCTTGCTTCAATACCCATTTAACAAGTCGTAGGGCTACATCAGCGGAAAACAACGTCTGTAGGAAAATCTTTCAATCTGACGTTATCCGGATACAAATTACTTACATACAAATGTACTATCCAATGGGTTGGAAACATACAATATCCTAGGTCCAGTATTTGACAATGATTTCATTATCCGAACGAACACTGATCTCCTCAACGACATATCCGTTATCATAACTGTTTCAGAATGCTGGGGAAACGCCAGCTAAAGAAAGAGCGAAACATTATCAACATTATAGCGAGCTCTTATAGGACACAAGTAGATTAGAGTCACCATCTGAGCAATCTAGGCGGGTGAAAGAGTGTTGAAGGGAGCTTCCATACAGCTAATAGGGCCAGAATTTTTCTATGAAGTGGGAAACATTTAGAAGGTTATTCTTAACGAAAGAGAATATGCAGAGAAATGGAATAAGAGTCTTAACAAGTCGAATGAGTTAAAGACAATCTTAGCATTTGTTGGGTAATTGAAATGGCAAGAGATACAACGAGTTAGTCAGGAATAGCTTAACAATAATAAACTGCCTTTTGGGCGGGCATGTGAATCGTTTCAAACCCAATATGAAGATGTTGTGATAAAGGACATGAACCTATGCGGTATTAATAGACCTGCAACAGAGTCCCATCTCAAAGACTATTAAATATCAGGATGATAGTGATATCTCATATAGATTGAGAGGAGTTCAACAAATCGTATAATCGCAGTATTCTAGAACATCAAGAATTTTGAAATCAATTTAAAGTGGGGTTATGATAACTAAACTGCTAAGTCTGAGAGTAAATAAAAAATGAATCAAGAAAATGATTCTCAAAAATCTGTAGTTCAGAACTGTAGGTCCCGCTACTAGTAGCTAGGTCGAAATCCATACTAAAGTTGTGTAAATACGGATTACGTAAATATATAATGTGAGCGATTACCAAACCGTAATGTAATATCGGTAAGCATTTACATTCCTTTTCATATGATTAAATCAACCACGTTCCATTACGTTCCGCGTACGTTTGGCTAATCTTACCATATGTGAATTCTGTGACGATAAGAATGAATCAATGGAACACACAGAAAGAAAAAAGCTGGTGCAAGACAAGTGCTATGCCGAGGCTGGCGGGAGACATTATAGGAATACCCTACAAAGTTTGAAAGGAGTACAATAGACCGTATGAGAGCAGTGCATCACAACAATCAATAGAGGGAAGAGTCATTTTGGATACTGTTCTAAATAACTAGGACTCTTCAAACTGAATTGCTACCAAGGAACGAGAGAATATATTAGCCTCATAATATCTTTGAATGGTTACTTCTGAGCCCATCAAAAATCCGGCCGGAAAGAATGTTATGTGCTCATGTAGTATAAAGAATTCATATATAAAATTTTATGGTTCTTGTCCATGCTAAAAGTAAAGTTAAAACCTTAACATTTTCTCTAGATCTCCCCAGTAAAGAAGAATAATAACTTTTTTATGACATACATACATAATTGGTCAGTCTGGATTATTGACCTAGTTTAAAGTCGACTACGGACGACAGATTTTTTTACTTTTAATGACAGGTCAGTTAAGCATACCTCCTCCTAGACCTTTCCTGCGACTTGAAGACTTGTTTTTAGGCTGTCAAACTAGTTCGTGCTGAAGCATCATTCTTATTTTTGTTTGCATTTGCAGATTAAGAACGAATGCAACAAAGTCTTGACCATCGCTTTATTCTTGATCAACACTTGCTACTTTCCTAGAATGTGTTAAAATTCTTCACATATGGGACGAGATAATCTGCCTTTATTTCCGGACAAGCATCTTGACCTTCTTAGTCAAGACTGCTGAATCCTTCTTGTCTTTCTTAGGTGGGTCTTAATCACTCATCAGGATTTTCCGTCGTTCCAAAGATCTCAAAACAGATATCCTTAAGGACCACGATCCATCCTCATATTCAATAGAACCAGCGTATTATTATCAGCTCGCTGTTTATATGAAATAAATGTCCTTCAGGTTTGCCTTATTAGTTTAACTCACTTTGGTTCCAGTGACGGCTTCCTTTATACGGCTTAGTAAGCTAA
The DNA here is from genome assembly GCA_014635995.1 of Sarcophaga peregrina. Lineage (NCBI taxonomy): Eukaryota > Metazoa > Arthropoda > Insecta > Diptera > Sarcophagidae > Sarcophaga > Sarcophaga peregrina. The sequence continues at coordinate 22,724,695 of CM025793.1, forward strand.
GCAATGGATTTCAGTTTTTTTTTTTTCATTAAAACAACATTTTTTATTATTTTATGTTTATTTTAGGACCGATGTTAGGCATGCGTCATATGCAGGCCTTTTTGATTTTTCTTAACATTACCGTCATCTATATCAGCCGCTTAAATGTTGCTGTGTCTGTAGTGGCCATGACCAATGCTGCAACTACGAATCCCGATTTTATGGTAATTATTTTAAAAGAGAATTAATTTTTTTGTAATGAAAATTTCGTTTAAAATTTTCTATTTTCAGGAATTCAATTGGACCAATGAACAGATTCAATACATTATCTCTAGTTTCTATTGGGGTTATGTTATCACTCAATTCCCCGGTGGAATGGTGAGCAAACGTTTTGGTGCAAAAATCACCATGTTCGCATCGACATTTCTGTCGGCTTTAATGAGTGCTTTGATACCCTGGTGTGCTAAATTGGGTGGTTGGCAGGCTTATTGCGTGATACGCATTGTGCAGGGGTTGTGTCAGGGTGCCTTGTTTCCCTGTATACACGAGCACTTGGCCAAATGGGTGCCAATGACGGAACGCAATCGTTTGGGTGCCTTAAGTCAAACGGGTATTGAATGTGGTACTGTTTTGGCTATGGCTACCAGTGGCCTTATAGCTCATGGTTCTTTAGGTTGGCCTGGCATATCTTATGTTTCAGCTGGTATATGCTTCGGTTGGTGTATTCTTTGGTGGATATTTGCCTCGAATAATGCCACCGAATCCCGGTTTATAACCGAAGCCGAAAAGAAATATATTGAAACAGCTTTAGAGCACTCAGAGGACCATCACAAGAAAAAGATACCCGTACCCTGGAAGGCGATTTGTCTGTCAGTGCCTTTTATTTCGCTGCTAATAGTTCGCAGTTGTGAGGGTTATGGTCTAGGTATTTTACAGGGCCAAATACCAGCCTACATGAATGGTGTTTTACACATGGACATTAAGAAAAATGCACTCTACTCCTCTTTACCCTTCCTGGCCATGTGGGGCATGTCGTACGTGTACGTGGCAAGTAGCTGATATTATGCAACGCAAGAATTTATTAACTCTGACGGGCATACGTAAAACTATAAATACCATAGGCTTTTGGATACCCGCAGCTGGAATGATTGGTATTGGCTTTTTGGACGAAGAACACAAAACCTGGGCTATAGTTTTAATGACCGTATTGACTGGTTTCAAAAGCGGCGCTACCATTGGCTGTACCTTGAATTCAATTGACTTGTCACCCAATCATGCTGGCGTCTTAATGGGTATTGTTAATCCCATTGGAAATATCTTTGTCATGATAGCACCTTTAGTAGTGGGCGCTATAGTTACGGATACGGTATGTTGTTCATAACACTCATAAAAAGCTTTACGTTTCCTTTTCAAGTAATCGTTTTTTTTATTTTATTTCTTACAGTCAAGTCGCACCCAATGGCAAATCATATTCATTACAGCTGCCGCTATTTTCTTCATCGGCAATTTAATTTATATTATATGGGGCACCGCTTTGCGCCAGCCCTGGGATGCTGAAGATTTCCTTAAGCCCAAAGATGTTGAGAGTACAACCTCGAACAGGGATTCTCAAGTCACCGCTGAAGTCGATACAAAATCAATTAAAGCCAATAAATTACCTTCGGATACTCAAGCCAAAACCAAATAATTACACAATTAAGTTTAATTCAAAGATTTATGTGTATTTTAATTATAAATTAAATTTAAGAAAGAGCCTGCATATTTATTACAAAATATTTTAAATTTTAATTCAAAATTCTTTTGATTTTATTCAAAACCGTTTTTACTTCAAAGGGTTTTTAATTGATATTTCAAATCTCCCTTAGGATATGCTTTCATTAGCCGATTCATATATTAATGCGTTGCCAACTTGTTGTTTAATTGAATAAATTTCCGGGATGTACAATAGCAGGCCCTCAAACAAATTGAAGCAAAGCTAGCTATTAGTAGAGCTTAAGCCTTTATAAATTTTATTCGGAGATATAATCTGGATTACAGGCCTATTATTATCGAGAGAGAGGCATTTAAAAAAATTACAAACTTATGGCGGCTAAGGCAGCAGTGTAAAGCACCAGTATTCCTTGCTTCAATACCCATTTAACAAGTCGTAGGGCTACATCAGCGGAAAACAACGTCTGTAGGAAAATCTTCCAATCTGATGTTATCCGAATACAAATTACTTCCATACAAATGTACTTTCCAATAGGTTGGAAACATAGAATATCCTAGGTCCAGTATTTGACAATGATTTCATTATCCGAACGAACACTGATCTCCTCAACGACATATCCGTTAGCATTACTGTTTCAGAATGCTGGGGAAAAGCCAGCTAAATAAAGAGCGAAACATTATAAATATTACAAGGAGCTCTTATAGGACACAAGTAGATTAGAGTCACCATCTGAGCAATCTAGGCAGGCGAAAGGGTGTTGAAGGGAGCTTCCATACAGCTAATAGGGCCAGAATTTTTCTATGAAGTGGGAAATACATTTAGAAGGTTATTCTAACCGAAAGAGAATATGCAGAGAAGTGGATCAAGAGTCTTAACAAGTCAAATGAGTTCAAGACAATCTTAGCATTTGTTGGGTAATTAAAATAACAAGAGATACAACGAGTTAGTCAGGAATAACTTAACGATAGTAACCAGCCTTTTGGCCGGGCATGTGAATCATTTCAAGTCCAATATAAAGATGCTGTGATAAGGAACATGAACCTATACGGTATTAATTAATCTGAAACAGAGTCCCATCTCAAAGACTGTTAAACATCAGAATGATAATGATATCTCATATAGATTGAGAGGAGTTGAACAAATCGTATGATCGCAGTATTCTAGAACATCTACAATTTTGAAATTAATTTAAAGTGGGGTTATGATAACTAAACTGCTAAGTTGGAACTGTTAAGTAGCAGAAGGAATATAACATACGAACAAAACATAGAGGCAGACATTAAAAAAGCACGCTCCAGCTGTAATTTCTGAAACAATTTACGTATGACAGTGGAGCAATTTGTGGATTGGCTGTATAATATTGCCAGTGCTTCATAGACCATTTTAAGTCATCTAATCGGAGGTTATGAAGTCGCCGTGGTCTAGTGGGTAGTGTGTTGGCTTATTAGACAAAAGGGCCGGGTACGAATCCCAAGTCAGACATCAAAACGAAAAATATTTCTTCGGCGACTTCCCCTCAGCAGATTTCAGGCAAAGACTCTGAGAGTAAAAATTGCCATGAAAAGCTTCTCAAAAATCTGTCGTTCGAGCCGACTTTAAACTGTAGGTCCCGCCACTCATGTATAAAATTAACGTACACAACATAAGTGGTGTGAGAAGCTAGGTCGTAATCCTGACTGATTATGTATGTATGTGTAATCGGAGGTTATTTTTCAATTGGAGTCTTGCTACTAGACTTCAATAATCCGAGTGAAGTGTTTTTTGAATATTTCAGATTTTAGACTTTATTTCATTGAACCTGTAGACGTCTTAGAAGAAAAAAAATGTTTTGTTGTTGTGGCTGTTGCTATATTACAAAATGTTATTAGAAACTATGTAAGCATTTAGTATACGTTTTACAAATAACTCACGGCGATATTTTTGTGATGAATTATAATTGTAGCGTAACAAATAAATTCAAGTCAATCAGATACGGTCAACAACATCTGTGTGTTAATAATTCAAAGATAATTGTTATAAAAATCTAAAAATATTTTACAAAAAAAGCAACGATATTTATATTGCAACACCCATTTCTGTAATCGATTATTAGAAATTTCACTAAACATTTCACACTTTTCGATACTCGATAAATAACTTAAAAATGGAAACTTTAACAAGTTTAAGGTAGACGGTTACTAAAATGATTATTAAACAATTAAAAAAAAAACAATAACAATAACAACAGCAATAAAAATATTTTAAGAAACATTTTAATAGCCTACAATTAATAATAACAGATGATGATGATAATGGTGATGGGCATTATTTAAACAGTTTCGCTTGAAAACAAAAATTTAACAAACAAAAGCAAAAACAAAAACAAAAACAAAATTTCAAATGAAATAGTGAATCTGACAAAATGAAGACATGTTGTTGACAGACAATTAAAAAAAAAACACAGACTTTTTTGGCTTTTAAAACCAAATTTTAAAATTTTATGCCAGTTCCGCAGAGACGATTTTTATCAATCATTCATTGAAGCGATCACAAACAAAAAAAAAACAGTATGTTTTGGCTTTTAAGCTCATTAATCACTAAATAGTAGACTGATTGTCAGCGACTTCACCTACAGAGAGATATAATTTCTGAGAAAAACAGCAGAAAAAACTAAACGCATGCGTTATAAACTGTTCACACGTACATACGTACGTACTTGACGTCTTTTGCTTTGATTTCGAATTCGTTTATCGTAGTTTTGTGGGGGAATTTCTAAAGAAAACAATATCCCAACCACCCATATTGGAAAAATTAAAATTAAGAAAACATTCATATTTTATCACTTAATTGCTGATGGAATTTTAAATTTCTTGTTTTTCTGTTTTCTGTTATTTTCTTTTGATGGGTGAGAGTTATGTGGTAATGAATAAAATATTGAATTTAATAAATTTTTAATGGATTTTTTATTTTGAAAATTTAAATAATAATAGATCAGCCAACCAAGTTGCTAATCAATATCAGTCTGTAATATTTTATTTTTTAAACTACGCATTCACTTTTCCATTAATCTGGTCAATAAACAATTAAATTATTCCATTGAATGAAGGCTATACATAAGGGATTGATTCCATTAAGAGATTTTGCAAAAAGAATTGCCCATTAGAATAATATCCTTAACATAAACTACAAAGAAGTTAGCGCAGTAGATCTGATCAGGAAAGGAAAATCTGCTTAATCTCGAAAGAAGCATGCTTACATAGTCTCGGTTCAAAACCCTAGTCCAACATGCCCAACAAAAGGAATTATACAAAAATATTTCGTAGACGACTTTCTCTCAGCAGATTTTTCGCAAGAAGTCTGAGAGTAAATAAAAAAAATTGTCAAGAAAATGATTCTCAAAAATCTGTAGTTCAGAAATGTAGGTCCCGCTACTGGTAGCTAGTTCGAAATCCTTACTGAAGTTGTGTAAATACGGATTATGTATGTATATAATGTGAGCGATTACCAAACCGTAATGTAATATCAGTATGCATTTGCATTGCTTTTCATATGATTAAATCAACCAAACGTTCCATTACGTTCCGCGTACGTTTGGCTAATTCTACCATATGTAGATCTTGTGAAAAAATCCATCAAAAATCCGTTCGAAAAGAATGTTATATGCTCAGGTAGTATAAAGAATTCATATATAAAATTGTAAGGTTCTTGTCCATGCTAAAAGTAAAGCTAAAACCTTAACATTTCCTCTAGATCTCCCCAGCAAAGAAGAATGAATGTTTTTATAACATACATACATACATCTATACGTACATAATTGGTCAGTCTGAATTATTGACCTAGTTTAAAGTCGACTCTGAACGACAGATTTTTTTACTTTTCATGACAGGTTGTTTTTACTCTCGGAGTTTTTGCCAGAAATATGCTATGAGAAAATCGCCAAAGAAATACTTTTTGTACTTTGGCCTGGGGACTCGAACCATGGCTATACGTCTTATAAGTCAATACACTAGACTATGGCGACTACGACTTTTTTTATAAGAGAGTAAATAAACCTCAAACTGAAAATCGTTTTTGTAACCTTGATTACAATTTTTATTTTTTTTTTTTTAAATTTACTATAAGCAAATAATGGCGATAATATAGTACAACTGATATAATTAATAATTTAATAATTAATTTATTATGCTTGTCTTTTGATGAACATAACTGTTTAGTTATTTGAAATTTATAACTGAAAGCGATTTTATCAAGCAGTAGTTTGATCTATAGACGACTATTTAAATTAAAAAGGAAAATAACCATGGGCCCCGTGAGTGTATTACATTAGTCTCGTGCGTGATATTGACAACGCCAAAAAAGAATGAAAATGTTCTTCAGGATGGACACTTGCTCAATGGCAACAAAAAACAAAACTTTTCAGCATATTTATTAATAAAAAATATTAAAAATTTGTTTATTTATTTAGTTTATTTATTTAGTTCTGCTAATTATAAATTCAATTCTTGTAACATAAATCCCGTGAGTTTAGTTCCGCCAAAAATTGCTTTTTGTTTTTTTTTTACTGCTTTATTAACGATAATAAAACAAAATTTATTATTTAAAGAAAATACAAAGGAAAATAAATACTTTTTTATATGCAAAACATGTACATACAATATGTTACTTGACAAATTTGTAAAATTTCAAAAACAAACAAACAAAAACAGCCTGCAAATAACCGACTTAAAACCGATTAAACTAAACCATGAACGTAATTTTTATGTTAAAACATCATGAACTTGAAATTGATTTCGAACAAGTTTTGTTAACAAACTTGGCTTCAAAGCGATCGTTTTAGAATTTTTGCCTGCCTGATTGTAAACATTCAATTGATAGAAAAATAAATTAAATTTTTATTACACTTGTCTTTTCATATCATTAATATCAGGGTCCAAGCAGGGGGTGGTTGTAGGAGTATTATCTCATAAAAAAAAACAATAATGCCAATAGAAAATTTAAAAATATTTTTTTATTAAAAAAATTTCAATTAATTTCAATATCTTTCAAAAAAACCATTAGTTAAGTCAATAAAAAACAAAAAAAACACAATTTTAAATTAAAACATCAAAATGTAAACAAGTATGCATTTAAATAGGATTTTTGACTTTAAAACGTGATGCTTTAAATTTGTTTTTCCTTATCTGTCCCAAAAAAATAAAAGCCCAATAAATAATCATGTGACAATAATCATGTCATGTCAACACTCTGGCCTTCAGAATTACAAATTATTCAAGACTTAATCCAAATTTAGTAATATGGTAACCTATTTGCCGTATGCAAGCTAAGCTCCACCCAAAAAGTAACAGCCTATCAAGAGTTCTGTTAGGAGTTTTTGAAAAAAGTATCGGATTTATTATCACATTTGGTTCCTAATGTAAAAGGCTCCATGTTGGAGATGTAATTTGTGGTAAAGACTGGAAAGGTTGTAATTTTACCAATTATAGTTGCAGAGGATTTTCACAAAGCATTTTCTTTAACTTCTTATGGTTATTTTCTTCCACTAATCATGTTTTTTTCCAGCTAAGCAGGTAACTGATCTACTGCAGTTGGTTACACACATGCATAATTGATCATTACAACCTTTTAGCCAGGATTACAACCTAGCTTCTCACACCATTTATGTTGAATGAGCTAATTTTTATACAGGAGTGGCGGGACCTACTGTTTAAAGTCGACTCCGATCTATTGCAATTGGTTACATACATGCATAATTGATCATTACAATCTTTTAGCCAGGATTACAACCTAGCTTCTCACACCATTTATGTTGAGTGAGCTAAAATGTTTATATAGGAGTGGCGGGACCTACAGCTTAAAGCTGACTCCGAACGATAGATTTTTTTAGAAACTTTTCATCGCAATTTTATTGCATATTAAGTTGTCAAGGAAATATTTTTTTATATTTTCGTTTTAATGTCTAACCTAGCGTTTAAACTGTAGCCTCACGTCAAATAAGCCAACACACTATTTACTAGACTACTGCAATTTCGAATACCGTAGATTACAAGCTGTAAAAACGAGCAAAAAATAATTTTTTCTAGGTCACGCTTCAGCATTATAAGTTATTAGTGACACAAACCATATGCTTAACATAGTGGATAAGTCTATTGCTGTGCTGTTAATTTGTCGCCTTCCTGTGTGTTCAGCTTACAACAGTTAGTTTACACAGTTGTTCTAATAGTTGCATAACAACTTAGTAACAATTTAAACTTAGAAAAAATTTTCGTTCTTTTTGAAAATTTTCAATTTAATACGCTTAATTAAGTACGCTTAATTAAATAATTTTCTCTTTTATCAAAACAAAACCAAACGTTTGAAAATTTCGATTTTATTACAACATTCCTTGCATATAATAAATGAATAAATATAATCACTATTATTAAATATTATTAACATTTTAATTTAATTTAAATACAGAATATTTGCCTTCTTCTGTATTCATTGCTACCAGTTTTTCTGTTGTAAGTGTAAATATGCCAGTAAAAGTATTACGGAAAAAAAAAAAATTATAAAAAAAAGATGTAAAACTAATCACCCGGCAGTTGTAGACAGGCGATTGACAATTAAATTATGAAACTGTATTTGAAAATTGAATACAATGAACGTCTAAGTCTGTATAGATTACCCAGTAAATTTGTTAACATTTTTTGCCATATTTTTTTCTCATGTAATTTTTCTACACGTGCTCATATTGAAATGCTTTTCAATTAGGAATTTTAAATGAACTTTCTTTCGTAATAATAATTCTGTGGGAAAGTGTCGATTCTGGGGAATTCAGTTGGAAAAACAAAGTGAAAGTAAAAGTTTTTCAAATGACTTGCATTTACAAAATGTTGACAAGCCACAGTCTGCTGTTAAAATCGATTCTCTATAAACTCCAGATGATTTTTTTTTTTACTAAAATAAAGTGTTTTTTGGCAATTTTTCTTTAATTTTGCTTTATAGCAGCACTTTGTCTTTTAAGAGTACAGCTGTTGGCCTTGATTTTTAATTTTTTTCTCTGTCAAAATGTATCAGAAAACTTTCCATTACTCTGCACATTGATATTGGAAATGTTTTTCGAAAAATGCTACAAAAAATTTTGATTCTATCTGCGTTGATACGATATAAACGGACGGAATTCATTTGATAAGATTATCACTGGAAACATTTCAATAGGTATCCCTTCATTCATATATAATGTTCCAATATTCCCAAGTGACAACAACACAGGGACTTATCACACTGGTACTTATAAAATAAAATATAAATTCAAGTCATTAAAGAAAATACAAACAAAAACAATTAAAATAACAGACAACATAATATTATTATCTTATAATGATATAACCAGTAATCATTATAGCAAATGAAAATATTTTAACTGCAACACGATTTCATGCAATCAATCAGTCAGTCGGTCAAAAACTTAAGGTATAAAGTGTAGTAAAAAAATATCCATTATTCGCAAATTTCATATTAATTTATTCCAAATTAAATATAATCTGCTGGCAGTACATTGATTTATTATGCCCAGAGCATCCATAACTTTGTGCTTTCCTATATTCTCTTATTACCATATTTGATATCGACTCCATGATATACCATCTTGACGTCTTCTAGATAAAAAGAAAACGCACCTCTCGTTTATTCTTATGTAGAAATCTCGCAATAAGGCTCCTAGCTGATGGTTAGACCTCCATTTTATAGAGCAATAAACTGTTTCATCCTCTAGCCAAAATTCTATTCAGAAAACTTTAGTCAAAGAATGGCGTTTTCTTCCATTTCCAGTCTAAAAGTGGCCAATAAGGCACTGGCAATCTAGATACACCATAATATTCCATAAGAATATTCTGCTGCTGAGCAACATGTCGCGGCAGTTTAGTAGGTAGTGTGTTGGCTTATCAGACAAGAGCCCACGGTTCAAAGCCCAGTTTAGACATCTCAAACTAAACGAAATATGAAAAAATATTTCTTTGGCGACTTCCTCTCAGAAAAAACTCTGAGAGCAAATAAAATTCCCATGAAAAAGTTTCTCAAAAATCTGTTGTTCAGAGTTAACTTTAAACTGTAGGTACGCCACTAATGGATAAAATTAGCACGCATAATATGGGTGGTGAAAGAAGCTGGGTTGTAATCCTGACTAAAGGATTATAGTGCAAAAATTTAATTGTCATGGGGCTGACCATGACTTCCACCTGGAAAAGGTAGAGATAAATTCATTTCCATTCCATTCTTGGAAGACTAATCTGGGAATCTTATATTTTCAGTTAAACAACAGAAGGAATAATCTTTCAGCATAATGCGGATACAATATTTTTTATTTTACTTAAGGAAGTTTATTCGAAACGTGATTCATTTTAGTTACAATCATATAATCGTGATATTTTCCTTAGTGAATATAGGGTATCGTTTTTACTACACCTTTTAATTAATTTATGTCACGTTACCATTTCTTTTATGGTCTTGCGATAGTGATAAATCAAATACAATACAAAAAAAAAACAAAAAAAACGAATATACAAAATAAATCAATTCAAAATATTTTTACGCATTTAATTAATGTCATTATTACTTGAACACAGATACTCAGGCATACAGACAAACAGACAAACAACCCTAAACGTATTTTATGTTTTTAAACTGTTTTATTATCAGTTATTTTATACACTTTCAATTATTTGCTTTAATTTTTTTTAGTGTTGGTTTACTTTGTTTTTATTTGTTAATAATTTATCAATGCACACACTAAATAAATTCTTGTTAAAATATCGAGTATTTACCACTTCAGTCAAATGCACAACCACAACAACCCTCTCTCTTGTCATTCTTCCCAGTGCTTGTGATTATCAAACATTCTCGCACATTGAGTAAGTATTTCAATTAAATAATAAATACCGTTATGGTTATTGTTATTGTCATTGTTGGCTTATTTTGTTTTTGTTTTTTTTTTATCAGTTGTTTGATTACTGTCATCCATACATTCATCCATTCCAACCATCTTTCAAAAGATATCCTCGTAATTTATTATTGCATCGCTCACTTATCATCACCTTGAACGATTTATTATACTCAAGTATTTTATAATTGTTTCGAAACCAGTTCACTCTACGACGCTGTCATTGTACTTAAGACCACCACTTGTAGTTAAAGTCAAAGAATTTTTGTATGACAATGACTCGACAGTCCAGTTTAGTTGACGTAGTCTCGTATACGTATAAACGGTTCGGGAATCTCCCCAGTACAGATAATATTTGTTTACGTTTTGTTATTAAAAATCAAAAAAGAAAATATAAAATCTTAAGGACTTTTTGATTTAATAATGACCCTCGCTTTATTAACTAGAACTCGATAAAAACTTAAACAGCTCCTCCAGAGTTGTCAAGAATTCTGACGTGATTTAGCTTAATGACTGACGACCGTTTCTTCTCCACGGCACCTCATAACAAATGTTACTTCGGGACAAAAAATGAGTCTTAAGATTAGGCCATCTAAAGCTAGCTATCGAATAGATCTTGTGGTCAAGTCAAGAAATTCGCTAGAACAGCAATTTTTTCGTAATTTCCAGTCTACTCGTGGATACTGTTGTACTCATTTTGGACAGTATATCCGCAGCACAGCCATTACAATGGCTGAGAGTCTATATGAGTGGGTATTAGGGAGTTTTACCTTCTCATCTCTATGTATACCATAAAAAGTCCGCGATATCAATACATTCGTGATTTTTTAAATAATGCGCGAACTTCAGGCTGCATTTTAGCACTAATTTAAAAATGTTCCGTCAGTTTGTTACAAGCGGAGTCTCCAGAAAGAACATTTTTATATACATACATACATAATTGGTATTTACAATACTTCAGTCAGGATTTCAACTTCGCTTCTCACACCATTTATGTATGATGTGCCCATTAATTTTATCCATGAGAGGTGGGACTCCGAGCGACAGATTTTTTGTGAAGCTTTTCATGGCAATTTTATTTACTCTCAGAGTTTTTTCCAGTAATCTGCTAAGAGGAAGTCGCCGAAGAAATATTTTCATATTTTCGTTTTGATGTTTAACCTGGGGTTTGAAATCGGGCCTTACATCTAATAAGCTAACACACTACCTACTAGATTACGGAGGCTTTTTTCAGAACCGGTTATTAAACAAGGATCAGCGCTGAACTCAGGACTATTTAAACTTTTCTGATCCGATAGGCAAGTCAAATTCAGTGGATTTTCTGGCCAATCATTATCAGCAATATTTAACTACTCTATGCCCAAATAACGCAGACTCCAATTGAGATCGAAATACGTAAACGGAAATGAAGATCACTGTCCAATGCAATCGGGACTCTCGATGACTGGAATATCCACAACTGTTATCGAAGAGGACAGCCAAGCCAATGAGCTAAAGCCCCTTGCAACTGAATGCAGAGAATGCAACGCAATTGCTGAGGTTCTTTGCTCCTTAGAGGAGCAAAAGGAATTTACAAAAAATTTACTTTTTCCATTAACTGATTAATGGTGTCCGATTAAGGATTTTAAAACACAAACTAAATATTAAAATTTTGACAACCGTTAACTGATGACAAGATCAGTGTTAAAAAAAGATGGGTTAAGAGATGGAAATTAAATAAATTCGATTTAATTACTCACCCTCATTTAAGTTTTGCTTGACATCTTTCAAACTTGCAAATAATAAAGGGGAAAAAAGTAAAGAGAAAAGGCATCCACCTGTAAAAGAAAATTTGAATAAATAGAATAAATTGAAAATTAAATAAATAGAATTTAATAAAGAATTAAAATATTATTTAATAAAGGAATTAAATAACAACATTGTACTGACAGAACCAGGCTTTATTAAATATTAAAACGTGCTTAAGAGAATCTGAATATTTAAATATTTATGAAAGCCAATGAATGTAAATATTCGTTTATTAACATTAAAGCATATTTAATTTTGTGTAGTAGGATTTAAATATTTTTTTTTAATACCTTCAACTCTATCTATAACAAAACAGATGTTTTTGCTTAAAGGTAAATATTGGAAAAGAATTTCTCGGCATTGCATGCCGTTGAGAATGTTCAACGCTTTGTTCAAATACATACTCTATATTGTCAATTCGTATTGTAACTGTAAGTAATTATTTAATATTCAATTTTATTATTATTATTACTATTTTATTGTTTTATTTTTATTATTATTACTAGGTATTGTTCTGTATAATTAATAAACAAAAAGAGGGAAAATAAAAGTAAATAAAATAAAATATGGTTACGCTTAAGTGCCTCTGAATACTTATTTTTAAACCCCCCAACGAACTCTATGCAATGTAAAGTAACAGCAGTCATAATAAAATAATAGATGCTGTTTTATAGAAACAAATTATTTAAATCTTTAAATGATTTCTTTCTAATTCGAATAGCAAGCCTCAAACATTTATTTTTAATTCTATCATATATTTAATGGAATTAATCGAATTTAATGAAAACTTTTTTAAATAACTACGTTAATAAGTACTTTTCTCTCCAAGATATTTTGTAATAATCGTACATTTGTTTCACTCTTCATTCTTTTCTTTGTTTTCAAAATAAAATGTAAAGTTTTTTATTTATTTTCTACTTCAAACGTTAGAAAATTGTTGTGTTTTCTAAAGATAATTTTAGAGAAGTGGTTTGTTTAAGTACAATTAAATAAAATAAATTGTTTATAATAAATAAAACAATAAAAATATCTTTTATTAGTCAATCAGACGGATATACGAGACTCTCTATCAACATTTTTATTACTAAGAAAATAAATAATTTCTACTAAAATCTCTGTACACTTCGATTTCCCAATTACAACGTTTATAAAGAAGAAAAAAATTAGTTAAAAAATAATATACTAAATCACTTGAAAAACATATGTTTCCTATCCATAATAATTATAATTAGAAAAATTAATAATTTTCACATAGTTTTCTAGCAAAAGAATTTGTAAAATTATTAATATTTGCTTTTACATAAGCTGTAGAAGAGAGATAACAAGATGTGGAGTTGAAAGTACTGGCCTACAATCACAAGTGAAAAATGAAGTGTTAAAACCTTATTCTACTACTATCAGGCCAAGTTATGGTAAAGAGATCAAAATTCAAGAAGTATTGTAGCAATCGCAAATCGCCAATCTAAAGTGTCTTTTGAATGTTATTGTATTCGAAGAAGCTACTGCTACAGGATTACAATCAATTTGAAATATTAGGTTGTATATATCGACGCCTCCGTTCTATAACATTCTAAGTCGAAAAAGTGTGTTTTGAGCTATGAACTCTCAAAGTTTTCATGCGCCATAACACTATATGTGTATTCTAAGTAGATTTTTCCCTATAACTTCGGAACGGATGGGGGCATCTTAACCAAATTTTGGCAGTATTTAGAGAGAGTACTTAGATTGTAGAAGTCGCCGTGGTCTAGTGGGTAGTGTGTTGGCTTATTAGACGAAAGGCCCGGGTTCGAATCCCAGGTCAGACATCAAAACGAAAAATATTTCTTCGGCGACTTCCTCTCAGCAGATTTCTGGCAAAGACTCTGAGAGTAAAAATTGCCATGAAAAGCTTCTCAAAAATCTGTCGTTCGGAGTCGACTTTAAACTGTAGGTCCCGCCACTCATGTATAAAATTAACGCACACAACTTAAGTGGTGTGAGAAGCTAGGTCGTAATCCTGACTTAAGGGTTGTAATGGCCAATTATGTTATGTTACTTAGATTGTACTAAGTGTACATAGAACGTTATAGAATGGAGGCTTCGATATTGCTATCTGATCATAGTTCAAATCGTACTACACTTCTTCAAATAGACCTCTCTTCTGCATTTTGTGATAAAAAATGTAAACACTGTTCTACTTGCTGCTAAAGCCGATAGAAAACAAAAAAATGTATAAAAATTTTAAATGCATAAAACTACATCCTCCCCCTGTAAGTCCGGTATTAACCTAGTGATACCTAAATCCTAAACCAGCAGGGAGTGGGAGTAATAACGCAAAGAACTTTAGAAGAATTGTTTACAAAAATTATTTACTTGTACGCCTATTACGTTAACCAAATAGATTTCCATAGAAGGTATTTTGTTTAGTTAAGAACAGATGGCAACTCTATTATCCCAGAACCGGTTGAAAAATGAAACTTAAACAAACCAAGAGAACTAAACTATCCACTGCTCCAGAATTCTCATCAAATTGCCTGTGTGATGAGTTTTATAGCGTGTTTTTAATCGTGTAAAAGGGTTGTAATAATGCGAATACAGAAGGGGAAAACCAAAACTCCAATGAAATCTTCATGCTCAAGTAAATTTAAAAAAAGAAAAAATTCCTTTTACTACACCTTATATTAGAAATTCTTTCCATTTTAATATCGACGCCTCCATCCTATAATGCTCTAAGTGTACTTAGAATGTTTTTAATGTTCTTACATTTTTAAGTACACATAGACGATCAATCGTCAATATTTTATCCGTGCTAAAACATACTCCGTCATTTTTAGCTAAGAACCAATTAAAATTTGTAAATTCCGAAACTATTATAAAAAATTCTACTCAAATTTTACAGTGAAAGAATCAATGGCGTATCTTAGTTTACGAGATATCGCGTGAAAACTTTGAGAGCTCATAACTCAAAATACACTTTTTCGACTTAGAATGTTAAAGAACGGAGGCGTCGATAATAACATAGAAACTCTATACAAACCACTTATGGGGTCCGCCATCTAACGTTTTTTTTTCTACTAGTGCTTATTTCGTGAATGGTAGCACTTAGCTGAAGTCTGATTTGACAGGTAATTAGTTTTATCCTTCCACTGAACGAATATAGTTGTGTATACGCTTGAACAATTGACCATGCAATGCGTTTTCGCTTCGCTAAGTGGGCCTGCGATCGATTACAGAAGATACCGATTTTGGCAAAAAAAATCATCTTTTCAGATGAAGCTCATTTTGATCTTGACGGGTATGTAAAAAAGCAAAATTGCCGCATTTGGAGCACAGAAAACCCACACGCGTACATTGCAAAGCCGACGCACCCAAAACGAGTCATTGCTTGGTGTGGATTTTGGTCCAGAGGCAGAATTGGGCCATTTTTTCTTCAGAAATGAACAAGGAGTGGCCGTTACAGTCAATGGCGATCGTTGTTGAACGAATTTTTGTTCACACAAATTGAAGAGGAGGATATTGATAACATTTGGTTTCAACAGGACGGCGCTAAGTGCCACACAGCCGAAACTGCACTCGATGTTTTGCGCCCTGTTTTTAAAAATCGCAGTATCAGTCGTAAGGTTGATGTCGTTTGGCCACCTCGGAGCTGCGATTTAGGCACCATTGGACTATTATTTGTGGAGTGTCGTCAAAGATAAGTGTTACACCGACAAGCCAGAGACAATTGACGCTTTAAAGGACAATATTCGTGAAGCCATTGGTGAAATACAGCTGCACACAATCGATAATGTGCTTAAAAATTGGATCGATCGTGTAGCCTACTGCATGGCCAACCGATGAATGAAATTATTTTCTATTATTAACCGAAAGGATTGTACTTTCAAATAAAAAAAGAAATTTGAGAAAATATTCAGTAGTTTTTGTTTAAAGCATTTTCAAAAAAAAAAAGTTCTTTGGCGGACCCTTTATCTAAGCAGTTAAATTTTGAATAATTCCCACCAAAAAGAATATTAAACAGACAGGTTGTTTGATGGTTAGAAGAAAAACCAAAAAGAAAATCAAACAAATCATTAAAAAATCGTAAAGCAACCATTAAAGCCCACTTAAAACACAATAACGACGTCACAGGTAACGAAACCCGAACACAATGCCGGTATGAATAGCAGCACGCGAAATAAACACTTTAATACACATGCACATACACAATTTCAACAGTGTGCTAAAGTGAGAAACATAAACAATAACAGAAACAATAAAAACAATAACAACAACAATAATAAAATAAAAGTTTAAAGCGGGAGTAAAAAAATAATATAAAAATAAATTGTAACGCTTAACAAATGTTCAGTCAAGTTGAAATTGTCGCGAGAAACACGGCGAGAGACAGCGAATAGAAAGAAGAAAAATAAAATTGAAAAATAAAAACAGAAATAGAAATTTAAAAAGAAATTTAATTGAAAAAAATAATAATTATTAAGAGAACATACATATAATTTAATAACAAATATTTTATAATGAATTTAACCAACAGAGTTAGAGTAAAAGGAGTTTAAAAAAAATAATTTATAAAAATTTGTAGCTGAACTGTATTTAATTTTAATCGCTTTAATGACATGCATTTTCGTTGGCGAAAAAATTTCGTTTATTTTTAAATGACAATTAAATTTAAATTACGAATTATTTAAAGCAATTTTTTAATAATAATTTTTTTTTTGCAACAACAAATAAAACAAATAAAAACCTAAACAATAATTATTTGTTAACAGAACACAATAACGACAACAGCAAATTAAATTTAAGAAAAAAAAAATTACAATTTTATTTGTGTTTAAACAAATTCACAATAAAACAATAATAAATAATTTATGTGTAATTAAATAAATTTTTTTTCTACAATTATTATAAATAAAACAACCACAATCACAACAGTTCTATTGTAAAAAAAAAAGTTCACACTAAAAATAAGAATAAAAAAAATAGTTAAAGAAATAGAAAAATTTCTAAGACAAAAATAAAATAAAATTTATAAAATAAACAGAAATACAAATAAAATAAGAAATCCATTATGAAGTTACCGAATTTAATGAATAAAAATGGCTCAACGCCTGCGGATGTGGCTGTAACTACTGAGACTGCAAATAAAAAAGGTTGGTACTCGCTTGGCTAGAATTCAAAAGATTTTCTTTGACATTTCCTTTATAATTATTCAAGAACTTAAAAGTTTTTATTGTCTTAAAATATCCTTTCTGAGTTAAGTGCACAATAAAAATTTTTAATGTTTTAAATTTTTAAATGTTTTTTTCTCTCTAAGAAAAAAGTTTTGTTTTACAAATCAAATAAATCTTTATAACAGCTCCTTAATTTTAAATAAAAAAACATTCTAAAACATGTTAGGAAAACTATAAAAAACACCTAAAAATTATTAACATTTAAACTGTGGAGCCTACGTGGCTATAAAATTGAAGCGTGTGTTTATACACTAAAGGGTTGAAAAGTTTCGATTTCAACTATAAAGTTGAATGAAACGTACAAATAAAGCCGGGATTTCGATGCAACTTTGACTTCATTACAATGCTTGTTACTTGCCAATTGTATGAAATACAATGTCATTTAAATAACTGGCTCTAAATTGCTTGCACCAATCGATTCTTTTGAAGTGGTTTTCAGAATCTAGATATCAAATGCATTAACGTTAGGGAATCATCCGGATTGGTTCGTTCGTTAACATAGCTCCACAAAAAAAAATGTCTTAAGAGCGTAATATTGCAAGCTCCTGTTGAACAATTGATGCCCTCATGAAAATGTGAAAGCATGCAATAAAGTCAAAATCGATTATGTAGTGCGGCTTGTGGCACTGTGTCATTAAAAATCTATATCAACCAATTCCTAAAATCATTCTCAATACTCTAAATTAAAGCTTCCAGAGTCACTTCCAGAGAAGTCATCGTAGTCTAGTAGGTAGTGTGTTGGCTTATTAGACTGAAGGCCCGAGTTCGAACCCCAGGTCAAAATAAAATACAAAAAGTATTTTTTCGGCGCTTTCTTCTCAGCTGATTTCTGGCAAAAACTCTGAGAGTAAATAAAATTGCCATGAAAAGTTCCTTAAAAATCTGTCGTTCGGAGTCGACTTTAAACTGTAGGTCCCGCCACTTATGTATAAAATTAACACACACAACATAAGTAGTGTGAGAAACTAGGTCAGTTATCCTGACTGAAGGGTTGTAATAACCAATTATATATATAAAGAAATATTTTTTCATATTTCCGTTTTGATGTCTGACTCCAACAAAATCTTGAGAAACTTTTTCATGGAAATTTTACTTACTCTTAGAGTTTTTGAGAGAAATTTGCAGAGAGGAAGTTGCCGAAGAAATATTTTTGAAAATGTCCGATCTGGAGCTTGAATCGTCGCATTATGTCTAATAAACCAACACACTACTTGCTACGCTACGGCGAATTTACCATTACCGAACACAATGGCTTTTCTCTTCTTTGTTCTCCTAGTACTATAAGGATCAATTGTGCCTATTGACAGAGTGAAAAATGAACCTCATTGATAAAGAGACTGCAACGGATGTGATTTTGAACTTGGTAAACATTTTCGCAATAAGACTGAGTAGAAAAACAATATACTGGCATTGCCGAATCGTGGATCATAATACAACAGATGAGGGAGTTTAGGTTAGAGGCCGTGTACTTGTTTACTGTGACAAGTACAGTACCCGGAGGTCGAATTGTACATGAGGGCGTTTAAAAAGGAAAAAAAATTTGCAAAACATAGGCGGACAAGTTGTCAGAAGTAACGAGTATCAGCACTATATATGAGCTATATATACTGTACTACAATGCTCTGATATTAAATAGCATATTAAATAGCAACTAGTTAAAGTAAATTTTTATTTAAAATTCTTGTTAATTTTCAAACTATTTAGCATTTTATTAATTAAGAAAGGTACTTTACCGTTTGCTATTCGAAATATATTCTAATAATATTTATTCAATTCATAGAATTTATTTAAAGCTAATAATGCCTTGATATATTTCGTTTTTTTATTTATTTATTTTATATTCGGAGATAAGAATAATTCTGTATTAAGCGATTTAAAAAAAAATTTTCCATGTTGAATAAATATTTTGCCTTTTTTAATTTTTGTTTTTGTATGCCACGGTCTCTGGCATTGACCGAAAAAGTTAAAAAGCGATTATTTGACATTCAACACACATACACATAGAATTGAACTCGATTAAATGCTGACAGGAATTATTCTCAGTGAAAGTCGATAACCTTGTGTTTTAATTATAAAATTCTAAATTTAGTTCATTAAAAAATTACATCAGCTAATGTACATGGCTAAATTAAAGTTAATTAAGCAAAATAATATTCATAAACAAGAAATTATTAAAACTTTGTACGTGGAAAGAGTAATTAAACAATAAGAATTTTTTTTCTTTTCAAACTCTTTTAAATAAAGCAAACTTGTTACCATAAAAAAATATTCCATTCAATTGCTTTCATAGAAGATTTGCATTTTATTTTATTTTTATTCTAATTATTTTTTTTTTTATAAATAAATTATTTAAATTGTCAGAGTGTAACAAACTGTCCCTGTTGTTAATTAATTTATGATGAAATTTGGCAAAAGCAAAAATATTAAAAAAAAAAATTGATTTAAAATTCTTAAACTGGTTTTTGCATATTTTAATTTAAAAAAAACGCGGTTTTTAAAATATTTTACGCATTTACACGCTTAATTTACTGCTTTTGGATTTAACGAAAAATTTTCTAATTTCCGCCAAGGAAATAACATTTTATACTGCACTCTACTATAAATGCAGGCAAAAACTAAATCAAAACTCTTGAATGCAGCAAAATAAAATACAAAAACAATGAAAACATCTAAACGCTCAGCACTAAGATATCAAAGTATAAAAAGAACTTGTTCTTCTGAAGTTTATTTAAGTTCTTTTTTGCATTGTTTCTGTCATTATTTTGATTTCCTATTAATCCAGACGCAATTATCTTTTATAAACCAATACCAGTTAGACATACTGGCTGGCTGGTTGTCTGCATAAAATTGTCTTTATCTGGTGTCACCTTCAACTGTATGTCATTGTAAATGGAGAAAATAAACTTCAATAGTCGTTACTCTACTGGAGAGTAGACAATATTTGTGTTTGGAGAATAGTGATGCTATATAGAATATACCCTCAGAAAGTCAAGATTATTTTGGTAGCGATACTGTCAATATAACTATACCTACCTGATAGTTGTAGCCATAGTCCAGAACTGGTGTGTTGGCGGTTGACCTGGGGCAGACATCTCCAACTGAACGAAATGTAACTTCCTCTCAACAGATTTCTGGCAAAAATCCTGAGCAGTAAATAAAATTGCCATGAAAAGTTTCTAAAAAATCTTTGATTCGGAGTTGACTTTCCTGCCACGCATGTATAAAATTAACACACACAACACAGATATGTGATGTGAGAAGCTAGATCGCAATCCTGGCAGAAAGGGTTGCAAATACGAATAATGTATGCCTGTATGAGATTGTAAAACAAACCACATTTAGCTAGACATTTTGCCAAAAAATGCTGATTGTCCAAGAATCCTTTACCTCCGGTTCCCAAGAGATGAACAATGATAGATAAGATGTTCGACATTATGCATTTAGGGTGCCACAAATTCGTTTTAAACTCAATTTTGTTTTTATTGTCACCCAACAGTTTGTTACATTTTGTTGTTTATATGCTAAAATACCAGTTGTAATCTGTTTCTATAAACGATTCTATTCTTTGTTCTTATTTTCACTCTACTAAGACACACATTTTCTTAATTGCATAGGATTTGATTTGTTGAAATGCTGTATAACCATATGAGGTGTTTACACGTAAATTTTATGTTTTAGTTTTGCAAAGACAAAGATAAGCACTTTGATTTTGTTTTCCCCGTTAATAAACAATTGATTTATAATAAAAATTGATTTTATACATGGTTTTGAAGTTGTGAATTTTAGGCGCCACACATTTGTCATATTTTAATAACATTTTATGACTATGATTATATGGGTGGTTCTATTATTTCTTACAGACAAGCTGTATTTTCATTGATTATGTGTAAAAAATTTGTTTACAATTGCTTTGAATTTCTTTTTAGTATTAAATTTTTTTTTATTTTAATGGCAAGTTGAAATCATAAAATAATTAGCATAGCAAACAGGAAACTAAAAAAATGTAAACGAAAAATCATTAAAATGTTATGCATTTTTTTGTTTAACAAGTAGTCTGTAATGAAACATACATTTATGTATGCCACTATAATACTAACAAAAGACTTAAGCAACAAACCTGGTTGTTGTCAAGAAAGATGTTAAAGACTTAAGCAACAAACTTTTTCTTTGCTTTTTACAAAGAGAATACAAAATGTACAGAAAAGACTTAAGCAACAAACTTTTTTGTTGCAAAAAAGAGCGCAATGCATGCAAGAATTAAGCTGCAAACTTTTTTTTATATATGAAAGAAAAATCAAACGAAACCAAGGAGAACAAGCTGAACTGGACGTTTAAATTCTTATAAAACAACACAAAGTGTCCAGTTGTCCATTGGCTATCATGATTTCATGGGTAGGTGGCAGAAAGTTTGCCTTGAAAGGCAAATAAATATTTTATACTAGTTGATAAGGTAATATTGTTAACCCGAAACGTGCACTGGTGTCAGATAGTGTGTAATAATGGAAATGATTACCATGGAATTCAGTTCAATTGTTTGAAATATTTGACAGTGTACGCCTCCCACACAAAACACATATTCACAGTACATATTTATAGTATATTTAATAATTAGTAAAGCATAGAACTGTAATAATTATTTTCCAAACATTTTTCTTTTAACTCATGGGATTTTGCCTCACCTAACTTAAAGTGAGGGGTGTACTCTGAAGCCGTACAACATCATCATTAGGCTTCCTGTAAATGTGGTCTATCCATTCCAATTTTCTCTCTTTTTTTCATTTATTCTCCTAGTTACGTTATTTTGTTTCCAAATAAGTAGGCGATTATTCTACTGTAGTAGTCACCAGAGTGATAAGAGGTCCACTTGCCTTTGTCTAAAAACAACTGTCTCAGGATTCATATATCAGATGTAGAGGAGCGGAATTTTTCGTTAAAAAGTCTTTTCCATTAATTTCATTGTTATTCCATCTGCAGTGCCAAGAGTCAAGGATTTTCTACATAGATATGTTATTTGGAGGGAATGGAGCCACTGGGATTGTCCAAGAAGTAGTATAGAACTTAAACCTGCGCCACCTTATCATTTGCCAATAGGACTTCCTGAAGGTAGCTACACATGACAACTTGTATTAATTTAAAGTCATGTTTTCCTTTATTCCATCACTCGTAGCCTTTAAGGAAAGTTGGCTTTACGTTAGTAGCATATATTGATTGCATGCAGCAGACGAATTCTTACTAGTTTTCAAATGATCGGTTATCGCATTATCGGAGTAGGCCCAGACTTTGTTGTATGAGTCAATTTGCATGATTTTGTAAACAAAAAGCGATTTAATCTTTCTGGGAAATACTTTTCCAATAAAGCTAAAATCTGTGGAGTTGTATGGTTTATGGCACCATCTTGTTGAGAGTTCTTATCGTACGATTCATAATATACTATTCTATGTGTAATACAGACGCCCGCAGATCATAATACGGGTCAAACAGTAACATTCTCCATGGCTATGGAATGGTTATTTTACAATAACTTCTGGCGTCTCCAGGCCCCATATGGAACAACATTCCTTGTTGACATAACCACCAAGTGAGAAATAAGCTGTAATAAGCAATCCAAATTCCTTTATTATCCTCCACAATTTCTGAAACGGAAGCGATTTGTTCGGCAGTAAGTACGCTGCATTGATGCATATGGCTCACCTTGTCTGTAATGCTAACAGACTTTTCAAATTTCTTTATCTTTTTGCCAATGGGTTACGAATTATTTTAATGTTTTGTTAAATGGTGTAAAAAAAAAGTTTCGTTTTATACAAAAATCAAAAGCTTTTCTATTAAAAAGCTTTCCTTTATATCAATTGATTTGTTTGGTTGTTAAGAAGCATTAAAATACCGGAAGATAAGGTGACCACATGGAAAGAATTTAAATATAAAAGCTATCGAATTAACTTTAAATTATTAAAACAAATTTCAAAAACATTACTGTTAAAAATAATTTGAAAAAAGCTTATTGTTCAAAGCACAAAAAATTTAAAAGACATGAAATAAGTTTAGAACACAGCTATTTAAAGCGTTTCGTCAAAAAGATGTTTTGTTCTAGTAGGCTTCGGAGATTATATTTAAATTCAAATGAAGATTTAACTAACGTTTATATATAAATGAGTTATAATTGTTAATGTCTTATGGATTAATTCATTCGATTTTGTTGTATTAGAATCTAAATCATCTTCATTTCATTTCATAGCTACAAATAAAAACTCTCCATTACGTATGTGAACGTAAACGAAGATTTTCTAAATATTTCTGTAATAGTCTGTTGTAGAGACTTTCTCCAAAGCATTTATAATTTCCTGACTATGTTTATAGAAATAATTATCCCTAGCTAATAATGATTAATACCTTAACTAGGCTAAAAACCTATCTTTCTCCTAATGTAGAATATATTCTCTTGAATATTGAATTAAATTTGAAAGGCCAATGTGATTGTCTAATGAAATTAGTCGGTCAATTTTTTTCCACCTTAAATTTGTTGCTTAAAAAAAATTTTTTATTATGAGATTAAAAACTGTTTCAAAGTATTTTAAGGTGACCATTACACTGTAGATAATATTTCTTAATGAAATTAATTTTTTATTTTATTTTTAGAAACAAATAAAAAAAAATATTTTACGATGATCACAGACAGACATTAAACTTTTCCATCAATTGTGGCTGATTGACAGGCCTCTATAGAACCCAAATACAAATACATACATACATACAATACATATGTATGTATATACTTTAGTATTGACTTACTTTATAAGATGATTTATTTTATTTTATAAAAAAAAGGCCCCCGACTGATAAGAAATTTAGCATTTTATTGTAAAAAAAAACTGCAAAAATTAAAAATTTTGCAAAAAAAAAAATTTATAAAAAAAATTATGTATTGAATAAATAACGGTTATCTTAAACGAATTATTGAATTTGAAAATTTTTTAAAATTTTTTTTTATCGATTTTTGTTTTGCATTTTTTTTTCCCTGGCGTTTTTGTCAAGTGTTATCAAAAGTTTGCATGAAGTGTGGTTATCACATGTAAAAAAATTATTTTCTTTTTTTGTTTTTGTTACAAAAGATAGTTGTTACAATAACAAAAATTCCCTATTTGCTTTTGTTTTGTTTTCCTGGTGCTTAAAACGCTTTTCTTAGTAAATGATACCAATAGTTCACACAAGTGTGTGTCTGTGTGAATGTGTTTATTCACATAATAAATAATTAAAAAAGTTTATTTTATTATTTAAACAATATATAATAAAAAAAAAGAATAAATATAAAACACTTCAATTATAAGATGCTTAATTTTGAAATTATTTTAATATGTTATTATCAAAGGAAATATAATCGATCAGTTATTGAGTAGCCTTGGACGGTGGCGCACGTTAAGCCAAAGTAGTGCAAAAATATAACGAAATAAATTAATTTAATTATAACAAATTATAATTAAAAAACCATTTTTAAAACTAAATTTCAAAAAAAAGAAAAAATTGTAACACCAGAAAAATGCCCAAAAATAGGCGCTATGATACGAAAGGTAAATATTTGTGTAGGTGTTATAGAAAAAACACAATAAAATATAGTTAACAATTGTTAATAGAACAATAACAATGTAATGTTAATAAAAAAAAGTGCAATAAATACGCTATTGTTTGTGCATTAATTAATAAATACGCCACTTAATCTTTTTTTTTTTTTTGTAATAATTTTCTTTGCTTACAATTCAAACTAACTACGTGTTAGAATTGTATATTTTATTAAAATTTTCAATAAATAATAACTTAATTATATAAAAAACTTATTAAAATAAATAACAAACCACTAAACCATTAAATGCTACTTAAATAAATACAAATGGTCACCTTAATTTTTAAAAAATCATAAGAAAACCCATAAAGACAGATTTAATCTTGTGAATGAACCTCATAAAAATTTTTAAAAGCACGCGTTTCCCTGGTGGTCAGCTTATATTTAACAAGAAAAAAAAAACTGGTCTGAAACTCGATTTCGTATGATTAAGTCTTTCTATCCAAAACAAGTTCTAAAAGTTTTGAACTAGTAGTTCCCAGTAAATAATTATCAACAAAGCTATGCTTAATCAATCTAAATATTTCTTTCAATTCAAATGAAATTGTTGAATTATTTTGAAAAATAAATAATTTTCTTTCCTTAAGGAATCTTTGATTTATTCTAAAGCTGTTTCAGCTTTTAAGATCTTTCACTATAAAAAGACTTAAAGCTGCAAATATATATTTGATTGAAGAGTAAAGTCCCGATTTATCCAGAGGGTAGGCCCATTTAGGGGGAAACAAATTGGATATATATCCCTATAACAGTCGCCATTATGTGATGTCAAGAACCTTTGCCTACTCATAGTAGAGCGTGGATTGATATATAAAGTAAAAGATAATCTCCTTCTGGTCCTTGAAAACCATGGTCCCTGTAGAAATCATACGAAGGAATTCCTTGTTAATCAATATGATTTCCAAAAGGGCAGTAGATTATGAGAACTGGAATAGTCAGATAGGTAACCATAAAGACAATTTCGATTTTAGTGTAGTCTTTCACTACCAGGTCCGGAGAGTACCTAGTTTAACTGAAGGCAAAAAAATATAATGCCCACTCGATTTAAGGAAAAAGAACAATTATTGCTCTTCCTACCAATATTAATCCACTATATTCCTATCAGCGCAGTCTCTCTGTACAATGACCGAAGAATATCCAGTTTAATTTAGGCATTTGGAACATATCTTTAGACCAGCCCTAGACATTCACCATCAATGCAATTTCCGCCGACATCTCTTTGTCGTGGAATCGAAATTTCCCCATTATCTATGTATATGCTAGTTTCATAGAGCTGGTGTGTCTTGCACTATTCTTTTCAATACAAAACAGTTAACATGTCGAAAAGTGCATCGTAATGGACGTAAAAGACCCTCAAATATGAAATTTAAAAAACAGTTAACATGCCGAAAAGTGGATCGTAGGGGACGTAAAAGACCCTCAAATACTGGATTTAACTTTTACTCAACACCCTTGTTCATGACACCATTGTGCTTAATTAATGCCAACAGGAGCATCAGCTAGAAAACCTCCTCTACTTGTATACTACCTGCCTTCTCTCTTTCAAACTGGGGGGCTTAAAATCAATTTTGAATAGGCCCCCAAGCATATAATAGCATTTTGTAAAGATTATGCATCGTAGATCCGATTAGACACACAGTAAGAAAATTTGAATTGTCAGGGCCACAGACTCATTAGTAGATGAGAAAGTATCTCAAGTATAAAATAGGTCCTTCCGGAAATAGTTGATGTGAAATAAATCTTATTATGATCATGGTAGTCTCGCAAATTGTGTGTTGGCTTATTAAACGGGGTCTGGATAGTTTAATCCTTAGCTGTGGCAGTTTAAAAAGAAGAAATATAAACAGAAATGAATTTCTCGGCAATTCAATCTCAGTAGTCTCTAGTAAAAATCCTGAAAGTAAAATAATTTCATTAAAAACCATAGCAAATCAGTCCAACTACGTCATAATACCGACGAAAGTGTTGTAACGGCCAAAAGAAGAAGAAATAAAACAAAAAGTAGATGAAAGAAGTTCATTGAGATACTATGATTAATATACTACGACATTCGCACACTTAGGCCCTTTAATGCTAGGAATTTGACGGCTACTTAGCAGTTTAAGTTTCCTAAGTTTCACAACAACACAAAATCAATTCTCAGTAAATAGGCCTCTTTCTTTACTAATTAACCTGATATTTATTTGTAAAATTCAAAACAAACAAAAAATTATCATTCCAAGCCAATTATAATGCAATACCATCATATTGATCAGCTTGATTGACTGTAGAAATTTTTTTATTTTCTTTTTACTTCACTTCATTGATTAAAATTCTATTAAAAAAAAGTACGCGTGTAGGGGCGTACGGGAGAAAACCATTTACATGATGGCATCAGTTAAATGCTTCATGAATTCGTAATCGGAAAATAAAAATTAAAAACAAAATTAATATAATGAGGGCATCTTATTCAAGGGTATTCCAAAAACATTTAAAAATACATCGCATACGTCTAGTAACAAGAACATGCAAAGCAATTGAATGCCCTTAATTAATCAAAGGTGCTTTACTAGAGGGTGTACGTTTCATAATAAGTAAACATCAATCGCTTTAAAGCGGTTTTATTTGGTTTTTTTGTTTGCTAATTTTGCTAATATTTTCTATTTATTTTCTTTTCTTTACAGAATCAATATTTGGCGTACGTCACTTGCAATGTTTTCTATTATTTTGCGGTTTATCGGTGGCATATGCCTTGAGAGTAAATCTATCGGTGGCCATTGTGGCCATGACGGATAGTCAATCTACAAATCCTGACTTTGATGTAAGTTTTTGGTTGCCTTTTTTAACTAAATTTAAGTGTCTATTAAATTTTTTCTCTCTCTCTCTTTTTTCTCTCTTTAGGAATACCAATGGTCGGAGAAAACGAAATCCTTATTATTGAGCAGTTTCTTCTGGGGTTATGTGATTACCCAAGTGCCTGCAGGCTCTATGGCACGCAGATTCGGCGGTAAACTTATGATGTTGAGTGGTGTTTTCATTTGTTCTCTGCTGACCGTCTTAACGCCTATATGTGCCCGGTTAGGTGACTGGCAACTGGTGTGTGCTTTGAGAGTAATAGAAGGCCTAAGTCAAGGCTTTTTATTTCCTTCTACCCATACGATACTGTCCAAATGGGCACCTGTAGAGGAAAGAGGTACCTTAGGCACTTACAGCTACTCTGGCACTCAATTTGGTACGGTACTTATGTTGGCTACTAGCGGTGTTATGGCCTCATCGTCTATGGGTTGGCCCAGTATTTTCTATATATCTGGAGGTGTGGGTTTGGTGTGGTCTATTGCATTCTTTATTTGGGGTGCCAGTTCTCCCAGTGAATACAAAAATATTACTGCCGAAGAAAAGAAACTTATTGAGACCTCTTTGGGCTCACAAGAAGAGGACAATGACAAGACGGCTCAACCTACCACACCCTGGCTGAAATTCTTTACTTCTCTACCATTTATGGTCTTGACATTGACTCATTGTACACATAACTGGGGTTTCTGGACTCTGTTAACGGAAATTCCATCCTATATGAAAAATATCTTGGGAATGGATATCAAAAGTAATGCCTTGCTTTCGGCCCTACCATATGCTGCCATGTTTCTTATGAGTTTTGTATTCTCCGCCATACAAGCAACGCTAAGCAAACGCAAATGCATACCTTTGTCCGTTAGCCGTAAGCTATTCAATTCCATTGGTCATTGGATACCCATGGTTTCGTTGATTGGCTTGGCATATGTCACGGCCGGGCAAACCAACTTGGCTATTATTTTGCTAACCATAACAGTGGGCATAAATGGTGCCACCTATTTGGGATTCCAGGTCAATCATATTGATTTATCACCCAATTTCGCTGGCATTCTCATGGGCATTACAAACTGTGCCGCCAATATCATGAGTATTATAGCGCCTCTTATTGTAGGCTTTATTGTTACCAATGAGGTAAGTCCATTGAATCTTAATTTTATTATTAAACAAGAAAACTGAATTTAAAATTTTTTTTTTTTCGTCCTGCAGAAAGATCCCGATCAATGGCGCATTATTTTCTTTATTGCTGCCGGTTTTTATTTCGTCGGCAATTTATGCTTCGTATTGTTTGGCAGAACGGAAGTGCAGTCTTGGAATGATCCTGAAACCCAACATTTAACGAAAAAACGTAATTCGACTTTTGTTGAGTCACAGCATTAGCCTTTAGCGTTAGTTTAACTGTAAGTTAAGACTAGAATTCTTACTTTAGCCAGGTTAAAACAATTACTAAAGAACTGTTTGTATAAAATTCAAATTTAAATTTAAACAAATTCGTTGCGGTTTTTCTCTCTCTCTTTTTGTGTTGTTTTTGTTATTATTATTTTTGTATTAAAAACTTAGTTGTAATTTGTTAAAGAAAAAAAGAAGAGAAAACAATATTTTTAAAACAATTTTTTTTTAGTTTTTTAAGATTAGTTGTAACAAAAAAAATGTGTAAATATATTTACTTATAGTCTGTAGTTAATAAAGAAAACAAATGAAAATGGAAAAAAAAAATATTAAATAATTAAGCAAAGTAAATAGGCCTGTAACATATGGACATTTTTTATTACAATCACCATCAAATAATAAATTGACAAATGCTTGTGACTTGTTAAATAGTCCGCAACTAGCAAAGATGATTAAAATTTTTCTTCCATCAAAGATATTTAAAAGAATAGTAAAAAATTGATTTATTTTTCAAGCTCAATAAATAGGCTCGTAATCATAGATTAGGATGGATTTACTTGTTATCTCAATAAGCACAATTTACTTGGTTTCTATAAAATGCCATTGCAGCACCGATATTACGTGATATAATTACAATTTCTGGTTGACATCTCGCAACCATGCCGGTAAGAATTAAGTGCCCTCCACCCCCAAAGAATGAAACATCCTTTGGTCCTATAAGATAACCAATAGTAACTATTCCGTCATACCAATATAATTCCTGGTTGGCGTCTTTTAACGTGTTATTAAGGAATAAATTTTTAAAGTTTTCAAAAATTCATCTTTTTAGGTTCCCTCCAGAATCAGGTTATGACAGCAAAGATTTTTTGTAGTATCCACTTCTTCCTCGTTGTGACAGCTTCTGCTTAAATCGTTAAGAGCTATTTCCAAAATCCCACTTTACGTTGGAAGATAATCCCAGTCTGTGTAGTCTCCTGCGTTGACCAACTTCCACGATAAGTTCGGCAAAATTCGATCAGTACAGAGACTGAGCTTACCTATGGGACCACAGCGGGCCGCTATATGTGCTTTGGTATCAAAATAACCAGCGGACAGTGACTCTTTACAACTACTATGAGGTTCCTTAAATGGAATCTTGATACATTCAATGCAAATTTTGTTCCATATTCCATATATCCATGTCGGTTCATATTTATTATTTAAAGGAACACAAATGTAATATGCCAGCTTTTGCAAGTGCGTCGGCTTTGTTATTACCTACTGATATCTCCGCGTCACCATGGGATATTCCCTGATACCGAATTCTCACGGCAACAATTTTTATTGTTATTATTTCTAGGCATTTATAGGCCATTTAATAAACTCGCAATAAATTTCAAACTTTCGCCAAATAGTCCAGATATTGAAGGCATATAGGACTCAAAATCATAAAATTTTAAGCAAATTTTAATGGCTTCAAGGACTTTGGACAAAAATAAAACTTTCCTTTTGATCAAACAAGTGTTTTATTTCTCTTAGTTCGTTTAAGGAACATAGGTTAACTGCAACAACTTGAAATGGAAAATATCGCTTGACTCTCTATTCAATTCTATTAATAAAGCACTTAAGCTTTCAAAGGAAATGTTTTTTTTTTAATAAAAGTTTCTTCAAACTATTGTTTCTCTTCCGCTTCCTCCTTGTTTGATGAGTTATACGGCTGCATGAGTTGCATTTCAGCCGGTTGGGGCAAAGGATCATTCCAGGGTTGAACTTTAGTTTGGCCAAACAAACAAAACAATAAATTGCCTACACCATAAAATCCAGCAGCTATAAAGAATACTATGCTCCATTGGAAAACATTTGTCTGCGTTTCAAACGAAAAAAAACAAAAACAAAAACAATGATTTATTAAAAGAACGTTTTATATTTAAAAGACTACTTACTCTGTCATTAACAATCAAACCCTTAACTAAGGGTGCCAAAATACTCATAATATTTGCAGCACAATTGGTGATGCCCATTAAAACGCCGGCGAAATTTGGTGTCAAATCAATGTGATTTACTTGGAAGCCCAAAAATGAGGCTGAATTTAAACCGACAATCAAAATAATGAAAATAATCGCCAATAATTTATCATCGGCATTGCAAAAGCCCAAAGCTATCAAGGCCATCATAGGTATCCATTGGCCAATGGTATTAAAAAGTTTACGACTGCTATCCGTAGACAAAATGCGTCGGCGATTACAGAAATTTGCCACAAAGCAAAAACCAACACTCAGGACCAGCATTATGCAGTAGGGTAGAGAGGAATACAAAGCATTGCTTTTAATATCCATGCCCAAGATATATTTCATGTAGGCAGGCAATTGGGTAAGTAAAGTCCAAAAGCCCCAATTATGAGCACAGTGGGCAACCAGTAAAACCCAGCAGGGTAAAGATTTCGCAATTGACATCCAAGGCGTTTTCAAATTGCTAACACTTTCCTTATCATTATGTTGATTGGTTTCCAAAGAGCTGGCAATCATGGATTTCTCGGCTGGCGATATGCCCTTATAATTATCGGGCGTATTGGCACCCCATATATACCACACTATACACCATGCAACACCTAGAAGACCGGATAAATAAAATACCGCCGTCCAGCCAAGAGATGTGGGCACTAACCATCCGCTGTTGCCAAAAATTAGGATGGCACCAAAAAATGTACCCGCATAAGCGAATGTACACAAAGAGGCTCTTTCATTAGGCGGCGACCATTTCGATAGAACAGTATGGGTACAGGGAAAGAGTACACCCTGGGCCAAACCCTGTATAAAGCGTACCACAAACAATAAAGGCCAATCACCAATTTCCACAACATAGGGAGTAAGCAAACAGAGTACAGAACTAATGAGTATGCCGTAGAAAAAAAGATTTTTGGCACCCCATATGCGTGCCCATTGGCCAGAAGGTATTTGGGTGCAAACATAGCCACCAAAAAAACTGCTCAATAGTAACGATTGGATATTTTCCGACCAAGTGAATATCTGCAATAAAATAAAGGAGAAGAGGGGGAAAAAATTTTAAAAACATAAGCCAAGGGATAAGGCTCCCTGGCAAAAGGTGTAAGTAATTACAACCTAACACTCCACGGGTACCCGAATTATGTTCAGTTTAAGGGTTAAATGTATTTATTTTCTATAGCTGATGTAAAAAAATATGAATTTTTTCAAAGTTTTCTAATTTAGGGGCCTATAATTGCAGTACAAACATGCACTGAGATCGTATTACGCTCTAACGAAACAGGTGATAATTACAACACGAGACAAATTGGCTCAAGTAATTATATGTAGTTTAAATAAAAAATAATAATATTTATATATAGTACTTGCGCAAATGAATTTGATTTTTAATTTGAAAGCTAATTGCATATATGAAGTGATATCACAAAATTTACTAACTCAATGGAGCAGAAGCTGTAATAACAAGAAGGCTATATTTGGTCACAAAACATATTCTATGTGTTTGCCACGTACTTGGGAACCTGAGGTGTAGGATTCTGGTGCAACCAGAATTTATTAACTGAACTTATCTAAACTTCTAAAAGGTATCGGAAGAACTGAAAGATGGCAGTCAGATTATTTGTGATAGAATAGACATTTTCCCTAATACAACCGGACTCTATAGAATTTAATAAAACTGTGGTGTCTAAAGTGGCAGCTAATACTAACACAGGAGTAATGGAGTTTAATTTCCCACCCGTCAGCATAATGCCTTAAGCTTTTTCTAAAAAGTTAGTCTATTGAGTAGCAGTTATCAAATCCGAGCGCACTATACTTGTTACTTTTCGCCAAGCAAATGTTTGGTCTACTGTACCAAATTCTAGGATGATAGGCTTAAAATTGAAACACAAGACATAAAACACAATGCACTCTTTAAAAAGAATTTGCAACTTACCTGAGCATAGGGTTTTTCCTCCAATGGATCGGTCATTGCCACTATGGCAACCGATAGATTAACACGCATTGCATAACCCACTGCCAGGCCCCAAAATAGTAGAAAACATTGTAAATGTCGTACGCCTAAAAACTTCTGTGGTCCGAGACTTTTAAAATTCGATAAGCGTATCATGCTGCCACTGAAGCGAAAGGATCCTTTGAAACGATTTAATTAAATCGCAATGAAACTTAAACAAATTCAATTAAGAATTTTAATTATTTTCTTTATTTTTTTATTTATTTTTTTTTTAATTTCTATCTTTAAAATATTTTCGCCAACACAACTGGTTGTGTGGCTATTGATTGTCAATCGTCAATGATCGCAATGATTTGCAAATAATCGAAACTAAAGCAAAAATATAAGAGTTGTTATGAATAGCGGGGGCCGTTGCTATTATTGGAATAGAAAATAATTGAATTGTTGTCAAAGTGTGAATTACAATTTAATTGAATTGATTTTGGGTAAATATTGAATTTTACAATAAAGCACTGGCATTCCATGAATCCATGATATGCGTTATTTAAGATTTCCTTCTTTTAAACACTGCCACAATAATAAAAGCTTTCATTTCTACCATTAACTAACTGTTTAATAATTGAAAATAAATAAAAGCTTTATAAAGTTCAAAGCAATTCTACTATTGGGTCATATAAAAAAGCATCTGCGAGCAAGGCTCATTTGATTGTGACAAACGAACATTGTTGGCACTGCCTAGTCTTCCTATAAGGTTGGTTGTTGGTTATTTTACCCATCACAGGGTATAATTTCAAATTTCGAGAACTCTAATGAAATTCTGTTCGCTTTTTATTGGATTTGTACCATTTTGTGGTAAACTGGAGTGGTTAGAAAGGACCTCAGGACAGGAGTAGTAACTTATGGTCTCAGTCTATGGAGAAGTCGTGACACATCTCTTAAGCTGTATTCTAAGCCATTAAAAAATGTTCCCAATTTC
Organism: Sarcophaga peregrina; assembly: GCA_014635995.1. Classification (NCBI taxonomy): domain Eukaryota; kingdom Metazoa; phylum Arthropoda; class Insecta; order Diptera; family Sarcophagidae; genus Sarcophaga; species Sarcophaga peregrina. Next base: position 22,759,009 of record CM025793.1, read on the forward strand.
ACATGGAGAGAGATTTGCTACTACTATCTGACAGTCAATGCTTAAATCGACAACACTGTGGGACAGTATGGAAAAGCAAAATCAGCTAGGAATGTAAGAACTCGCTTTAAAGAGCCGTTAACAGCACCAGAACCTTTGTATGGAAAGAACTTTCCAAAAATCTCAATAACTGGAAAATAAAGAGAGGCAAAGACTTTTCTCGAAACACATGGGTTGATAACAAGGAGATTTGAGATAACGAGGAGATTTGAGTCATTTATTAGCCTAACCAGTAATAAGCTGGTGTTAGGTAATCTGTCTTTAGACAACGTACTGTCTATTAAAAGTACATTTGCTCAGAATGGTGGTTATCCCGACACCAAAATGTTAAGTCTATGATGAAGAGATTGAAGTGTCAGAGCAAATTTGTGGAAACTGCCACGCTTTAGTGCATCCGCAGAAGAAGAACCATCGGAACATATATCACTAGCTGAGCAGAGAATTATCCTTATTTGCACCATGCAGCATCCTGAAGTTTGTGAAAGAAATAGGCTTGAAATAGACATTGTATGGATGCCCTATATAGATCGAGGTCAGTACAGTAGATCGGTTGAATGTCGTAGCACTATGGCACCTCTAGATTTTTTATAACACTATACATTTTCTTTATATCACATGCTGTTACTCATACTAATATTTATGCCTAGAAGTATGCCTAGGAGTATATCTGAACATTAATATTATCTGACAGGGTGTTACAAAAAAAAAACATAAAAAAGGTTAACCAACACACTAATACGAATACAGTATTCGCTCGATTTACGTCGTAGAAAGTTCCGGAAAAAGACGATGTAAATCGAAACGACGTAAATCGAATTTCAAATACGTCATACTATCACATGCATTTATTTTTGTACATTTTACAAAAAAAAAACTAAAATAATTAAATTTTTATTCTATGTATGTATCGAATTTTTTTAAAGAGGAAATTCCCCTGATTTTGTGTATAAACAACAGAGGCGACGAAAATCGAATGACGCCGCTAATCGAAGTTGAAGGGAACAAAAGTTTTGACGACGTTAACCGAGACAACGTAAATCGAGGGAATACTGTATTGACAGCAAGTATACACGAATGAAGGAAAATCGCCGCCTGGTCAGTCTAGATAGGAGGTTGCGGTGGATATGGCTGTCAAATCAAATCAAATCGCCTTTAATGCCACTAGTGTTGGGCCACAATATCCTGCATATAACTTTAAGGCACTCGTCGATGAATACCTATATCTTGTGTGTGATTATTTACAATACTAACAAGATTTTAATTCGTCTAATGGCAGAAAATTTTTATGAGTTGAGCTTATTTATGATCAACTCAGCGATTAGATTAAGCATACCATTGAAGCATAGCAACTAAAATCTGTTTCTAGCAATTTCGTTTAGATGGCGAGTCCTTGTTCGCATACAGTGCCACAACAGAAGTTGTTTCACTTCCTTATGTAATATTTGGCGGAGCGAAAAGTGTTCTCTTAATGCAGGTATCCATTATGTAAGAATCCACTGCTTCAGTTTTTTTTTTTTTTGATTTTTATTGGCATACAATAGCAGAAGTTCTTTCTTTTCTTATCTTTATTACTGCAGACATTTCAACAACCACTAATCGAAAATCGTGATTATCACGCGTTTGATACAGTTTTTCATAATATTTTTACCAAAAAAAAAAAACCAAGAACAGATAAAAAACCCCACTTCACACGAACTTCTAAAGTGGCTACAGAATTTAAATTTATTTAAAAATAAAATCGAAAATATGTTTTCATAAATATTCGGCCATAACTTGTGCAAATGTCATGGGAAATTCAAAATAAATTTTTGCATCACACCCCACAGTAGTTGAACAGAACTTTACACTGAATAATAAATTATTAAAAAAAAATAAATAAAATTTAAGGGTTTCCTTTAACGCAAATGGTTTCCTTTCATAAGTCATAAGTTTTATTTATAAATTCATTGTATTTTTAAATGCAAAAATAAATTACGCTTTTTAGCAAATTATTTAAAGCCCTGATAATACTTGCATAATAAAGATAATGAAATTATTTTAGAAAACAAAAACAAAAATTAACTCTTAAATAAATAAGATTTAAAATAATAATATTCTATTAGACCACTGCAATGGGGTATTTTTGTGTAAAGAAAACAAAAAAAATGAAAATTCATTCTCATTCATACTCTACATAAGCAATTAATAAAAATAAAACCGAAAATAAAAATGGAAAAAATATATTATAATCATGTTGTTGTTTCGTAATAGATTTAAAAACTTTTTTCATTCTTATTCTTATTCATTGGCCAGTTCAGAAAAGAAATCACTTAAGATCCTAAGCACTGGTACTAAGCCCTAAGCCTAATAGTAGAACCACCACTATTATTATCATTACGGACAATTGGATAGGTAACTCTTGGAATTCAATTATTTAAATCTACAGTACCCTACAGAACATAATAAACCTCAGAACAGTTTGGCTCAGGGCCTATTGTCTATCATATACGATACAGAATATGACCTACTTTATAAGAAAAGAGCGAATGGGAATTTGGTCGTCTTTTTGAAGATAAAGCTTATGAATGCGTAGACCTTTTCGACGCTACAGATCTTAACATTTGTAATGATGATTTATTTTAGGAACCAATCCAAATATTAGGAATCTGAACAGCGGTTCGCTTTTATGGCGGTAATGAGTCGACAAGACAGTAAACTTAAAGGAACTGATTTGACGATCTCACCGCTAAAAGCGCTGCTATATCTGTGCGATTCTATTCATTTGCACTCGAAAATTCTCACTCGAAATTCTTTTTCGAGAATATTTACTTCATATTGAGTCCGGCCTACGATTTCATAGGAGAGTTCAATATAACTCTGAGGAAAATAGAGGAACGGGCGAATAGAGTAACGACTTCGCAGAGGATTCTATACTGTTAAAGCTGTTGGTACAGATATCTTTTCGGAGTTGGAAGTACTCCCCCCCTCAATAAGTTTACCAGACACCTTCAATAACTTCTAAGCGGAAGTAATGATCGATCTAAATGCTTTGATAAATATTAAGAAGAGCAATATCTCGAGAAGAGATATAAAAATATTTTCTGTTATCAGACAGGGGTAAAAGCAAGATGATCTCACAGGATAACCTTGAAAACAACTATTCTGAGCGAAAGTAATGACAGCTGTGGCTGCATTGATAAATATTGAGAAGAGCAATGCGTCTTGAAGTCGCCGTAGTCAAGTAGGTAGTATTTCTCCGACGATTTCCAGATTTTACCAGAAATCTGCTGAGAGTAAATAAAATTGCCATGAAAAGTTTCTCAAAACAATCTGTCGCTCGGAGCCGACTTTAAACTGTAGGTCCCGCCACTCATGTATAAAATTAAGACACACAACATAAGTGGTGTGAGAAACTAGACCAATGATCCTGACTGAAGTGTTATAATGGCCAATTATGTACATATGTATGTATGTAATGCATCTAGAAAAGATATTCTAATGCAGTTGACAGTTAAAACCTATAGGATATGTTAGGATGATCTCAAAAGCAGTTCATATTTTGGTTTAAATGTGGGTTTATTTCTCATATTAAACGTATTTGGCCACTGACAATTAATATCCGTCATACTTTTCAATTTGTATACTCAGCCTGTATTGTTGCCACGTATAGGAGTATTTTATTAAGAAACCAGGCCTTCTGGTTAACTTAAATGACTTGTCACTAGATATTGTATTAATTCATACGTATGTATGTATGTATGTGCTATGGTATAAACAAAATAAAAATAAAAACAATATTATCATCAAATCAGACAGAATATATATTTTATGAATATCTGAATTTCATTATCAATCCATATGCCCATAAAAACTTAATTATAGATTTATTATGTTAATGCAAGTGACTGAATGAGCAAGTGAGTGAGTGACTTGCTTTGCTTATGATTAAAAATATAAAAAGTCATTGTTTTTCTTTCCTTAATATTCTTTCATCAATAAAAACAAAACAAATAGACCCATGAAGAGAGGCAGATAGGCAAAGAAAAAAGAGGCAGTTTTATTGAAACACTCCCTCCTCTACGTAATATAAACGAGACGAACAGTTGTGCACTTATTTATCACGTGAATATTTCAGTATGAGCATGTATTAAACGTGATCAGAAAAAATTAAATGGCGAACTCTTATAAGAACCTATCGGGAGAGAAAAGAGAGAGAGAAAGAAAGAGATTTTCGTTTGTCACCAAAGGAAATAAAACGGGAATGTTTATTTGGTTTTTTTTTTTTTTTTATTAAAAATCCGCTATTGCTCCGCTCACGCATACATGTACTGGCAGTAAACGAAAGGTTATCATCATTGGATTTTGTTTCTGGTTTTATTGGAACATTTCATATGAAATATTTATAATTTTAATTTTTTTTTATAATTGCAGAGAGGAAAAGAGCAATATATATATCAAATGGTAGACTATTTTATTTATTTATACTTAGTTTAGTGTGTATATTTTTAAAAAATATAAATTAAGAATTACAGAAAAAAAAACAAAAGTGTTAGCATTTGTTTATTTTGAAAATAATATTGTGTTCTAAAGGCTCTTGACCGATAAACGAAAATCAGGTTGTGGTCACTATGTCTCGCAAAGAAGCTCAAGTAGATGTATGATAGCTAAGCTTAATATACATTCAATTATGAACTTAATAGGCTGAAAGGGCATGTTCTTAATATCAATTTCAATTTAATTGAGTAATCGGCAATTATTGAAAATATTGTACGTAATTTACTGAAGATAACGTAATTGAGAAATTTAAAATCAATCGCTTGTTTTACACAAACTCACAGCTATAATTTTGGACTTTGATTTTAGAACTTTTAAAAACGTTGAACTTTCCTTGTAGAGCTTAGCAAAAAATTAGCTTTTTTGAAGAGAATTATTTCGCTTTTTCGTTCCTTTAAGGGATATGTAACTGGCACAGAGCACGTTTTTTGTTTCAGTTAAGCAGTTACTACTATAGAAGATTCTAGAACGAAAGGATTGCCATCCAAAATTGTCTGAAAGCAACATACTCTGTGAAAGTATATTGGGTTGTTGTACATGATACAGGGGTGTGGAACTTTGCTTATTGAGTTCTATGCTTTCCAAACAGGTGCCTCTATCTGATCCTCCTATAATCAAGAGATTTTTAGCTGCTGTTGTATTGGCCAATTTTATACTATCACAAGGGTAGTCAGAAATTACAAAATCCTGTCTACACAGTGGGTGCAACAAAACCTTACTGTCGTTAGGTAGGTACCGAAAATTTGGCAATTTGTTTACTACGCTAAATATATGGTTTTTTTTTTTCTTCCACAAATTAAATTAACAAAAAATCAATTTAAATAAATTTAAATTGTTTACAAACAATCAATATCAATTGAATTAACAAATAATTTTTAAATTCATAAAAATGTTGGTTTTTGTTAAACTATTTACGAGAGAAATGTGAACAATAGTGCTTCGGTTTGCTAAAAATTATGTAAACAAAGAAATTTTCCACTCGTCGTGCAAACGATCAGTTTTAAAGTTCACTTTTCTTTGTGCCGACTAAGCTAATTTCTCCGCTTAATGGTAATGTCACCGAGTGGTACTTCGGTTCTATTATTTACGTTTTAAGTACTTTAATGCAGCAGCTTTATTCGTATAGACAGCGTGATTTTTGGAAAATTGTTTCTTTTGTTGCATTTTGATTAACACTCATTAACGTTAACTTGTGTTAACGTACATTGTATATGGATATGAATGATCCATTATTTCAGTCAAATGATGCGATGGAAAATTTCAATTGAAAGGTCAGCCATCAACAATAACAATAAAGTGTGAATTAATGTTGAGAAAAAAAATCCTTTCGTATGATATCGATAAAATTTAATGAAGTTCTCAAGAACTTGATGATTTTTCAACTTTATTTCATACAATACCTGCTTAAAATGTATAAGTTCCGACTTTATGTTATTCAAAGCGTTTTAAAACACGATATTTTTCTATTTTCCTTTTAGCCTTTTTGCTTAAATACACTATTTTTCTATGTACTATCTAAAGAAATTAATATTTTTACTTATAGTTTCTGTTTATTTATTGTTTTTCAAATAAAGTTATCACATCTTTCTGTTTATCTGTTCTATATTCCTCATGTAAATATATTTGCAAAGAAAAACTTTGTGAAAAACGTCGTAAAAAAAACGTAAAGTGACAGCGTAACAAATATTCCGTGTTTGAGATTGAAAAATATGTCACATTAGTTAAGCGTTGTTTAAACTAGTTCAACAAACGCGATAATATGACACAGTATGACAGCTAAAAGGTTATAATTTATCCTGTAATCGTATAATGATGATACGTTTGCAAATGTAAATACATAGATTGTGTAAACAAAAGAAAATTTATCAAATTTAAAAATCATAAATAATAGTGCTGCTTACATATCAAAATAAGTTTCCTTTATGCATTTAAATATTTTACATTGTTGCGTTCAAGGGGTAAAAGTAAAGGGTTATACATTTATCGGTTGCAAAAGTTAAGTTAGATAACACAGCCTTAAGTACGATATGCAGGTTAATCACCGCCTGTGAATTAATTGAAGCAGTTGATCCTTTTAGGGTAGATTTCGTATAGTTTTTCACACCTCTTAGGCGGTATCTCGTCCAAATGTCTCCCAAACGTTGGTTTCCTAACTGTGTAAAGTAACGGCAATTTCTATGGTTTTGAACAGTTGACATTGCCAAACTGGAAACTCCTTATGCAATAAGCTTGCTGTATGTACGGTTTGTATGGTTCATGGCACCGTTTTATAGAAGTCACATTCATAATCTTATATTGTCGATCAAAAACAATCAGTTATGAAACTTTAATAATGCTCTGAATTGTAGGTAACAGTCCTCCAGGGGTGATTCCATAAATAATACAGTTTAATGACTCCTTCAGCCCGCAAAAGATCATTTTTTTTCCTAATACACAATTCACAATCACTTTTAGTATTCGCTTCGTGGGATAGACTTTACATAGATAGAGTTTGAAATCCACATTCCTACTAAGGCGTAACAAGCCCTAAAATGGACAATGTACAGTCGAACTTCTATAAATTGAATCACCATTATCCAAAAAAAATTTTTAACTTATAGAAACATCAAGTAAAAGAAACAAAACCTGATAGAATTTCTCTCCAAGAAACTATTGCTGTGCTTCAACTTATAGAAAAAATTCAAGTAATAGAAGTTCGACTGTATTCTTGAAGTGCTATTGAACCATCTCCTTCAGAAATTCTTACTTGTTGCATCGGTCTACTAAACAAAAAAAATATAGAGCAAGGTCCCTTATGGGGTACAGTGATGACATTGTAAAAAGCTATTGAACGTTTTTATTTCAGCTATGCAGCCCCTGTTTGAACGTCTTCGTAAGCCACACACAATAGTAAGCGTTGCGAATCAGCCAAAAGAATGCACTTCGAATCGCAACAGACGTTCCGGCCATGATTTCCTCTGACTTAGACGAATTTTTAATATTAAATGAATACCACTGAAGTCCTAAATGGCTATGGATGCAATATAGTAGTAAATCAACACCCTCCTATGATTTCGAATAATGAAAAGCAATTACTACTCAAACAAACACGCTACATCCTGGCAAAATTGAAATATCGATAGTCCTGTATGCTAAACAGCTGTGGGGACTAAACTATGTTCCAGAAGTGTCACCTAAGAGCTTAGTCGAAATGGACACTGGAACATCAACATATAGAAATTGTTTTATTACAATCTACAGAGAAGAATTTTTAGATACGTCAGAACTAGAACACTGCCTCTTTTTTAAATCTTCCTTTTAAATACAGAAATCTAAAGCGTAATCAAGTTCAAGAACATGACATAATGCCTATAAATAATATTGAAGATTTAAGCACACTTTTTTCTTTTTATCAGGATAATTGTTATAAAACTTGCAAAATAGTTTTCGTGATAAAAAAAACACAAATAAAAAATAAATAAATAAAACAAAATTAGCGCATGTATAATATTATACTAGATTCTCCATCTATATTTACAAACAACCGGACCGTAAAAACGATTGTTAAACTGTAATAGGCCGTCCATAAAAAAATAATTTATAAACTATGCCCGATAAGAAAAGTACGAAAACCCATAATGGTTACAGGATCATAAAGATGGAAATAAAACGTAATGAGTCAAGTTTTTATCTTTATTCAGAACTTTTGTTTATTTTTTCTGGCTATTAAGACCTTTTTCTCATAGATTTTGGTTGTATCTGCAACCACTATTATTATTGACGTCAATATAATGGCGCACGTACGTACGTAACTGGTTAGATTTCCTTAAAATTTCCCAGTCAAAAGTAAATATTTTCATTTGTCAATCATTATTATCAAAATTTTTCATCATTGTGATCAACTATCTGTCTTTATGACAGATGGTCGTCTGTCAACCATATCATAATCATCATACATATTCGTTTAGCGGCAGCAGCTGCTATTTATCAGATAATACCAGATGGATGGGGATATTTGCTTAGCCAAGTGATTGTGATTGTCGGTTAATTTTCTCTGTGTATTTTTACAATTCAGACAAATTTGTTATCACACAGGTGATAAGTAAGACAATTATTCGCAAATTACATGACAAATATTAGTTTTTAAATTCGTCTTCTTTTACTATTCACTTGAATGAAAATATTTGGCATGAAATAGATTCCAGTTAATAAAATGAAGGCAAAGTTATTTATGCAACAACAAAAAAAGAACCCAAACGATAGTAATCGTAATAATGATGAAACAGGGTGCTATTGATAAGGATTTGATAACAAGCAATGCATGGGTCTTTAATTATCAATTGATTGAATAGAAGATTGCGAGCCTTAAAAGCGATTGCATGGGAACATTTTTTATAAAAAATTATTTGTTATCGATACTCAATGTCTTGCTATCGAAATTTATCTTATTTCTTATTATTATAAAAAATTACCTGTTATTAAAAATGATGTGTTATCGAAAATGGTGTGTTATCGAAAATTATCCATATTTGTTTGTAGGAAATGCTTCGTTGTCAATAATTTTCTGAAAAAAATTTAAGTTATTAATAATTCAATTTCAGTTATCGATAAAATGTTGATAATAGTTTTAGCTTAACTTCTTTCATCGAAAATTTTCGTATCGAGTATTAATAAAGAAAAGGAGTTTTATTAAGTAAATACAGTTATCGGAAATTTTATCGATATTGAAAACTATCATAATGTTAGTTATCGAAAATAATGTTAGTTATCGATAAAACTTTAAACTGAAAACTTTCTGTAACGCAGCGCAATTTGAAATATTTTTATAAAAACTCTTAGTTATCGGCATTACAACATTTATAGAAATATTGTTATCGAAAATTTATGTAGAATATATATTTGTTAATTTTTATGAAAATATAATTTAAAAATTAAAATTAAAAACTGTTGTCAGAAATCCCTCTAACCAGGCTTGTAGAAAATTTTATTTATGATAAACACTTCTCACACATCCTACGTAGCCAAAGACTTAAAAGCATATTTTTCCCCATCATAAGATATTAACGAAAACGCAATTAAACTCACAAATGTACAAATCGCATCACCAGATGTCCCATCAAATCATAGCAACATCTTGACCAATTTATGAATTAAACAAATACTGACCAAATGTTTCATGCAATTAATTTTGACAATATTTACCAGATCTATTAGGGCTAATCCAAAAATATGTTATTTGACCAAACACTTACGCGCGACGTATTTTTTTCAATTGAAATACCTTTTGGTGGATAGCAATTGACCAAAACAAAAAGAAGAAAAATTTTCCATTCGCACGATTTAAACCGACACAATTCAAAAAAAAAAGAAGCAAATCTGGCTTTAGTTTGTTATCGATAAATATTTATTATAGAATTAAGAGGCTATTGTGATTGTAAATAATAAATTAAATTAATTTGTTTTTTTTTTATTTAAACGGCTCTAAAAGTATGAGAGACACAAAGAAAGTATCCATGAAAGAAATAAAGAAACGATGCATCGAAGAAAGAAGAATCGAACAATAGAAATGATTACCTTAATCGATGACAATCAATTGCCTGGGGATAATGAATTTGAGATGCTTGAGTGCGTGAATAATTAAATTGTCAAATGACTTCCCTTGTCCGAATGCCAATGAAACACGATTCTAATCAAAAGTGTCAATAAAACGCTCGATATCATCGATTGAATGAACAAATAAATAAATAATCGATCAGTGAGTGTGGTATAATTGAAATTATTTGGATCAATAGTTGAACTTTGCCTAATTCATTACGAACTGTGCAAAATATATTTTTAATTCGCATGAAATGAGAAGAAAACAAAAATGAGAATGATTTTAATTCTTGGAATTGTGATTATTTTTAAGTTTATTTTCATTGATTTATTAAGGTAAACAAACAAATATTTTATTGCGATTGTAAATAGGAAGGGACAAATTGAGTACAGACTTAAGGCCGTGGTGAAATTGTGAAGCAGACGCCATTTTCATTTGATACACCATTTGTAGTTAGGTTTACTACAACATTTTGTCGCTGTAGTCAATGTCCATGCAGTAACTGACCGATCTTAGAACATTTATTCTCCCTTCTCTCTTCTAGTGCTGCCATGGCAGGTTTTTGCGAAGATCTTCACTTGAAAAACTCCTGCACCGACCTTATCATCCATCCTATAGCCTACACCGCCATTTTCTAACGTTGTTCTTTTTTTGCCTTACATAAACTAGGAAGTTTTTTTTTGTAATATTTTTCTTATTTTTGTTTTTAATTAATTTTCTAAAAATATGAATTCTGTGCTATTTTTAAAAATATTTTTTTGTTTCCATTTTTCTTTGCATGTGATGTGTTAAATAAATTAAAAATCTTTTAATTTTTGCCTTTTAAAATTCTCTACATTTATGAATAATTTTGTAACAGAATTCTGGTCACTCAATAAATTATTTTTTTTTTTTGGAAAAATAAATAAAAAATTTTTTTAATTTTAATATTTATTTGTTTTTATTTCTATTTCTTTTTTCTTCTTCTGTTGATTATATTCTCAATTTTTCATCTTAAAATTTTCATGATACAAACACCCTCTACCCCGATCTCTACAATATTGAAACCAAAAAAAAAAAATTGTTTGAAAAAATGTCTGCGGCGTAGCTTTTTATTGTTTTAAAGTGCAAAAAACTAGAGTGACTTTTACACCCACTCAATAGGAAAATTGAAATCCAAAGAAATACACTCAAAGAAATATATCACCGGTGGTCAGCTCTCCATTAGTATATTAACTCGTACACCAGAGGGCTTATAGGATGTTCCTAGAAAAAAATTGTTAAGGATAACGAGTCCTTGATTACTTCATTGAGAGCTTAAATGGACCTCAAATCATCCTTGTTGATTCAAAGTAATACTAATGATCCTCATAGTAAAGTTGAAACATCAAATTAAGACGTGTTTCAAGATGTCCTTAAAAACTTAGGTTTATGCCCAAAATAATATCACGTCTCTAGGTTTGTACGGCATATCGCTATGGAATGCAAATGGTACTACAGTCTCAACCTGTAATTTAACCCTTCATTACCTTAATGGTTTTCATTCCAAAAGTTGGCGGACGAGATGTACCTTGGAGTAAAATCCGCCAAGTTTCCAAAGACCAGGATATTCTGAACTACCTGAACCACATAAAAATACAAGCATTTTGCTATAAAAGGACAGTATAAACACACTAATATAATGATTTACACTAGTGATTTAACGTAACAGGTTCTAAAATAATAGGGTTGCCATATGTATTTGCTAGAAATAGCTTTTCTTTTTGCGGAAATGTGTTGGATTGTTGTCTTTGGTAAGAAAGAAATGTTGTTGTTAATATTATCTTCCCTGGAGGGGTCCAGGGAACACAGATAAATTTTTGAGCTCCCCAAAAATTTTGAAATAAAAACGTTTGCAAATAAAGTATTTTATTCAGAGAAATCTGATAAAGAATCAAGTGCTTTCTGTCACGTTCTGACATGTTTTTTTACTCTTTCTGTTTGATTTTATTTTTACACAATTTCTTATCACATGCTTTTTAAATGTTTTGTTTTAACGTCAGTAAAATTCTTAAATGCTGAATAATGAAATTTAAATAATTTGTTGTATCTTCGTCTGATTTTCGAGGTCCAAATAGCTTCAAAGTATACATTAAAATCAAAAGAAAAAATGTAAGTTAAGTTGTGAAAAAAGCTGATAAAAGGTTGATGAGAATAAAAATTCCATAAAATGTGTGATAAAAATGTCGCAAATAGTGAAACGGATGACGGATAATAAGACAAATAGTCTGCCTATGCAGAGGAGCGAAATTCTCGAAAAAAATAGAAAAACTTTGCTTTGTTTTTGTATGTGGAACTAAATCATTCCTCCTGAAGTTGGAAATAGATCGGAATGATTTCGGATACAAATTTGTATTGTACATAATCTTATACAATAGATTGACGCAAAGGTTGTCAGTCTTTAAAGACCAAAGTTTATGGGAAGGCCTTTGCCAGGTGTGTGCCGTAGATATGTGGCACCAAAAGATGCTATATTTTCTGATAATTTGAACCTGCTTCTTATGAACACAGTAACAGAAAAGACCAATCTACACAATAAATTTTATGTGTTGGGAAAAATTTTTTACCAAAAAATAATTTTTATTCTAAATAGATTCGCGTTATCAAAATCGATTATCAAAAGAAAATATTATTTTTAGAATTCTTAGACGTTTTCTACAGTTGATTCCCTAACAAAAATGTTTATTAATGCCTTTACCAATAAAGATTAAATTTTTTGGGTTAAAGAATCACAATAACAATCACAAATCGTACCACACGTGTATTGTAAAAATAGTTTAAAGACTCATTAACAACAGCAAAGTGAAGTAACTCAACAAATTGGCAGTGATCAAAATTAATTAAAAAAAAAATAATAAATAATAAAGGAAATTAAATTCAAAAATAATATTCTTTTGATATGATATACATAATAAAAAAAATTATATAATTTTGTTTACATTACATCGACTTTTAAAGCAACACACGTACTTATACACACATATGGACACATACAATATAATAACTTATTAAAAATCCTTATCAATAAACAATAATATCATCCATATACCACCCAACAACATTGTAATTATTGTAATTACAACAATAACACTTGTTACGATGATCACATAATAGCAATCGATAGGTTTTCTCAAACACATACATACACAAGCACAAAAACACAACCACAACCTTATTTTACTAGAGTATCAAGAAAATTTAAAATTCTCTTTAACAGTATCTCTGTAAACGTAGGGAGAGAGAGTGCAAGAGAGAATAATTTAACAATAAAAAGAATTTCCATTTACATGTGATAAAAGAGAGCAATGGTTTACAAAGAGTTTCCATAAATAAAATGTAGGAAAAACGAAAAGAGCATATGAATATTTACTCAATCTTTTGAAGTTCACTGTAATACTTTGCCGGCATACATATGTTTTAATATGTCCACAATCAAATCGTATCGATGTAAACACTATTGCTCTCTTTAGGGGGCACATAGTTTCACACTTTTTTTTTTAGGTAAATGACAATTGACAATAAATTGAGTGGTAAGCAACCTAAAGAGCAGACAGAGAATCACATGCACCAATAACTCAAAATCTTACTGTATTCTGTCTATCTTGAAACATTTGTTTTCAACAAATTACCACTGATTTTATAATCAAATGTAAAACCTATCCTGCTACACTTTGGGAATTATTCTGTAGAATTCTATTCTATATAGACCATACCCATGTAGACCATACCCATGTAGACCATACCCATGTAGACCATTCCCATGTATGCAGGCATACATTTATTACTAAGTTCTTGTTGTTAGTAACGTTTAGGCGCTAGAATACTACGACCAGTAATATGTATAATACCTCACAAAATTTTGTTCCTTTGCCGAATAGTGTTCTGTGTCACAAAGGATAACACCTTCAGGTGTTACTTTCTAAGTTGTATTAACCTCGTACCTATCTTTATTCCGTGCCCGGTCAAAAGATCGGTTACTATACTCTGGCATCTTCTAAATAGCCTCATACATTACTCAAATCTCTTATCATTATAGTACCTCAACAAAAGTTTAGATTGCTTCAAGCCTATGTGGATCAAGAAGTATGTGCGTCTTTCTCCATTTCCCCTTTTGTGCAATATACTTTGCAAAAAATTTTTTCCAATTCACAGAAAAATTCCAGCTGCATGGAATCTCATCTTCTGCTCCAACTGTCTTCGCATTACCGTGCATTCTTATATGGCCTAACACCTAGTAAAGATGGACTCTATTCCACTCTGGCTGCTTGATTCAGATCGCCTAGACAGACAGTCCCATACAGTAGAGTGTTACATATCAGTCCAGTATTTGAATGACGGCATAACGTTCGGATAGTATTCCTACTGCTCGTGCTGTTTACTTCCTCTCTGATGAATCCCCTTTCTAATATGTCTTCCATTAGCCTCAAAAGCTCTATTTCTCACTATTATATTCACAGGGATCCAATCCAATAGAGTATCCAGCTTTACTGTAGTATAGGTTCTCACAGTTTTTACTAAAAGGTTTTATCTACAGATCCCAGGAGTATGTGCAATAAATTTATTGAGACTTAGTTTTAAAATTTTCTACAAGAATTAAAGAAAAAAGAAAGAATAAAGAGAACTGATAGAAATAAAATGGCCCTCCTTAACTATATAGTTGCGCTAGACCTGCTACAGTGTAAACACAACTGACTGAAACTAATTCATGCGATAATTTTTGAAAATATGTGTGTTAAGCGAAACGCACCATTGTCATACACAAGACTTTTCTCAAACAATATCAGAAGCATAAAAGAAAAACAACAACAAATGGTTCATATGCTCACACTTAATCAAACATTACGCTCTGCTCACTTACTTGCTCACTTGCTGGCTCACTTGCCACAATCTTTATTACTAAAGAGCATTAAAGTGTTAATACATAGAAGAAGTGTGCGTAAGCGTAAGAGTACGTGTATAAAGCGACAGGCTGTGAACGAGCGAGTCAACAGCGACAAGTCGGAAAACCCGTCACTGCTGAAACGTAAACGGATCACAGATCAACATTTATAAAAGCACTGTGACCGCCTTCAGTAAAAATCAGTCGGTCTAAGAACGTTTTTGCAACGAGAACTCTCTGTTGTAGTTGATTAACTGTAACTGAAGGAAAGAAAGAAAATTTCAAAAACAAACAAAAACCAAAATAACAAAAAAAAATTGTCATTGTAACGTAGACTACTATTACAGCCAACAAAAACAAAAACGTTTGATTATATGAGTGCGACTGAGTGTCCGTGATTATATGTTTACGAGTTCTTGTTATTATTATCATTAGTATTGTTGCCGTTGATGTTGTTGTTGTTTTTAGTTTATTCGATTATTAAAGAATAAAGTTGAGGAAAAATAATTTTCCATTATTAATGTAAATATAATAAAAGTGTGTGTGTTAGTGTATAACAATTCATTATTATTAACAAACACTGTTATTTAGTTGTTAAACCAAATATCCAGCTCTGCAGCGATATACCACAATTGTTTCCACTTTCAAACGGATAATACGAAGGATTTAAACGAATTTCGTTTCGAAATTGTATTCAAAATTAAAGCAACCGTTATTGGGGTTGGACGTGCCTGTATTATAAAACAAGAAAATTTAAATAAAAAACAAAATCGAAAACAAAAACAAAATAAAAACAAATTAATGCTATAAATAAATTTTAATAAAAAGTAAAAACAAAACAAAACAAATACCAACTACAAGTTAAAATATTGTGAAGAAATATAACAAAATTGTTAAAAAAAATTTTAAAATACGAAAAATAATTTAAAAAAAAAGAAAATCTTTTAAAAGAAAGTAACAAACAAGGCTGTACTCAAGATAATAAAACTACAAAGTCAAGGAATTTTATTTTTGTTTTCAAAAGAAAGCCCTTCAAAAACAAACTGGCTGAGCTAAAGTCCACTATGGTGAAAAATCGTAGATACGATGAAGGTAAATTATACATTGAAAGAAACAACAATAATTAAAATTTATTTAAAAATATCAATGCATTCTCTCTAACAAAGTCTTTCTTTGCAATTAGAGTTGGTAAACACGTGTTTGAAGTTCTCTTTTTGCTCTCTTAAATTTTTTCTTAAAATTAATGCGTTTTATTTATTTTTACTTATTTTTTTAACAAAATAAATAAAAAAATATGTGTATATGTACATTTTTTTTTTCGTTTAAATTCATATCAACATGTGGTTGTTCATTTATTTAAAAAATTTAAATACTTGTAGTTAAACAACAAATGTTTACAGTGGATATTAAACAAAATGTACCCTTTCTTAGAAAAAAATAGAAAAGTTTTGCTTAAAATTAAACCACATTTATCCAACGATATTATTTTCATTTCTAAATTTTTTGTCCTTTTGAAGAAGGTTTTACTGTAGATTGTTTTTATATTATATTTCTGTTTATAGTATAGGAGAGTTAAGCTACGGATTACAGTCTACAGAGAGAAAAAATCAACAAAAATTAAAAATTAATAAATGGTTGTAAAATATTTTTATGTTCACCTGTCATTTTGGAAAAAAAAATTAAGTTTTTTTTTATTGATCCGTTAAAAGGCCTCTTACAACATTACAAAATATTGTATATGATATGAAATAAAAACAAATAAAATTAAAAAAATATTTTCAATACACCAAAACAAATCTATACTTTGAACTTTCGTAATTTTTTTTTTTTTTGGTTTTTAAAATTTTGAAAACCCCGAAAAATTTATGAAAAATGGATGAAATTCATATAAATTTTAAGGCGTTACATGAATGCCTGTTGTTCAGAGTACGAGTATTTGCTAGAATTATTTCCTATTAATGTTATTCAGCAACGTTGAGATTTAATCGTTTAATCGCAATCCATTCTAAATTTTTCGGGCAAAAACTCTGCGAGTAAATAAAACTATCATGATCGACTTTAAATGTAGCTAAAGCTACTCATGCATAAAATTAACACATACAACATAATTGGTGTGAGAACCTAGGTCGAAATCTTGACTGAAGGGTTGTAATGACCAAGTACGTACATATAGTATATACTATGAAATACCTAATTGCTCCAATTCAACTCAAGAAATTAATAGCATGCCACTGATGGTTGTTTGTTTCTTAAATAACTTTCGTTCCGTTAAGGAATATAAAGACTGTCACACAATGGTTTCCATTACATTAATTTTTTATAGCTAAGCAGAAAGATCTAGAATGACAGGATTACCAACTATCATTATATAGAAAACTCACCCTCTGTGAAATCGTTTAGGGTTGTTATATTGGATGCAGTAGTGAGAAACTTTGCTCAGAGAGTTCTACACTGAAATATATTTATGAATTGTATCGTATAATTCCTTCCAAAAAGTCTCCGATAAATTATATAGTATGACCGTTTATTTTTAAACAAAAATAAAACAAAAAAACAATAATAATGAATAAATAAAAAATAAAACAAAATGTGATAAGTGTGTATGTTTCAATAATAAAAAAAAAGATTTTTTTTTTTGTTTTCTTGATCTCGCGTGTTATTTATTAAACAACAACGAAAAAATTAAAAGAATTATTATGTTATAGATGTTATATATTTTCGAAAATGACTGGCATAACATGAAGTCCGCACGTGCTTCATTGGATATAAAAAAAGTTCTTTTATTTTAATATCGCAGTTTTAATAAATTTGTCGTTTGTTTCTTTGCGTTTTTTAATTGAAATTCAGTTTTATTTTTAAAATACTATAAATTAATTTAAATTTTTATTAAAAGCAAATTGTAGATAAATTAATTAAATAACAACAAAATGTTGTTGATTCTAATGACAATTGAAATTATTTTCAAGATAACGAAAGAAAATAAAGAAGGTCGTTAGATATGTCTGTATGCCTGTATTTGTTGTAATATATTAAATAAATATATAATTTTTTTTGTAAATAAATAACAATAACTGTTTATTATTATATACATATGTTTGTATGTAATATTTACAATATTTATTATTTAATTATTTCATTTTAAAGATGAATAAAATGTCAATATGTAAACTTAAATAATTTTTGTAGCATTCAAATTTGTATGTACATACATATATGTATATGTATGTGTGTCTTGAATATGTAGCTAAATTTTTATACACTTAAATTGTTTAGAAATTTTGATTTTAGGCAAATGTAGGTCAATGTAAAAGAAGGCAGAATATAGTACTATATGTATGCGAGGATGGGTCAGAAAGTACTTGACTTTTTGAGTGTCGCGCCTCGGTATTGAAAAAGGAAAATTACTTCTGCAGGATGTGTAATCTTTTTGACAGCCACTACAGACTACCATTTGATTTAAGAAAAAATGTTAGCGTTTTATTAAAATCGGTTCAGTACTATATTCGATTATAAACATAATGAGGTTTAAAGAAGTAATGTCTTTCGCTAGTTCACATTTTTAGTGGCTCTTACAAGGCGTGTATTTTTTAAACGCTCTACAGAAGAGTGTTAATCCAACTCCAATACCTAAATCTGAGGCTTTAAAACTATAGGAGCAACAGTTTACAAGAATATTAATACTACGTTCACGTATGCAATTAATTGAGTCAATATTCGGTTAATTGAGAACAATATTTTAAGCGTTCAGGTATAATAAATATACACAATATTCATTTGACAGCTGGTTGTTTCAACAACTTTGTTTTTGTTTTGTTCGTTGTTACTTTGTTTTCTGTTTTCGTTTGCCGTGTTCGGTTACTTATAATATGCTCACTAAACAGACTTATGACAGTGTTGTATTTAAAGTTTTACTCAATATTATAACAATTAGCATTTAATTGAGTAATAATTAATTGAGATTTTATATGAAATATTGAAATTAATATTGGCGTTAATTGCGATTTACGCAATAAAGATGCATACGTGTATATAATACAATTGTTAAAGGATTTTGAAATCGGTTATAAAATTTAAAATGGGTTTTCATATTTCTTTTGAGGAACTTAGGGTGTGTCTCAATAGTCTCACTTACCTCATTTTGTTATTTTCCAAAGCAATTAATCAAGTTATTCCAGCCAAATAAGAGTTAAATGTGTGGTTGCAGATTCTAAGATAATAGGACTGCTAGCTATCGTAGAGAGGCTAGATTGTAATCCTGACTGAAGACTTGTAATGACTAATGATGTATGTTTATAGCTAGCGTTGCCAAAAAACGAAGACATTGTGTCAAAATGCAGTGGGTGTTGTTTATAAGGTTTTATGCTGACGTTGTTTAAAACCTTTAAAAGAGTTAAAAAAAACAATCATTTTCAAAATATTAAAAAAAAATTTACTTAAAAATATTAAACAAGAAAATATTTGTTTCATAAATATTCAAATTCTTCTTAAACTTCCTTAAAACAATTTTAAAAACCAATCCGTAACGAGCAAAATTTCATTGTCATCACGCTTCAAGATAATGGAAAGGCAGAGTCAACAAATATCACGTGCCCCCATATTGCATTTGAGATATTTCTTTCTTATTTTTTTTTTGTGTATTTTTGCAATCTTTTTGCCGCAAAAAAATTATCAAAAGAACACCAAACGAAAAGTTCATTAACATTCGATTGCTCATGCCTAAAAATGGTGAAAAGAATTTTTTATGAAAAAAATGGAAAAAAACAAAACAATAAAAAAATTAACCCCAAAACTGCTATAAAATGCTGAAAATTTTGTATGATCTGAAGCGTATTTACTTTTTTATAACAGAATAATTACAGCTTAAAATTCTTTCAAGCAAGGGTTAAATTTTAAAAACGGAATGATTGTCAAAATTTAATTAAGTTTGATAAATTTTAAACAAATTTTAATAAAAAAAAAATATGAAATTACTTAAATTGATTGTCTAACAATTAAAATCAATTTTTTTTTTTTCATTATAAATCAGTGACTTCTCTACAGAATCTCACTTAATTTTAATTTAAAATCTCTCGTAATTCATAAAATTTGATCGCCTTAAAAAAGGGGATATTTTTCCTCTTTAAAAAAAAATTAATTAATTTTTATATTTTCTTAGAAGCATTCAGATAAATTTTGTAATATTTTTTCCAATTCTTTTCCACTTTTTTTTTTTTTTGTACCAAAAGCCCAGGTTAATAAACTACCTTGTAATCTTAAATGCAGTTTCTTTTTCTGCGGTGTTATGATTCTCTTTTTTTCTGTTGAGCGGTTTAAGAAGGCATATTTGTTTTTATTTGGCCAGTTACTTTTACAATTTTATTAATCATGTGGCTTTAAAAACAAAACTAAAACGTGAGGCTTAAAGCAAAAAAATCGAAATCAAAATAAACTGACCAATAATTTTCAATGGCAAATTTGTTTTCATTTTTAATTCATACTCCTTACCAAATAAGAAGGAAAAAAATAATTATTGATTCATGGAAACTTTTTACGAGGGTGGCGTAAAAATTAGGTCGACTTTTGTATATATTAGTGGCGTTATTGTCTATAAACAAGCCCCTCTATGTGTCAGGGTTTTCAGTTGTTCTTTTAGCTTATTTTTCTCTTTCATTATTTTTTTTTTTTCATTTAAACGGGTGTTTGGCTTAGTGTCGAAAGTTCTAGTTCAAATACTATAGCATTCTCGAGTTTTATTTAGAACTCTAGCATTAAAAATAACACTTTAGAAAGGGGAAAAATTTTTTTTTTTAATTTCACAATATATTCCCCATTTGATTTATTTTGATTCAATACTTTAAAACCTAAAACCCCTCTGTAATGCTTATGTAATTGATAATCTGTAGATATTTTCCTCATGGGTCATTAAAAATTTTTCTTTAAAATTCCCCAGTGACACCTGTTAACTCAGACAATTATTTCTAATCTAATGGCCAATTGTTTAACTACTAACTCTTCTCTATAAAAAAAAAGATTATTTTTTTCTGCTCTTCTTTGAAATTCTTAAATAATTGTTTATGGCCAAAATTGAAAATATTGTAACGTAAAAAGCACTCTACCCAACACAACCAACGAACAAACACCACAATTGTCTACAAGCCAAGCGAAAAAGCAACGCAATATGTACTCGTTCAAACAGCACAGATAATTGGCGCCTGAAGCCTGAAACGAAACGATTATGGCAAGAAAATCACAAGCACTTCACCAACCGTTTAAAAATAGACTCTCTATTGTCAATTTTTAGAAGTCATACATAAACAATGAACAAAAAAAACAAACTAAAATAAATAAAAAAAATAAGAAGAAATAAAAAATTGAAACGACCCTGCCGGCTATTTCAACGTAAGACAACGATAAACAAATGCTTGATATTGTAAAGAATGTCTGTCTATCGGTATTGAATAAAAAGAAAGAAAAAACACAATGAAATGTGCTCACGTGCAAGGAACCTAAAGACGGCTGATAGACTCACACGACTTATGAACAGCTACAACAAAAGCAACAAGTAAGAACAGGTATAACAGGTAGTTAAAAAACCTCAATAAGCCATACTGTGCATAAGTTTATACACTAAACAGTCGTAAAAACAATGAAACAGACTGACAGACAGAAAGTCTTTCAGTGAGTCAGCGTTGTTTGTGATTACATTTAAAATCAGCTACAGCTACAACATCAGCGGCAGCAAAATACAGACACAGTTTGTATTAAGGCTTAACAAATTGTAGGCTGTTTGCCTGACTGTCTGGCTGACTCATTGACTGACTGACTGACTACCTGTACATGTGTAATTGAAGAGAGAAAAACGTGAAGATATTGTGTTCAAATGAATTTTCCTACTGGCGAAGGGTGGTAAAATGTAAGATTATATGTTTACACACATACTGAAAGCGTGTATATTTATGTTTGACACACTGTATGATTAAAAATAACTATACACAGTCTGTCGCACAAGGCTGCCATAGAAAGCAAACAAAAAAAATACATTCTTTTATATTATGTTATAACCCCAACAACAAATTTTTATAAACTTTTTATTTTAAAATGGAAAAATTCAAAAAAAAAATCTCCTTAAAACATAAAAATAACATAATTCGTATATAAATTCCTTACAAATGGCATAAAAATCAGGTATTTTATTAATAGAAATCTTAAAAATAGCCAATTTTATTTGTAACAATGTTCCGAAATTAAGTTCGAAATTTCGAAAATCCCTTAAAATTGCAAAATAATGTTAGAAATGTGTAAACATTACATATTTTATGCAATCATGCTGTTTTGAACAATTGAAAACTAATTTCGAAGACGAATTAGTGATTTCGAACATAAGTTTAAAATTAAAAATGCTTGCGAAAAACCTTATACATATATAAATCAGTTAAGAAAATATTGTTTATGTTTAAGAGAAGCATATTTAAATTAATTTTCGAATATAAATTCGAAAATTTGAATATGCTTCAAAATTAAAAATTTATGTATAAAAATCGCAGAAAAGTTTCTAAAATATTAATTTAAGCAATATTAATTGAACAAATAAAATTATTCAAAAATAACAACAACATTTGAATTAAAAGTTTTCTTCGAAATCTCGAATTTAACCGAGAAAATCAACATAATATTTCATAACAAGACAAATCCAAATTATACATTATTTTTACACCTTGTAAAAGGTTAAACTCCGATTCTCAAGCGACAATTATTTATACAAGTGTATACTCTGCAATATACTACAAGTATTTTCGTCCATATTACTCATAAGGTAATCCATTATTTTCCTTACAAAAACTCCATCTGCAATGAATGGCATCCACTTTTCACGTGTCTTTTTCCATTTTGTTTTTCTTTTTTTTTTTTTTGCTTTCATTCTTTGTTCGATTCTATGCATTACGAAAAGTGGTCGATGATCGTGCGTTGCACACGTTTCGTTTGTTGTTAATACAATGAGTTTAATACAATTAGCTCAAGTGTATGCAAATACACACACGCACATACATGTACAAATATTATAAATTCTATAAAAATTAAGACTCTTTTTAAAAGAGAATTCATTAAAAGAGAGTTTTTGAATAAAAGAGATTAAAAAATACATATTAAAACCAAAATAAAACAAATACGTAGGCCCATAACCAATCACATGTATTGCATGAACGTATACTATACAGATGGAAATGGAAATCTACAGGCATTATTTGTAACGATTTAAACTCGCGCGATAAACTCGTGCATATGGTTATATGGAATAAGTGTGTGTGTGTATGTGTGTGTGTGTAATTTTAATTCAGCATTTGTGAGTGTAGGGGTATTTCTAAACAAATATTTTTGAAGTTCGAAATTCTTTTAAAGTTGTTTACCATCAGATAATATCACTGGCCCATCATTTTTGGTAGAAAAAATAGAAGCAAAATATCTTATTATGTTAAATAATATTTTTAGAATGAATAATTTAATAACAACAACAACCATGCATAGATTTTTAACACAAAAATAAAAATTTTCAACGACCTACTCTACTCTTATTTATGTATATGTTTTACGCATGGCATGTATAAGTACATATAGAACTAGAAAAATAAATATTTAAACTATAAGCAACAAGAAATGTATACAACATAGTGTTGACAAGTTTCAAGAGTTTTTAAAACACTTCAAAATGAATCTATAACAAGAAATAAAATTATTTTATAAAACTATACTTCTAATTTTAAAACAAATAATTACATATACATACAATGTTTAAATATTAGAAGTAATATCCGATATCATTGTTATTTGCTCATACAAAAAATGGAATTCGATAGGTATTCTACAGGAATTGGAATTTTGATAATAAAATTTGTTTTCGAGTTTACGTTCGAATATTCGAACATTCGAAAAGTTTCACAAAATTGTTCTTTTTATAGAAAACACCATTTAGATAAGCGAATTATTTAATTGTTTACCTCAAAAACCTATGATCTAAAAGACTTAAGTTACGAATAAATTTCAAAGATATGTACATCTTTAAATTACAAAGAAAATCCTGTTAAATATTAAAATTAATCTTTAATATTTGAAATAAATTACTTTTAATGAAAAATCTTGAGTTCGAATTTTCGAACACGACACAAAAACTCTTGAATTGTTAGTTTCAATCAAAAGATGGTTAAATTAAACAAATTATTATAAAAAATTTCATTCTAAAATAAGTTCGAATTTTTGATACATACGAAAAAGGTTAGAAATGTTCCTTTTAAACTAAATATGATCAAATTAAACAAAATATATATATAAAAAAAAGTCTAAAAATGACTTGATGTCTTAATTAAGTTCGTATTTTCGATGAATGGAAATTATTAAAATTTTTAGTTTTCGGTTTATTTATCTGTTTTAGGTTAAGATTTTTCGATAGCTCTCTAAATTTTCAAAGCTCTGTTTTAACGTTTAACTGAAAAATATCATGACTTGTTTTGATTTTCCTACTCTGGTTAAGAAACAAGAAAGTCTGTACAAGCAACTAGTGATTGTATGACATTTTCCTTTAAATACATATACTTTATGATGGATGTAGCGTAATAAAATAATTTTTTGAGTGTTGTTTTCTTTCTTTTTTCAATTTCAATATTACAAAAGCTGATAAGTACCTACTCATTTAAAACAAAATGGAATAAGTAACCACTTAAAGGTTTTCTTTTCTTTCCTTTTTTGCTGTTTTAGTTTTTTTATTTTTTATTGTCGGTTTCTATAATGTTATCTTTCGAATTGTGTTTTTATTTTTCAATTTCAAATATTTGTGTTCTACTGGCAAACGATTATGAAGTGTTCTGAAAATATGTATGCATTTTAAGAGTTTGCTTAACTGCATCACTTCTTTAGTGTAAAACGATAAGATTACAAATTGATTGTTTGTTTTTGTATATTTTCTAGGTCCCCTGATTGGTACACGCCATATACAATGTTTTCTATGCTTCTGCTGTCTTTCGTTGGCCTATGCTTTAAGAGTTAACTTAAGTGTGGGCATAGTGGCTATGACAGATAAAAATGCCACTCAAAGCAATTATGAGGTGAGGATTTGTTTTCATTTCTGAAAGGAATATTTTCTAAATATATATTGTTGTTGTTCTTGTTTTTCTTTACAGGATTTCGATTGGGATGAAAGTACAAAATCTTATTTGCTCAGCAGTTTCTTCTGGGGCTACATAACCACTCAAATACCGGGTGGTCAAATAGCCCAGAAATATGGTGCAAAAACTATACTTTTAGTAGGCGTTACACTATGTTCACTACTGTCTTTACTTACCCCTGTAACTGCTCATTTGGGCGGCTGGAAACTGTTATTTGCTCTCAGAGTTATACAGGGCATGCTGCAAGGCTGTGTTCACCCCGCAACCCATGCCATGTTAGCTAAATGGGCTCCCGTGGAGGAAAGAGGTACTTTGGGCACTGTTTGCTACTCAGGCTCTCAATTCGGCACTGTGGTTATGCTGGCTGTTAGTGGTTATATTGCCGATTCTTCTGCTGGTTGGCCGGGTATTTTTTACATATCTGGCTCAATGGGCATTGTATGGGCCATCTTCTGGTATCTGTTTGCCGCCAGTACACCAGCTGAACACAAAAGTATTTCACCTGAAGAACAGAAAATGATTGAAAACTCTTTGGGTCAAATGGATTCAACACCTAAAACTATTGCACCCACACCCTGGTTGAAAATATTTACCTCTTTACCCTTCATTTCCTTGATAATTGTCCACTGCACTCATATGTGGGGTTTCTGGACTTTGCTTACACAAATACCCAATTATATGAAGAATATTTTGGGTGTGGACATTAAAAATAGTGCTTTACTCTCATCGTTACCCTACAGTGTGATGTGTATACTATCGTTTTGCTTTATTTATTTATCGAAATTATTGGCCTAAAAAGGAAAATATTTCATTGGCCTTCAGTCGCAAACTATTCAATTCTATTGGCCATTGGATACCCATGATCTCACTGGTGGCCTTGGGTTATGTTACCAAAGAACATTCAACACTAGCTGTGGTTTTGCTTACACTGACGGTAGGCATTAGTGCTGCTACCTATTTGGGTTTCCAAGTGAATCATATTGATTTGTCACCCAACTATGCAGGCACCTTAATGGGCATTACGAATGGTGCTGCCAATGTGATGAGTGCTATGGCGCCTTTAGCAGTGGGCATTGTAGTAAGGGATTCGGTAAGTAAAATTTTATATTTTTAAACTTTCGCATTATGATTTAATTTATGATTCTCAAAAAGCAATAAATTTTCAAATGCTTGGGCGTATTTAAAAATAAACATTTTTGGTTTTTGTTTTTCAGAGAAACGTAGTAGAGTGGCGTATGGTATTCTTTATTGCCGCCTGTTTTTATTTTGTGGGCAATCTGTTGTTTGTCCTGCTTGGCAAAACGGAAGTCCAAAGTTGGAATTCTCCTGAAGATGCTTTAGCTAAACGCTTAAGCATCATTGATCCAGAAACACCTGCCCTTATAGCAAATAACGATATCAAGGCTCAAATCAAAGATAAAGGCAGCAGCAACTAAATCTGTAACATACACACAAACACACACTATATTAAAAGCGTACTGAAGACCTCTTTAGTTGATAAGTTATAGTTAATGTAGTATAAACGCTTACTTAAAATGCAAAAAGGTTTAATTAGCAAAAAAAAAAAAATCGATCTGAGAAGACGGTAAACTTCTAAGAACAAATACAGGGATCGGTGGTCTACGTGTTGACAATTGAAACTTCACTTTATGCATTAAAAGAAGTTTCAATCAGGATTGGTTAATTATAAACAAATTTCGATTATTTTTGTAACAGCTTAATCGATTACAAAACATGCAAAATTTTACAATGATTCGAGAACTTTAATTAAAAACAACCATAAAACAATATAGTCTGCTGTTATAGTCTGTATTGTACTACAGTAGCGAAAATTTGGCAGCACTTTTAAGACCATCCCTTTCGTCAAGGGTATTTATGTAGAGAAAACCTGTTTATTTTTACAAATTAATTAATTGAACTAATTATTAAAAAATACTATTAAGGAATCTTTTTGTATTCGTAAGCGTTCTATGATTAAAAATTATTTTAAAATTCGTTCTAAGCATTAAATAATTATATTAAATAATAATTAACAAAAATAATGCAAAATAATAATTAAAAGAAAATTTTAACGCATTTAAATAATATTTGTGGGACAAAAAGTCTACACCATAAATGTTTTTAAACAAACTAAATATCTCAAAATAATTTTTAAATAAAATATTAAAATTAAATTATAAAAAAAAATACGTTTTAAAAAGTCTTAGCAAAAGGCTTTTCAAAATTAATTAAAAAATAAAATAAATAATAATAATTGTTGAGCTTCCATTAGAGTTTAATGAAAATCTGTATCCTTTTAATTGTTAATTTAATTTTAATAACAGTATTTAAACAAAAACAAAAAAAATTATATGGATTTAAAAAAAAAATTCGGATTTTTTTCTTAATTTTGTGCCAATTTTTATTTTTCGAGCATTTGTACTTTAATTAATACTTATAAATATTAAATATTCTAATTATGTATATATTTTCATAAGTTTTAAGTAAATTATTTAAATTAGAGTTTAAAATATTTTAAATTTAATTGAAAAAACAAAACTAAAAAAATAGAATCGAAACAAATTGCAATATTTTAAAGTGCCTTAATAATTATAATTTTATTTATATTTTAAGCTATAATAAATATATCGTACATACTTACATATGTAATTAATTATAATTATAATTATGAAAGGATTTTTCTTTGAAACAAAAATCTTTTCTTCAAACGGTGCCAATATATACAATATTTTTAGAAATAAAATTTTTCGATAATGATAAAAATAAAAGACAGAAAGAACATTAAATGTATTCTGAGTGTATATGCGTTTTATTTCATATTAGCCAAAGGGTACTTCCCTTTAGTTTAGAAACCTATAAGGTTCTGTTCTAATATCGATTATACCTATATTGTAAATTTCTGTAACTTCATACTGATAGTTCCTGAAAGTTTGAATTTTTACCAAATTTTCTTGAGCTATACACACTCTATTCTCATTTCAATTCTACGTGCCCGCTAAGCACAAAGCTTTCGTCTCAGGTTCTCACTCACAGTGAAAATGTTCTATAGTCTCCACTTTTTCCT
This sequence comes from Sarcophaga peregrina, assembly GCA_014635995.1. NCBI lineage: Eukaryota > Metazoa > Arthropoda > Insecta > Diptera > Sarcophagidae > Sarcophaga > Sarcophaga peregrina. The sequence continues at coordinate 22,787,250 of CM025793.1, forward strand.
AGTCGTCGCAATATCTGCAGAAAACTTTGTGCCATATTTTCAAACTCTTAAATAAAATAAAAGTATATTCATAGAATTATCTTCCTTCCAGCTCCCAAGTCTTTAGATATTTGCTATCGATTTCTATGGCCTGGTTTTGTTTCTTGGAACTATTGTTTTCTTTTCATATCATTCAACACCAAACAAGATTCAAAATAAGTTAGTTTATCATATAACCTTTACAATCTAGCTCCTATGAGAGCTCAACTATAAAGCACAATTTTATTTCAATTCGTTGCGAGTGGGTATAGCGACATTTACAACTGTCGGTACCGTATGTAACTTAGGCGTCTCCTCCTATAATTGGCCTGAGCATTCAATTGCATTCCTGGTTGTAGCTTACACTGGTCTGCGTAAAGCATATCCAACTCGCCTCCACTTGCTTCTTGGAATTTGAATTGGCATCTCCCGAATTGTTTCAGAACATTCGTTTCAGACATTTGATAATTCGTAGAATGCGAATCAGATTGAGCAATTAGAAATAAATCTCAACAACCTTCTAAGCATTCTTTTTTCCCAAAAACTCAATGCGAAATCGGTTTATGAAATACAATTTTGCGAGTAATAGTAATGAAACCGGCGTATTTCATTTCAAACAATAGAATAGTCGATTTGTATCTATTAAATCAGAAACTCTTGAAGTACTAAAATATTGACATCACTGAATATAAAATCAGAAGAATAATGAATAAAAATATAACAGAGTATCTGTTAACTACAACAAAATGAATTTAAAACACATGTTAGACAACTCGAAATCAACATCCTCGATAGTATAGTGGTTAGTATCCCCGCCTGTCACGCGGGAGACCGGGGTTCAATTCCCCGTCGGGGAGACGTAATACAATTTTTTTTCCATTTTTATTTTTAGAATCTGAAAAAATATTAATTTAATAGAAAGTTTAATTAAGTTTGTAGAAGTTGTGCCTCCAACTATTCTCATTTTACAGTTTAAAAGCATTTTTTAAAACTCTTCATTAGCATATAACAAAAGAAATTCAGTATGAGCGATGTAACTTTTCAAGAATAAAAACTTTAGATAGACGCCTACACACGAAAAGTGTCCTTGGGTAGATACTGCGCCATAAGGCGTTAAAATCGAAAATTCGAATTGTTAAAATACAATCTCACACTACTAACCACTAGATGGCGCTAAGCTCTATATCCAATTCATATCAAAACGAAACATTCAATCGCAATTGTTTGAGAGGCGTTAGTCAAAAGGTTAATGTATATTTCTAACAAATATTTTCTCTACATATAAATATTGAACCAACAAAATTAAATAAGTTTCCATTTAATACTATTTAATAATTTATAAAAACGATCAAAACTAACTAAATTCGCTTTCACATTGTTTACTTTCTTATTTCTTATTCAACTCATCAAAATAGGCCTTCCGCATAAGATCTTCATTTTTAATTTCAAACTCTTTCATCAGCTTGACAGCGACGGCTCGCCCTTCTTCAATGGTTTCGTCCGGACGGAGACATACCTCGAATTCTACAAAATTTCCCAAATTCTCTACTTTATCAAGATGAATGCGAGTCCTATCGTACATAAATAAATGTCGCTCCTTGCCCAGCTCACCACGTACGCCGTTTGTTCGACTCAGTATTTTTTCAAGTACTTCTGGATTATCGACTTCGGTTTGACTGTATTTTGTCAGCTTTGGACCAACAACATCTGGTCGTTTATAATAAACCAGCTGTGATTTATTTGGCGGCTGTACGTAACGCAATTTGAAGCGACCATCTTTGGTATTGAAGAAGACATCACGCTGTACAAGCAATTGTCCACTGGAAGAGTTAGTAAGTCTTTTTGCAATTTCCAAACGTTTTTCGAATTCTTCATCAGAACCGACACGGGCTTTTATTTCAATATTGCGTCCATCTCCTGCTTCTGTTCGTCCGGTATCAAATTTGAATCTCAAAATTTTAAGTATCGTACCGTATTGAGCAGCAACACTATCCACACAGGCATGCCTTAAGCTATGCATTTTGTGCCGTTGAAACAATAAATTGGAATATTTTTCATTAAACTATCAATTTAGAAAAGTTTTATGAATATAATGATAATGATCGTTTTTTTTCTTTTCTTTTGATATTTATTTTTGTTATGAATTTAAATTTATTTAAAAACGTCTTATCAATTTCTTAAACATTTCCGAAAATTTTGAACATTTGAAAAATAATTTTCAAAAGATTTTTGAAATTTTTATTAAACAATGAAATTTTTTAACAAATTTTTTTGTGACAATGTTTCACAGAGTGTAACGAAAAATTAAAAAAAAAGAAACTCTGTGTTCTAATTCAATTAAAAATTAAATTATAAATTTAAATTGCGAAGGTTTTCTAATAAATCAATAGAGTTCAATGCCTTACTGTCATTAATAAGCAAATATTAGTATAAGGGTCATGAAATTCTTACATATTTTCAAACGTTTGGTTAACGTTTTGATTTATTTATTAATGATGTTTAAAACTTTTTTTGTATCACAATGTAAATACACGACTTAGATATCAGCAACTTTCAAATTAATTTGTTTTTTAATTAATTATTGAAAAACAAAAATAAAAATGAAATAGAACTACATTACATATCATATTTATATTAAAAATTGTACTTTAGAAACTAAGCTATCCTGCCGCAATGGGTTAAAAAAATCAGAGTTGTTAGCGTCGCTTGACTTTTAAAAACAGAGTTGTCGTTGCACTGGTAACTTATCTCCCAAAATTCTTAAAATTCTCAAGCGGAAAAAACAAATTGAATTCAAAACACAATTATTGAATAATTAATCAACACACAGTTTAAATAAATTAAATTGAATGTTTATCATTCTAGACAACAATTCGTTCGGCTTGGGTGAAACTCTAATAGTGATTTCTCTTCTGCATTTGGTCATTTTTTTTTTGTTTTCTGAAAAAAAAATGCAATTTTGTAAATTAGTACCATGTTCTTTTCTAAAAATTTTGTCATAAAACCCAAAAAAAAATGCATGTTTGGCCCTCAATTTAATCAAAAGATTAGAAGTGCAGCATTATTAAAAAAGCCGTTATTTTTATTGCTTTAAAAATAAAATAACAAAAAGCAAAAAATATTATTTTGAGAAAATTGGTTGTTGTTTTGTTGTATATGTTGTTGGGAATTCAGGGGTTTCGGATTGCAGTTTCCGAGGTTTGAATAATTTTAAAAAATATTTATAAACTTTCTATACAATGATTAGTTTTAAAAATTGTTAATTAAGTAAAAAAGAAACGCTAAACTGGTATAAAACTACAAAAATAATTGCATAAAGGGCAATGATTTTTGTTCTTTTATAATCGTTAAAAATGCAACACATTATAAGGGTTTGTGTCACCTGCAAAAAGTGCTACAAAGTATGTAGGCCACATTTTTTACCAAAAAAGAAATTACCATAGGTTTATGAATATAAAAGGGGAAAAAACTGCTCACATTGAATATTTTAAACTAAAATAGATAAAATTAGGGTTAGCGAAGCACAACGGGGTTTTTTTCAGTTTACTCTCATATGAATTAATAAATTATCAACAAGATTTTTCAATTTGTATTGTATTTTACTTACAATTACTACGCAGTACCCCAATGTAATCATTGCAGTTATTAAAGACTTTTCCCTTGTTTTGAAAAAAATTTACGGACGCTGTTTTCTATGGCAATTCATTCATGCATTACTCATTTTCTTTGTCCAGCAAAATTGCATTTTACTTCGGATATACATACTATACTCCTTACATTGGGAACTCCCCTTTATTTAACTTATCAAACGCTATAAAATATTAGGTTTTTAAGAAAACACTTTTAGTATTTCGCAAAACTCGGCAGTTAAATGGCGAATATGGCGGAATTAGCGCAAGTTCTGGCTTTAATGAAATACAATAAGAAATACTGTCAAACAACGAAGTCTGACAGTCAGCCTATACAATCCAGCAGTGGCTTAGAGACAAGCGATAGTAATAATAATAAATACAATGATCCCTATGATAAATATGGATCCAAAACTACACAGTCTCGGTGGCATAACATGAAGCAGAGTATCAACTGGTGTGGCAGCAATAGTGCCAATGAAAAATAGACATACGGTTAATGATGGATGGTATAGTTAGTCATCAAGATAAACGTTGAAAATAATAAAATATTATACGTTTTAACAATACACATATTATTGTGATTAAACAATAAAAATTACGAATTTAAAATAAAACTAACTGAATTATGGTTTTGTAATTTAATAATAATTACCTAGAGACCTACTATTTTTTATTTAAAAATATAAAACGATTATCAATTGTTCGAAGATTTTAAATTTGAGCCGATGTAATGACCATGTGAAGTTTTCCTTGCATACAAAATGGTGATAAATATATAGCATCCGCTGCATGGATAAAGTTGTAAGAGAAAAATAGTGTCTTACAGCAATTGCTTAATTGATTTTATTTTTTAATAACTTATAAGGCTCTTCTTTGTCTTATTAAACATTAAATATCCACAGTTCTGTATATCGTATCCGAAAACTATTGATTCGTAATTTACTTTTTGTGCTTTTTGGGCCTTTACATCTCTTGCATCTTTTTACATTAGTGAAATTTTTCTAGACAAATGGGTCATATTATCACAAGTCCTAGGATGATAAGGTTGCCACATAACGTTACCTAAAAACAACGTTCTCTGGGAAAATGTAACGAATTTTTAAATTGTGTGTATTGGTGAGAAACTTTGCTTATCTTGCCACCCTAAACGCCGTTATTACAACTTGCCACTAACTAAAGGGAGGATTAAAATGGACAGATAAATTGTTTTTCACTATTATGACTTCCCAATAAGATAGAAGTGATCCTACCTTTAACGTTTAAAGGTCACTTTAAGTTTGAACGTGCCATATCATATACTATTTTCGATATGGCAACTTCAAATTTAAACAAAATGAGCATATCCCTTAGAGTACGAAGCTCGATTTTTGACATAAAGGACGGAGTGGGGTAACTAAGGTCCCCCAAAGAAAAATGGCATTTTTATGTCTTTATGTTAGCATAAAAGTACTAAAAATATTATTTTGAAAGTAAAACATTAGTATTTTATTAGTTTTCAGTTTTTTTTTAATTATCACATCAAAACACATTAATTTAAGACAGAAAAAAATTACGTATTTTCGAAATTATTGAAAAAAACAAAGATTGCGGGACCTAAGTTACCCCACTCCTTACTCTAAGGGATATACAACAAAAAAATCGAAGTCCGCTTTTTACCACTGCGTTAAAAAAAAAAATTGTTTAATTGAGCAGTTTTATCGACTTTGCTCCGGAACTACCATTTTTTAATTTTATGTTATCTGTAAGTTATAATAACGAAAATCAGTTAAAGGTAACTTTACAATTTCCTTTAGCTAAAGGTACCTTTAACTAAACCCAAGTTTAACGGCAAGTTGTAATAATGGCCCTAAGATGTTCGTTGCTGATGTTATCCACCCAGAAGAGTAAGGAAACTTCTAAAATGACTATTCGTAGGAATATTTCGAAGTTTTTTAATTATAAACTCCGAAAACAATGATGAGAATTCCCTTGCTTTCATTCTGGACGCAAACTTGTATTGTTAACAGACATTAAAAATTAACTTGCTAGCCATTGATTGTACGCAATCAATACCAAAGACAGAATGATATCACTTGCAAAAGCAAATACGAGAACATAATTTAAATTTATTTTATTTTAATTTGTTTAAAAGATATTTTCTCTCATATTTTAATTCTATTTCTTATTTCTACTTAACTTCAAAACATTAAAATTACTCTCTTTTTTATTCTTTTTAGTTAATTTATCATATATTATATACACACTTTATACATACATAGTATATACACTCCGGTATAGGAAAACTTAAAATTAATTTCTCTTTAAAACTAATCTCTACTCTTTAATGCCTCTCTATATTGCGGCCTTTTTCCAATAAATCCCGAAATGATTTGATTTCATGTCTGGGTATTTGCTGGCGATATTTCAAATGCAGTAGGCCATAAATGAAATCAATTTCACACTCCTCATCGTGGCGACCTTCTGGCAATTTGGCCAAGAGAGCACGTTTCGTACAGATAAATGTATCGATGGCTTCACTGGTCTGCCTGTTTTTGTTCAAAAATTTCCAAATAAATTTGATAAGCCGGTTTGGTGGGTGAGAAATGTTCTCTTAGCAAACGTATGGCATCATCCCAAGTCTTGGCCTCTCTGCGTACTCCCTTCCACCAGTGGAAGCCAAACTTGTAAACAGCAATGAAATACCTTTTAAGGCATCTTTGTCGGATATCTGTTCCACATCTTTATAGGTTTCAATGGCATCCACAAACACATCGACAGCATCATGATCGCGTTGCCCCGAAAATCTGATGGGACAGTTGGCAAAACTGCCTTTAGATTTTTTCTCCTCTTCTTCTTTAGATTGTGTCTGAGGTGCTAGTGCACGTATGGTTTCGATTAATATTCGAAATTGTTCATCAGACAATTGTGTAGCCATTGTATAGCCTTAGTTGTGCGCACTGTGTGGTTGTTTGCTACAATGTACAGAGTCTTACTAAACTAAAGAAATTTTATGGTTTTAATATTTCGTTTCATTCAATTGCGAAATACGTGTGGTTGTTTATAATTTTATGTTTTTTATTTTTGTTTGTTGGTTTGCTTGTTTCTCTGATTTGAAATGTGGCAGGCAATGAGTCATTAGTACGAAAAGTTATAGAGAAATAATGAACAAAAGAGAAACATTTTACGTAGGTTTTATGAATGTTTTCTTACTTTTTGTTTGTAAATTTGAGAGCAATAGCTTATTTTAGACTCTTTACATTAATACTATGTAAACCAAACAGGGTTTTTCAGGTACATTTGTATACTTTACTCGTCTGCCAACTTAATCATTCTGATTATCTATTTATTTTCACTTTCATTAATTTAGTTTCTACAGCTAGAAGGTTTTCGGAAGGCATTCGAAGATAATCGGACAAGTTGGTACATTTTGAATATGTACTCCGAATTTGTGACAGCGTTATTGATTACAAAGAACTTTCTTGTTATCTTCCTTTATAATACTTTCTAAGTATTAGGAAAGCACACTGTATACAAGGCTTCACTTTATCTCTCTTCCAGACAATAGATTTAAATCGATTCAGATTATAAAAAACGGATAGATTTGGAAAAGACGAGTAGAAAGACACAAAATTAATTTTCCACATACTAACTAACTTCCAATTGTCCGTATAAAACAGCGGAAGAAGAACGACAGTCAAAATATAAGAGAAGTTTTTAAGAGAAATTTTAATTTAAGAGATTAATGGAAAGTTTCTAACTTATATATGTATATTGTATTGGGATTGATTGGTTTTTAATACCAGTTTGCATGTTTATTAATACATTTAATAGTCATGTTACTTTTCCCATTATGTGGTTTGTTTTTTATTAATAAATATTTTATTTGTTGTTGTTTATACATATAAGGAATATGTAAAGAAAAACCCCTCTGGGGATTCCCCACACCAAAACATAAAAATTTTAGTTGATAACAATAGTTTACGAAAACATTTATAACAATAATTTTGTAATTTTTATGCGTATAATTAAGAAACCACAAGATTAAAAGAAATACTGGATTTTCTCTAATTTTCAAATTTTAAATAATTCTCTTAACACCTCCTTGATTAATAAACTTGTGACAGGACTTTGCAGCATAGCATGAGAGAGATTAGCAAAAGTCCTAAAATGTATTTTATTAACCTGTTTCTTGCTTTCTTTCCCTGTATGACTAGATGTCGAAAAGAATAGCAAAACCTATCCTATTTTAGATTCATAACATTTAGACTCTGTCAGCTAGTCTACTGATTTCACTTCTATGTCAACCTATTTACTTCTAAAAGTAGAAAACGTTTAATAAATATCCATAGATATGTATTTGTATTTACAGTATAAGAACTTATTTTTTGATGCTAAATATTGAATGATTATAAACAAAAATTTAATCTGTTTATATATAAACGTTATCTGTGCTTCAATGTAGACTTTTAATGCATTCAATATTTGTTTTGATTGCATATTTTATTAAAAAAAGAACCTAGCTTTAATCATTTCATGTCCGTTTGCTTTAAATTACCAAAAAAAAATTAGAAAAAAAAATTTAAAACAAAAACATGAAAAAACACTAAAGTATTTCATAACTTTTTGCAACTGCATCAGAAAAAAAAGCGGAGGCCTTGTTTACAAAAACATAGCCTTGCAATGGAACAGAACCATTATGCCCTCCCTACACTTAATGCATCGGCAGTTTTTATAGTTCCAATCTTTTAATTTGTGGATATTTTAATCACATTTTCCACACCTCTTTTCAATCCAATAAAGAAATTTACTCTAATTAGATAGGTATATCAAATTAAGAGTTTTTTGGCTATTGATTGGATCTTGTAGCTCACAATTAATCTTCAAACGGACTCCTTGTTGATTTTGGAGCATGTGTTTTTGATCACTGTCTAGATCGCTATAGTATTTTCGATTACGTTCAGTTCTCCACAAATCTTGGAGGTCATATGAAAGATGTGATTAGGGAAGTAATCGAAATTTTGAAGCCGAAAATTCTTGAGCATAAATACAAAATACCTTCCAACTAGAACAAATGGTGCCTCAACTCGAATGGTAATAATTAAACCACCTTGCACTAAATTAATCACTATAATAACTAGAGGGTGATACTATAAATATATTTTTATCGAAATTCCAAGAACTGTTCGTTTTGTAACTCGTTTTTCACTCGAATCTATTCTTGGTTGTATATGCCGTACTAGATAATTAAGAGCATATGTTTAATTATAAATTAATTGAAAAGAGAGGGATAAAGAAAGAGAGTAAAATCAATTGATTAAAATTATGAAATTCATTTCTAATATTAGAAATTCGTTAAATATTAAAATTTTATTAGGAAAACTCAATTAAAACCAGAATTATAAATCAAGTTCTATAATATCCATGGATAGAATATTGATTTCTAACATTATTCATACATAATAGTTTTCATCTTGGGTTGATAATAGTGTTAAATAAAGAGAACAAAGTAAAACGATGAGTAATACAAACATGTGGTTTTGTTCTCTTGTAGTGAATTCCTATTTTTTTAGAATGCCGGGTATAAAAGTCAGTGCTTTCGATGGCATAATTTAGTCTACTGCGAGTTTTCACATACGCAACGACCAACTCTAAGTAAATAAGAAATTAACATTCGCCAGTGAATTTTGTGGCTTTGTTATTTCTTAAATTTCAAAACATTAAACCGTTAACCACGATTTTTTTTTAATAAAAGATAACGGAAAATAAAATTCTTACAAGATGGCTCAAATGGTGAATATGACAACCGAACAATTACAACAACTCATCGAGGCTGTACGCGTTTCAGCAGCTACTAGTGCTGCAGTTAATGTAACGGAATCAAAGTCCAAAGGCAGTTTCAGTAATTGTTGTTCCCGCTTTGGTGGCCAGCGTGACCATGAAGCCGTTGAAGAATTCATTACATCGATAGTGACCTACAAGGAAATCGAATCCATTAGCGATGAAGACGCTTTAAAAGGTATTTCTTTATTGTTTTATGGTTTGGCCTCTACCTGGTGGCAGGGTGTGCGCAAGGAAGCTAAAACTTGGAATGATGTTTTGGCCTTGATACGTGACCATTTCTCGCCCACCAAACCGGCCTATCAAATCTATGTGGAAATTTTCGATAAGAAACAAGACGATAAAACCCCTATCGATACATTTGTGTGCCAGAAGAGAGCCCTGTTAGCTCAATTGCCCGATGGCCGACATGATGAAGAGACCGAAATTGATTTGATTTATGGTCTGCTCAACATTAAATATCGCAAACATATTGCTCGTCATGATTTCAAGACCTTCCGTGAATTACTGGAGAAGGGCAGAATAATTGAGCACAATATGATGGAAGATGAAGCCAATCAAACGGGCCCATTTAAAGGTCAAAAGGGCACTAAGAGGTGCACTTATTGTAATTACCGTGGTCATACAAGTGAGCAGTGTCGCAAACGTAAATCGGGCGACAATGCCGATGAATAAAACAACAACAACAGCAACAACAACAACAGCAATATTAATACCAAAATTTGGTAAAACCATGATGTCATTTTCGTTTTCCCAACTATACCACGAAAGTAAAGAACAACTGACATCATTTAAGAGTATTTTTTAAAACTTAAACTTGAAAAAAAAGCATTAGTTTTAACAATTATTATTACTCTCTTATATAGGCTTCTCCTGTTTGAGTGGAGGGGTTGCACTGTTTGACTTTTGCAAGTTTTAAATTTTGATATTCATTTTTTTATTTTTTTTTAGATGAATATAAAAATTGTAAATATGCTTAAGGCTTAAAGTATAACTTCAAAACTTATTTAGGGGAAACGCCTCTTATATTACAAATAATTTACGCTAGTTTTTAAAAACAGGCTTTACAGGCTAAGAACGCCTGGCCCCATCACACGTACAAAAATTTTCAGTTAAATGAAAAATTTTGTTTTAAACTCCATTCAAACACACTATATAAGACGGATATCTTTCTATATCCATGCGTATATACTGGTTACTTTTTTTCGATAAATGAATTGCATGAATCTGACATTTTTAGACTTGATTTATTTGCAAAACTATATTGTAGTTACGGTCTCGGCCGCTAACTGCAATTTAGTTTTCAATAAATAAGCCTTTAAGTTTTATAGATTTTAGTTAATTTGTTTATCGGGGAAAAGAGCCAAAACCGTTATATCAAATAGATTGTTAAATATAGTTTGGCAAGCCTTTACTTCAAAGCAAGAAAGTTTGTAAATATTTTTCTAAAATTCTTAGAATTTTATTGAAATATTTGGCAACCGTTTTTGCTCTACAAAGTTTGTGGTTTTGTTTAAATTATGTTTTCCTTTTTATTTGATATAACAAAACCCTCTTCCTTTTTAAGGTTTTTTGATTTTAAGAAGGCGGAAAAATCCTGTGAATTTAAAGAATTTTGAAAATGTTGTGTTATAAACATAGAAAAAGGAACTTCGAATTTTCTTAAACTTAGAATATTTCAATCAAAAGATATTTAATTTAACCTACAGCCTTACAGCTTCTAGGTTAAAGTAAATATTGTATTGCTTGAGATATTTCTATAGCTTATTAAAATTTGGACTCCTGTTTGTATGTCTTTTAACAGCTATTTTCTTAATTTTTTATTTTTGCGAAATTATATAATATTTTTAAATAAATCACGAGACAACCTTTGTAAGATTGTACTACAACGGCTAAGCTTACGCCGTTCGTACAATTGGTACGCCAAGTAATTGTTCTGAAAATGTTCTTTTCAATGAACTTTTAATGGCAATTAAATTTGGCACACCAAAATATATTCACATAAGTTAAGATTTGCAATGGAATTTTTTATATATAAACCTCCACAATTCTAAGGCTTTCTTGACTTTTTATTAACTAAAGTTTATTTTTTAAAAACAAAAAAGAAAACAATTTCTATATATAAAATATTTAGGTTTTACAGCCCTACGGAGGTGGGCCTTATATCAAAACTCTCTAAATATTGTCTTGTAATTTAATTTGATTCAATGAAATTGTGTAATTTTTTTGTTTATTTGTTTATTTTTTTAAACTTTAGTTAATGTAATTTTTTTTTTTTTAGTTTTAAGCATTGCTAAATATGTTTATAAATATCAATAATTTGTTATTAGTTTTTAAGCCACAACAAAAGAAAAAACAAAATACCTATAAAAAGAAAAAAGAATTTTAAAGAAAATTTTCACATGACAATAAAAAATTAAAAACAATGCTTTTCTACAAAAACTAAAATCTTTTCTGTGTTTTTATTTTAAATAATTTGTTATCACAGCATTTAAAAACTAAAAAGTCTATCGTATTTGAAGGTTTAAATTGCGGGATAAGTAGCAAGTAAATAAACACTACAGGCATGAGACCTTCATTCTAAGTTTGACTTACAGTTCTAAAGGTGATCACAATGGACAGTTTCTGACGGGTGAAGTTGTTTTTCATCGCCTTCAGTCCTAACATAACCTAAAATGTTTGCTTGTCAAAGGGTTAATTGGCTGCAACATTAACAAAATAACTGTAGCTACTCTTTCTGAAACCATTATACTCAACAATAATTAAAATAGATTCCAAAATATATACGAACGAAGTACGCCCGACAGATGAAATCAATATTCAAATTTAAACTCGTTTAAATTCTGAAGTATGCCAGAATGGTGGATATTGCAAAAAGAAAAGTAAAAAAACTTACCAACTTTTCCTCCAAACAAATAATCGTGCAGCGCATTGTCCTCTTTAGTTGCAGGAACTTTTTTATGTAACACAAAACCAACACCTCGATCGCAGAAAGTTTACGACGAACGTATGAACATCCTGATCTAGATAATTTTAAACTCTTAAACTTTAATAAAACAAGACTCCAAAAGCCAAAGAAAGTAGAAAAATACTGAGTCAAACACAAACTACTTGTGCTTTAGTAATGGCCGTTAACAATAACTGGCAAACTTGGCAGCACCTAAGGCCAATCAGAAAAATATGAACGCTACAAATTCAATTTTATGAGATTGACCGAATAAAATTTTTTCCAAATATTGAATAAAAACATTATACACTATATTTAAATGTTTGCTTTTATTATATTCATTATTTAGGAACTTTTTGCGAAGAGTACTTTCTCTTCCCTTCTCTCTTTTGATTACTCTATTAACTTATGTTTGTGCAAAAAAAAAATAAACAATCTTATTAAGCTCCTCGCAAGGTAAATTTCAAGGCATATTCATAGAGGTAATCTTATCTCAGCAGCTGACGAAATTTGAAATGTCAAAATCTTGTTGTTTTTTTTTTTTTTGTGTTTTGTTTGAGTAATCATTTTCCCATTTATAAACCCTCATTTGTAAAGATACGCACTCTAGAAATTCTTCAGGATTACTATTTCAAAGCCAATTTTATTAAAATGTTTGCAATAATTAATAATATTTAAGCCTTTAACACTATATACATATATCTTTTAAACTACAACCAAGATTTGCTATATTTATATTTATTTAGACGAGAGTGATGAATTACCCAAAAAAAGATTTCGGTCTCTCCAACTAGGTGCTTAACTGTGAGCAATAACAAATAACGTTAACATCTGCCATTTTTCTCGATGGCCATAAAAAACATATTATTTACATAAAGTGAAAATGTTATTGACTGCATGGAATAACTTTTTTTCATGACATCAAAATGAAAAGAAATTTCAATATAGAAAATTTATTTAGTTTTTTTAATTGCTTTTATTAATTTCCTATGGAGGTTTGAGGGTTCATTTTTTGACATTCCGCATGTACTTTAACAAAAACAAAATGCAGGTTGTTTTTGCATTGTTGTATTTGTTGTCGAGACGTTCCTACGTATTATAAATATGCCTTCGTAAGTTCATAAATTTTATAAATTTGCCTTGGAATGTTTTCTTACTTTTTATTGTAAATTTGAGACTAATAGTTAATTTTAGACTTTTTACATTAATACTACGTAAACCAAACAGGGGTTTTCAGGTACATTTGATTCGTATGTATACTTTACTCCTGTGCCAACCTTATCATTCTTAATTTATTTTAACTTTCATTAATTTAGTTTCTACAGCTTTTCGGAAGGCATTCGAAGATAATCGGACAAGTTGGTACATTTTGAATATGTACTCCGAATTTGTGACAGCGTTATTGATTACAAAGAACTTTCTTGTTATTTTCCTTTATAATACTTTCTAAGTATTAGGACACTGTATACAAGGCTTCACTTTATCTCAGATTATAAAAAACGGATAAAAAATTTTTGGGAAAGACGAATGAACGACACAAAATTAATTTTCCACATACTGGCTAACTTTCCAATTGTCCGTATAAAACAGTGGAAGAACGATAGTCAAAATATAAGAGAAGTTTTTAAGAGAAATTTTAATTTAAGAGATTAATGGAAAGTTTCTAACTTATATATGTATATTGTATTGGGATTGATTGGTTTTTAATATCAGTTTGCATGTTTATTAATACATTTAATAGTCATGTTACTTTTCCCATTATGTGGTTTGTTTTTTATTAATAAATATTTTATTTGTTGTGCGTTAAAATCACTATTTTAATTTGTATGTACATACAAGGAATATGTAAAGAAAAACCACTCTTGGGATTCCCCACACCACAACATAAAAATTATAAATAGTTTACTAAAACATTTATAACAATAATTTTGTAATTTTTATGCGTATAATTAAGAAGCCACAAGATTAAAAGAAATACTGGATTTTCTCTAATTTTCAAATTTTAAATAATTCTCTTAACACCTCCTTGATTAATAAACTTGTGACAGGACTTTTTCCAAATCTTAAGCACTTCTAGGAACCATATTTCAGCATAGCATGAGAGAGATTAGCAAAAGTACTAAAATGTATTTTATTAACCTGTTTCTTACTTTCTTTCCCTGTATGATTAGATGTCAAAAAAAAGTAGCAAAACCTATTCGCTTATTTTATCGAATTTACAATATAAGTTTTTAGATTCATAACATTTAGACTGTGTCAGCTAGTCTACTGATTTCACTTCTATGTCAACTTATTTACTTCTAAAAATAGAAAACGATAACGTTTAATAAATATGCATAGATATGTATTTGTTTTTACAGTATAAGAACTTGTTTTTTGATGCTAAATATTGAATGATTCTTAACAAAAATTTAATCTGTTTATATGTAAACGTTAATATTTATTTTGCATGCATATTTTATTAAAAAAAAACTTAGCTTTAATCATTTCATGTCTGTTTCCTCTAAATTACCAAAAAAAAAAATTTAAAACAAAAACATGAAAAAACGCTAAAGTATTTCATAACTTTTTGCAACTGCATCAGAAAAAAAGCGGAGGCCATATTAAGAATTTGTTTACAAAAACGTAGCCTTGCAATGGAACAGAACCATTATGCCCTACACTTAATGCACCGGCAGTTTTTATAGTTCCACTCTTTTAATTTTTGGATATTTTAATCAAATTTTCCACACCTCTATTCAACTCAATAAAGATATTTACACACGAGCAAACTCTCCTCATTAGATAGGTATACCATATTAAGAGCTTTTGGCCATTTTGACTCTGGCCATATATACCATATTGGATCTTGTAGCTCACAATTAATCTTCAAACGGACTCCTTGTTGATTTTGGAGCATGTGTTTTATCACTGTCTAGATCGCTATAGTATTTTCGATTACGTTCAGTTCTCCACAAATCTTGGAGGTCATTTGAAAGATATGATTAGGGAAGTAATCGAAATTTTGAAGCCGAAAATTCTTGGGCATAAATACAAAATACCTTCAAACTAGAACAAATGGTGCCTCAACTCGAATGGTAATAATAACAATCATAACAAATGGTATACCTATGTACATTACTTTTAAGCCACCTTGCACTAAATTAATCACTATAATAACTGTAGGGTGATACTATAAATATATTTTCATTGAAATTCCAAGAACTGTTCGTTTTGTAACTCGTTTTTCTCTCGAATCTATTCTTGGTTGTATATGCCGTACACTAAACAATTAAGAGCATATATTTAATTATAAATTAATTGAAAAGAGTGGGAAACACGCAATAAAGAAAGAGAGTAAAATCAATTGATTAAAATTATGAAATTCATTTCTAATATTAGAAATTCATTAAATATTAAAATTTTATTAGGAAAACTCAATTAAAACCAGAATTATAACTCAATTCTACAATATCCACGGATAAAATATTGATTTCTAACATTATTCATGCATAATAGTTTTCATATTGGGTTGATAATAGTGTTAAACAAAGAGAACAAAGTAAAACGATGAGTAATACAAACATGTGGTTTTGTTCTCTTGTAGTGAATTCCTATTTTTTTTAGAATGCCGGGTATAAAAGCCAGTGCTTTCGATGGCATAATTTAGTCTACTGCGAGTTTTCATATACGCAACGACCAACTCTAAGTGAATAAGAAATTAACATTCGCCAGTGAATTTTGTGGCTTTGTTATTTCCTAAATTTCACAACATTAAACCGTTAACCACGAATTTTTTTAATAAAAGATAACGGAAAATAAAATTCTTACAAGATGGCTCAAATGGTGCAAATGACAACCGAACAATTACAACAACTCATCGAGGCTGTACGCGTTTCAGCAGCTACTGGGGCTGCAGTTAATGTAACGGAATCAAAGTCCAAAGGCAGTTTCAGTAATTGTTGTTCCCGCTTTGGTGGCCAGCGTGACCATGAAGCCGTTGAAGAATTCATTACATCGATAGTGACCTACAAGGAAATCGAATCCATTAGCGATGAAGACGCTTTAAAAGGTATTTCTTTATTGTTTTATGGTTTGGCCTCTACCTGGTGGCAGGGTGTGCGCAAGGAAGCTAAAACTTGGAATGATGTTTTGGCTTTGATACGTGACCATTTCTCGCCCACCAAACCGGCCTATCAAATCTATGTGGAAATTTTCGATAAGAAACAAGACGATAAAACCCCTATCGATACATTTGTGTGCCAGAAGAGAGCCCTGTTAGCTCAATTGCCCGATGGCCGACATGATGAAGAGACCGAAATTGATTTGATTTATGGTCTGCTCAACATTAAATATCGCAAACATATTGCTCGTCATGATTTCAAGACCTTCCGTGAATTACTGGAGAAGGGCAGAATAATTGAACACAATATGATGGAAGATGAAGCCAATCAAACGGGCCCATTTAAAGGTCAAAAGGGCACTAAGAGGTGCACTTATTGTAATTTCCGTGGTCATACAAGTGAGCAGTGTCGCAAACGTAAATCGGGCGACAATGCCGATGAATAAAGCAACAACAGCAACAACAACAACAGCAGCAACAACAGCAACATTAATACCAAAATTTGGTAAAACCATGATGTCATTTTCATTTTCACAACTATACCACGAAAGTAAAGTACAAATGACATCATTTAAGAGTATTTTTTAAAACTTAAACTTGAAACAAAGAGCATTAGTTTTAACAATTATTATTACTCTCTTATATAGGCTTCTCCAATTTGAGTGAAGAGGTTGTACTGTTTGACTTTTGCAAGTTTTAAATTTTGATATTCATTTTTTTATTTTTTTTTAGATGAATATAAAAATTTTAAATATGCTTAAGGCTTAAAGTATAACTTCAAAACTTATTTAGGGGAAACGCCTCTTATGTTACAAATAATTTACGCTAGTTTTTAAAAACAGGCTTTACAGGCTAAGAACGCCTGGCCCCATCACTCGCTCATACAAAAACTTTCTTTTAGAAGAAAAATTTTGTTTTGCATTCTATTCGATTTGTTAATCGAACAAACCATATAAGACGGATATCTTTCTATATCCACGCGCATACTGGTTACTTTTTTTCGATAAATGAATTGCATGAATCTGACATTTTTAGACTTGATTTATTTGCAAAACTATATTGTAGTTACGGTCTCGGCCGCTAACTGCAATTTAGTTTTCAATAAATAAGCCTTTAAGTTTTATAGATTTTAGTTAATTTGTTTATCGGGGAAAAGAGCCAAAACCGTTATATCAAATAGATTGTTAAATATAGTTTGGCAAACCTTTACTTCAAAGCAAAAAAGTTTGTAAATATTTTTCTAAAATTCTTAGAATTTTATTGAAATATTTGGCAACCGTTTTTGCTTTACAAAGTTTGTGGTTTTGTTTAAATTATGTTTTCCTTTTTATTTGATATAACAAAACTCTCTTCCTTTTTAAGGTTTTTGATCTTAAGAAGGCGGAAAAACCCTGTGAATTTAAAGAATTTTGAAAATGTTGTGTTATAAACATAGAAAAAGGAACTTCGAATTTTTTTAAACTTAGAATATTTCAATCAAAAGATATTTAATTTAACCTACAGCCTTACAGCTTCTAGGTTAAAGTAAATATTGTATTGCTTGAGATATTTCTATAGCTTATTAAAATTTGGACTCCTGTTTGTATGTCTTTTAACAGCTATTTTCTTAATTTTTTATTTTTGCAAAAAAATTTTTTCGCATTGCGAAAAAAAAAATAATTTTAAACAATGTATTATGATACAACCTTGCTAAGATTGTACTACAATGGCTAAGCTTACGCCATTCGTACAATTGGTACGCCAAGTAATTGTTCTGAAAATGTTCTTTTCAATGAACTTTTAATGGCAATTAAATTTGGCACACCAAAATATATTCACATAAGTTAAGATTTGCAATGGAATTTTTTATATATAAACCTCCACAATTCTAAGGCTTTCTTGACTTTTTATTAACTAAAGTTTATTTTTTAAAAACAAAAAAGAAAACAATTTCTATATATAAAATATTTAGGTTTTACAGCCCTACGGAGGTGGGCCTTATATCAAAACTGTCTAAATATTGTCTTGTAATTTAATTTGATTCAATGAAATTGTATAATTTTTTTGTTTATTTTTTTTAAACTTTAGTTAATGTAATTTTTTTTTTTTTAGTTTTAAGCATTGCTAAATATGTTTATAAATATCAATAATTTGTTATTAGTTTTTAAGCCACAACAAAAGAAAAAACAAAATACCTATAAAAAGAAAAAAGAATTTTAAAGAAAATTTGCACATGACAATAAAAAATTAAAAACAATGCTTTTCTATAAAAACTAAAATCTTTTCTGTGTTTTTATTTTAAATAATTTGTTATTTGAAGGTTTAAATTGCTGGATAAGTAGCAAGTAAACAAACACTACTGGCATGAGACCTGCTGGAAAACAATTAGCGAAATTGTAACTCTCATTAACTTTTTTGAACCCGAAGCCCTAAGTTGTTGCTTGTCACATTACCACAATGGTTACAGATTTTGGCCTGTTTTTACAGTATCAGTATCCGCAACAATATTTATAGCTATTTAGATTAAAATATGGATGGGTTCTTTGATGAAATCTTTTATATTAGCACTCGCTCATACACTACTGAGCCAAAGAGACTCAAAATTTTAAAGATTTTCAGTAGAAAATTATCAAAAAGTGTCAAATCCATTCATTTATGGTTTTGTCTCATCCTCGACCTTCTTTTTAAGTTTGACATACAGTTCTGAAGGTGATCACAATTTCTGATGGGTGAAGTTGTTTTTCATCGCTTTCAGTCCTAACATAACCTAAAATGTTTGCTTGTCAAAGGGTTAATTGGCGGCAATATTAACAAAAGCACGCACATCATTAAATGACTGTAGCTACTCTTTCTGAAACCATTATACTCAACAATAATTAAAATAGATTCCAACATATATACGAACGAAGTACGCCCGACAGATGAAATCAATATTCAAATTAAAGCTCGTTTAAATTCTGAAGTATGCCAGAATGGTGGATATTGCAAAAAGAAAAGAAAAAAAACTTACCCACTTTTCCTCCAAACAAATAATCGTACAGCGCATTTGTCCTCTTTAGTTGCAGGAACTTTTTTATGTAACACAAAACCAACATCAAGATCACAGAAAGTTTACGACGAACGTATGAACATCCTGATCTAGATAATTTTAAACTCTTAAACTTTAATAAAACAAGACTCCAAAAGCCAAAGAAAGTAAAAAAATACTGAGTCAAACACAAACTACTTGTGCTTTAGTAATGGCCGTTAACAATAACTGGCAAACTTGGCAGCACCTAAGGCCAATCAGAAAAATATGAACGCTACAAATTCAATTTTATGAAATTGACCGAATAAAATTTTTCGTTTTTATAGCAAACCAAATATTGAATAAAAACATTATACTCTATATTTAAACGTTTGCTATTATTATATTCATTATTTAGGAACTTTTTGCAAAGAGTAATTTCTCTTCCCTTCTCTCTTTTCATTATTCTATTAACATATGGTTGTGCAAAAAGAAAAAAAAAATAAATAAATAAACAATCTTATAAAGCTACCCGCATGAACTCTTTTACATCACTATTTGCATTCATGAAATAACCGGTAATTGCAGTCTTATAATAGTCGTTATTCATAAAAGACAACTTTTTATCGTCATCAATTTTGCATTACTTTTCTACGTCGTTAAATGGTGGGAAAAATAACATATACATTCATTTATTAATTATAAAATGCAATTGCAATTATAAAAATCCCCGAAAAAAACAAATAAAAACCGACTAGAGTTGTTCTTTAAGAAATTCATTTAGCACTTATTTACATATACATATTTATTCTTTGTGAAACATAAAGTGGTATAAAGAAAATGTAATAAATAAAAATTGTTTATCTATTGAAAAAGATGAAAAAGTCAATAAAATAAAAACAATTGACGAACACCCATATAGTGGCACTCTTCATACTTGTGTAACAGGTTATGCGAGAGGAAATGAAATAAATAGTAAGTGCGGGAGTACAGAAAAACTGGAAGAAGAAAAATTTCTTTGGTGGCGTCCACTAACAAATCAACATTAAGTAAATGAAAAAGGAATAAATGTCCTTAGAAAATAAGAATTTCGAAAAAACAACCAAATAAATTAATTCTAAGGAAAATATTGCGAAATGCAGTGGAAATTAATTAAAGTGCTGTAAGAAAAATATAATGGAATATTTAAAATGGAATGAAAAATAACTGTACTTGTAGTGTTAAACAAAAAGAAAAAACAAGCAGTGAAAATAATCATAATAAAAATAGATCAAAAAACCGCTAAACGTAATATTAGAAGGAGAATAGATTATAAGAAGCCGACCATCAGCTGCAACGTAAACTACGGTTAATGGAAGACAGGATTTGATTACTTCGTTTACTGTTAAAAATAAAAATTGTGTTTATAAAGCAGTAGAGCAGAGTGTTTCCGAATTCCATGGATTCAAATGACAACTCGACGGATAAAGAAGACTCTACTTACAACGACAGGGCCGATTTGAATTCAGCTGAAACCGAGCTTAGTGATAGCAAAGGCGACGGTGCTCGTGCGAATTATACTACAAATATGAATATACCCTTGAAACAAGTGCCTGCTAAAGAAATGAAGGCGTTAGCGGAGGAGCGGGACGATGATGAAGATGAAAACACTGCTGACGAAGAAGAGGATAGAGATGAAATGCTAGACAATGATGATGAAATGATTGAACAAGATATTAATAAGAATGCAGGCATTCTTGAGAGTCAAACTACAAGTAACAGCAACAACAACACCACCAATCCTATCCACAAACCCGCCAGAGAAGATAGTCACAACAACGCGGCTAAGGATAATTCAACACATGCAAGTAATGAAATGATGTCGCTACAATCGCCCAGTTTGCCATGTGAAATTGATGACAAGACACAATCTTCGTCCATATCTTCTGCCCATGCTTCCTCCACCCCCGATTCTACACCACCCACAGCAACGGTGGTTGTTGCTGCTACTGGTCACGATCGTTCGCCGGCAAATTCGGCTGGCAACACTCCACCTTCGAATATAAGCACACCCAAACATTCGCCTGAAAGCGCCGAGCAAAGTCCACCATCGGATAAAACTCCACCACTGGGGAATGAATTTATTCAGCAGCCTATAAATGTAGTACGCAACGGCACTATACCGAATGCTGGCAAACCTTTGCTTTCCACCATGAGCAGAAAACTGGAAAGATCTGCTAAAGCTGGTCGATCACGTAAACCAAAGTCATCGGTACCCCTGTATGAAAGTGAGGTGAGTCTAAAGACAAACTTTTAAGAAGGCTGTATAGTTTATTTCTAAGATTATATTCATTTTTTAATAAAATATTCTAGATTAGCGTACATAAAGCCGGTATAAAGTTGTGCATTAAAAAGTCAGACAGTGGTGTCAACACAGCCATACCTGGAGGAAATACTAAAACGGCAACGTCATCAGCGAGAAGTCGAAAAAGTTCACGAACGATTAAGCAACGGATTAAGCTTGACGAGGACGAAAATGATGAGTTAGATTATGAGCCCAAACGCAAAAAGGAACGTAATACCAAAAGACAAACATCAGCAGCCACAGTAGTGGCATCAAACGATAACGACGAACAGCGCGAAGCAATAGAACAGACGAAGTGGGGTGCACTATTACCAGAACCCGTGCTCTTGAAGGTATTCAAAAGTTTACTTAATTATTTTTACACTTTTTCTCAAATTTCATGTTATGTTTGCAGATTTTTCAATATGCTGTGGACAAAGAAGGATGCCTACCAACCTTATGTCGCTTGGGTAGGGTTTGTTTATTATGGCGCCGTGTCTCCCTCTCACCCACCTTGTGGCGTACGATGGATTTGAGCACTTGGATCAAGGAGAAATACCGTACAGAATATAAATTAAAATGGTTTGTCGATAATCGTTGTACATGTTGTTCAGAATTGAATGTTTGTAAGTATCAATTACAATTACGAAAACATCATTTTGTTTTAATTGACTTGGCCAATTGGAATTGTTTTAGCTAATTGGAAGGTTTCTGATATCAATTGTTTTCTAATGAAATTAACGGCGGGTGCGCCTAATTTAACCAGCATCACCTTATCGGGCTGGAAAGGTTTCACATGTGATCATTTGGCTTATTTAGTAGAAAATATGAGAAAGCTTGAACGTTTAGATTTAAGTTCGGTAAATGTTAGTATTACAGCCACCACTCAATCATATGTAAAGCAAATATAATGAATGTTAATTGTTTTTGAAATTACAGGTGGAAATGAATGCCAGTAAAAGTGCTGTGGGAGCACAATCCTTGTGCAATGCTATGCAAGTAATGGGTGAACGTT
The DNA here is from genome assembly GCA_014635995.1 of Sarcophaga peregrina. NCBI lineage: Eukaryota > Metazoa > Arthropoda > Insecta > Diptera > Sarcophagidae > Sarcophaga > Sarcophaga peregrina. Next base: position 22,810,090 of record CM025793.1, read on the forward strand.
TAACGCATCTATATTTGGCGCACAATCGTTTAGCGGGCATACCTTCATTAGTCAATGTTTTATCGGTAAATAATTACAATGCAACAGTAGATATTCAAATTACATCAACTCATACCTTCTCTTTTACTTTACAGACTCATTGTCCAAACTTAGTACTTTTAGACTTATCAAATGTAACAACTCAAGCCACTTCTCATGGTATATTACACATAGAAAAATTACAACAAGGCTGTCCAAAACTCAAAGTTTTGCGTATAACAAATTCTCATATAACCTTAAGTACAGCTACTTTGCAGGAAATGGTTGTTAAAATCAATATTTTTTTGTTAAACGTTTAACCAATTGTAATGGAGAGTTTTTGTTTTTGGTTGTTTACCGTTTTCAGATGGATTCTCCCGGTTTCCCCGAATTGGAGGAATTATCTGTGGCTGTAACGGATGAATCACGTGTTATCGGCGATGAGCATATCCAACGTATTTTGAAATCATCTTCGAAATTAAAATTATTAGATGTACGTGGCTGTGCCCGTTTGACACATGAAAGTCTTATACGTTTACCTGCGTGGGATATAAAACATTTATTTTTATCTGGTTGCTCTGTTACCAGAGATATGGGGTAAGTTGCTTACAAAGGCAGTAATATTAATTGAAAAAGATACATTAAAATTACTAAGGATGCTGCAATGCGCGGTAGGCATTCGCAACTGTTTTATGAATACATATACATACATATATATATATATATATTAATTTGGACTAGAAGGAACTTTTGCGCCATCCTATTTTTAACAAATGACAATTTGAATTCCTAATGACAATTTGTTTTCTTCTAGATCGGGTCTTGAATTGATTGCTTCAAAGTGGGCTCACAGTCTAATCGAATTAGATCTCGCGTGGGCAAATGTGCAACAACCCCTGGATAATGCCTTACGTGCCTTGGCCGATAAAGGTGCCGAGTCACGTTTAGCGTAAGTTGTATTTTGTTTAAGCAGTTGGGTTGTTTGTTTAATTTGAGGTACAATTTTGTTTTTTTTTTTTCCTGTTATAGTCATCTCAATTTATGTGGTTCATCTGTTTCGGAAGACGCCGTTAAAGAGATATTAGCCAATTGTCCTTTAATGAGTTCCATTAATTTGGCTTCTTGTCGTGGCTTGCCGCGCGGCGTTAAACGTCAAATGCAAGGGCCACAAGAACTTAACGAATTGAGAGAGGTTTTAAAAGTTCAATTAAAAGTCAAATTACCAGAAACTGTAACAACACAAATAGCAGCTCAAAATACATCAGCAAAATCTTCGTCGACGACTTCAGTAGCAACAGCAGCAGCAGCAGGTACACTAACGGGAACAACAACGAGTGCAAGTTTAAACGATGGAGGAGGAGAAGGTGGTGGTGGTGGTGGGGGTGGCATTAGTCTATAGTGTTTATGTTAAATGCATATAAATAATTAAAACAAAAGTATGTAATTTTTTTTTTTATAATTTTTTCCCTTTTATACTTTTCCAAATTATTGCGATAATATTCCCTTGAACTGGTCTATATTTTTATTAGCGTATATTTCTACTCCTTTTGAAACACTGTTGTTTTTGTTTTTAAATATTTTTTTAATTTGAAAATTTTGTTTACAATTTTCTCTCAAAATTCCGTATTTGGTATAGTCATTTGTATATTAAAGTTTTATTGACATTTTTATATGTTTAACATACATACATACACACTTCCTCCTTACGCGTCCTTTCCAAATACAAAAAAGTAAAGATGAAAAAAAAAAGTCTTAAAATCTTAATATTAATGAACCTGTTTATAGCAATATTTTAAATTTGAAAAATTTAAAATTTAACTACAACATTTTAATAAAGTAACACAAAAAAAAAAACAAAAATCTTATCTACTAAGATAATTAAAATTTAACTTCTAAACGAACATTTAAGCAAAAATATTCGTATTTTTCCCATTTTTTTTTTATTATCATTATTTTGTGCAAAATATCTTTTGTTTTTACTTCTCTATACATTATTTTTTTTTTTTAATTCACCGTCTCTTAAAAGAAATGAAAACAAAAAATTATACACACAATTGTAATTTGTAAGAAAATTATATTTTGTTGCATTAAAAAGAAAAATCCAGAAAAAAAAATGTGTAATTAGGGTTTTATTTCTTTAAAATGCAACGATCTTTTAATTCTTTTCTTGTTTTCAAAGATTTCTAAAACCATATCCAGAGGCATATGAAGTTATTTAATACGATTAAACAATTTTTTCAAAGGCTCTGAATATCTACTTCGTATTTCATTACAAAATACTTTGTATTCCATTACAAAATTGATTAGATTGCATTTAAGTACAGTGGATCACAATCAGCCATCCAAAATAGTGGCTAAGCCGAACATGCAGTCAGAGTAATTTGTCAGTGTTGGGCAGGATTAACAATCACTTTTCTATTATCAGGTTCTAATACAACAATTTTTATGTCTGAAGGAAGTAAACCTACTGATTCGATTTAATAGAAGAAGTATTATGTGCCTACAGGATACACCCAGGCTTAACAAAGTGACTTAATTTCACCTAAAGTTTAAACTGCTTTATCGTTCGAGGTTGGCTTCAAGTAATTGCCACCTGAGTCTGTCTATAGAGTATAGCTTTTCAACTTTCCTCAGAATTATGGATCAATTAAGGGTGGCAATCGAACTTCAGTTGCTTTTCCATCTGGCAACTGAGAAAAAATCTGCAAATAAAAATTTTAAATGTGAATTTTGTTCACCTGGCTACTCAATAGGAGTTTATTTACCATGCACAATCAAGCCAATTATTTCCCAATTCTTAATAATTTAATTTATTGTATTTTTAATTATTCTTCTTATTCCTTCTCTTAAAAACAGTTTTCTTATGAAAATCCTTTAAATTTCTTTCCTTCCTTTGAATCAAGTACTATACAAAAGTTGAAAACTTTACCAAACCGATGTTAATTAATGAGTACAAGCCATAATCAACCTATGAATGGAGTTCTTCTAAATACGCTAAATGCACTGCCCCCTAATACCAGATACTTTCAAAATGTTATAAATTTTAGGGTGGAACAGGTTCGTTGTTGTCCTAATTTTCTGATAGAAAATTGTTTTTGCCAAGTTCATTTACATTAAAAACAAAATCTAAAAATACACTCACTATGCCCGCAACAACTGTACTAAACACCAAATGCCTATATGAATTAATAGATGAACATATGCCATAGCAGCTGTCCCTTAGCGAATTCAAATGCAATTAAAAGATTTAAACAATTCGTAGAGGTTCATCCTAAAGGAAACTTTTATTTTTAAGGGTATTTAATATATGAAAAAAAAGAGTTTAACAAGTATTTATTTACATAAACTTTATGGATCATTTTCGATAAACATAATTAATAATCTTCCGCTTTTTCTTGTTTTTGAGGCAGTTGTTCCAATCAATCAATGTTTACAAAGATGATGCAAAAAAAAATTATAAAATTCTAAAATGGTAGGAAATTCGGCAGAAAAATTTTTAATTTCTTTTTTATTATTATTATAATACACTGTTCTTAACACAACAGCTATTATGACTACTATTTAGCACACAGGTTCAAATAATGATGATGATGTTATTAGCATCGCCTTTCTTTAAGACAATCTTCATTGTCGGATCTTAATTCTTTTTCACTAATTTATCGGTATCGGCAAAATAATCTGTGGTGACTTTGACGATGGCAGCTCCTGTAGCCAAGCCGGCAATTGTAGCAAGAGCAGCATTGTCACGAGGCAGTATCGATTTAATAACAGCCCATCCCAAAACAGAGCCCATGGCCCACAAACCGCCACCCAAGACCGCATAAGCACCTCTTTTGGCATTTGGGACATTGGCCAAAGCAGGACGTCCATAAACGTAGAAGGCACCGCCAACAATTGAGCTCAAGAGTAAAACATTAGTCAAATCCTTCTTCGGTGTCAAGACCTTCGATATCAAATCAGGATTCATAACATTAATCGATAAGGCTCCATAACTGGCCAAACCATGTAGGGGAATGTAGTAATAATAAACGTTTTCTTTGGTGAAGGGTTTCAAGCCGAGTTTGTCACACATGCTGCAGTTCTTGCCTTCAATTACCATTTGTTTTGATTTTATTATTATATTACGGGTGGGTGAGAGTGTGTGTTGAAAATTACAAATAAATCAAAAATTTTAACTGGTATTATAAGCCAAAAAAATATAAATTATAACACTCCGGTAAAAAAATGCTTACTCTAAATTGTTATATAAAAATCCGGCTGTCAAAAATTATAGTTCCACGGCTTTATTAATTATAAAACACCCTATTATCCAAAAACATATAAAGTTGCCATATTTATTTTAAAAGATATAAGCAAATAAAGCTACCATGTTAAGAAATTTCGAAATGTATAAATGTTTTTGTAGTCTGTATGTAAAGAATTATTAAGAGGTAAGGGGTATAATTTCACAGAGACATGAGGAATTCAAACAACAGAAAAGAGGAATTAGTTGAATATTTAAGTAACCTTTAAACATAAATGAATAGAATTTCTGTTTGTTACCCTAAATTGTGTAATTATTTTGCCCTGTATCAAACATAATTATCTGGTAGCTCAATTGATTGCGGTTTATTCAGATTTCTCATCTGGCATCCTTCTAGTTCACCTGTCAAAAGAAAATAGTTTTTTTTTTTGTCTAATTAATAAAAGAAAAATAAAAAATATATTCCGGACTAGGCTCCTTCTAGTAGGGTTTATGTAATTTTAATTTAAAGAAATTATTAGCAAATAATTACAATGTTTTCAATTAAATTGTGAACTTTATACACCAGACACCGTAAAGGATAACACAGAAGAGAAAAACTAAGAAAAGTCGCAAACGTAAGTGAAGTGAAAAAAATTAGATATTGATTTGACCGACGAACAAGTTGGAGGGGTGCAGTCTTTACGAGGCGAGAAAAGAAAATTCATTGTATATGAATGAGTAAGACAATCGCGAGTGGTGCCAAGACATTGGCAATAATTGTTACAGACCCCCCATGTGTTATATTTATAATAAAAATAGCATCTATTATAAGATTTTTTTTCATAAGTAACTTAACTTATGACAGTTCATAAGATTTTGTAATTATTGGAAAGTATTTTTGCAGATTTTTTTTTTTCAATAGAGCTGCTACATTTGGTTCTAGTTAGTGGTTATATTTTATAGACAGACAGTGGGAGAGATAGAATCTGTAACAGAAAATGGTTTCATTTAATACAACACAACGAAAAAATGTACGCATATTACTGGTGGGTGATCCTGGTGTTGGCAAGACTTCCCTTATTTTATCGTTGGTAAGTGAGGAATTTCCTGAAGATGTACCACCGAAAGCCGAGGAAATAACCATACCCGCTAATGTAACACCGGAGCAAGTACCCACAAATATAGTGGATTATTCACGTAAGTCCTAAATGTAATCATAATAGGAGCTCTTTGAAGTAAAATATATTCCTCTTGTTTGTTTGTTTTTTCTTGTTCATGTTACAGACATTGAGCAATCGGATGAAACCTTAAACGAAGAAATCGTTAAAGCTCATGTTGTATGCATAGTATATGCCGTCGATGATGATGACACCTTGGATCGTATTACTACACATTGGCTGCCTTTGATACGCAGTGCGGTTGGTGAAGATCAACATAGGAAGCCAGTTGTTTTAGTGGGCAACAAAGTTGATTTAATTGAATACTCGACCATAAATGTATGTTATAATCATTTTTAAGCTGTTTTTTATCTTTTATAATATACTTTTTTTTATCGATTTTAGAGTGTTCTTTGTATAATGGAGGATTTTCCCGAAGTTGAAAGTTGTGTAGAATGTTCGGCCAAGACATTACACAATATTTCCGAAATGTTTTATTACGCACAAAAGGCGGTATTACATCCTACATCTCCGCTGTACATAATGGAAGAACAAGATGTAAGTGAAAGTGTAATTTTCAAGTTCTTTTGATAAACATGAGAGCCAATTAAACAAATTCGCTGAGCAATAGATCACATTCACTTTATATTTTCCATATTCCATTTGTGGCATCTACTATCAGTAGGGATTATATCGCATGGGGCGTGAAGGGTCCCTTATGCACTTGAAACCAATAAAAGGTGTAGAAAGCTTCAACCCTTTTTATTGTATTAAAAAGTCTGCGTTTCTATTGGAATATCTATAATGTTAGAGTAATAACGATAACTTTGTTTAGTGTATGGCACAAACTATTTGATAAAAATCAACCCACACCTATAATTATTTTCCTAAAAAATATTTTCAAAACTAATTTTTTATCTGCTTTCAGCTGACACCTGCATGCAAAAAATCGTTGGTGCGCATATTTAAAATTTGCGATATAGATGGCGATAATCTTTTAAATGACTACGAACTGAATTTATTTCAAAGACGTTGCTTTAATACACCCTTACAGCCACAAATACTAGATGAAGTCAAGTCGGTTATACAGAAAAATGTAGCTGATGGTATTTATAACGATTCAGTAACACTTAAAGGATTCCTTTTCCTCCACTGTCTGTTTATACAACGTGGCCGCAATGAAACTACCTGGGCTGTGCTAAGACGTTTTGGCTATAATGAACACTTGGAAATGTGTAAAGATTATTTGAAGCCTACATTGAAAATACCACCGGGCAGCAGTACTGAATTATCGCATAGAGGACAACAGTTTTTAATTGCCTTATTCGAGAGATACGACAAAGATGGTGATGGCGCTTTATCGCCTGAAGAGCACAAATTATTATTCAGTACATGTCCATCGACACCGTGGTCGTATTCTACGGATATACGTAAATCATGTCCGGTTAATGAAAATGGTTGGGTGACCTTAAATGGTTGGCTGTGTCGTTGGACTTTGATGACTTTAATAGATGTCTACAAGACTATGGAATATTTGGCTTATTTGGGTTTTAATGTTCACGAAAATGATACACAATTGGCGGCTATACATGTGACGCGTGAAAGACGCATTGATTTGGCCAAAAGACAAAGTAGCCGTTCGGTTTATATGTGTCATGTTATTGGGCCAAAGGGCTCAGGAAAAACTGGTCTTTGTCGAGGTTTTCTTTTGAAAGACGACATGAAATCCTTAATAGGCAAAGAATTCAAAACTAACGTCGTGCACTGCTGCAATATCGTACAGGTTAGTTTTGTCTTACCAACATAACATATTTATTTACACATGTTTCGGATATTATGTGTAATAATAATATTTTAATAAATATACATACATACATGCATACATATAGACGCTTTCAAGCCGCATGGATATTGTTTTACAAGCACAGGTTGGTACAGCTGTGGGAATCGGCGTAAGTTTTAATCTCTTCTTAAAAAAAAAAAACAAAATGTTATTAATTTAATAACAATATATATATAAATGTCTTCTATTTTTTCCTGTATATATACACACATATATAAACCATATAAATATACTATTTTGTATAGAAAGAAATAAGCCTAAACCATATTGCACTTGAAGCAAAAAGATTTTTTAATAAACGCTGGACAAAACATTTCTTAACTACATTTTTTATAAGCACTTTATATAACTTGTTCTTGTGTTTTTAATAATTTCCTTATAAATAATTATCATCTCATTTTATTATAATACTTAAAAAATGCTTCTTTTAATATAACCAGGCCATAGTAATAAACTGAAAATAGCTTTTATATCGTATACTACATACGTTAAATACGTATTGTTTGTTCTTAATGTGTATGACTGTTTTGTAAAATCTTATTAATTTCATTTGTATTGTTTTTTTCTGTTTATTTTTCTTTGTTTTGCTCTTTCTTTTTTCATATATTAGCCATTTGCGTCAATTTGGCCTGATAACTGAAGATCCTACACTTTGGTGGAAAGCTAGTTTGGGTGTAGCGGCAGCCACAGTTTTGGGTTTTGTGGTGCTAAAGGCTGTACATGGCCTAACATTAAACACTCGTTAAATGTGATTCTTTAACATTTACATGCCTACATACATATATATACTATCGTAATTCTACTCTATCTCACATTATAAATTCTAAGCAGAAGAGAAATAAACCGACCAGTTATGCATTCATAGATAGTTGGTACCTGGTATTATTTTTCTTCGAATGTTTTTGTAAATATTTTACAAATTATATGTTTTTCTGTATTTTACTTCAACGATTAAATAATTTTTTGTTTGTAAACAATTAAAACATTTCAATTAAAAAAGAAGAAGCAAATACAATGAATAGAGGTTGATTAAATCATAATTAAAGTAATTAAAAATTAAATAATAATAACGTCTTATTATTATCACCAATATTTAAATAAACAAAACATATATTTTTTTATATATTAACTAAGTACTCATAAATTTATAAAAAACCAAAAAGAAATCCTCCTTAAACTTTTAAAACTTTGTATATAGAAATTCTAGCTTCCCTGAAATTTTCAATTTAACTAATCCTCGTTTAATTGAGTTCCATTTAACACACACTCCTTACTAATATATACTTAAAAATGTATCATTTAATTACAATATTTTATATAATTTATTTATCCCCCATAACCAAAATGTTTCCTTATAATGAAATTCTCGGACAAAAGCAGAAACAAAATTAAATGAAAAAAGAAAAACTATTGTATACTTAATAAGAAGTGGAACATTATACTATATATTAATAAACAAATAGAAAAAAAACTGTTTATTGCATAGGTCATAACATATAAAACAAATAAAAAATATAAACAAAAAAAAAAATTCAGAAAAAAGTTTTTTACTGTACAAATATCCGTGGAGAGTAAATCAAAATGCAGTTGTTATTGTAAGTTGGCTAACAAGGGTATGGATAAAAATAAAATTAGTTCCACTGTTTCAAACTAAATTGCATTTGATCTAAGCCATTGTCTACAATTTTAGTGGCTGTCCAAGACAGTGTTTTCCCAATTTTCCATTAACTCTCGCCTTTATGAAATAAAACTTAAACTTTTCTTTTATACAAAAAAAAATTTGTCAAAAAAAAGAGAACTTTATTCTAATTTAAGCAAAGCTCCATTATACTTTTTATTTCTTAACCGTAGAACCAGTGGCCGTAACGCTAGTTGTTGCCGGTGCCATACAATTGCCGTCAGGATAACGTTTTTGAAATTGTGTAATTAGTTCAGGATCCACTAAACGTATACCGTCTAACTGATTGCCCAAGGTAATCCAATTCGGTTGAACATTATGTGGCCGGCCGAATAATTCGATTTTACGTGAACCAGGACTAAGACGTTCTATAATACCATAAATTTCATCGGGCTTATGGGAGGTAGCACGAACTTCAGCCACAATAACATCACAGTCTAAACCACGATTGAGATTTTTCGGATTCCCCTTCATGCCCACCAAACAATGTTCCTTGCCATGATTAAGCCAATGACCAGTGCGACCAGTACGTATAATACGTTGTAATTGATTTGTTTTAACCCATATAAGCTCGTCTACACGTTCATAGCTAAAAAAATAATATTAATCTCAGATACAATACCATATTAAATAAAATTCTCTAACATACCCCCACAGCATTAGGCACTCTCGTCCCAATTCCATGGCACGTCCAGTAACCCAAAGAAATATTAAACCATCATCTTGCAAAGCTGGCACACCCAATTGGCGCATTTCATCATCAGACATTGTGCCATAAGGCAACTCCATGTGTATATCCCATGGTGGATCGGCCATAACAACTGCAAATTTACCCAAGACAGTCATATCTAAATAGCGTAAATCACATTGTATCCATTGAGGCGGGTATAACGTAACACTGGGATCTACACTACGTTTAATACATCTGTTGGTTTTTACATCGGTTGGCTTATTTGTATTAATATTTGGCAATGTATCAACTTCATAGTGTACATATTTACAGGTGGCCATATGAAAACAAGTATTTAGAAAACTACAATCGCCTAAAGATTCATCCGTATGCGATTGTATTATCTTCTTAAAGTGCAATTTAGTACAAGTATTCGTATGTGGCATATTGTCATCATTGCTATCTTCTTGGCCCTCTTCTTCAACCACTTCTTCTTTAGAATTATCAGCTACAATCTCACCATCTTCTGTACCAGAATCATTAGCTTTCGTTTCGGTTTCACCACTTGTCTCTTCAGTCTCAGCTTCGTTTGTCTTCGAACGTTTTACGCCTGGTTCATCATTAACTTCCGTTTCAACATTATTTTCTTCGGCGGCTAAACGTTTTTGTGTCTTGAGTTTATGCTGATTGGCCAATAATTGCTCTTTTTTCTTCTTAGCTTCCATTTCAGCTGTAGCCTGCTGGGCTTTTAGACATTCAACTTTAGTGCCATGAGGACAAAATTCCATAACCTGAGCGCCACCATGAGATTTAAATTTTTCTGCCACAGAACGTTCTTTGGCTGTGGGTTTAGTTAGAAGTTCTAGAATCTCCTCGCCGACTTGTTTACTTTGTTTTTCGCGCTGTAGACGGCATAGAAAGTAAGGACTGGAAGTATTTTTATGAATGGTAAATTGATTGATTGATAATTTGATTAACTACTTACCATTATATCGTCAGAATCTGCATTGGTATTGCTTTCTTTACGATCTGAACTATCCTCACTTTCATCAGGCTGGTCATTGCTTATGTTGTCTTCTAACATTTCATCGTCCTCGAATAGCTTTTTATATTTCCTTTTGATTTCCTCCGTTAAATCAAAATTATCATTAATGAAATTCTTATAAAGATCCAATAAAATCTTTGTTTCTATTGATATGACTTCACAGCCACTTTCTTCCCCTATAGTAACACGTTTAATGCAAACAGCTCCCTGCTTTGCCAATTTATTTAAAATATAATCGACACTCTCCGCTGTTACCGCGGTCTTTGTTATGACATTAGCTTTCTCCAATAACTGAGTGGAGATTATCGGTAATACTAGGGAAGGAGTCGTTAATATTTCCAACAATGCCTGTTCCATAAGAGTGTCTGATTCTGTAAGTAATGATAAAATATAAATAAAACCTTTTGTAATAAAAAATTATTGCGTAGAAATACCATTTTCACTTTTTCTCACTAATGCCGGTGCTTTGGCTACTCCCGCACTGTTGTCATCAGTTTTAGACGAGGCTGCTAAATTCGTGGCTCCTGTGGAATGCAGAATACCATGTCTTTCCTTTTTACGTTTCTCAAGTTTTTCTCTTAAAGTATTACGTTTGCTTTTTAGGGCCTTTATGTCATCCCAAGCATCAGTCATGTTTTAAGGATTTTCTTTTAACGAAAAGCCTTTAGTTTTATTTAAAAAATAAATTAAAAAAATAAGAACCAAATCAAAAGAAACTTTTTTGCAAAATAAAAAATTGTCTTATAAAGAGAGATGCCGCACTAAAAGAGAATCAATTGTGTTGAGAATAAAGAGAAAAGTTACCAGACTATTAAAACAAAATCACCTTTAGCTGAAAAGGTTAAATTAAAATAAATATATAAAATGCAAAGAATTAAAGAGTTATATACTACACTATCTAAAATAGCTTAATTTTTACGATATTTCGATTTTGATCCGTATTGGGGACAACATTTCCAAGCCAAATAAATATTATGAGATTTTCTCATAATTTTTCCCAACAACGAATTTCAACATCTGGCATCTTTACACATGCCGGCAATACATATGATTTTGACGTTTCAATTTAATCAATTTGTTGTTGTTGGTCTCTTTAAAATAATAATTAAAATTAATTGATTGTGTTTAGTGTATATATTTTTATATTTTTTATTAAAACTGCTAAAAGTTTAATTTATTTTCGCCGTTTTTTCTTTCTACACTTTCCATTCAAAATCGTGCAATGTTTGGTCGGAAGATTCACGATTATGATATAAAAGTAGAATTAGCAAAATGTTCCAATGGCACAGTTTATTTGGCGAAATATTTGCCAAACGATCATCATGTTGCACTCAAGAAATATCATTTGGAAAGAGCCACCAAGGAGGAGGCTGAAAATATACGCGATGAAGTATTAGCCATGCGACATTTTAGTCATCCAAATTTGCACAAATTCTATACAGCGTTTGTTTCGGACTCTGATTTGTGTATAGTGAATCCATTAATGTGTTTTGGCAGTTGCCGTGATACAATAAGAAATTGTTTTCCAACAGGTAAGGAAAAAAGTAAAGTTATTCGATAATTTTAATACATTTTCTACTTGTTTAGGTTTTCCAGAAATCCTTATAGCTTTAATAATGCGTGATGTACTCTCCGGTTTGGAGTATTTACATCGTCGTGGTTATATCCATCGTTCCATTAAGGCCAGCCATATATTACTGAATCAAACCAAGGCCGTTTTGACAGGCTTTCGTGATTGTACCAGTTTTATGTTACATGGTGGTCGTGTCACTGCCCTTCATCAACTACCTCCTCATAGCATACGTAGCTTAAATTGGTTGGCTCCTGAGGTTTTAGAACAAAACTTAATTGGCTATACAGAAAATTCGGATATATATTCGATTGGCATAACATGTTGTGAGCTGGCAAATGGCGTGGAACCGTTTGCTGATTCTCAACCAACATTTATGTTTACGGAAAAGATTAGAGGCAATGTTCCCACATTGCTAGATCGCTCAACGTGCCCAGCTGTGGATGAAATGATAGGTGAGTCAGTTCGTATCTTTAAAAAATAGTTAATTGGGAACCGTGGTGCTTTAAAACTATTTGATATTATTTCCTTCTGGGGTATATTTATCAAAGCCCAATCGTAATTCTTAGTTAATTGTAAGGATTCGTAATTGTACAATGGGTCAATTCGACCTCCGGGTACTGTACTTGTCAACTGTGACAAGTACACGTCCTCTAACCTAAGGATTCACAATCTATTAGTTTTAATAGCTTTTAGTCTATGACGAATGAATTTATACAGAGATAACCACGTTAGCTAAGGTCTGGTGTATGACATTGTTAGATCATTAACAACTACAGTATTTGGCAAGATAATTGAGTGCCAAGCTATCGCTATGAACCTAAATATCTGTTTCAAATCCTTCAGCCCATTTACATCCTATGGCATATTTCCTTGGTTATTGTTAGATGGTGTAGGTAGGAAAAAGGTACGCAACATTGACGCTCGAGCTGTATTCTAGTTTGAAAGTGTAGCCAACATTCCAGCAATGCTTGATTAAAAGGCGAATTTATCTTCTGGAACAATATAATTATAAGACCACTTAGACCAACCCTTGACAGTAATTTCCTTATGCGTATTTTTAGGTTTAGAGGCTCATTTGCTTTTTGATTCTTGTGTAGGTTGTTTAAAATTTTCTTCATCTTTAGAAATCATAGCAACCGCAAATAAAACAGACTCAACAATAGCTGCCGAAACACAACAAATCTATTTGCAACGTATGTTCTCCGATGAATTCCATCAGTTCACAGAGATCTGTATGGAAAAGAAACCCAGCAATCGATGGTCCGCCTTAAAGTTACTCTCACATTCATTTTTCAAACAATGCCGCCACAATAGTATTCTAGATGTAACACAACGTTTTGGTATGCAAATATCCGATTACGATCAAATAAGAGGTAAGTTTTCCATTCCGAATTATAAAGACGTAATAAGAAATCCAATATGAATTTATATAAAAAAAAACAATCTTGTTTATTTTTCTTTGTTTCAAACTTTCCTTTCATGAATTTGTTTGCCTAATATGAAAACAAAAAAACATTTACAGATGATAGTTTGCTGTTGAATAAAGAGTTGAACGAATTAAATTTAAATGATCACACTAAATGGCAGTGGGAATTTTAAGATGTGAATGAGCCATAAAACAAAAGAGAAAATAAGGAAAAAAAATTGTGGCTTTGTTTTTTAAATATTTAAGTATTTTTTTTTTAATCAATACAAAATTAGTAAAATATGTGTTTTAAGTATATATTTTTTTTAAATATTTATATATGTATATAATTGTAAAAACAATTTTAATTAGACAAAAAGAAAAAGAGGTGAATTAATTTTAAATTAATTTAAATTTTTTTCGTATCCTTTTTTAAATGCAATTAAGAAATAAATTATTATGGACACAAGATAAAAAAAAAAATACTATAAAATACTTTAATGGAATCAGATGGTTTTTTTCTTTTCACTTAAGTTTACATGCCGAATTTTTTATCGTCATCTAGTAGGTGGTTTAACATAAAAAAACTTTATTTGTAGGTTAAAAAGGTATGTAAAAATTCTTTATAAAAAAAAACTTGTGTTTATGGAAAGTTTTAAAGATGCCTTAAATATGGTTGATGTTTAATTTTATAATAAAAAAACACAAAAGTTGATATTTGGCTTCTCCTATAACATTACGGCTGCATATTGTTGTTGAGTTTAACCATTCATAACCATGCGTACGAATTCTTCGTAATTAACATTGCCTTGAGAATCTTCTTGATTAGCCAACAATTGTTCAACTTCTTCATCCATAAGTTTTTCACCCAAAGTTGTTAGTAAATGTCTCAATTCGGCTGAGGAAATAAAACCGCTGGCATCTTTATCGAAATGGCGTAAACCTTCGATAAAATCATCGGCCGTATCACCAGAGCGAGCTTTTGATATGGCTTGATAAATGGGTAAGAAGACTTCGAAGGAGATACGTTCATCGGGTTTCAATTGATGTGTGCATTTTTTGACATCCGACTCTGTGGGATTTTGGCCCAATGCACGTAAACACTCACCGACTTGACTGACATGAATTTTGCCATCGCCACGATTGTCGAATAGATTGAAGGCTTCTTGGAATTCTAAAAAGCAAAACAAAATAAAAGAAATGGATAATTGTAGGTAAATATATTTAACGTTCTTTTTTTTAATTGTAGGAATTTCTTATACTTTGGTCAATTAAATTATAAATTTATATTAAAAAATAATTTTAATTTGAAATCTTTACTTCTGAACCATTCATCGATTATAAGCGAAAGTTTCTGTCAAAAGATTATACAAATATCCTCTGTACTCTTCGATAACCATAAGTGATCCACTGCTATCGTATTTAAAGACTACTTTACCTTCCCTAAAACACCAAACATATGTGGATTTAAGTGGTCAATATAAAAGAATACTACGACTTAATAAATGCGAGACTATAAATGTCATGCCTTATGTCGATCTACCGTCGACTTTATTACATTTGTTTCACTGTTAACCATAATCTTAGTTCCCAGCAAGTTCTCCGAAAAGTTAACAGCTTCCTTTTTCGTATAAATTTCTTCGAATCATGTTTCAGACACTGAGATAGCAGTTTTCCTGTGGAGAAAATTCATATTCCCCAAAACGGTTTGCCAAAAGATGAGATGGAGGTCATCGATTAGTAATCATATAAGACAAGTTCAGCAATGCGTTCTAGCATCCAATTCGATTGCCAAAAAGCTTCATGTTTCCGATTTATGAAATATTTGCAAATCACCAGCTTTTCTAAATACTCCAATTTCGAGTTTTCTCGATTTAAAAAATTACATTTCTGAATGGCAAGGACAGAAAATTTAATCACTTTTTAATTTAATTAGTTACGAAAAATCGAAATCATATTGTTTTCAAAATGAAAATCCTTCAAAATTTTGATTTCTTATAGAAATTCGAAAACATCATGTTTAATTTTGCTATACAAACTGACCTTCTACAGTGGAAAAGGTGTATTTGGTTGTAGGCTCATAAAGATACATTTTAGTTTCCTTTTTCAATAAATATTTTATTTCCACTGATTTATTGCACACAGTAGTAGCACTATTTTCCAACAACGAATAAAACACAATTTATCGCCGTAATAATTCAATAACAACTAAAGCTCGTTTGTGTGGCATGGCATTGCAATAGGCTGTTGATTGTGGCAAGTTTACAGATATTTGTTGGAATCTTTACCCCGTTTGTGGTTTAAACCTCCCTTGACAAATAAAGAGTGAGAGACACGCAAACACACTTTCAATATTGGTTAAATAAGTTTTGCTTGTTATTGGTATTCATATACCAAATTTGTCTATTAACGTGTTTAGCTGTTTTACAATTTTTTATTCAGTTTCCAAACGCCTCAAATGCTGATTCGAACAGAAAAATGGAAAGCATTGACGAATGTTTTGGTTGGTATTTATTGAAAACAAATCAAATAAAACATGAGCGTAAATTGAATAGGAGGAAAACTAAATAATAAATAACAACTATAGACGCATTTATTGAAATCCTTAAGTTGTAAAGCTTTCAGCTGGACGGTTATGCTTATTAACAAAATTATTTTCAAGCCATTTGTTATTTACGTTTTGTGTTTTCTTTTTTTTACTTATATTATCAATGTAAAGCTTGATTTTGTAGCGGCTCTCTAAATAAACTGGGTTGTTTATTTGCCATATAAGGTAAGAAAACAAAATAAAATTACGTTTATGGTATAAATATCGCTATCATTAAAAATTAAATGAATACGTCGAATCGGTTATTGCGAACACGTACATTTTTTACAATGTTCAGTTCAACGCATAAAAAAATAATTTTTTAAAATGCTTTACTGCAAGAATATTCAAGTGCAGCTACAGCTCACAATATTATTATTATTGTAAGGAAAATGTTTGAATCTTTGCTTAATAAACAATTAAGAAAATGGTTTGCTTTTTATTAAACATTTGTTTCAAATTATTGCAACCTAACTCTAACTGAATAGATCAGTTTTCAGTTAGTATAGCGGGTCTAATAATTCAAAATTTATTTTCTTGTTTTTATATAATTATCGTTATAGAAAACCATATTTTTCCATGAATGAAAACTAACAGAAGGTATTTATCGAATAACCTATTAAAAACATTTGTAATCCTCTTCCCATTGTGTTACATACAAAAGAGGGAAAGAAAAGAACGAGATACTGTGTAAAACACCGAAACTATTCATCACAGTCAAGGTAAACAAGTGACGGATAAAGAGTATTAATTTTTTAAGTAATCTAATAACAGACGCAAAAAATTCTTTTTCTTCACATTACATTTGAATCCTTTGTCCTCTTAACAAACCTTCCATTGTAATATTAGATTGAATTTGAACTCGTATAAATTATTTTAATTCAGAAGAACGTGTTGATAGTGACTTCGACAAGCGTGGTGCAGTTAGTCTAGTTCCTCTAGGACATTTCTTAGGGCGGACTGATCAGGTGATGAGGCTAAGAGTGGATTCTTCACGGTGCAACAGGAGAGATTGTACAATCTCCAGGCTCCTATAGTCCAGTAAGTGGGAAGGAAATCTATTCGGGTCTTGAAGATGTTTTTAATTTCTGAAAACCAAGACCAAGAGCCTTACAGGGATATGCACGCAAAAGAATCGTCGGCTTTCTAGGTTTTCAATTCAGGGTTTTAAATTCTAAATTTTACAAACATTTACAGAAGATTGTTTCTATTTAAATATAAAAAAGTATTCTGTGAAGTTTAAAAGGAAATATTCAAAAAAACTTCTCTACGCTTCTCAATGTGAAAATAGATTCGCGTCACAATATTGAATTATTTATTGCCTTTGAATATTAATCCAAAAGTTGCTTATCATTTCAAAGATAATAATTTATAAATGGAAAGTTAAGCTGATAGGTTTATCAATGGAAAACCGAAAATATGAAAAAGAAATTAATAAAAAATAAAATACACAATAATATAAAACAAAATTAAGCCAATTGCATAACATTTCACGTCTATTAAGCACATACAGAGAACAAGACAAGATAATAATGCTGTAAACTGCGGCACTAACAGTCCAGTAGCAAACACTCAAAACGAGACTGTAAACAATCGACAATAAATAACATCCAACATAATAGGAGGCAGCACAAACACAGATGAAAAATAGAGATTCGTTATGTGACTGGAAAATACTACCATTTAAGGAAAAAAAACACACTATTGAATTCTAAACAGCAGTTATTGTTTGTTTAAGCTTTTGAATGAGAGATACAAACAGCAACAAATTTATTGCTGCCTCCAGCGAGAAGAGATGAATGAATGGAAATGTTATAAAATTGTCAGTGTTAAAACAATTTTTTAACATTTTCTCCATAGAATTTATTTGGGAAGGATGTCAGTTGGCTATTAATAGTAATAAATTAAATAAATATAATGCTTATCAGAAAGATAAACAAAATCATCATTGTTTTCATTTAAAGTGATGACTAAACCACTCAAAAATATGGCCCCTTTAAATGAAAGTGTACTTTCAAAACTTTAGCGTAAAGAGCATGGAATGTAACAAGATGAGTTGGCACCAATTCAAGCGAAAACCAAATATTCAAATTTTAACTTTGGGATCAATGTTTACATTTTTTTTGTTTTTTTTTTTTTGATATGCCGGAATACTTATGAGTCATACTTTTATGAATTTCATATAATTTTGCATTGTTTAGTAAATTTATGTTTTATGTCGCTTAACACACAACAAAGAAACCGATTTCTTCACGGCAACTCCCAACAGATCTTTAATATAGAACAGAACAACTTCTGTTTCGTGCCACAAATAATATTATTATCG
This sequence comes from Sarcophaga peregrina, assembly GCA_014635995.1. Taxonomy (NCBI): domain Eukaryota; kingdom Metazoa; phylum Arthropoda; class Insecta; order Diptera; family Sarcophagidae; genus Sarcophaga; species Sarcophaga peregrina. The sequence continues at coordinate 22,828,617 of CM025793.1, forward strand.
CTATTAAAAAACATTGAATGATTACTTACCAGCTAATTGATCTTCAGAATAGTTGGCCTATAATTCAGAAAAAAGTATATTTTAAAATCAGATTTATTACTTTTTTATTGCAGTACAACTTACCATTTTATTATAATAAAAACAGATTTGTGTATGTGAATATATTCAAATTAAGTCCCACTCTTGCAAAAAACACTCTTGGAATGTGTCACACAAAGTAAATTTTCTTCCATTTCTTTATCTTCTTGTCTTTCATATTTTGTTTGAAGTTTTTTCTCTACTTTCAATAGCTAGGGTTGTATTTGGCAGTAATAAGTGCTGCCAGATCAGTATGGGACCGTAACGACAGGGTGTATATATTCGTATATATCCTTACTCCAAAAAATGACTGGCACAAGACAGGTATTACCATTTGTTTATGCACAACCAACGGTTTGTGTCTGGACTAATGGAAGTGATAAATGCTTATTCTAGACAAACATCACTGACAATACATTGATTTATGTTGATACAGTACCCATTTCGAATAACGGAACTTTGGTGAATTTATCTTTTATTCACCACACCGGACAAATTCACCACGCTTTGCAAAAATTCACCACACTTGAAACTCAACACACCAAATAAATTCACCACGTTAGAACCTAAAAAATTATTTTTATTTTACCCGAGCCGCCTCGTTCTTTCTGTTTTCCAACACACACACAAACGACGGAACCATTCCCAACCCCACTCCCACATCCTGACGATGGAGAATTTTGATTCAAGGAATAATACACACACAAACAAACAAACACACACACACACGCAAATACCATCCGCATACACAGCCATTATTAAATTTCGTTCTTGAGCCGACAATGGGCTTAATTTCCATTTATATAAATTGCATATGAAAAAAGAATGTGCGAATTATAAATTTGTTTTTGTTTTTTTAACAAACAAACGGATTTTTCCAACAACCGGTGTTGCCAGGTGTGGTAATCAAAACTCCTGAGAAAACGCTAAAATAGGAAAAATATACAAAGTTTTTAAATTCATAGCTTTTTCTATTTTTTATTTAAATTATGTTTATTATTTTACAATAGTTTACAATAAGTAATCAAAACCAAACACACACACTAAATGAACAAAACAAATAATAAGCAGTTTTGTGGTTAACCAAAAACTGGCAACACTGCTAATAAGTTGCAATTGTTGTTGCTTGTGCACCAATGTAAATAATGAACGACAGTGTTGACTGAAATTGCAGTCGTTTAAAATCGCTTGCATTGCCAAAAAATCACTACATTCTCTTTATTGTAAATAATAACAAAGGGCAACACTTAATTAATTTATACAGTGTTTGTCGGTAACAATCTCCGTATTGTATACAAAACAAAAAGTTTTTATTTGCAAATTATTATTAATTTTATGGAGATGAGACTTTGTCGAATTTGCCTGAAAGAACACAAGAAGTGAAAAATGTATTCAATGAAATAAGTAAAGGTCTTTCCATGGCTAATCTAATTGCCAGACATTTTTGGTTTGAGGTGAGAATTTTTGTGAACTTAAACATTATGTATGTATGTAAATTTGTTGTTGTTATAACAGCTCTGCTGCTGTTTCCGGAAGTATTTCCCTTGTGAAAAAACATCCGGTTGGAACAGCTTTTTCTGGGTTTACAATTCTTGGTCGTTTAGTATTAGCATCGCTCCGAAGCGTAGATTCTATTGTCATGGGAACGCCGTAAATATGCAGTATATTCTACATAATCAATATATTCAGGAATAAAAGTTGGACTTTAAAACATATTGCGTTTAAGGAATACCAAACGTTTTTTCAAAATTTCGAAAGGACATATAGATTACTTTTTTCTCTTATCCTGTCAGATCGTATTATTTAACCATTTTTCTGTAAAAAGTTACTCCTGTTATGTGGCAATAAATAGTAAAGTATAGTAGGAATATGGTCATGAACTGGACAAGCCACCGCAATTGTAGTCTGTAATTAAATTTTTGACCCAATGACCGTTATATTTGAAATGTATAATTTTTTGTTTATTTTGACTGTATAAAAAGTTGGTTGATTATATTAATATTCTTCAGTTGCAGGAGGACGATCCAATTTCCACGGACATATGTGATTTTTGCACAATAAGTATACAGGATTTCCATGAATTTTATATTTCGATTGAAAATGTTCAAAACTGCTTAAACAGAAAGGCGAATGACTCCCTTCATGGAAGCGAAGAAGTTGAATATAAGTATGAGCCATTGGATGAAATCAGTGAGATTGGAGAAATTCCCTTCATTCCTTCAGCAGAATTAAATGGCAAATTAGATATAAATGAAGGTGAAAAAGAATTGAAAGACGTTTTATCTGATAATAATTTGAAGTGCAATGATTTAAGTGAAAAAGAAAATATAGATGAAAATTTAATAACTGAGGAATATACTAATCTGTTGTCGCAGAATACTTCTTTTGCAGTAGATAATGATGAAGTAAAACAAAATGGCCCAATCAAAGAACAAGCGTAGAGCAGCCATTAAAATGGTAGCTACAGTATCAAAGAAAAGGGGACGACCAATAAAACATAAAGATTCGAAAATATCACTTAAAATTGCTAAGGAATCTGAGGACTACAAGACGAAAATAAAGGAATATGATACAGAAATTGCACAATTTATGACATTATATTGTGACATTTGTAATAAGACCTCAGAAAATTTTCCAGCTTTAAGAAGACATATGCGTGATGAGCACAGCATAAAAGATGGATACGTGACTTGCTGTGACAAAAAGTTTACTAAGAGGGCTTTACTCTTGTATCACATTAGGCAACATCTTAATCCTAGTTACTATCGGTAGGCATGCGTATAATAATATAATGCTATTAAATTCAGCTAAAGTAAGATTAAATTAAACAGGAAATTATCTTAAACTTAAGTTTAATCTTGATCTTAGAGCTCTTAGTATTTAGTTTTCAAATTCTATGTTTTTTTAGTAGGAATATATATTTTTGCAAGCTCGTTTATTGTGAGACGTTAATTGTTTTTACTTTTCCACTTTTTTATATAACGATGACTTAATTATAGATGCGAAGAATGTGATTTTACCTTTTCTGATCGCCAATCAAGGCATAACCATTTCTTAGTGAAACATCAAAGAGATGAAGATAAAATATACGCGTGCACGCAATGCTCTAAAAAGTTTGTAAGGAAATACCTTTTGGAACAGCATAAATCATTTTCACATAAAGATTTTATACCAAAATGTAAAAATTGTAGTAAAAGGTAAGAGAACATGTGTATAAAACCGTAGACTTCAAAATAACAGATAATTTTTATTTCTATTTCATAGATTTAAAACTATAGAAGAATTAACAGAACATCGTAAAGAAGGTTGTTATCCTGGGACCATGTGCGATATATGTGCAAAGTGTATTCGAGGAACAGCTGCTTTTAAAAGACATCAACTCGAACATCAGGGTATTATCTTACCAAAGGTTCAATGTGATCTGTGTGGCTTGTGGTACAAAGATAAAAGAGGCTTAAAAAGACATAAAAGAAAACACTTAGAATCGAAGGAACCACATATTTGCGATATATGTCAGAAAATATCGCCTAGTCGAAGTGCAATGTTAAGCCATAAGAGATATGCTCATAAAACGAAACCCATATATAAATGCAGTGTATGCGATAAAACTTTTAAAAAATCCATTTCATTAAGAGAACATATGACAACCCATACCGGTGAAATACTTTACAAATGTCCATACTGTTCGAAAACGTTTAACTCGAATGCCAACATGCATTCTCATCGCAAAAAAGTTCATCCAAAAGAGTTTGAAGAGACTAGAAAACAGCGAAAACTTAATCCAACCCGAGGGGAAAAAGTAATATTATTATCGGACTGCAAAAGTGACAATAAATCAAACACTAGTCTTATGTCGGTTGTTTTTTAAAATGTCAACAGTTCCACGACTTATGGCAAGACATTTATATGGTATGTATATATTTGTATTTTTATTTTTATTTTTTATAGGAACTTTAGTCATGGTAGATAAAATTTTGTTTCGATTCCAATATATAGAATTTAAACGAGAAGAAAAGGAACAAAATTTGGTAATACTAATAGAAAATTAATTTTCTACGTAGAAATAATGAAAATAATTATCAAGAAATGCATTTATTTTATTGACAAGTTCTTAGTTTAGAATGTTGTTGATAATGTTGAGGAATATCAATTATATTATGAAATCCTAGCACATTATTTATTCAAGGTTAATTCACTTTCAAACTTATTAGTTATTTAAAACTTTATAAACAATGATAGAGTAAATTGCAATATTTTTAAATCAATATAAAGATTTGATTAAATCAATACGTAAACTGCATATTTTACGAGTATATTGTCTATCTATATTAAATTTGTTTTACACTTCTATGTAAAACCCTTTTAAAAAGATTTTATTCATAAGAATAATTAACGTGAATTGAAAGTGAATATTTTAACCCATCGGAGTTTTATGTTTCTTATAAGAGTTTAGGGGAAAAGGAATAAATTTTATTGGAATTTTTTTACTAAAAAGAGAGGATTAGTTTGCTAACTCTTGCTGGACGTAGACATATTTAGGTTTTTGGAATGTATTTAAATCCATTTGTGTTTTTGGACTTAAACTGTTGAGAATTAAAAATAGGTTTTTATAAAAACTATGTAAAAATGCCTAATTTAATCATTGGACCTTCTAATTATTGAATTTCAAACCAAAGTTGTTTCTGTGATTTTTGACAGATGTCTGGTATGTTATTAAACTACTTATTGGCCTTATTTTGTCCTTTAATTCGATGTTAATATTTCATATGCATTAGAATAATAAAATCAATCGTTAATTTTGATAATTTAATACTTCATTGTTAATTTTTTTAAGTCAAATAATTCAGTTTTAAGCTTTTTTTATAATAAGACTTAATTGCGCTTCTGGGTATTTATTCCAGTTTTTGTTAGTTTTTGAGGCTCTAAAATATGTAGTTTATGAAGCGCGAACTTCATATCCTGTTTACCGCCATGTCATTTTTATTCACTGCTGCCTCCATAATAAACAGACTCACGATAATTTTCAACCATGTCTGTAGAGTGTTCTTTCAGGCATTTGATAAGCCTTAAGAGACAAATATTTGTACTTTAGCTAGCAGTTTTTCTTGGTTTGGTTAGGTTAGGTTAGGTTAGAGGAAGTGTACTTGTCAATTCCGACAAGTACAGTACTCGGTGGTCGAATTGACCCTTTGTACTACGTCCTAGCTTCTCACACCACTTATGTTGTGTGCGTTAATTTTATACATGAGTGGCGGGACCTACAGTTTATAGTCGAATCCGAACGACACATTTTTTGAGAAGCATTCCATGGCAATTTTTTACTCTCAGAGTTTTTGCCAGAAATCTGCTGAGAGGAAGTCACCGAAAAATTATTTTCAAATTTTCGTTTTGATGTCTGACCTGGGATTCGAACTCGGGTCTTTCGTCTAATAAGCCAACACACTACCTACTAGACCACGACGACCTCAATTGTCGCCGTTGTATTTGTACTTTAGCTAGCAGTTTTTCTTGGTTCTTCATCTGAAATATATTCATCAATTAGTAGATCTACTTCACCACTCTCACTCGAAATCCCCACTTATTCACAGATCCCAGTAGAGAGTTCCTATAGGCATCTGGTCCTAGAAAGACATATATTTTTACTTTACCCAGCACCTTCCCCTTTCTCTTCGTCTGAAAGATCGCTACTGATTGTAAGATCCATTTCAACACTCGCATAGAAGGCCTTGAGCACAATTATCTCCTTCGTTTCGCTACCAGGAAAACACCAAGATAAGTAACTCCTTTCAATAGCCAAATGTAACCCCGCCAAATCTAAGAGGCATCAAATTCACCAATATGTACTTCACGAAGAAAAGAAGTAGTTTTGTCGTCAGGGTTACAAAATTCAAGTTTGTTAAGCGTAAGATGCAAGAGTCCATTGGTTGTCGAGGTAAACTTTTCTCATAACCAAGTGAAAGTATTAGTTTTTAAATAAATTTACATGAATAAATACTAAAAAAGATAATCATGAACTAACACAAAATAATTCTACGAACAATTTGAACAATTTGACATCATACGGAAAATTTGAACCCACCAAACAAACAACAGTTAAAACGTATGCTTTGAATAAAGTTTTTTGGAGAAGCTTCTTTGAAACTCTCTGTTCGAAAAATTGAAAACCTTTTTTTGATGCCGGAAAATTCATTTAATAAATTTTTATTTTCATTATATTTTTATAATATTTAAATTGTCTTTAAATAGAATGGCAAAAACGAATATATATGTACATGCATATGCAAATACGAAAATAAATTAAATATTTAAAATCAACTCCACCATAACAAATTATTAATAACTTTTATTGCAATTGAATTACAATTTCTATAATAAAATAAGTCAATGGTCATATGTTTAAACCATCAATCGGCTGATAACAGTCTAGGGCAGAGTATTGAAGATAATTTTCTTGAATTCAACAAAGATTTCTTTGACTATCTGAAGCCAATGAACTAGGTTTACTAAAATCTATCAACTCTTTACTGAAGTCTATTGTATTCTTTTCGCGTAAAGCAAGACACAATATTTTTGAAAATAACTTCAACTGCATTTAAAAATTGTTTTTTTTACTTTACTTTACTTTACATTACATATGACAATCCTACTTCAGTACAATTAACTTTTATACGCAGGTTTTAACTGTTTAAATATACAATTTATAGTATATTTATTGTTGATCTTCATAACGTACGTATGTATGTACGATTTTGTATTGGCTTTTGTTGTAAGCCAACTAATTTTATGTAGGTTTTAAACACACAACATGTTGGCTGAATATTTTTGGTTGCTCAAAAAGACTTGGCTGGCAGGTAGGTTGTTAACAAAAAAAATGAACACAAGAATAGTTGAGCTATAACATTCGAAGAGGTAACAATATAGCGGTTAAAAGTGAACAAAAACGAAAAAAATTCAAACAACTTTGTCAGTTCAGTCAGACAGAAGGAATTATTGAGAAATTAACAAAAAACAGAAGAAAAGAATATAAATAAAATTGCATGATAATTAGAATGTAATCCAAAAGTTTATTGTCGTTGTTGTTGTTGTTATTGTTGTTGTTTTTGTCTTTTAAACTGTAAGAAAGTAAATTTTTACAAAATTTAACAAAAGAATAATAATGTTTTACTTGTTACGCCTACGCGTTTTATTTTAAATATTTGAATCGTCGTTGTCTCTCTATCTTACCACTTTACGCATCTCTAAGAGGTAAATAAATATCTTTTCTGGTTTTAACTGTTGTGCATTTCATCTTAACTATATGAACCTTATGTTACAGAGTTATTTATTTATAATTTCAAATATTTTTTAAATAAACTTTTGTATAAGAGTTAAATTAAAAAAGAAAAAACAAACTGCACTTAAAGTTGTTTTGCTAACGCCTAATTTCAGTTTCGTCATATTGTGTTAAACTCAATTCTCGTATTTAATTGTGTTGCTTAGTATCAACCTACTCAAATTTAAGAAAGAAAAAATTAAAAAAAATAAAAAAAGAGATGACTCCCACGTTAATAGTTTGCTGATTTTTTGAATTAAGAAAAAAAAAAAATGAATATTTTATTTATTTTTCGTAAAATTTAAAGTTAAAAAAGTTTCTTAAGGTGTAAATTTATTGAGAACTTCTTTATTTGCTAGCAATTCTTATTACATACATACATATGTAGAAATGAGTGTTTGTTATGATATTTAAAAGTAAACATAAGCAGTTATATTTGCTTAAATGATCAACAATTAATAACTTTAAAAATGTCTTATATATTCGAAATTTCGAAAGCACAGAAGTAATTTTCATATTAAATCAATTCGATAAACCGTCAAATACGCCTACATAGGCCATAAGGAGAAGTTTTTGATTGCATACATCCATATGTCTGTCTGTCTAGCTGTCTGTCTGTATGTATATATGCATGTAGGTATTTCTTCTTTAGACTTATGAATGTAACAAACAGTATAACAGGCCAACTTCTTGTGTGGGTTTTGAACTTGAGTTGAAAAAAAAACGAAATTTTTGTTTTGGTTTTTATGTTTAAAAACTCTATGGACTTTTTAATGTTCGTATGTAATGTTGTATCAAATTATTAGTATTAGATTTAATGAAATGCATACTTGTTTATATATTATAATATCAATACGTTTTTAAATATTTACATATATTTACATACCATACACTTTCATATTTTGCCTTTATATTTTAACTAACAAGATGCAATACTTTTCCCAAATTCTTATAAGTATCAATAAAGCCAGCCCTGTATTCAATAAGTTTAGTTTTAAAATTTGTTTTCATTTATAAAGATAATTAAATTTCCTTTATTGCGATACTAATTGCCGCTAGAAAGCAATGAAACTTGTAATTCCATTTTGTTTTATTTAAAACAATTCCATAATGAAGTGTAAATTTAACACAAGAAATAAGTTACTTAACTATTGTATAATCTTATTGATAAATTGTTATGCCAATTATCTGGGCCCTGCAGAGGCCCACAAAAGTATACATGCGATTAACAAATTCAAAAAATTCTAAACCAATGCAAAAGACCGTCTTAAAAGCGAGAAAAGTTGTCAGACAATAAGTTTAGTTTTAAAATTTGTTTTTATTTATAAAGATAATTAAATTTCCTTTATTGCGATATTAATTGCCGCTAGAAAGCATTGAAACATTGTTTTATTTAAAACAATTCAATAATGAAGTCATCTATTGGTTTAGTTTATAAATTTAAGTGTAAATTTAACACAAAAAATAAGTTGCTTAACTATTGTATAATTTCATTGATAAATTGTTATGCCAATTATCTAGGCCCTGCAAAGGCCCACAAAAGTATACATGAGATTAACAAATTTAAAAAATTCTAAATCAATGCAAAAGACCTTCTTAAAATCGAGGAAAGTTGTCAGACAATTATAAACATTTTCAACGAAAACGGATTAATTAAAAAATTTCTAAAATTTGTTAACCGTATGTATATTTTTGTGGCTAAGTGCATGTATGTAGTATCTGAAAAGAATACACAAGTACATATGTGATATCCCGGAGATTTCGAAACTATTCAAAGTCCTTATTGAAATTTTCCAATGTGCATTCATAACGGTTGCAGTGACATCATCTGCATGACAGATGCTAGACATGTACCAATGTGGCGAAGAAGAATTTTCCTTTATTTCTCGTATCTACAATATACGATCTTTGATCAAGATAAATACGTGCGTATGAGTGCAAGAATGTAACGAGGAGTATTTTTAATTTCCCGTGAATATATTCTGCATGCTCTTTATAGATCGTATAAAATGAAATTCTTAATGCATGTCTTTAAGTTTGCGCCTAATATTGGCCATTATAGTTTTTCTTAACAGCGGACAACATTAAGGGGATGTTCTCTGCTAATGCAGAATTTTGGTGTTGGTATACAGGAAAGTAACAGGGAAAGAGGAAGCTGCGACAAATAGATTTTTTTTATTTTTCATTATTTTCTTTTCTTCTAAAAATTTTTAGCGACAAGCAATTGACTATAGGAATTGCATATTAGCAGATTAGTACTCACTGATTCTGATATGTAATAAAAAAAAAAAAACAATATAAATCTCTGGTTACCAAAATATAGACTTGGAAAAATAAAGCAACATGTAGAAAATATGGGCAGTTTCTAATACAATAATTTGCCTCATAGCTTCTGCATTTAATTTTATGGAGTATATTGCTCCGTGTTAAAGAAAAAAAAATAGATAAGCAGGCTGAAAACAGTTCATTGAAACAAAATGGAACTGCTATAGGGTTAAGAGAAGAGACGTTCTACTTTTATATGGTAAAGAGTATTTTTTGAAATGATAACCTTTGAAACGAAACAACCACAAAAAAAAAGAAATTTTTATTTTCATATTATGTATGTAGTACGTACATATATATTTTAATTTTATCAATACATTATACTCTATTCTATTCTAACCCAGCCTATATTTATAAATTGGAAATATTCTTTGTAATGTAATGCTTTTCAATGAACAAAAAGAAAAACAAAAAAAGAAATTACAGGGGGTGTTCTGCTTGAATATTTTAAAAAAAAGTAATGAATTTATCATAAATAGGAAAATAGTAAATGTTATTACTTTCGGTGTACCTGTTTTCCTGCTGGTTGAGTAAACCATATATATGTACATACATGCATATGTAAATACATATTTGTTAATGGTCTGCTACAGGTAAAATCAACCAACATTAGCATTAAATTCAAAGTATAAGTATGTACGTACGTACATATTCACATGTGGCTCAACAAAAGGTTTACCGGAAATAAATTTCAATAATGAAAATTTAGACTTTACATAAATGCTCAAAAAAATAAAACAAATGCAAGCGCACTAACCGAAACATATAAAAAAAAAAAATCTAGAGAAGCCTACGCTACAGTACAGTGTCGCATACATATAGTCAATAGAAGTTTTTCTTTATGTTGATTGGGTATAAAAAAAAAGAAAAGGTTTTCCACTTAGAATGACAACCGGTGTATATGAATTTTAAAATATTGAAAATATTTTAAAGATCTTGGCTTTTCAACATCACAGACACAAATTCTTTTTCGCCTTTCCAAACCTTTTACTTTTGTAATTCAACTATAAACCTTCTATATTCATTACAATTGTTTTTTAATTTGAAACAATAGCTCGTGTAATTAAATACATATGCGTCTGTTTAAGTTGTGTTTAAACACTTCTTCCATAACGTAGTTTACATGCTCTAAATTGTGCAATGATATGTCCTTTATGTTTGTATGTAAGATGGGATTAAATTTCTTAGTTTCCACACACAAAAAGAATTTCATATTCGAGCAGTGTAAAGTGTAAATAAATTTCAAAACCAAAAGTATTTATTTATATATATTGTCTTGCACTGCCACTCATAGAGCTTACGAAACGTGACAATGGCGTAACCGTATTAATATTACAAGCCACACTTAGATTAGGTAAATTTTGGGTGTTGCGACAAAATGTACTCCAACCATTCCAGTTGCGAAAACCCTTAAGATCAAAAAGTTTTTTTGCGCATTGAACATCATCAGCAATATCATCATTAATAAAATCTATTAAAAATATGTATCCAGATGTAATAATAAATACAATTTGTTATAAATTAATACATTTTTTTTTTACTTGCCTACACATTTCATTTCGCAGCAAGGATTTTTTGTTTTATCACAACTTCGAGCCTTATTGTCTGTACGGCATTCTTTGCTGCTTATTTGAAAGATGCCGTATTTGTTTTCGCCATTAGATAGACTTGTTATCTTTTTGGTATCTCTATCGCTTTCATGCTCAATCAGGCAAATCCCTAAAAGAGTATTCGAAAATGTACGCATGTATTTAGGTACAAATTATTTTAAAAAAATATTTCACACCACAATTTCGGTACTTACAATTTGATAAGAAAGTTTTATTTATTTGATATTTTTCAATCAATTCTCTAGATAATTCACATCTCATGTATTTTTTACCATTCGCATATCTATTTTCTCCCAAAATACTAAGAGCCAAAAGTACAAGTACGAAATTTCGGTTACCTTTTCTCATACTGTTATTTTTTGGCTGTGTTCGTCGATAGTCGATCAATTAAGTCAGTTGTGTTTTCAAATTATTTTATTATTCTAAAACAATATACATACATACATATATTAGTATAAACCCAAGCTTTTATTTTTAGTTAAAACAATAACAAAAAATAATAATAAAAAAAATCTGTTTAAACTCAAGTCAGACGAGTAGTTTAAACGTGTGCGATCGCGGTATTGTGTTTTAGTAATTATCGTGTAGTATTTTATATTTTGAATAACAGATAATGATTGTTTACATTTACAGAGCGGTTATGCGTTGGCGTTTAACGAACGAGTACTATACCACTGAGGCCCCAACCATATAGTACATGTACACATATAAGATGTTGTTGTCACCATAATAAACTGAAGAAACACAAAACAAGTCGTCGCCGTCGTCATTCTCCTGAATAGTTAGTTCTCCCTCATTTGCTCTAAAAAAAAAAAAAAGAATCAGCTGCGAGTACTACCAGAGAATGTTTTAAAAGAGAGAAATTTTGTGTTGAAAATTTAAATAAAAAGTGTGGTTGTGATTGCAATCGTTGTGGTTATAAACAACAGTGTTGCTAATCAATTTTAAACAAAAAAAATTAAAATTAAATTCTTTAACGTTAGTAAATATAATCATAATGTTTATAATAAGAATCTTATTAAAAACTAAATAAAAATAACATTTTATCAATTCAGATAACGATTAAGAAGATGTTCCTCCCGTTAAATTCTATTGTAAGATCCACTTACTGAAAAACGGAAATAACAAAAACACAGTCTGTGAGAGAGAGAGAGAGAGAGAGATAGGGAAAGAGAAAGTATTGAGAATGATTATTTAATAAAACGATATTAATTACTTATAATTACATGCTCAAAACAAAATATACATGCATTGAATTAATATATTTTGGTAAAACCCCAAAACCCCTATCAGATGTTAAATAAAGAATATTTTCAGTAAATTAACATATCTGGGGAAAACCCCCCTATCAGCTGTAAACAAAATTGTAAATTTTGTCAAGTGAATTGTTAATAAAATACGTTAAAGTTTCAAATATTTCCTCCTTTCTAGGGTACTCCTTTATTCTGTCTGAGTATCTACATATCGTTGGTCTCATGTAGAAAGGCCTTAACTCGCATATTTGTTTTATAAAATTTTTGTGAGGAGGCGTATGCATTTGTGTTAAATGTATTGGAATCACAAAAACAAAAAAAAAAATTGAAAAAAGAGACCGACGATATACTCTAAATTGAGTGTGAATATGGTATCTAATAAAGATGACAGATTTCCATAATTATATAAAGCTAGGTTAGGTTAGAGAACGTTCACCTGTCGGTCAAGATAAGTACAGTACCCGGAGGTCGAAATTGACCCATTGTACATTGTCCTTAGGGGAGGAAGGAAAAGGAGGATATAGGAAAGTAGGGAAGGGGAGGGAGAATGGGAAAAGCTATATACAATAGATTTTTTTCCGAAAAGCTTAACTTGGAGCATCTCTTCGCCTCCTATAATACTGTACTGTATTGTAGGACGATTTATTGGCCATAAATCTGGAATTAACACTATTTGTATGTATATTGTTGTCACACACTTTTAACTCGAAATTGGTTAATAACTGCCGCGATTCCTATGTGTCGATATAATATTATGTTCGTGGTCAACTTTGATAGTTGTTGATCTTGTTGCATCAACCCCACTCTTTCCATATGCCCTTTACTTATACACCTCTTACCGTTGTAGACAGACATGCGGGAAACTGTACTTAATATTTTATGGGTTCTGTAGAGATAAACTCAGTATATTCCATCTCCACACCTGTGGGAGCTTGTTCCATTTGACCCTTCACCCTTTCTCCTTAATTCAATCGAGCTATCACTTTCTGACGTTACATCAATTGCTAAGTTTATTAAACTTGCGGGCTTGCTAGAAACTTCATTTAAGAGATTAATGCTTTAAGGCTTAATATTTGTCTTTTTCCTACAGACAAATAGGTTTGTGATTTTTTTTTGTCGTTTTCTTTTTATTCGCTGATCATATTTGCTCAAGACAAATTTGTTTACATCTAATGATGCGAACCACGCGAAACTTGAGAGTACTTGAAACGTTAGGTATGCATATTATTTAAAATCTCAATTAATTAGTAAATTTCAAAGCAGAACTTTAAATCAAGAATACTAATAGGAATTATGTTTTATTATTTACTTTAAATATATACAGACCTACTTATTGTTATTTGTTTAAAACATTTTTTTTTTATTTATTTTCAGTAATAATGTTATTCCCAAAAAATTCAAAGTATTTGCTGTTGCTGATATGCACAATATACCAAATGTTTATTGTTTCTCTAGCTTTTACCGACTTGTCTAAAAAACGTGAAATATTTGAGGAGATTTCAAAACCTTTGGTTTTTATTGAACAAAACAAAAGTCAAAATGCCACCGTTGTTAAACCGTATCAAACATTATTAAAGAAACCAGCGAAATTTGTAAATAAAGTAGCACCAATCAAAAGGCAAAGGGAATCCGTTGATGTTTCATCAATACCTATTGAGGATTATTCGTTAGAATGGAAATGTCCCAATGTAACAGGCTCACGATCATTAGAATGTTCATGTGATCTGCCTCATACGTTGCGTTGTAATGGCGATGTACATGGCTTAACAGTAAGTGCTGTTTGAAGAATTAAATAAAAATAATATCTTAACCTCTCAACAGACTTTGGCAGAACATTTACGAACTTCACCATATTCTGTGGCTCTCTTGGATGTCTCTTTGAAAAATGTTACATTTTTAAGTGATGCTCGTATTTTTGATCAAGTTTCCCTAAGATGTCTTATAATTTCGTCAGGTGAAATTAAGAGAGTCCATAAGCTAGCCTTTTTAGGTATTAAAGGTCCACTCTTAGCTTTGGGTCTACCGGGTAATGCTCTACTGAGTGTACCTTGGAATTCTTTATCAACACTGGTGGAGTTGGAAAGATTAGATCTTTCGAATAATAAAATAAAAGCTTTAGGTACATCCGATTTGGCTTCTTTAATAAATATTGAGTATCTAGATTTGAGCAACAATCAAATATCGAGTATATCACAACGGACGTTTGCAAATCTTCGCAAACTGGAGGTTCTTAAATTAGGCGGAAATCGCTTGGGTGATTATGCCTTTAGCTTAAAAGCATTAATGCAGTGTCTTAATTTGAGGTATATTTACTAATAATATGCTCTTAATACAGGTTTATTTTTAATTATTAAATTACTCATTTATTCCGCAGAGATCTTGATATCAGTGCAAATAATTTAAATGGGCCTTTAACAGCTGCCACTTTACCGATTTTAAATAATCTTTCTACTTTGAATCTAAACCGCAATCTTATAAAGAGTATACAAAACAAGGCTTTGGCAAATTTTTCTAAACTTTTAACACTTTCTTTGCGTCACAATCAAATCGATGTTCTACAGGATCATGCGTTTTTCGGTTTGGGTTCTTTAAAAACATTGGATTTAAGCTATAATGGTATTGTAGCTATATCAAGTGCTTCACTGCAGCATTTAACACGCCTGACAACACTAGATTTGACACATAATTTTTTAAGAGCCCTTACAGCGGATCTTATTACACCATTGCCCTCCTTAAAGGATTTACGTTTATCCGGCAATGACATATCGATTGTTGCAAGAAATGCCTTGGATGGTGCACATGAGTTAAAAAGCTTATCCATGCAAGAAAATCCTTTATCTTGTGATTGCACAATACGTGAATTTGCAGAATGGCTGCAATCGGCTAATTTAGTATCTCAGGATCTGTTAACTATTACGTGTGCCACACCACCAAAACTAGAAGGAGCTCCCTTAATTCAGATTCCAAATGAAATGCTTAATTGCGACACGGAAAATGTAGAAAAGGATAATGACGATATAATACAACAATTAGAATCGTTTGCAAAACACAATCACTCTACAAATCAATTAAAGGACTTGTCCGATAAGGTATGTACAATGTTAACAATTGTTTTCTATAATTTCTAACGAATAATTTTTTGTTTTTATTAACTTTAGATTATTTTACATGAACTACACTACTCTACGGATTATGGCTTAATTCTAACTTGGATTATAAATCTCAGTAAAAGTGATTATATGTGTGATGCCATTTTCGTATATAAAGAGGAAAATATAAATGAAATTTTAATTGATAATTCACCGGTAAGAGAAAAGTGGTTGTTAATACCCATACTATGGCTTATGTAAACTTTTTTTTATTATTTTAAATATTAAACAGATTCACTGTGAAAGTAAAATTATTAATGGTCAGAATACTGTGAGTGTCATAGTGCCAGATAGTTCTTCTTTGGACATTGGCGAAAGGTAAGAATTTTATTATTGTTCTATAACATTGTGTATTAATGGAATTTTTTTTTATTTGTAGTTATCGATTTTGCTTGGTTATGGCTCAAGAACATAATATACAATCAGATATTACGGTAGGTTGTTCAAATATAACCCAATTGCAAATTAGTAAACCGGAAAATTTGCCGAAAACGAGACAATATAGAAGACGACCATATGCTGATCTAAATAAATTCGATCGTTCCATTGAAACAGAACACAGCAGTTTAATGGAGGATTTAACAACAGTTGGACGAAAATTCAATGCCAAATCTTATCATGAAGAAAATCATTTGGATGAAAATGCACAAAATCCTTATGATTTTGTGAAATCATTAAACAAAAGCTTTATACCTGGTATAGGTTTGGGTATACTAGTCACATCATTGTTCGTTTTAATTTGGGGCGCTTCTAGACTTAGGAAAGCCGTCAATGTAACAGATATTAATAGTTCCAATAACAGTTGCAATAGCCGTAGATCTAGTTCACCAACTGCCACCACTTGTTATGCAGCTTCTGAACATTTAACCCGTTTAACAGATCCAGAAAATCGTAACCGATATTTAAAATTGCAAGCAACAACAACTCTGTAATAGTTGTATGTTTTTTTTTTTTTTTGGTAGTTTAGGTCGAAAGTATATACGTCATAAGTATATACATATATGTGATAGTACATAATTGTACCAAAATTTTTGCAATAAGAAGTCTTATGTATATTTTAATATTAGACAGGCAAAGTACTCAAATAATGTTAATTTATTTAAATTTAACTAAACTAGTTGTATATAGTTGTTAAGATTAATCATTAAACAAATTAATAAACATTTAAGTGAAGAAAAAAACAAAAATAATTGTATTTTAGGCATGCCCTTCAAATTGAAGTTTTCGTATTAAGAAACATTTTTTAATTTTTTATTTAAAACTTTAATTTATAATTATGCTTTACTAACTGCAATGCTACTAAACACAAAAAATCTAATTCTGTTGTATTAAAAATTTTAATTTTATACAACTATTTGAGAATAATAACAATATTTTTTGTTTTAAATAAAACATATTCAAATTTAAATTTCACTCGGTTTTATTCTATTCTAGCATACAAATTAAAATGTATTCTTTATTAAGGAATTAAATTCAATATTTTATGTAAATATATGTATTAATGTCAATTAAAATAATAGTCTTCTATAGTTCTTTATTAAAAGCATTCAAAGTAATAATCCAACAATGTTTCAATGTTTTGTTGTGGCCACAATTAATTATACTTTTTGGTTGCCAGCAATTTGTATTATATTGTATATTGTATATGGAGAGAATACAAGTAAAGTAAAGTAAAGTTGGTGTGATTTTTCTAAGGCTAACTAATAACCACCACTTTCTCAATCAACCCTTCAAAGAGAAAAATATATATTCGGACTTTTTCCACTTCAAGTTGAATGACCAACTGCGATAGCAACATTTAATGCGACAGCTGCGTATATCATCCTAGAGCTTTTACATAACGTTAGCCAACCAAATGACTTAGTAGCTAAAGGTTTAGTTATAGCCTTTTACCTGTTAGTTTAATTTTTCGCTACATTTTATTAGTATTTAAAAAAAAAAAAATATTACTACATTATAAATATTATCAACCTACACAAAGATGTTATAAAAGTTGGCATTTTATTGATTTTTATTTTTTAAACAAAATAATGTGAATAAAATAAATTGTACGTTACGTGTAAACTTAAAGGAATATAAATTGTAATAAATTTTTAAAAGAAATTGGTTTACATATGCAAATGTAGTATATGTCAATTCAGTGATATATCGTTAGTATCTCTAAAAACTTTTTATAAGTATTTACAGCGTCTTAATGAGCATGCTAGGATTTGTATATTTAGTCCTAATATTAGGTTGGATATTGATTGTTTTATTTTTAAAGTGTAAAAAATCAATTACACCCCATATTAGTTTAACCGATAATTATACAGACGCTATTGGTTCAGGTATGTATGTTTTTTTAATTAATTAAGAAGAAGAATTAAATAGAAAACATCACAATTATGTATATATACATACATACATATATAAACTAAAATGTTTTCATATGAAATCGTTTAAAAAAAAGTAACCGTTCGCTGTATTAGCAAAAAGTTTAAATATTCAACAGAATGTATATTGTATACATCGTATATGGTATTTAAATATGTATATTTTTTCTATACATAGCTATGATGACATTTTTTCTTTTTGATAAACAAAACAACATCATCATTCCAATATTATTTAAAAAAATGTTTCTTTGGAAACGATAGAATTAAATTCGTATTATTTTTTAAATGATTAATTCCATTTGCACCAAAAATACCTAAAATAACAAGAAATAATCTTTGATTACGTTTATATGTTAAAAAAAAAATAAAATAAATTTTTGATTGTTATGATTTTCAATTCACCTAATTTATCTTATCTTATATGCAAAATAACCATTTTGAGAATTATTTGTTTATTAGAATCGTAACGCCTTCTACATTTTAGAGAAAAAGTCAAAGTTCATTTCAAATTTATTTTTATAGAGCAACGTCGCCCCTCTGTTCATGTTATACAACTACAATCGGATGTGTTGGAAAACGAAACTCATACACTGGATGGTTACCACCAGCAAACGTACAATTTACGGCAAAATTCCCAACGAATACCTTTAGCAGCAGTAGGTGAAAGAGGTATTGAAGGCATGAATCCCAATGAAGCGATTATAAATCCTGCTTTTACTTACGATGAGGAATATATTATAAATGGTAGGTACAAAAACAAAATCATCTATTAAATCAAATGAATTTTAAAAGTTTTTTTTATGTCAAAACTAAAACTTTTTAAAAATTAAAAAAAGAAAAAATATTCGTTTGTATGTATTACGAATTATTTTGTGCATAAAAATATTTAGGAAAACAAAAATTTCAATCGCCCCAGCCATCAGCATTCTATTGCAAGCTTTACATTTAAAAAAATTTTGTTTATGGAGTTATGGAGCTGAATTTCAATTATCAGAATTGCTGTTTAAATTAAAACAAAACAAGTTAGATTTTTTTTTTTCATTGTACACATACTATATTTGTAGATATGTCTGTACATACATTTGAAAAACATTTACACGTTTAAATATTTTTGCTTAAAAAATCTATTCCATATCTAATGAATTTATTTTGATTGGAAATATAAAAGAAATTTTATAGAACGGAAAATACTTCACTTTAATAGCTCCTAATTAGATTAAACAGTGAATCCTAAGACTGAATAGTTTGCTATTAACACTATTACTACCAGGACTTACGAATGTGACCGCAGATTTTCGTATTCACTGTGTAACGACCTCAAATACTCCTACTATTTTTCTCGTATTTATCATATGAATGTTTGTATAAAAAGGCCCTTCCATTAAAAATTAAACGCTTTTGTCACCTGAACTCATTAGAAGTAAGAAGCTAACTCATAGTAGAAATAGCTCTTATAGATACGAACTTGTATTAAAATCATGGATAAATAAAAGGTGAATTAAACCGCTCAATGAATTTATTTTCAATTTTACTAGAATCTATTTATGGATTTGAAATTTAAACGCTTATGGGATAACTTTGATGAGCTATAGAACTCCCCAAGTTGCTTGTAGTACTAGTATATAATCCTATCATATAGGGCGAAAGGTAACTGTAACTAAAAAGGCAGTAGCTGACAGTTTAGAGACTGAATCTCAGTGTTTAAAATGCTCCAATCGCCTTTGCGATGTAATAGCGCCCAATAAACATTTTCAATGTTATTTTCTTTTTTCTGATGCCTCGAAATAACCAGATAAAATTGTGCGCTTTTATTGCTGAAACAAATATAAGGAATTTAATACGAAATTAGACTTTTACGATGATCTATGCACAAAATGCCTGTTACTTCAACCCTTTAACTGTTCATATCGAGTATGCTCGTCAGAACGAAATGAAAAATGTTTGTCTAATGTCTACTATATTCGTTGTAAAAATATGCTTGTGTTATCTTTTAATCTTAAAAATATACATTTATTGGTAAATATTAAACAGTGCAATGTTTCTTTATGCTTTTCTATTCATTTTATTTACAGCACCTCCTCCATCTTATGACGACGTTATGCGACAACCGGAAATCTATCCAAAGGTACAGAGCAAACACAACACCAACGATAACAAATAATAACACAAGTGAATAAATAATTTTGTAATTTAAGATTTTTGTAATGTTTTTATTAGCATTTATAAAAATATAAACTGTGATTTAAAATAAACAAAAAAAAAAAGGAAGAAATCATTTGGCTTCTCAAAATAATACAAGGTACTACAATCTAACACTATAAGTCCTTAATGGTTACTAGTAGACATTATTGGATCATTAGATACAAATGAAAAAGGATAGAAATATAAAATAGTAAACCAAAAACAATGTTTTTAACATTGCTGTGTAAAGAATTAATCTCTGTGAAACGGAAAGGGATGTAGGAAGAATTTCGAATTTTATATCGAAATAATTGTTTATTTTATAATATCCTTCAGAAGGCAATTTCTAAATTTAAGAAGCCTACAAGACTAAGGTACAACAAAAAGGAAAACAAACCATAATTTAAAAAAAGTAAAAATAATTCTTTTTAGTGGTTTCTTAAAATATTATATGCTATATTTGTAAATAGTTTTTATTTTGAAAATATTTTTAAGCATACACAGTCGAAAATTATAAAACACACACACATATATTTCGTTTGGCTCGTTCAAAATAATCAAGTAAAATATTTGTCTGAACTATGAACTTGAATATATGACTCCAAGATAGTTGGTATTAATCCTTTATATTTAATTTTATTAACGGCAATACAACGTGATGCTATGCATTTTAGAGTCAATAATGAGTTTTCATATCCAGTGATTATGTTGCTCAAAGCACCTAAAAATATATAAATTGAATTATTTTACAATAGAAGACATCTGTACATATGCATATATAAACATTTGATCCTTACCATTACTCTTAATTTGGGCAGGAGTTAAACCCTGAGCATTAACTGCATCCAAATGGGCACCAGCATCTACTAGCAGTTTAACAATTTTTTCAGCCTTTGGTAGGAAATAAACGTTATCACGAGGATACTATGGTAATAAAAATAATATGATTTGATTCAAAAAAATACAATAAACTGTAACCATTAGGAACTTACACTCGCAGCTAGTGTATGCAGAGGAGTGTTTCGCAAATCATCAATTGCATTTACAGAGGCTCCGGCATGCACCAATAGTAAGGCTGTTCGGTAACAAGGAAACCTTACATAAAAAATATATATTAAATGGAATTATATTTTATTTTCATATATAATACAATATATACATACTTGCAAACATCGTTTGTATAGAAATCATCGACAGGTGTTATACCATTAACAGCCATATGCAGTAAGGTTTGTCCATCTTGAAGGCGAGTATCACATTTAATAAATTTTCTTATCGTATTGTATAAGAGATCTAAGTGTTCTTTGTCTACTTGAGTATTTTGTACTAATAATCTTGTTATAATTTTTAGAAGATAAAGGGCAGATGCAACATTTTGTTCATTTTGATCCTAAAAAAAAATATTAGAAAACAGAAAAAAAAGATTGTGAAAGAAAATAAAAGAAATTTACGCGTAAATACTTACCATTATTAGAGGTGGAAGATCTTTAGGGCCTGGATGTTTGATTTTGTATTTATTTCGCTCAATTTCTTGTTGACACTTTACTAAGACAGACAAAACTTGTGCTAAATCTAATTGCACATCTTCCATACGTAGAATTTGTGAAAATAATTGGGAAAAACGCAATAAATCACGCTCGACTGAAGTGTTATTCGCTATCCTTAAGTCCATTGCGTAGTTCCACAGAGTTTGGCATTGAGCAAAACGACCCTGATCTGCCATTACAGCTCCTCTATATACAATTGGCTGTGGTAGATCGGGATTATTTCTACCCAATATCCGTTCCCGTATTGTTAACGATTCCATGTGTATGGAATGATGGTTGAGACGTATAGCTTGTAGTTCTGGAATATTTTCTGTTTCAAACCAATCATCGTAAGCCGAAATTGGAGGTATTATCCTTTTGCGTATTATTTCTTCCGAATCTGAGTATCTCATTTCCATGGCTCGCATTAAATATTCGTATGCCTTTTGTATACTATAGTTGTCTTTATCATTTGCAAAAGACGCTCCCATTAATTCGAAGGATGGTTATTATCTCTTCTTTCTTTAGAAGACCTGGTCTATCGATAAACAATTGCACAACATCTTCATGTATACGTTCAGCAGCACTGAGGACAGGAGTCAATCCATATTCGTTTTCCTGTAAGCGGGCTCCATGATCAAGAAGTATACGACATACTTCCAAGTGGACCACACTCGGCTGCATAATGTAAAGCAGTTGCACCACATAGCGCTTGCTCATTAGGATTTGCACCGTTTTTAAGTAGAGTATCAACCTTAAAAACAAAAGTTTTATAAATTACATGAGTATCTCTAGGTTATTCTGTTTTTACTTACCACATGAATGTGGCCTTTGTATGCTGCAATCATTATGCACGTGTTGTTGTATTTATTGCCCAAATTAACATCTGCCCCATGTTCAATTAAATACTTTACGATATCCAAACGGCCAGCATAACACGCTGCTCTCAATGGTGATGACTGTGCTTTGGTGTTGTGATTTACATCGGCTCCATTGCTTACCAAAAGTTTCACAATTTGAAGATGGCCTAGCCCAGCCGCAACCCAAAGTGCAGTAGCGCCATATACCACAAGACCATCAAATATAACATTGCATTCCCGTTCCATATCGACGTTAAAATGAGATAATAATGTTTTAACATACATAACGTTACCACCAATGGCGGCCATTGTTAAAGGAGTAATTGATTGCCCATCATTTTCATCAAATTTCTGAAAACAAATTATTAAATGTTAAATAA
The DNA here is from genome assembly GCA_014635995.1 of Sarcophaga peregrina. NCBI lineage: Eukaryota > Metazoa > Arthropoda > Insecta > Diptera > Sarcophagidae > Sarcophaga > Sarcophaga peregrina. Next base: position 22,851,666 of record CM025793.1, read on the forward strand.
AGAGTCTTTAACTTCAATAAATATAATTTTTTCGGTTCTTTGTTTTACTTTCAACACCAAATAGAAATGAAATTTGTTTTACCCGCACAGGAGGCGGAGGCCAAGGACCACTTAGATCTCCTCTCCAAAAACGAGCTCCTGGCCATGGAGCTAGAAAACCCATACCTCTAGATATCCTTCTGTATATTCCCCACATATGTATGTATGTCTGTATTTTATTAAACAATTTATTTTATGCTATACTGAAACCTGCTTCTATGGAATTTTTAAAATAAAAATGTCGTTTTCACCGCGTTGTGCACTCTTTATCAATCACTCTCTAAATAAATGATTAAACTTAAGGGTAGTTTTAGTTGGTGTTAAAAACGTGAAGGGATGTGTTACCATATGGCCTTCAAAAAATGAATACCATAGTGCATGAACATACATACATATTTATTGCAGCTGCTTGTAAACAAATACGATCGTTTTAACAGCATTGCTGTAAAAACAGAATACGACTGTAACGTTAATACAGAAAAATAAACGCTGATAAAAAACTTAATCCGTAAATACATATGCAACAATGCAATGAGTAAATATCAACATGTTTGGATGTTTGTACAACATCCGAATGAAATCAAAAACATGTCTGGTTTCATAAACATGTTGCATAGTGTGTATTTATCATAAAAATAGATCCAACTCCATAGAATTGTAATAACTTCGTTGTGAGTACTCAATTAAGAAGAAAAAAAAAACGTTGCCAAAATAAAATCAACTCTTCTACACGACGGCATTTACCGAAGTTTTTTAACTGTCAATTTGTATAACGAAATTGTCAGTTATCGTTTGTTCTTAAACCAAAAAGGCGGTTAAGTTTGTGAAAAGAAAAATGAAAAAGAAAAGGAAAAAAGGAAATGGAAATTTGCAATGTAAGTTGCGTTACACGGAAAATAAAAAAAAAATTTAATTAAAAGTAAATTTTATACGAATTGAATATGTTTTATTAAAATAAGTTAAAGCGAGATCAATATTTTACTAAAAAGTGTTTATTGTGTTAAAAATTAAGTTAGAATCGAGTGTGTAATAATGTGTGCTTTTCTTTTTGCCAGGCTTTGCCCGCCATTTTATACAAGTGCTTATTTTCCTTTTCAGCAACAAATCAAAAAATGTAAGTTGAAATTATGTTTTCAATATAATAATTTAACAATAATTGATGATGAATTTCTCTTTTAAATTTGCCATGTTTCTATTGTTGTATTTAAAACAACCGTTTCTTTGTTTGTACTACCATAGCGACAATAATTGTTGAGGTTTAAATGCGGTATTTTGCGTTCCAGCAATATTTGGCAAAAAAAAAAAAAATTATTGTTTTGTAAAGAGAAATGCTCTCAATTTGCAAGCGGAAAAATTGGAAAATTTTACCATTTTCTCAACTACAAAGGCTAACAAAGAAAACGTTTTAAATACGCAGTAATAATGTTTCTATACAGGTATACATACAGATATATAAGTACGTAAACGCTATCATCCATTTTAAAACGTTTACCCTAAGAAATCCTACAATTTTTATACAAAAAATTCTTACATGCATATCGCACTACAAATATGAATGAATACGTGAATGTAAGTACCTTTCTAAATAAAGGAATCATTTCCTTCCGCCAAAGGAAATACAAACTTTAACTTAAAAGTAAATTCTGCATTAATACACACATATATTATGCATGTGTGCAGGGACATATGTATGTATAAAATACTTACCACATTTAAAAGATAGTCCCGCAATTGGAGATTTTTTATTTCATTCATTGTCACCACAAGTTGCTTGGCATGATTGAGCTTTGCCGTTGAATAAAGAGTGGTCAAGAGGGATGTATTAATTGTTGCTTCATTTGGAAAAAGTTGTTGCACTTCTTCCGTTAGTTCCTCTATCATTATGCGTGTATTAATATCAATTTCGTCAATATCACTGCCTAACACTATAAGACTCCTTGAGCACATAAGTCCCTTAAGATATACTTTCTAGACTTGTAAGAGTATGTTGTTTATATGCTTGTGTGAAAAACTGCGAAATCACAAGAAAATGACGCATAAAATATAAAAATAGACCAATGCACTTGGTTTTCTTGTTTGAATATTCCAATTTGAACAATTATTTAAATTTTCCTTCTTTCTCAATTTCACAAGAAAATTACCCAATTTACTCTGTTTTTAATTTGTTTTTACACTTTCTTAAATTTTTTCACTCCGTTGCACGATTAACCTTGTTTTGATTATTAGTTATGAACAGAGATGGGTGTTGAGGTAGAATTGTTGCAGATTTTGTACCATTTTCTTGTTCTTGGTACTATGATGTTAGTACGATGTTTTTCTAGAAAAGATTATTTAATACTATAATAATCGTGCGTACATATTCTGTATCTTTCTGAATTTTGATTTTTAGCATTTCGTCTGGCTTTTATATTGCTATTGTACATAAAAGTTAATTCATCTTAATGTAGTATTACAGTGACCTGAAACAGGCTTTTTATACGCTTAGGTGTAAGGGATATGGTATTTGAAATTTATTATTTCATGCATCAACGAGTACATTTAGTTTTCCTCGGTGGTACAAATTTAAAAAGTATTGTGCATCATTGGTTATGCAGTATTGTTGGTGGACATTTATTTCTCAGCTGTTGCTGTCATCTGTTCTGGTGATAAGGTTGGCAACATTATTCAAGAGCATAAACCATACATATTTAGCAGTTTTTTTTATCATTCAGTCTAGCGTTTTTTAGACCAACGAAATTTAGTTTATTTTTTCAAATTTGTAGTTAATTTTTTCTTTATGAATATTTATATATATATATGTATATCATTATGTTGATTGTCCATAGTAATTATCTACCTTATAGCCTCAGTTTCCGATTTTTTGCAACAAATAACAGGTTTATATATAATTTATATTTCTTTTATTATTCTTTATATTAGTTTCTTATGGAATGTCTCAACTATTCTATTTTGCGTTGCTTCGCGGAGGTGAGGAAATGTACTTTGGGTCTATTTTACTCTATATATTCCTATTAGAAAAAAAATAGTCACTTCTTGTATTATACAACAGTCTTTTGTGGGCAGATCTCAGTTAGAAGAAATATTGGTCTGGAGACATTACATAAAATCATTATTCCTGAGCCATTAGATATTGTTATTAAATATAAACTAAAATTGGAGGTTATAATTAGGTCTGTTCGATGTTTGAACTTCCTAATTGAATGTGTGTTTCTTGTATTCTTTTTTGTCCTTAGTTTAGGTCATTAATTTATTTCTTATTTCCTTTATTTTATTTTATATTTTATTTCATATTATATAAATTTCTTTTATAATTTTTTTTCTTATACATATTTATGTATGTATTCCTTTGCAATTTTTAATATCTTATAATTACTTAATATGTCTACGTAAGCATTTAATAACAAATTTAACAAAACAAATAAAATTTTAATTAAAAATAATTCTTAAGATTATTAATACACATTAATTAATACAAAATGATTTAAAGGTAGATAAACGATGAATGGCACCTGAAATTTTTATATCCAAAATTAAAGAGTTCTTTGGTTTCTGAAAAACCAATCCGATTAATTAACGATTCAAGAACGAATCAAAAAAGTTGAATATTATATGAGGTGATTATTTGCTTATTTGTTTTTTAAGTTTTCAAAGAAAGCAATATTACTTTTAAGTACTCCTTGCCTTACAGGAAGGGGACTTATATCACTAGTTGCTGCAGATGTTGTAGAATTTGATGGGGTTGTTAAATCTGGTTCTTTCTGTATGGATGCAGAATCCCTGAAAATATGTCAGATTTTTGTGAGAGTTCTATGCGTATGAAAATCTAATATTACTTACGTTTCCAGTGAAGATAGATCCGAAGTTATTGTTACATCCTCTTCTGGATTCAGATGAGGATCTAAAGATCTGGTAACCATAGCTTTCTTTTTACTAGCTTGTGACATTGTTCTTGCCTGAAATTAAATTGTTATGTAATAAAAGACAGGGAAATAAGATAGAAAAAAAAAACGGTTTTATGAATTATACCTTTCGAAGCCATAGTTTTTCTGGCTGTGTGGTGTTTGTTGTCATTAAGAAGGCTCTTGCTAAGGCCTTAACAGATGGTAGAGCCTTAACCACTTCCTCTTCAATAACTGGCTTCTCTTGAGTGGTTGTGACAATGTCCTTTAATAGTAAATAATGTTTATAAAAAGATATTCATAAATATTGTATTTTATAATTAAATATTACCTCTTCAGTATCATCCGTTGACAATATCTGACTAGGTTCCAAAAGTCTGCGTTTAGGTTGTAAAAATTTAAATGCAGTTGGCGTTGACCCACGCATTGGCATTGAAGTATTACCACAATATTCTGCTTTATTAGGTATTACGTCGGGTTTTGTTTCGATTTTATCATTTTGTGTCGTTTCTGCTGAGTTATCCATTTTTATGGTAATGGATTCTTCACTTGCTGTTGTTGCAATTGTTTCCGCCTCTGGTGACTGCACTGTCTTACCATCTTCCGTAGTTAGTGAGATATTCTCCAGTACTTGGGCAGGCATTGCTTTGTGTAAAGTAAAATCAGCTTCATTATATGATAGCGCGCGATTTGTGGCCTATGGATATTAAATTGAAAAGAAAAATCAAAGTGATTACACTTAAAAACATTATCATATGTAATAGGTATTGTAAACGACATGCAGTTAAACCTCCACAATATGTATTATTCCTATAGATTCTTCTAAAACAAAGATTCCAATAATATATTTAAAATTTCCTTTCAATATAAATTGTAATTTGGTAAATAATTTTTGTTGCATATTTTTGTTCTAAGGAAAATACAAGGCTATTATTTTTGTAATAATATCCATTCATGATATGTTTTGGGATCTCTAAATAGTTATTGCAATTACTGTTTTATTTCTACTGTATTTAATATATATATACTATATATAGTGTTAAATTTTAAGTTAAATTAAAGTATTTTTAATTAATTTTTTCTATTTACATTATAATTATTTAAAAAGTAACTACTGAATCAAAATTATTGTTAGCGTTGTTAGTTTATAAAAATCGATTAAAAATGCATTAATATACAGTTATTAATAGATTTCTAGGGAAACAAATGTTGTTAGTAAAATAATTTATTTTCTCTGATTGTTTAATCATAACCCATGTTCTATTGTATTTACAGGAAAGCATTGAACCAAAAAAACATACTCACCTTCAATGGTTACATTTTTGTTAAAAAATTCCTCATTTTTATTTATTAATAATTTTACTAAAAACATTTGTTTCTTATTAAGGTTTTTGTGTAATTCAAATGTTTATTTTAAAGTTAACAAATAAATAAATAGCAAGTGTAACTAATTTAATTAAATTGAAACACTAGTGAGCTATTATTTAACTACAAATACAAATTAATATTGATTATTACATACATATACATATATATATATATATATTGAATGTTGTTGTTGTTGTTGTATCTTAAATTAATTATTGATGCAATGGCACTAAATATAATAATCAACGTACTGACTAAATTGTTACGCAGCATAAACTTAAGTCTAGATTTGATACGAGGTGCTTAAATTAAGAATTTCATTGACTAGTTTATATGCATATATAAGATGTACTATGTAAACAATATGGTAAAAGGCTGTGTATCTATTGTTTTAGTTAAATTTTGCAATTGAATGAAAAACAAAATTGTTAAAATTTTGTATTTTCTTCACTATTAAAAAAAACATCTTTTTCATACAGGGGATTTAAAACAAAATCTTTGGTTGCTGGTATAACAGATCTAAAACTGTTACGTTTTAAATCTTTGTGCAGTAATTGCTTCTCAAACTGATTCAAAACATTCGGATCAATGCAACAATTATTAGAATTATGACTAGTGTTGCTGCTACTATCAGCACTATGTATACTTAACATGCTAATGGTACTACGTTTACGGCTAATATCGGTACTACTTCGCCACGAGCGTTGGGAATGTTTAACTAATTTTCCCAAGTCACTGTCGTCATTGTCCTCTTTATTTGGAATATCATAATATCGATTATTGGAATTGGATGTTGAGGGTCTGGGCTGTAATATGCATGATGTCTTATAGTGCTGGTGATGGAACGATTCATGTATACTATATGGGAGTGATGGTGATGTTATGTTATTGTTTAAAAATTTGAGGGAACTGCTACGTCGTACTGGGGTAGACAGAGTCCAAAGGCAATCGTCTGGAGACTTATTCTCAAATGATTTTTCTTTATTATTATTTCTTTTCTTTACCTCTTTTGTATCCTTTTCTTCATAGCGTTCTTTTACGGGCGTGGATTGTGACGATGTTGAAGTACTATTGATGTAATAATCACGACTGTACCTGTAATGGAATTGAAAAAGAGAGATTTTTAATAGTTTTTAAATAAATTTTATAACAACAGCACATATATATTTATGTATACACATTTTGGTATGCAGTTTGTAGATTAATCGGATATACTTTTAGACTACGAAAGAATTTACCAAAAAAAAAACGTAAATTCTACACCTTCACATGGTCCGTTCTGGCTGGAAAGGGCTCGAGACTTCCAGCCTTATGATCACCATATTATCTGCACTTGAACTCCGTATTCATTTCACTTAAACTTACCTCTTATGGTCAATTTCACGTTTTTGTGTCTCGTCGTTGTCCAGAGTTTCCGTTTTCATTGGCTGCAGATTATTAAACTCTTTTATTGGACTTATGTTGGGTAAATCGATAAAGCGTTCCTGGCTTCCACTGATACGTCTTTTCAGAGCTTCCGGAGCATACGGATTATTTGGCATTTCGACAGCATTATACCATTTTTTATATTCACGTTCTGCTATAGAACCTATAAAATTAAATTGCTACTGTATTAGACATCTCCTTATACATACATTTACATTCAGAAATTATGGAAACTGTTTGAAAATTCTATCATAAGAGAATATGAATTATAATGCGTTACATTTAGAGTTGGAGTGCAAGCTTAAGAAGTAATAAATGTCTATGAACATACTATTTATGGTAAACTAAATAATATTGATATGCAATTTATAAATAAGTATATTAGTACAATACATAAATGATAAAATAGTTACAAATTATAAAAATATATATCATAAGTTATACAAACACCACACCGAGTTTACGAAAATGGCCATAGGGTTTTGAAAATGAATACCTGGTACAAAATGGCGTAATATAGCCAAATCGTCGCTGTCATCATCATCATCATTATCGCTATTTCCACTATCACCATCACCGTTGTTAATATGGGTTTTATCAGAGGCAATTCGAGGCTCATTGCAACTGCTGTCGAATCCTCGAGCACTTTGAGAATACGTAACAGAGGCATCTTTGTTTTGAGCTGCGCTTGTTAGTAGTAGGTGGTCATGACTGTTATTAGTAGTGTTAGACGCATTAGACAAGTTAACATCAATGGCCTGCTTACATTTAATTGTTTTTATTTGATTAGTACTTTTATTAGATATATTTTCTGTGAATGCAGTTGTAGAGGTAGTATTAGTGTTAGTATTTGCAGAGGTTTTAAAGATATTATCAAGATTAGGAATATGAATCTCCTTCTGATCATTATCACTGTCCGTATAATCTTCAACAGTGGTTGTTCGACTGTTATCATATGGATTCGGATCTTGACTTAATTGATCTGAGAAAAGAATATTATTAATGAAATTGTATGAAATATGTTGAAATTCTTTTAATTCAAAACTAAACGAATCAGTACTATAAACACAGGCTGTGTCGTGACCATGATGTTCGGGTAAATTTTCCGAAAATTCATTATTTTCTATGCTATTATCAGAGGAGCTAGATAAATCTATTGTACTTAAAAATCTATGCATGAGTTGGGTCCGACGTCGTCGGGTTTCAAGTGCAGCTAACAAATGCTTGTCGTAAATATATTTCTGACATATTTCAGTCAACGTATTAGAAGTGCTCGTTGGGATGCTCGGCGGCTTAGTCTGTTGGCGCACATCTTCAAAACTCGGTGTTGTGTCTATCACTCTGTATTGCCGATGTAGTTTCTTTGTAAGATTGGTTTTACCTTGAGTAGCGTCAGTAACCGGTTCTGATGGATTCGTAACACAAGGGCTAATATTTTCCCCTCCACGAACTTGCGTATGTTCAATTTCAACGACTGTACACTGTCTCGTTACCGTTGGAGTGTCATCGAATGACAACGGTTGCTTTAAAATATTGTCTGAATTTTTTTCTGTTTCAATTTGTGCGCTTAATTCTGAAGTCTGCACTACCATATCGTTTACTCCTGAAGCGATATTACTTCCTAATGAATTTTTCGTATTTTGTGCTTCACTACCTTTGAAGTTTTTATTATTCGATTCACTTATTACGGATTCGTCAAAGTTTTCAACATTAATTTCAGGATTCTGCCCCACGACTCTTGTTGCTTCAACAGTTTCTGACATTTCTAACACAGATGTATCCACTTGTGTATTTTCTGTATACACCAAAGTCTCACTGCTCGATAATTTCGAATCCGATTTCATCACATTTTCAGAGATCAATTCAGAAACAATGTTATCTTGCAATTCATTTACTTTATCTACAGAAGCTGAGCAATCGACGGCAGGAGTTTGGAATTCATTAGGTTGCGCTTGTGGTTCCGCACATTTCAGAATCTCATTGCTTGATAAATTTAATTGAGATTCCACCACATTTTCAGTTTTTTGTTCAAAAGCAGTATTATTGTATAATTCATTTACTTTTTCTGCTGAAGCTTGGATTTCGATAGCAGTTTCCCTCAATTCATTAACTTGATCTTTTGATTCCGTACATTGCGGAGTATCACTGCTCGATAATTTTAATTTAGATTGTCCCACATTTTCAATACTTGACTTTTTACTGTCTTGTGCATTCACTTTATCTTCAGCAGCTAGACAAACGACAGCAAGATCTGAAACATAATCAGTACATGATACAGACTTACTACTCTCTTGCAGGTCTTTTGTTTTACTTTCAGTAGCTTGACATTCAACAGGACTTTCCTGCACTTCATTAATTTGTGCTTGCGAATCCGTATATTCCATGTTCTCAATGCATGATAATTTTGATTCAGATTCTGACAAATTGGCAGTTGGACTTTCAATTGCAGTTTCCTGCAATTCTCTAACTTGACCTTGTGATTCCATACATTCTATTCTTTCACTTTCCGATAATTTCAATTTAGATTGTACTTGTGATTCCGTACATTCTCGAATCCGACTGGTTGATACTTCTGATTCAGATTCTACCAAATTTTCAGTAGTTGATTCAGAAAAGGTTATACCTTGCGGTTTATTTTCGACAGCCCTAGTCTGCGATTGATTAGCTTGAATGTGTGTTTCCGTACATTCTAGAGTCTCAGTTCCCGATAATTTTACTTCAGATTCTGTTACATTTACAGTATTTGAATTAGAAACAGTATTATCTTGCGATTCATTTACTTTATATTCGACAGCAATAGACTGCGATTCATTAGATAGAACTTGTGTTTCCGATATTCAAGAGCATCACTAGTCAATAATTTTGGTTCAGATTCTGTCAGATTTTCAGTATTTGACTCAGAAACTGTATTATTTTGTGGTTCATTTACTTCATCTTCGACAGCAGTAGTATACGATTCATTAACTTGAAGTTGTGTTTTCGTACATTCTAGAGTCTGACTGTCCGATAATTTTACTTCAGATTCTGTAGCATTTTCAATATTTGAATTAGTAAGCAGTATTAATCTTGCGATTCGTTTACTTTATCTTCGAGAGCAATAGACTGCGATTCATTAGATTGAACTTGTGTTTCCGGATATCCTAAAGTCTGACTAGTCAATAATTTTGGTTCAGATTCTGCCACATTTTCAGTATTTGCCTCAGAAATAGTGTTATATTGTGGTTCCGATTCTGCCACATTTTCAGATTTTGATTCAGAAATGGTATTATCTTCCGGTTCAGTTACTTTATCTTCGACAAAAGTAGTCTCTGATTCTTCTTTTTCTTCTTCTTCTTTTTCCTTACATTCTAGTGCCTGAAAGTCCGATAGTTTTACTTCAGATTCTGTCGCATTTTCAGTATTTGATTCTGAAATGGTGTTATCTTCCGGTTCATTTACTTTATCTTCGACAGCAGTAGTCTGCAGTTCTTTAGCTTGATCTTGTGATTCCATACATTCTAGACTCTGACTGACCGATAATTTTACTTCAGATTCCGACACAATTTCAGTATTTGATTCAGAAATAGTGTTATCCTGTGGTTCAGATTCTGCCACATTTTCAGTTTTTGATTCAGAAACAGTATTATCTTCGGTTTTCTTATCTTCAAGAGCAGTAGTCTCAGATTCATAAGCTTGATCTTGTGATCCCGTACATTCTGATATCTCACCTGCCGTCAATTTTAATTTGGATTCTGCACATTTTCAGTATTTGATCAGTAACAGTATTATCTTGTGGTTCAGATTTGCCTTTCATTTTTGACCAGAAGCGATTATTATGCATCTTGATCCGACGTTGACTGCTGAGTTGCTGATCTGTGATTCCGTACATTCTGGAGTCTGACTGACTGATAGTTCTGATTCTGCCACATTTTCAACGTTGGATTCAGAAACAGTGTTACCTTGTGGGGCATTTACTTCATCTTGAATAGCAGTGGTCTTCGATTCATTAGCTCGATCTTGTAATTCCGTACATTCTAGAGTCTCACTACCCGATAATTTTACTTCAGATTCTGACACAGTTTCAATATTTAATTCAGAAATAATGTTATCTTGTGGTTCAGATTCTGTTGCATTTTCAGTATTTGATTCAGAAATAGTATTATCTTCCGGTTCATTTACTTTATCTTCGACAGTAGTAATCTGCGGTTCATTAGCTTGATCTTGTGATTCCGTACATTCTAGAGCTTGACTGCCTGATAATTTTACTTCAGATTCGGATACAGTTTCAGTATTTGATTCAGAAGTAGTGTTATCTTGTGGTTCAGATTCTGCCACATTTTCAGTTTTTGATTCAGAAGTGGTATTATCTTCCGGTTCATTTACTTTATCTTCGACAGCAGTTGTCTGCGATACATTAGCTGGAACTTGTGATTCCGTACATTCTGGAGTCGGGCTGACTGTTAATTCTGATTCTGCTACATTTTCAGTATTGGATTCTGAAATTTTAACTTGTGGTTTATTTACTTCATCTTCCACAGCAGTGGTCTTCGATTCATTAGCTTGATCTTGTAATTCCGTACATTCTAGAGTCTCACTACCCGATAATTTTACTTCAGATTCTGACACAGTTTCAATATTTAATTTAGAAATAATGTTATCTTGTGTTCAGATTTTGTCGCATTTTCAGTTTTGACTTCCGAAACAGTATATATTCCGGTTCGTAATCTGACAGAGTTTCATTAGCTTGATCTTGTGATTCCGTACATTCTAGAGTCTGACCGCTTGATAATTTTACTTCAGATTCGGATACAGTTTCAGTTTGATTCAGAATAGATGTTATCCTGTGGTTCAGATTCTGTCACAATTTCAGTTTTTGATTCAGAAACAGTATTATCTTCCGATTCATTTACTTTATCTTCCACAGCAGTTGTACTTGCCACATTTCACTGTTTTTGATCTGAACAGTATTGATCATCCGTGCATTTTTATCTCATAGCAGTAGTCGGTCTTATCTGATCTTGTAATTCATCTAGACTTTCAGATATTTTACTTCAGATTCGGAGTTTCAGTCTATCAGAATATTATTTGTGTTCAGATTCTGCGACATGTATTTGATCAGAAGTTATTATCTTCCGTTCATTACTTATCTTCGACAGCATTTTCGATCATTAGCTTGATCTGTGATTCCGTACATTCTAGAGCTTGCTACTAGCCGATTAAAATTACTTCAGATTCTGGTACATTTTCATCCGTATTTGATTCAGAAGTAGTATGTTTTTTTCAGATTCTGTCACATTTTCAGTATTTGATTCAGAAATAGTATTATCTTCCGGTTCATTTACTTTATCTTCGACAGCAGTAAGCTGCGGTTCATTAGCTTGATCTTGTGATTCCGTACACTCTAGAGCTTGACTGCCCGCTAAATTTTCTTCAGATTCGGATACATTTTCAGTATTTGATTCAGAAGTAGTGTTATCTTGTGGTTCAGATTCTGCCACATTTTCAGTCTTTGATTCAGAAATGGTATTATCTTCCGGTTCATTTATTTTATCTTTGACAACAGTTGTCTGCGATGCATTAACTTGAACTTGTGTTTTCATACGTTCGGGAGTCTGACTGACTGATGATGCTGATTCTGATTCTGCTACATTTTCAGTATTGGATGCAGAAACAGTGTTATCTACTTCAGCTTCGACAGCAGCGGTCTTCGATTCATTAGCTTGAACTTGTAGTTCCGTGCATTCTGAACTATCACTCTCCGATAATTTTACTTCAGATTCTGCCACATTTTCAGTATTTGATTCAGAAACTGTATTATCTTCCGGTTCATTTATTTTATCTTCGAAGACAGTAATCTGAGATTCATTATCTTGAACTTGCAATTCCGTGCATTCTGAATTCTCACTGTCCGATAATTTCACTTCAGATTCTGTCACATTTTCAGTATTTGGTTCAGAAAGAGTATTATCTTGAGGTTCCTTTACTTTGTCTTCGACAACAGTAGACTGCGATTCATTACCTTGAACTTGTATTTTCGTACATTCTACAGTCTGACTGGATGATAATTCACATACACATTCTACCACATTTGATTCAGAAACAGAATTATTTTGCGGTAAATTTACTTTATCTTCGACGGCTGTAGTCTCCGATTTATTAGCTTGAAGTTGTGATTCCTTACATGCTAGAATCTCAATGCCCGATAATTTTGATTCGGAGTCTGACACATTTTCAGTATTTATTTCAGAAACAGTGTTCTCTTGTGGCTCATTTACTTTATCCGTGACAGCAATAGTCTGCGATTCGTTAACTTGAACTTGTGTTTCCGAACATTCTAGAGTCTCACTGCCCGATAATTTTATTTCAAATTCTACAACATTTTTAGTATTTGATTCAGAAAGAGTATTATCTTGCAGTTCATTTACTTTATCTTCGACAGCAGTTGTCTGTGATTCATTACCTTGAACTTGTGGTTTCGTACGTTCTACAGTCTGACTGTCCGATAATTTTAATTCAAAGTCTGTCATATTTTCAGTATTTATTTCAGAAACAGTCTTATCTTGTGGTTTATTTTCCTTATCTTCAAAAGCAATAGTCTGCGATTCATTAGTTTGAACTGGTGTTTCCGTACATTCTACAGTCTGACTGGCTGATAATTCGCATACAGATTCTGCCGCATTTTCGGTAGTTGATTCAGAAACAGAATTGTTTTGCGGTAAATTTACTATGTCTTCGACTGCAGTAGTCTGCGATTCATTAGCTTGATCTTGTGATCCCGTACATTCTGGAATCTTATTTGCCGACAATTTTGATTCAGATTCTGCCACATTTTCAGTATTTGACTCAGGTGTACTATTATTTTGTATTTCCTTTACCTTATCTTCGACAGTAGTAGCAGTAGTCTGCGATGCGTTATCTTGATCTTGCGTTTCCGTGCATTCTGAATTCTCACTGTCCGATAGTTTTAATTCAGATGCTGCCACATTTTCAGTATTTGGTTCATTATTTTGTGGTTCATTTACTTTATCTTCGACAGTTGTAATCTGTGATTCATTAGCTTGTACTTGTGTTTCCGTACATTCTAGAGTCTGACTGCCCGATAATTTTACTTTAAGTTCTGACTCATTTTCAGTATTTGATTCAGAAATAGTATTATCGTTCGGTTCATTTACTTTATCTTCGGCAACATTAGCCTGTGATTCAATAGTTTTAACTTGTGTTTCTGTACATTCTGGAGCCTGACTGATTGATAATTCTGATTCAGAATCTGTCACATTTCGAGTACTTGGTCCAGCAACGATATTATCTTGCGGTTCATTCCCTTTAACTTTGGCAGCAGTAGTCTGCGATTCCTTAGCTTGAATTGAAACTTGAACTTGTGTTTCCGTACATTCTAGAGCCTCACTGTCCGATAATTTTAATTTAGAATCTGCAATATTTTCGGTATTTGAATCAGAAACAGTATTATTTTGCAGTTCATTTGCTTTATCTTCGACAGCAGCAGTTGGTTGTACATTAGCCTGATGTTCTGATTTAGTACATTCTAGAACCTGACTGGCCAGTAACATTGGTTCAGGTCCTGTCACATTTTCAGTATTTGATTCTGACTTATTACTGTCTGACAATTCATTTACTTTAACGTTAGTTACTGGACTTTCGACAGATTGCTCCTGCAATTCATTATTTAGACCTTCTGGTACTGTACAATCAAGATTTGCAGTATTTGATACAGAATCTCTATTATCTGGGAATTCGTTTACATTGACTTCAGATTCTGGGCAGTACACAGAATTCTCCTGCAATTCATTAACTTGATCTTGAGTACCTTTCAAAGTCTCACTGGCTGATAAATTTGGTTCATGTTCTGCCACATTTTCAGTATTTGACTTAGGAACAATATTATCTTGCTGTTCATTTACTTTGTCTTCAGGATGTGGACAGTCGACAGATACTTTTTGTGAGTCGTTTACTTGAGTTTGCGATTCCGTGCATTCCAGAGTCTCACATCCCGACAATTTTGATTCAGATTCTGCGACAATGCTGTATTGCAATTCATAAAATTGACATTGTGATTCCGTACAGTCCACAGTATTACAGCTCGATAATTTTGATACAGATTCTGTCATATTTTCGATATTTGATTCGATTTTACTATCGTCCTGCAGATCATCTACTTTATTTTCAGATACTGAACATTCCACTGTACAAGCCTGTGATTCCTTAACTTGTGGTTGTGATTCCTTACATTCGAGACTCTCACTGCCCGATAATTTTGACACATTTTCAGTATTTGGTTCTGACTTACTACTCCCTGGCAAATCAGTTTTTTTATTCTCATTTACTGGACTTTGAATTGTAGAATTCTGCAATTCATTAATTTGTGATTGTAATTGCGCACATTTCAGTCTCTCAATATTACCGTGCAGTTCATTCACTTTATCTTCGGCAGGTGGACATTGATCAGAAGAATCCTGAAAATCATTTATTCTACCTTGTGATTCCTTATTTTTTGATTCAGATTCTTTCGCATTTTCAGTGTTCAATTCAGTTTTACTAATGTCTTGCAATTCATTTATTTTACCTTTTGTTACTAGACATTCATCAACAGTCTTTTGCAATTCATTAGCATGGCTCTGTAATTCCATACATTCCATGTTTTCACTGCCCGACAATTTTGATTTAGGCTTCGCTACAATTTCAGTAGTTAATTCAGCCATGCTACTGTCTTGTAATTCATTTAATTTATCTTTTGTTACTGGACATTCTATTGCAGTCTCTTGCAATTCATTAACTTGAACTTGAGATTCCGTAAGTCGCTGAGTTCCACTATCCAATAATTTGGATTCAGATTCTGCAACATTTTCAGCAGTTGCTTGAGAAATTTGTTGTACATTCATTTCTAAAACTGGACATTCGATAATAGTTTTGTGCAATTTATCAATTTGAACTTTTGTTTCCGTACGTTCCTGATTCTCAGCTTCCGATAATTTTGATTCAGAATCCGCCGTATTATCATTTTGTGATAGAGAATTAATATTGTCGTGCAATTCATTTCCGTTATCGTGTGAAGCGGGACATTCAATAGTAGTATTTTGCATTTCATTTCCTCCATCATGAGATTGTGCAGATTTCAGATTCTCAATTTTAGGTATTGTAATCGCGTTTTTTTCTGATGTATCTTCATCGACAAATGAAGACGTTGGTGAAAGTGTTTCAATATTTGTATTTTCCAATTTTTCTTCTGACCTTAAAACGAATTCGAATGAGGTTTTATCGTCTAAACAATCATCATTTAAATTTTCCTTATGAGTGTTGTCGTTTGAATTTTGTGAGGATTCTGGATGAGATTTTGTGCAGTCAGATGGTGTAATTTCGGTATTTTTGTCTTCTTCAGCAGAATGGTTAATTGGATCTAGCAGTTTAGTTTGAGAATCATTCAAAAGGTTTGTAGCAACATCGATATTACTTTCAGTAGTTTTAATATTTTCCGATTCAACTTTATTTTCTTGTAGGGAAAGTTCATCTAGACAATGAGTATTCAATTCGTTTTCATTACCGCTTTCTCCTTGTTTTTGAGTTTCATTATTGTTAACGCTTTCCATCTGTAGCATTAAAATATTTTCAACAGGTGTGCCGTGTCCTATAGGTATTTCCGGATCTAAATCACTTTCAGTTAAATTTATGGTGTCACTTGTTTCTTCTGGTATAACATCTAAATTATGTGGAGTTAATTCCAACGCACGCAACTTAATTTCAGATAATGCCAACTCCTTAAGTTCATTTAAAGCATTCAACTCAGAGACTGTCAACGCTGGTGGCTTGTCAATTCCAGGGACAGCTAACATTGGCCCTAAAGCCATGGCGGCTAATATTTCTACTACCGAAGGTATTTCCGGAGATTCTTCTATAACTTCAATGGTACTGAAACCAGTACATATATTAGCTTCTAAACCATCGTCATTGGCTAGAAAAATATAAACGACAAACGTCGTACAAACTGTCATTCACCAGAGAAAATCCCAACTCTCATGCATAGGATATTTCAAGCAGGAATTGGTTATTCGGTTTACCCTTACAATGGTACACAATTTTTAATGTTTTCAGTTAGCCATACTAAATGAGAGCTTAATGATATCAACCAAACTAAATATAACAGGATTTCTAATTTAAGGCATTACGCAGATATTGTTAACCACTTACCTGTTAATGAGTTGCTGTTAATATCTTCAAAACCGAGTGGAGGTGAGATTCCGTCTGCGGTATTACAATTATCATTGTCGGTAGCAGTCTTGCGTTGATTGACGTTGTTATTTATGGCTTCACTCATTACGGGCGCATCCACCACATTTTCATTTAATGTATCCGTGTATGATTCGTTCGGTGTTTCAGGCAATGTGTTCGAAATAATGCTGCTCCGTTTAATAAGTTCATCCAATACGATCTTATCATTTTCACCTCCTATTAAATGCTTGTTAGCCAAACGATCATTAATTGGTTCCAATTTCGTACGCATTATATCCAATGAATCGTCAGTATCTGATCCTAGTTCTGACAAATCGCTGACTTCATCAGCGGTTTTATCACCGATTTGGGCACGAACGTCTTCGGACGGATCAGGTACTAACATTCCTACACTCGAAACTGCAACAGAACTGCTTGAGTTGAATTTCTTCTTTCGAAATAACCAATTATTTTCCCAAGTACCGTCTCCGATTGCACTTGAGGTCACCGACATGTAATCTAAAATACGAGAGAATATTTGTAAATTATAATGCGACGAGATTTAAAAACAATTTTTTATGTAATCCAAAGTAATACGAGGGTGGGTCAATAAGATCATAAGCAAAAGTAAAAAATTTTCTCAAATAACGTATGTTATCTATGGCTTTCAAAGACAAGACCAAATGCCGCAGCTTACTTCTACCTTTAGATCGGAGCAGTGCTGACATTTTAGGCGAGGAAAGAAAACAGTTATAGGTTTATTGACCACCCCTCATTTATTGTGAAATAAAATAAGTCGAATATGTAATGACATATACATGTGAACAATGACCGATGACAATATGTACCACCTATAGGCCTTAAAATAACATTTAATCTAATTAAAGAAATCAATATTTGCTAATAGCATTGAATGGAATAAGAATACTGGACCAATACATTAAAAATTTAAATAAAATGTAAACCAAAGAAGGGCTAAAAATAGTATTAAATTACGTACCATCTTCGGATTCAGTAGGCACAGACGTTAGATCCGGTAGAGGCACCTGATGTGATGCCAAATATTCACCAATGGCGGAGTTTCGTTCAGTATAAGGCTTGTCATCGTCAGCCTAAAAGTCGAATGATAACGGCTTAAAAACTAATACTCAGATTTTAGAATTGATTGTTAAACTTACTTTAAGAATTTGTTCCAAATCACTACAATCGCTGTGCGGCTCAACGGAACTTCCAGATGTCGTTGAAAAGTTCTCAATATTTAAATTATTTTCTAAATCCAAACCGCTGCGACCAATGTCACCACTCTCTGCTTTAGTAGGATTTAATTCATTGTCAAGTTTAGTATTCAATTGCTTATCAACAATCTAAAGAAAAAGAAAGAAAATATCACAATATTATGTCTAATATTTGAAAAAGAAATGTATGCTGATGTCCATTATAATATTTTTGGACTTGATGTTATCATAATATTTTTGTTATTATTGTTGTTGTTGCTTAGATTACATTTTCATTTAGATCCATTGTATTCAAAGCGATCGAAAGTAAATGTTTATTGTCAACATAGACTATGAATAT
Source organism: Sarcophaga peregrina (assembly GCA_014635995.1). NCBI lineage: Eukaryota > Metazoa > Arthropoda > Insecta > Diptera > Sarcophagidae > Sarcophaga > Sarcophaga peregrina. Next base: position 22,870,172 of record CM025793.1, read on the forward strand.
GAACAGAATTTGCGGATAATTTTATTTTTTAAGTCTTTTTCTAGATTGATTTGAAGAAAACTTTTTATTTAGATTTTTCCAAACTGCAATACGTCTTTACACCTTCAAAGTTGGATGTCAACTAAATTGTGGTATATTAAAAAAATTTCATCTTGTGGCAAATTTGTACGGAAGGAAAGCATACAAGTGTCCATTGGTGGGTAGGAATTAAGTCTAACATGATACATCAAAGACCTTGTTAAAGGCGCCATCGAAAATGTCCATATGTTGTCCATTATGTAAATCGATTTTAGTTATTCTGTTCTGTTCTACTCTATTCTTAGCTTTTCTGTTTTCCATTCATTATTGCATTAGAATTCACAAAACAAAAATTAAAAAAATGTACAATAGCCCTTCCATTACAGCAGTCAGAGTAAAATTTCAAAATGCATTTCTAATAATAAATAAGAGGGATACATTAAAATGCCGAATGTTTTTGAAAATTTTATCAGTTCACTACCAAGTTTCCAGGTTTCCAAGTGACCAAACAAATTTATATTTAATTCGTCTGACTATTATATTATAGACAGGTAGGTAGGTAGCGCCGATTTAGGCCACATAGGGCCCATTGTGACGCTACAGTTTGCCATTATCCCCTAGTCCCGTAACGACTCGAAGCTTCCGATGAAGTGGCTCAGATTGCCAATATCAAAACCTAACAGTTCTTCCAGATCGTCTATATAGCACGCACCAAAATGTCTTTTTCACAGTGCTGGGCTTGAATCCATTAGGTGAGGAACAGGCTCCCCTTTTTTCTCAGTAAATTGTTCAAGATCAATGTGTTTCGCTTGTGAGCCCATAATGCAATACCCCGATGTGAGCCCTAAAACCATTCTGAACGTGCTTTTTCAGTTTCAATTTCATTATTCAAGTTTTTTCTAGCTTACTGTGTAACTAATAAACTGTCATTAATTAGTAACAAATCTGTCAGTGGACAACATGCCGGCTATTCTCATATGGGCACATTAAACATGGGCACATTAAAGATCTAAAGAAAGGCAAACAAATTATGCTGCATAAACTTTACTTGTGGATAATGGGAAAGTGGATAGTTGTGGAATATAATTTACGTTTAATCTAACCTGAGCCCATCTTATCAACCTTATAGCAGTTATAACATTACATTTACTCTGGATATATACGGCCAGAGGTTAGGGAAGAGATCAGCAAACACCTTCTCTGCAATTATCCGGCATTTGTGAACTGAGACGAAGGTCTGATTGACTTCATCACAATAATTTGATAGAAGTTAACTAGCAAAAGTCGCCGTGGTCTAGTAGGTAGTGTGCTGGCTTATTAGACGTAAAGCCAGGGTTCGAGTCCCAGGCCAGACATCAAAATAAAATACAAAAAGTATTTTTTCGGCGATTTCCTCTCAGCAGATTTCTGGCAAAAACTCTTAGAGTAAATAAAATTGCCATGAAAAGGTTCTCAAAATTCTGTCGTTCGGAGTCGACTTTAAACTGTAGGTCCCGCCACTTATGTACAAAATTAACACACACAACATAGGTAGTGTGAGAAACTAGATCAATAATCCTGACTGAAGGGTTGTAATGACCAATTACGAACGTAACTAGCAAAAGGTGATTTGGACAAAATCTATACTTTCATAAAACACTCACGAATGACGGTATTATAATCTAGTCAAAATTTTAAATAATTTTACCTTATTTAACACTGCCGTCGCTAAGAGGTCCTGATAGATTCTTGGTTCAAAATATTTTTCCGTTCGAAGTCTTTGATGGCGCCCATTTGTTGTTGCTGTAACTTCTGACACTGCATGATCCCTAGACAAAAGAGGGTAAATTTATTGTTTCAGCAATAATTTCTTGAATCATCTGACGTAAACGCGTTTCAGAGGCAGCACTGAGATTAGAAGTTGTCAGCCTCGACTGTCATAGTTCTATTAACACCAAATGCATTTTGGTTTACTTTTGGAGCTGGTAAATCTAAAATATAAGAAAAAATAAATGAAAATTCAGTTTAATAAGAAAAACTACAATAAAATTTATTAAATGTAATAATTTTACAGAATGTAAATGATGGCATATTTAATTACAAGATATTTTATATAAAATGTTCTTTAATTAATATTATGTAGGCAGGATCATGCAATTATTATTATTACGAAAATAAGTTTTTTTTTTTTGTTTGTTCATTACAATGTTTATATGCAAATGGATGAATAAATAAACGAATATGTAGATATGTATATGCAGATGTATGTACATACATATGTAGGTAAATAAGTCTAAAAATACATTACCTAATTTTAAAACATGCATTACAAACAATGCTAAAACTACTACAATTGCAAATATGCCTGTGAGTAGTCCAAACAAAAAACCCATTTTTTCTTCTGTCTTTCTTCAGTATTTAATACCTTAGTTTAGTTAAAAAAAAGAACATTTAATGCCATTCAAATTATATGCATATTTGAGCATTAAAAACATTTGTTTGTACATTAGACGAGTATTTATGTACATTTATGTCTATATTGGCCAATAATTTCTAATTGATTTTTATACAATTTCTTGTGCACTCTTTCGTTATTGTCAGTTTATATTTCAGACTTGTTTTAAAAGCTTCAAATTATTTAATTTTTCAAACGCCTTTTTCCGATAATCAATTATTTTCTTTTGAGGTGTTCAAGAAAAGACAACAAGTAAAATTCTATGAAAATGCGTTTAATTATCACATCAATGTCTTTAATGAAATATCACAACATTAACTATCAATTTTAATAATTTCTTTTTTAAATAAAAATCACGTTTTAAGTATAAAAATTATTTTGTTTATAAATTTTAATTTTTTTTTTAATTAATTTCATTTAGTATATTGCATTATTGTATTCGTCTATTTACAAATGAACAAGAATATAAATTAGATTTAAATGCTACTTGCTATGTACATTAGAGTATTTCAGTTTCATTTTAAAAGTAATTTTTTATAACACTTTTCATAGAACAGCTAAAAATTCTAAAAATTGGCGTTTAATGAATGAATCCAAAGTATAAATTAAAGTTCAAAGGCTACTTGAAACTAATTAACGTTAAAAATAAATTTTCACAAATAAATGGCAACTAAATTCTATATTTTATAATTATTTTCATCTCAATTAATGCAAAAAAAAAATCCATTTTGTACTAATAAATTCGCAATGATTTTAACTTAAACAAAAGTTTTTAACCGTTTTTTGTCTAACAACTATTAAAAATTACGTATCCGCACGTGAAGACGGCGAACCAGGCTCACAGGCAGGGTATATCAATAAATCTACAGCTAGAAAATGACAGGACAGGATGCGGAATCAATAGATCTAGATTTAGAAAATTTTCAACTAATTGGAGTATGTATGCAAAACTCATCCCCTCGAAAAAGTTTAACGCTTGCCTAGACTTCCTTAGCACGTTAGCGAACTTTAAGAGCGTTATATTGCCAAAGGTAATGAAATTGCAGACTATTTAGCAAACCGAGAGGTGAATTTATCTTTATTTCATGGAAAATCGTATGTGAGTGCCTAGAGTTCCTCAACACGTTAGGGAACTTTAATAATGTCATATTTTGTTGGGCAATGGCTTCACGAACGATCTTCTAAAACGAAAGTTGTAAATGTTTCTTTTTGGCTCACATCCATTAAAAAAGCCGCAATATGAATTCAATACCAGGGCTTATTAATTGGGGCATATTCTAAAGGTGTGGTAACGTTCAAGGTAACACTATTTATCTTTATTTTGTCGGACCATATTACTATGTATAGGTATGTAGGCAACTTGAAGTCGCCGTGGTCTAGTGGGTAGTGTGTTGGCTTATTAGACAAAAGGCCCGGGTTCGAATCCCAGGTCAGACTTCAAAACGAAAAAAAATATTTCTTCGGCGACTTCCTATCAGCAGATTTCTGACAAAACCTCTAAGAGTAAAAATTGCCATGAAAAGCTTCTCAAAAATCTGTCGTACAGAGTCGACTTTTAACTGTAGGTCGCGCCACTCATGTATAAAAAAAATTAACGCACACAACATAAGTGGTGTGAGAAGCTAGGTCGTAATCCTGACTGAAGGGTTGTAATGGCCAATTATGTATGTATGTATGTAGGCAACTGAGGTCCTAAAATGGACACACTTCGGCCCCACAGGGCCCATTGTGATACCTCAGTTTTCCCATTATACCTTAGTTCCGGAACGACTCGGAGATTTCGATGAAGTGATTCAGAAAAATGGAAATATCAATCCACTCGTAGACTGGCCAGAAATTCTGTCTCCTCATAGATGTATGGACGACACAATTGTCATTAAATTTGAGGAAATGCACACACATATACGAGGAGATCATTGAGTCTTGCATTATACTATCTCGGAATAGGCTAAAGAGTTGGCCTTGTAGTCCACTACGCAGGTTCTGTATTGAGTAAACTAAAGCAAAACACTCACTTGGTACTTGTAAGACTTTAAGACATTTCAAAAGATTACAACTAGGCTCGTAGCTTACCTACACCAACGAATATTTAGAGTTTCGTCAGTGAAGTGCGATTGGAGGTGACCGGTCTCTAGTTAACAAGTCTTGTCGTATAGTTACAGTACTTTACGTGCGTATAATAATTAAAATAAAAAGGAAATTATTTTATTTGTATCAACAAATGTTGCTTGTTTTTTAAAGCAATTGTAATATTTTCAAAGTCGCCGTGGTCTAGTGGGTAGTGTGTTGGCTTATTAGACAAAAGGCCCGGGTTCGTATCCCAGGTCAGACATCAAAACGAAAAAATATTTCTTCGGCGACTTCCTCTCAGCAGATTTCTGGCAAAGACTCTGAGAGTAAAAATTGCCATGAAAAGCTTCTCAAAAATCTGTCGTTCGGAGTCGACTTTAAACTGTAGGTCCCGCCACTCATGTATAAAATTAACGCACACAGCATAAGTGGTGTGAGAAGCTAGGTCGTAATCCTGACTGAAGGGTTGTAATGGCCAATTATGTATGTATGTATTATTTTATTTAAAAAATTATTGTTTCCACGCAAAATTATTTTGTACATTAACTCATACACTGCAGAATTTTATCTTATCATTGAAAAAGATATAAATTATTACGGAATTTATGCTAAAACTTAATATATTTTCGTATATTTAACGGTTTAGTATGTGGGCTATTCAAAATTGTTTATTATTAACTGCCGTTGTTTTTATGTTTTTTTCTTCATTTTTTTTATTTTTTTTTTTGTTTACTTTTGATTGTCACAATGAAAACGCGATAACGAATTTTACGCACTACCGAGATCTCTTGTCGACCGTTCTATGTTCCTTTATTTCTCGTTTTTGCTATTTATGCAGCTTGTCGAAATTCGTTCTTGTCAGGTGTATTACAAATTAAAAAAAAAAAAAAATGAAACAAAAAAGTGTACTTTTTCTCTATTGTGATGGTTTTTAAAATAAAGTTTTATTTTATATTTTATTTCTTCCAAGTAAGGTGTGTGTTCATTTATTATTGTTTTATGTACTAAGTAAAGAATCAAACTAATATTATTGAAGTGCTATTTACACGTTGGAGCACTTTAAACAACTAAACTTGTTGTTCAGTCTCTCTATTTTTGGTATTGATACGGCGTCCCTCTGCTATTCACCACAAAAACTTAAAATTGTTTCATTGTGTTGTGCGAGAGAATGCCGGAGTAGGAAAAGTTTAAAAAATTAAAAAATATTGTTAAATTAAACTATCAATATTAATAATATTATACTATGTTTCTCTCTCTCTCTGTATATAATATTTTCTATTTCTAATCAGTATTTAGTTGATCAGACTATTCAACAACGGTTTTGTTGTTTCGTTGTCTTTCATTTTGACCTAAGACATTGTTAGCAAAATGATGTTGAGGTTTTTGTTTTTATCAGTTTAAACACTCCGCATATATGTATACCCGCAAAAGATTTGACCAAACAAACAGTGTCGACGAAAATATTTAAAATAATATTTGAAATTTATTTTATTTTGCAGTTCATGTTGCAAAAAACGGGTAATTTTTTTCTTTGCCGATTTTTCAGTCTAAATTTTTTTGTTTTAAAAAGATTCATGGCACAAAGTAATGCTAAAATTGCTAACCCACCATGAACTGCAGATTTTTGACTTTTATTATCAAAAATTGTCAAAATCGTTGCTGTGAGAGCTTAAAGCTTATTGTGGGTCAGCAAACAGAATTAGTTAAAGAGCTACCAATATACTGTAGAATTTACACTATTTGGTGTGGTTTGTAGACCGCCAGCATTATTCACAACAATAAAGTTAGTGAGTGCCGAAGTGTAGTTGATAGTGAGCCAGTTTATCACATGAGAGCTGGCAACGTGTTGGAAAATAGAAGTTTGGAAAAAAATATATCTTTTACTGGCGTTCGCCTCTGTCAAAAAACTCTGTAAGATATTGGAATGGAAAACTTCTCACATCTGTCGTTCAGAATCGATACTAAACTGTAGATCTACTTTGCAAAAAATTAACACTTAGATGATGGTTGGGCTGTAAAATTCAACCGTAATTCAGACTGAATTGGTAATAACTAGAGATGAGCAACGAGTATTCAAAACGATGAGCAGATTCCAGATTCTGATACTTATACGCATTCATACTTATTTTCATTTGATACTCATACTCAAAGTTCGAAGTATTCGTTGTACTTATACTTAACAAAACACATGATGTTATTGACTTGGAATCGTCTCTACTTAAAATTTACACGAAGCATAAAATAAGTATGATTCGGGTACGAGTACTGTAATACTTACAAGCAAATTGTGTATATGCTTTGTTTGTTGTCTTTAACTTTCCTTTCTTCTTTGTTTGTAGATGCAACACAACAAAGGCTGTAAATTTTTATGAATGATTTGAATCACTTATAAGTATTATAAGTACTTTTCTAAATTTATGAATCAGAATAAGTAGGCGTATGAATCGAACATATTTCGAATGTTGAAAGTTTGATGTCAACGTTGTACTCATACTCATTGTAACCTGTACTTATAAATCAATGTTGTAGTGAGTACGAAAGAATCAGAGTAGTTGAATTTCAATTCTGAAAATTGCATGAGTACTCATAAGTAGCGGAAAAACGATTCATTACTTATCTCTGGTAATGACCATGCAAATTGGAAGAATTGGACTTGATTGCCGTTTGGTTTTAACAAATTTGTGTCATGTGCCATACTGCAAGCGATACTATGAATCAATTGTGATGCAAGTTTGGCAGACTATTAATCTCTTAATTTGGAACTGTCACTTGAATGCCATGCGATTTGACCCCACTTAAGTATTTTTTATGCTGATATGTAAAGTCTCTCGTTAACAGGGGCAAGGCAATAAGAATTTCAATTCTGGAAAATAAAATTTTAACTGTCTTTCTGACAGTTAATGTTTGACAGAAATGTTTGTCATTGCAGCAGCTCACACCTAAACCAACTAATAATCTTTAGAATGGAAATGGTAGGCATTTATTGATCGCCCCAAATGAATATCTCATATACTCTTAAAATTCTTTTGTGTTATTTTTTTCTTCTAATTTTCAATAATACAAATTAACCTGTTATTTACATATTTTTGTGATTATTGCTTATTGTTTTTGGCATATTTATTTAGGAAATCCAAACACAAGTTCAAACGTACATATATCATGCGAGTATGCTTTGTCTCACTGTCTTTTGTGTCACGATTTGGACGTTAACAATTTAATTGTTTTGTTATTAGCGTAAAAGATTATTAATAACCAAATTTTTATTTTAAATATTTAAATTTATATGTACTTTAAAATATCTATATAATGTATTTGTATGTGTGTGTATTGTTTATAATAATTGTTAACTTAATAGTGTTAAGTTATTATGCATTCCAAAGTCAAAAGTTCACACAGTTTCGATCACTTGCATGAGAGAACAATTGTGCTTTAAATGTCGCATACTAGTTATAAAATAACATTTTACATTTTGATTCAATTTTATATGTAATCATTAAAAGAAACTAGAGTTTAAATTTTATTTTAGCAATAATAAACACTTTTTTTAAATAGATAGGTACATGCATACGAATGGAACTAAATATTGTGGGTAGGGGTTATTTAATAGTAAACTCACCGCCTCGTTTGAGTGTATAAACTGTTAAGATGGTTTCCAAATTAATTAAAATGTTACTCAATTTTGAGTGATACTTGTAAAACAAGTTAAGATCTATGAATAAAGCAAACGTTTTAGAGTCGTATGTCAGAAACTTTTAAAACTTTTTAAGTCGTTGCATGAATGAATCAATACACGAAAATAATAAAGGCGTTAAAATTTATAGAAATTATATTTGTAAAAGCTTTCCATTGTAAAAAAAAAAACTTTTTAAAGTAGAAAGAATTGAATTCAAAATATTAAAATAATTAAAATTAAAAAGAATTGTTCTAATAAAGACAAAAAAATATACTTACAATTTTCACTTTTAGACAGTTGATTCACAGCAATTGTATCTAAATTACCACCCAATATTTTAGCAACAGTTTCCTCTACGTATTCTCTGATTTTAAGCTTTTGTTCAGCTGTTATCATAGCAGAGTTAGCACCCACTTGACTTACACTTTCAAAATCTATAAGTAAATATAAATATTTTCATTATTAGCAAAACAATCAATTAAATTTAAATAAGCAAATTAACGCTTTAACTGTTCAATTAAAGACTTTGTCACGTTTTTTTTTTTGTATCTTTTACTTTCGGCTTAAATTTCTTTTAGCCATGACGAGCATATCCATTAAACACAATTTAAACATGAATGAAGTTCAGTTGTAGTTCAATAAAGTACGCTTATTTAAAAACCTTAATAAAGTATTATTATGGAAATTTGATTTATACTTACGCATTGAACTGCCATTATAATCACTAATTGGAATATAAATTTCACTTCTTGCTCTCGGCGGATGCATTAATATTTCTTGGTGAAACGATATTTGATCAGCCACCCATGATGATGTGTGAGCCAAAGACTCTTCCGACTTTTTACAGAGCTCACATTCCCATTTAGAAGTTTCTGGTGACCAGCTTGCACAATTTAAACTACGGCAAATGTATTTTTGACATATTGCACACTTTACAAATCTATAAAAAGTTAATTAAAATAATTACTGACAAGAAAATTTTAAAGATAAAGAAATCTAAGGAATTATAAATAAAATTGAAAAAAAAAATTTATATATTTTTAAGGTGTTTACTCGTTATCAGACTGCATGTGACTCATACAGAAGGGAGCTTTTGTGAATAAATGCTCATAATTTATACATGAAATTGTTTGTTACTCCAAAAAATTGTTTGTTTTAATGAAAATTAATTAGTTTTCTAATTCTTAAACATTTGAAAATATGTATTGTGAAAAAAACTTCCTTCACAAATGCTCGTCACTGTCAATAGAACACCTTAAGGTATGCACTCGTTAACAGAAAATCAATAAATCGATATTTCTTAATTCGATACTAAATTTTAAATTTAATGTTTATTGCCTAATAGAGAAGGTTAAAGTAGTTATTGAATCATGATTAAATTATAAAAATAATCTCAATGGTTCACGCTTATTTTACACACATATTACTTGCCTTATTATGCGTGTAATTTTTCTTTTACTTACGTTTTATCATCTTCTGGATTGATTTCTGCACAACATACATTACAGACATGTTCATAATCGCTCGGAAGGTTTTTTCTTCTATCGGCTATTTTACTGTAAAATAAAAAGAAAATTACACATTATTAATGAGACTTTACGAATTATTCCACATACAGCATTATTATTTTAAGGGTTAACAAATTCATGATAAATCCATGGGAGTTGCATTCCTTTTTCCCTTTTATTTGTGTAATCAACCCTAATTTTGAATTTTTGCAACCATTGCTTTTTATGCTACCACCCACTGATATAAATGCATGCAATTTGCCCGTTTTTCGCCCCTTTCCCCTTTTTGGTTCAATTTGATAAATGGAACGGAATAGCTATTTGGGATACTTAACCAAGGTAAATCGTAAAAAAATACCTTTAAAACAAATAAAATACAGTATTTATGCATAAAAGTACTAATTGTAGCCCTTTTTGCTCCCTTTTTCCCATTTTTCTCCTTTTGTTCAAAATTCTTAAAAGATTTATAGCATATAACCTCCACGGACAAAAGCCCGATCTATATCCCAAACTTCAAGAAAATCGGTCCAAGCGTTCAGACGTGATTAGCTAACAAACAAACAAACAAAAAAACAGACTTACAGAGAGATTTATAATATATATTAGGATTGTTATAATTATTTTTATTATTATAATTATTATTAATACTTATTTTTAATTATTATTTTTTTGTATTTTAATCTTAAAACAAAACAACTTAGATTTTATCTTATAAAATAATTTAAAATTTTAAATAAAAATATTATTAAAATTGCAAAGATTATTAAGAATCACAGCAGATATCTTTATATTACTTAATGTTAATTGGTTAATTTGTGATCCTATAAACTTCCAAACAATTTATGTAGAAATCAACACCGCCTCGCGCATTATCTACCACAAGTGTTCTCGCATCTCGATATCTTTCTTACAAAGTTTTCGGTGTCAGTCCCGCATATGAAATTTTAGTTGATATAGATTTTCCTTTGGGTTTTATTGAAATACCAATAAGATCACCACTGTGTTTACATATTTTCTCGACATGTTTCGTTTTTATAATGTTAAGGTTTTGTATTGCAGCAAGTTATCCACCTATCGCTCTTCACTATCGTATGTTCCCAACAAAGTCGGCATCCAGCTTTTTCTTTTCTTTTGCATGGTATTCCTTCCTTTAATGCAAGTAGACAAAGGAATATTTTGACAGTAGTATTGTGAGGTGTACATTTCTTTTTCTTAGTGACGAGTCTGTTTGCTTTTTAGCCTTACCGTTAACACATCGAAAGTAAGAAAAAAAAATATTGTTTTCAGCGATCAGAAAAAGTTGCATCCATACTTGGCTAAAATTATCACACACAACACAGATATTGCAAGAAGCTAGGTCGTAGTCCTGAAGATTGAATTAATCAATTGTATCTACTGCTTCCACCATAAAATCGCTCTTATGAAACAATTGTTCGAAATTTGAAAAGGTAAGTTATTGGCCTCTTTACACACCACATTATATAAAGGAGATATTGTGGCTTATCCAATCAATACGTCAGCGAAACTCCCTCTACTCATTCTTCCCGATGTCTGATGTTAGTTCAGTCATTAATATTTCCTCACATTTTCATTACAAAGCCTTCCATTTATTACTTTTAGTGAACAATTTAGAGTCACATAGTGTTGATATTCGTTGTTTTTATTTTTTATTGTTATTATTGTTATTGCTATTGTTTTGTTATTACTATTATTATTTATAATTAGATTCTCTTTGGATATCAATTGCATTTTTCAATTTTGATCGTAAGTATTGTCAAAAAAAAAGTAATAAATTCGATCGATGATTTTAACTTAGTTCAGTTCAGTTTAGTTTTAAATTAGATTTATACGACTTTCTAATTGTCGTTTTTTTTTTTTGGATTTTCTTTTAATAAACGTATCGAAATATTCCAGTTGATGTTGTCAATTGATTATTAAAGAACTGGTTATTATAACTAATGTCATAACTACTATAGTCTTGATCATTATATTGATGAAATATTTGTTCTTGTTCTTCTTGTGGTTGTGTCTGATGATAAATTATTTCACTTTGCGGCCATTGACCGTAATTTCTGGTGGTAAAATCGGTTTCATAGTAAATAATTTCTTCATTTTCTTGTGAGTCATTGTATTCAGAGTTGTAATGATCAAATGAATGAGGAAACAAGCCAGCCGATGCCATTAGTTTAAATAGGATTACTTCCGCAATAACAACTAAAAAGAGGAGACCAAGTAGCTCTAAATGCGTATGTCCCCAGAGCTCAAGCTTATCCCAGCCACCAACAAGTGAAGCAAACAACAACATTTTTATAAAAACTATGTTTTTCTTTTTAGTTTTTTTTTTTTTTTGTAATTAATTTTGAAACTACTTTCAATTATACACTATGTATGTTTAAAACATTATTTGTCATATTATTATTATTATTTTTTTTTTTGATAATTATTTGGAAATATTTATTGTTTTGGTGCGCTTTCTTTTTCTTGTACTACTGCAGTAAACACTTTCAAGTGATTTTCAAAAAATACGACTTTCTCGCTTGACTGTTACTCTTGGATTGATTGTAGTTTTGAAAACACAAAAAAAGACGCAGTTATTGTTTAAGCTATTGCTTATTTGTCTCAGATATCTTATATAAGTTGAGCCAGTGGTTCCCAAAGTCTTAACGAGTAATTAAAGTTCGATAACATAACAGGCGAATGAATGTTTTAAACATTCACGAAATTATAGGGAATCGCTTTATATTTATATTTATTTTTTCGTTTCTTTCACAAAACTTGTTTTGATCATAAAATGTCTGTAGCTGTGTAATTATCCGTAGGGGAGAAGAAAACATTTTGTTTCATGTATGTATGAGGGAAGTATTGAAAACTTTCCTTTGAATACAACTTTGATTGAAAAAAATTAAAGAAAAAATTATAAAAAAAAAAATTTAATTTGTTCTTTGTTCTTATAATGAAGTAACTATAATTAATGATATTAACTAGTAGAAATTTCTTTAAAAACATTTCCGTGTATATTTCTCCCAGATATATTGATTATCGTTGATTATACTCGTACACACTTATGAGTAATGAATATCCATATTGTATGCCTAAATTATGTTTTAACATAAATTCGTTTTATTTTTATAATGCTTACTTCATTTTAATTATAAATTATTTGTTAGAAATTAAACATTTTATTATAAATGTCATCACTATGGTATTCGATTAACCAGAACTTGGCTTGGCTTAACAAATAGAATGTTAAGTCAATCGATCCTAAGAATTTATTTTAATAAGTCATTAACCGGATCGATTGCTTTATCGAAACTCCATAAATATTTTGAAAACATTTTATTACGTAAATAATTTTAAATATGTACGTATATAGTTGATATAACAGAGTAAGACCGACTGTTTAATACCTTATAATTATCAATACATAAGTACATTCTAGGGATGCCAATCGGGAAATCCCGAATACCGAAATCCCGAAAATTTTTAAAAACTTGTCCCGGCATTTTTCGGGATTTTCGGGATTGTGAATTCATATGTATTTTGACCCTACAAAAAGAATTTCTATATCACTTGACTTCGATAATAGCATCTCAGATAAGGAAAACCCTGCTTCCATTGCTAAAAAGTTATTTGATGCCATCGAAGAATGCAAAAGCCCTATAAAACGAATTAAAAGGATAACTGATTTAGATACTCAACTGTCCAAAGGAATTGATTTATTTACACCAGGAGGTGGTAGAGGTGAATATTTACAAGCTGCATACAGCTATCTTGAAACTATTTTACCAACAAATGTTGATTGCGAGAAGTGTTTTTCAACGGCAGGGTATGTTGACAACAAAATTCTTTCAAGCTTATCAGATCACATGTTAGATACTTTAATCTTTTTGTTAGAATCCAAATAAGTTTCTTAAAACTAATGCATTTTCATATGTATGAACAATGTTTATTTTTGTTAATTTATGCTTTTTTGTTACATTTTATCTTTCTGTTTTTATATTTTATTTTTAATGAGATATAATTCTGATATACATAATTGGAATACAAATGATTTTGTTAACAAAATATCTTTATTATTAAGAGAAAATTGCGATCTTTCCTGTAATTTTTCGGGATTTTTGGATCCCGAATTATCTCGAAATATCCGGGAATTTTTAAAAATCGATCCCGTTTGGCATCCCTAGTACATACATATGCATATAATATGTCTTAAGTAGTGAAATGCAATAAGATTCTTTTAACACAGTCTATATATTATTACTGTATTTCATCAGCTATATGAATAAAACTTAGACTTAGATCGATGAATTAATTAACATATTAATCGATTAATTAACTAATTTAAAATTAAGAGTTTGCGAACGAACAAATTAAATTTATATCGTATAGTGTGATTGAAAAACTAATTGCCGTTTACTTTTAAAAAGTCTCATCAAACTAGTATCGCTTAAGAGAATAATTTAAATTATTTAGAAAAAGTCTGCTACGTCCACAATAAACAATAGCTGGGAATTTAAAAAGCAGTTTCACTGGTTGTGTGTAGTATTAAAGAATTTTTGCGTATTGCAAACAGTTAGGCAGGTAAAACTGGATAAACATACAAATTCATAGACACACTTATTGTGACGCCACACACATCCATTTACGCTACCCCTGGAAACATTGAGAAGTTCTAATTAAGCCATTTATATGATTGAACATCCATTCTTAACAGATTAGTAAGATGATTAGCGAAATACATGAAATAGAGTTGTACATAGATAGGAGGTAACTCAAGAGGCGAGGAACAGCTCTTTTTCACTTCTTTGCTTCCTTGACCAAAAAGCCTGGCATGAGTATTCGGAAAGCAATATCCTGCAACAACTTTGACAACTAGGCTTAACGCACGTCGTTGGAGTTTTGAGCATATTTTCCGTATGCTTTTTTTTCGATTAAACCTGCACTCAGGGGATGTTCTAATTAAGCCATTTATATGGTTCAAAATCCATTCTTAACAGATTAGTAAGATGATTAGCGAAATACATGAAGTATACACTCATGCAGTGAATTGTGCAGGTTTAGGAAAGATGGAAAGAGGGAAGATGCGAACGGTAAGGAATCGAGTTGCTGCTGGTGACTATAAAATGGCCAGTGCTATACCTTCACCATTAGACAGCCTACAGCAATCGTCCCCAAGAAGCCCGCAGTTTCTCACACCACTTATGTTGTGTGTGTTAATTTATCTTATCTTTTTCTTTATCTTACTTACATTCGAAACCTATGTTTGAAACAAATTTTACACTGGCAGATTCGCACTGGGCTTCTCAATATAGAGAACTCATGCGAAAGTTCGATGATTGTACCATGTCTGATCAATTCATCTGCTCCGCATTTCACTTGGAATTCCAATATATCTCGGCAACTATATATTGTGGAAATTGTACCACTCTGAAATCCTCTTGATAGCCGTTTTAACATCGTTGTTGTTAGAACTCAGTGCCTTGTTAGCCACCTGACATTTAGAAAGCAAGGTAATGCCTTTCCTAGAGACATTAGTCGCCACTTCCACCTGAAAAATGCCGCAGTGAACCAGTAGCTTTATCGAATCTGGTATATAAGCCGACCTCTCTATATTAGCGGCTCCATTCAGTTTCGAACTATCCCGTGGGATATCCCGTTTTGAATCCTGTCATTTGCAAAAACCTTACACTAACATTACCAAGCCCCTTGACAAGTTGAGGTTGGTTGTTCTTAGAAAATTCATTTCAGTATCAGGGTCCAAGATTTGCCCCATACATCCTCAATTGGCAAAAGAGTTCAGTATTATAGAAAAAATTTAATTTTTTACGTGAAGTCGTAACCATGGATATAATAGTAGGCATTCAGCACTGAGACAAAGTAATAATCAAAGCAATCAACTGGATTGGGAGAATTGTGTTCAATATAGGCTAAGGATAGTTACGCATACAGACATGACTTTCTTGCAAAATAATAAACAATCGTTGGAAATTTGTTTGGCGAAATGCGGTTTTAGTTTATTTCTACCGTTATATGATGAAAGAAAATGGTAAAATGGGAAGAAAAATCAATATGAGAAAAGGAAAGCTTATCTGATGAAACTCTAACAGACATTGTAAAAAAAGACATGTCATCCATAATATACGGCTTAATTGCTTACGATTAAATCTCAACACAGAGAGCAGGAAAACAACTAGGGTTTAACTATCACCCAGGTAAAGAAACACCACATGTGTAAGAAAAAAAAAATTCCATACAAAGTGAAAGCAGCCTAGAAATTGACTACTCCTTGGAATGTGATGTTATCGGCAAAGTTAGTTTCAATCGATAAGAAGTTAACATGCACCAAACCAATAGTAAGCTAAGCAAAGTTTCTCTATTTTTTGTTTAGTAAAAAAGCAGGTCAACAAACTTTTGTTAATAATTTTATGTATGAATACAAATGATTCAATTTGTCTGAGATGTACAAATTTAACGCATAAAATTCGGC
The DNA here is from genome assembly GCA_014635995.1 of Sarcophaga peregrina. Taxonomy (NCBI): domain Eukaryota; kingdom Metazoa; phylum Arthropoda; class Insecta; order Diptera; family Sarcophagidae; genus Sarcophaga; species Sarcophaga peregrina. The sequence continues at coordinate 22,886,362 of CM025793.1, forward strand.
ATACATTCGCCAGATCGTATTCAAATTTTTGCATATTTAGTCTGAAACTGATGAATTTTAATAGGTGTGTTGTTTTTGTTGGTGTAGGTTTTACGATTATTCTAATTCTATTATAAATGGAATCTTTAAAAAGTGGAATAGTTAAAAATTTTAAAAATACATCAATTTTACAAACGACTAAACAAGTTTATGCATGTTTGTCTACAAAAGATGAATGGAATGGATAAATTAGCACAAAAAGTCTTACGTATAAAACGTCAGAATACGACAACAATACATTTTCTCACGAGCCAACGACAGATGTCATCTTAGAACCTGCTACAGTACACCAATGAAACTTAAAACTTGATCTGCAACACTGAACCAAAGCAAAGACAAACATAACTGAATCTGAGTAACAAGGAGGAGGAGCAGAAACTTTATAACAGCCCTATATTTCTTAAAAGAAATGAAGGAATTATGAGAGGATAATGGCAAAGGTAAAGACTAGGAATGTAATATTAAGGATAACTAATTCAGTGTTACTGTATGCTTCACCGGGTTGTTATTGTTCTTCAGACCTGAAATCAACAAAACAAAAACAACAACAAAATTGTCAAGAGAAATATTTAGAGCAGGATTTATTGGTCTCGAACCCTATCAAGAGACTAATGGGACTAATCTCTCAGGTTCGTATATTTGGAGGATGTCCTAAAACGATAAATAAGGCCTTTCTGCAATACTAAAAATTACGGCAGTCAAACGTTGGTAGGAGAAATATGTTCTTGATATACATATTATGTTAATGGATTATGTCGCCTGGATATGATGAAACCACGAAACACATACATACATACATAATTGACCAATTACAACCCTTTAGTCAGAATTACGACCTAGCTTCTCACAACACTTATGTTGTGTGCGTTAATTTCTTACATAAGTGGCGGGACCTACAGTTTAAAGCCCACTCTGAACGACAGATTTTTGAGAAGCTTTTTCATCGAAATTTTATTTACTCTCAGAGTTTTTTGCAGAAATCTGATGAGAGAAAGTCGCAGAAGAAATATTTTCATATTTTCGTTTTGATGTCTGACCTGGGATTTGAATTCGGGCCTTTCTAATAAACCGACACACTAGACTACGGCAACTACTAACCACGAAATTATAGTGCGCCTAGTAGTGTTAACTAGATTCGGAGGAAAACATACTTTTTCCTTTCGGAAATTCACTCAACTTCAATCAGGAAGTGCACATTGCTTTTATTCTGTTACTTTCTATTTGTGGAACGTTTGAACAAGATGGTACCGGTAGGCGACTGCAGAAAACCGACTACCATCTGCTGTAGGAATAGCACGGAGAATTATATAAAGATTAGATGTGTTACATACATAACATAACATAATTGGCCATTACAACCCTTCAGTCAGGATTACGACTTAGCTTCTCACACCACTTATGTTGTGTGCGTTAATTTTATACATGAGCGGCTGGACCTACAGTTTAAAGTCGACTCCGAACGACAGATTTTTGAGAAGCTTTTCATGGCAATTTTTACTCTCAGAGTCTTTGCCAGAAATCTGCTGAGAGGAAGTCGCCGAAGAAATATTTTTCGTTTTGATGTCTGACCTGGGATACGAACCCGGGCCTTTTGTCTAATAAGCCAACACACTACCCACTAGACCACGGCCACTTGTGTGTTACACCATTCATTATAAAAACTGATCTTTAAGCACAATGTGTTTGTTGTCCATTGGACATAATAATAAGACTGATAAGAATAATAATTATAAAACCAAGCTACCTGCTAAATGTACGAAAAGGTCATTCGACACAAAACTGACCTTTTGAGGTGGTTTTTTAAGAGCTTTATTCATGGCCATGTTGGTATACGCATTTTAAACTATATAAGCGTAAGATTTTACGAATGCAACAATTAATTAAAATTAGAAGCATATATTCCCTGACACACAGATATAATATTATACAGTAAGACCCCTCTTAACGCGGGGGATACGTTCCAATAAGTTCCAGCGTTAAACGAGGCAACTTAACACGTACATATCGCTCCTTTATTGCAACATAGTCTCATATCTCAAAAAACTTGAACTTGGCAAAATGCGATTTAAGTTTTCAAGGCATAAGTCCTATGATCTAATTGTCGCAAACACTTTTTGCTATAACTTCGGTTTAGCTTGTGATATAAAACTGATTTTTTGTCAACATGTACAGAAAGTCTAAAAGAGCAGTTTTACTTAAGTAACTCCAAATTTTTAATTTTTTGAGATATGACTATTTTGCAATAAGGAGCGATATGTATGTAAATACATTGCGATTTCGGGAAATACAGTTGGAATCTTTATTCCTCTACAAACTGACAAAAGACCGTTAAAATGTTAGGGGAACACCAATATTACCGCGTAATACTGAAAGAGCGTTAAGCGGGGTCTTACTGTACATATACGCATTCAGACGTAATACATCAATGCGTTAGATTATCAGTGGTGTTGCAACGAATCGCATCGTAACGAATCGAAATACTTACCATATGTAGTCTCTGGTTGTTTTTGTTATTAACAAAACACCTCCAATTATACCAACGACAGCCGTAATACCGGCTACCAAATTATTCCAACGACCTGGTTGAAATTCAAGGAAACTTATTTGTTGGCGCATTTTGAAATCCCGTTATTTTATTAAAATATTAATAATTTAAAGCCGTTTAATAATTTTATTTTCTATGGTGTTTGCTTTTATTTCAACTTTTCTTTTTTTTTTTTTTTTGCGTTAACACTATCCACATTAATATGTAAATTAACTTAACGCCTATTTTATAGATCCACTTTAATTCATGCACAGACAAATTTCTTAATTTTTTTTTTTTTAATTTGTTACATTATTTTGTTTAATTTTTTTAAAATTTTTGTGTTTTTTAGCTCCTTTGTTTATGAAAAAGATCTGTATTGTATGGCTGAATATGTTAAATAACAAAATATGAATTTAAATAAACGATATTTTGTAATCACGTGCCTTGGCTGTTTTTAATTTCTTTCTTTTTTTTGGTTTTGTTCATTAAGTTATCGCAAGTTTTCATGCGTCTGTTAACATGTATTTGAGCCAGATAAGAAATGAAATTTTCTGTTTTCGTATATCCATATAACGAAATAGGGGAAATATTAATTTAGATATTAAGATTGATAACAATCATCACACATATTAATAATAATCATCAACATCATCATATTAAATAAATATTTAAACGAATTTCTTTCTACGATCTCGAAATGAAATTAAACAATTGCAGCAGTACAATCAATTGTTTTCTTTTCCACAAACATTCTCGTTAAGGTTAAAGAAATTTAAATATTATGACAGCATCTGCCATTAGGTGTTTGACGTAAACCTTTATTTAAATATTATAACACTTTACCGACACTTTGACGACTCTTTTCTTCTTTTTATATTTTTATTTATTTTCTTCATGTTGATTGCAAATATTACATACTAATTCCAAAGTTCCGGTTGAACTTTAGATTCCAATTTTGGTTTTCATTCACTACCAATAACAATAAACAATTCGCAACATAATTTTTAATACGTATTCGATACTAACGTGTTAACCGTTTTAGCCTTAATGTTGATTGTGCTTGTTTTTCTTAATAATTTTTTTTCTACTATTGGGTTTATTCGTTATTTAATATTTTTTTTTACTATTATTTATATTTTTATTACTCTTTTCTGTTTTTAGATAAGTGTCAGTCATATACTGATAAATTATACAAAAAAAAAACATAAAAAATAAAAAAGAACAAATAAAAGTAGACGTTTATCAGCAACTGTATAAGGAAAAATTTTTTTTCTTCAATTTTATTTTAATTTTTTGCACTTGTAGTAGTGTTTGTTTGTATTTTCAATTATTGAATGAAACACATAACGTATTGCTTAAATATGGAAAACAAATTCACATACAAGTGAGATCGATTTTCATGGCTAATAATCTATAGGCAAACTTTTTGAGCTCCATTATTTGTTATACATTTTAATTTTAATTTTTTTTTTTATTAACAATGTAATAGGTTTTTAAGTAAATAATTATTATTTTTATATGTATTTTATTGTTTTTTTTTTTAAAGAGAAACGAAAAAAAATCTGTGCGTGGCGTCGTTATTTACAAATGCGGAACTAATGCATTTTATTGTCTTCTTTGCCACACGTTCCCATTGCAGTGGCCAATACAACCCTTGACCACTGCAGACGAAGAACATACAATAGAAAATGTAAAATAGATAATTAGTACCCAGACTAAGGCTATTAACATGTATTACATACATTCGTACCTGTAAGTACATAGGACCGATTGTATTGATAACAGAAAAAAATATTAAAGAAAAATAATATTTTTGTTTTTGCAACACTGTTCCTAATTACTTATTTGAGTAAAAATCTTGGAATTGAGTGCCATAAAAAAATTAAAACCATCAGGATTGTATCAAACTATTGTAACACTATTCCGGAAAAAATTTAAAGTAAATTTTAAGTAAATTACACTTACTCACATTGCTGCCTGGCAAGTTCCAATGGTTTGTAGAAAATTTTCAAGTCTTAAATGCACCTTAAAACACTGGCACTGAGCTATTGTGTTAGCCAACTTATTGATTTGAAGGTATGTAACAATATCTAAGATCTGAAATAAATAAATGTTCCACGTTTTCTTCTTCTAGTACCTATTCTTCTTTTAGCCTCTACCTTTGGGCATATTTTTCCCTAAACACCTAAACCTTCGCCATAAAGTTTATAATCACATTTTGTGCAAGCAATTATTGCATGAATTGAAGTCGCCGTAGTCTAATAGGTAATGTCTCGGTTTACAAGACGTCAGGCATCGGTTCAAACCCTAGGTCCAACAAAACAAAATATACAAAAATATTTCTTTGGCAACTTCCTCTCAGCAGACTTCTGACAACATTTCTAAGAATACAATCGAATATGTTGTTCGGCGTCGGTCTTAAACTGTAGATTCCACCTGTCATGTATAAAATTACCACTCACTACATGCATATGTACATGGTAGGAGAAGTTAGGTCGGAACCCCAACTGAAGGATTGTAATGAACAATGAACCATTCTGTATACGTGTTTTGCATGAACAGCTTGATCCGTTTTGAAATTATTGCAAAAAGTGCACTTCACTAGAAAGTCCTAACTAGTCGAGGCTTACAACTTTTTAATTTTTTTTTTATTTTCGTGTTTTGCCTTAATTTTCAGTTTATTTTTCATATTAAGCACAGTTATTAAGAATATTTTATGGTACGATTTTACTTGTTTGTTTGCCTACTTGTCGGTAAATATTGAATATTTTAATTGAAAAGAATTGCCGCTTCAATAGTAATACAGAAAAGGAATTTCCATTACATTTCGTTTATTTTTTAATTATTTTTTGTAAACAATTTCTTTTGTTTGCTTTCTTTTCGGCAGATAAATTTCAATTAAAAAGAATTGGCCGCTTAAATTAATGCAAAATATGATTCTATGGATTTAATTATTATAAGCCGGGTACATGCAATTTTATGTTGTTTTTGGGAAAAAAGAAAATTCATTCTGTATTTATTATTAATAAATTTTGGAAATATTCTTTTATTGCAAATAAATTGTATGTATTTCGAAAAAATTATTTTAATTTAATGCGATTGCTTTTGTTGTATATGTGTATGTATATGTACATATTTATATTTGTAACAAATTTCTTTGCATTGAAACCTCAACTTCAAATTCAGTTTCAAAATCATTGAATTTTTCCCATTGATAATAAAAAAAAGATTAAGTTTTTAAAATTTTCCCATGATTGTCATGAAATAAAGATTAATTTTTAATGGCCTAAAAAATATAAAAAACAATAGTAAAGTCTTTTTGACTTTTATGATAATTCAAAAAGACTTGCAATGAATAATTGAATGTAAGATGGCATACAACATAATAAGAAAATATAGTCAAATGCCATACAATTCAAGCTTACCTTAAACGATTTCTTATCGTGCAAAATTTTTCCCGATTACGTTCCAATGACAGCAAAATAAATGCGCACTCTGGTTTGCGTTTGCTTAATGTCATATCGTTATCGTTGTGTTTAATATCAGTTGCGCTACCACTGTCATCAATGCAATCCAGCGGCATGGGGCTGCAACTACTGCTTTTACCACTATCCGAAGAACGTGAATGTAAAATATCGGAATGTTTTACCGGAAAAGCCATGTCTCTGATTAACCTTACAACTTCGGATACGGTTTTGTCTTTGAGTACCTCAGATCTGTGGCACGTTTGGCTTTCAGTGAATATTTTGCGACTATTAAGTAGAGTATGATTATGACTGATAACTTCAACTGAAGACATTGTTTCAGTTTTTCCCGATTTATTATTGATTTTGTGTTTAAGTTTTTAATACTTCGGCTTGCAGGCAGTCAGTCAGTATATGGGCTTGCGTTATTTAGGTATGTCTCTTTAGAGTTGAATAAATGAAATCACTTTTGTACACTCATCACTGCGAAATTTTCTAAATTTTCGTTTATTTTCTGATTTTTACATGTTTTTAATTGTCATGATATTTTTCTTGAATTTTTTGTTTATTTTTCTTGTATTTCGTATCATTATATTTTCCGATTATTACTTGAACTTTTTTATACATTTTGTTTTCAACATTTCTTTTATCACAATTTCTTTAATTTTATTTAATTTTGTTATTTTTGTTTTATTTTTTTGCTTTATTGTTCCTTTATATTATCAGTTCTCACATTCAGGTTCATAATTAAACTGAAAATATAAAGAAGAAAAATGAGTATCAAAATAAAATAAAATTAAATAAATATTTAAAACAATTAAGAAATACATAAGTCTGTTTTAGCGTATTATTATTGATAATGAAATAATACTTAAGCGTGTTTGTATGTTTGTAAATATACAAACATTAGTTTTTATCGTATTATAACTGGGAATGTAAATTTATTCCTCTTAAAATTGTTTTCAAATACTCAACATCGTATGATTAATAGCCTTAGGCCTTAATTTGTATTTCCATTTGTTGTTTGAAATAAACAACAGTTCTGGACATTATTATTTATAGATTGTGAAGTTAATATTTAAAACAAACAGAAAAAAGTTAAAAATTATTTTCGGATTCATTATAACATTAGCAAAAAATTCCAACCAATTGGTAAAGCTTCCAGATTCTTTACGGTTTTTAATTATTCATGCAATATATGTAGGTACGACGTCATCGCATTAAGCAAGTTAGCTGAAATACTTAACCTTCGTACAAAACTTCGTTATCTCTCACAGATAAGATTATGCGCATCTTATGATAAATTTGCAATTGTTAATAAATTTACAAGCATACAATATTGTAATTGTTATTTCTATTGATAATTTTTTTTTTTTTTGTTGTTATTGTGGACAAAACATTAATTATTTATTGGTACCCTCAACCACTAATTGTATGGAAATTTCAAAACAAACATGAAAAAAATGCAATTCAAATGCGGCAAACAAAACAAATGTTGATGATTAAGCTATAAAAAAGTGAAGTAATCATTACAAGCATATAAGGCGAATCATAGTAGAAGCAAATATGAATTTTTATATCTTAAAAAAGTTTTTATGTTAGATTTAGTAAAAAAAAATTAAACAGAAAATAATTCTTATTTTAGATATTAATCACGTATGATCTCATTCAAACTTTACAAAGGAAACAAGAGTTTATAAATTCACTTCATTAAAAATTAAACATATCTGACATGCTATGGCAGTAAACAGAACAAAATTTAAGTCAAACTTAGACAAAGTACATCTTATGGATCCCATAGCAGTTATACAGGGACAGTACAAGTCCGAAGACCGGTAATATCTCACAATGATTTTTGCAGAAACTGTATTAAAGTCGCCGTAGTCTAGTAGATAGTATGTTGGCTTATTAGACGTAAGTCCCGAGTTCAAAACAAAAGTCAGACATCAAAATAAAAATATTTCTTCGATGACTTCCTCTCAACACATTTCTGGCAAAAACTCTGAGAGTAAATAAAATTGCCATGAAAAGCTTCTTAAAAATCTGTCGTTCGGGTCAACTTTAAACTGTAGGACCCGCCACTTATATATAACATTAACGCAAACAACATACGTGGTGTGAGAAGCTCGGTCGTAATCCAAACCGAAGGGAACGAGGAGAAAAAGTAGACAGCAAAACATTACAAAATATATCTCGACAGAGGTGAATTGGATAGAACACGTATCCTCATTAAATTATGTTAAGTATCAAGCTGCAGTAAATCCTTTAAGTGAATATTAATGATCGTTATCTCTAATAGGCAAATTGCTATGTACTGTTTGATAGGGCAATAGGGAGAGTTGGTGGTTCCTATAGTTTAGATTGCAGTGTGAGCTTACTACACGACTTTCAAACCTTATGGTAATAATAATTCAATAGATTATAGTAATGTAATATGAAATTAAAGTTAAAATAAGATTGTAATCATCAATTTAGTTTACATTCATTGCACTTAACTTTAAATTTTATTGTACATAGTATTTCAATTCCATAAGGCTAGCGAAGCACCACTGATACTTAATAGCTGGTATAAATATAAATCGTTTTTGTTTAAATATTTCATTCTGTTGTTTATCATAATTATTATATTTTTTGTTTTATTTTATTTTGTTTTGGCAATAAATATGCTATAAAAAATTGAAAAAACAAAACAAAATAGAATTAATCGATTTAGCCTTTGTTTAACGTTAATTAAACTCAACGTTAGAATTTTCGAAGTCAATATTATAAGAATACGTTCATAAATAAATATTGAAAGGGAATAAAAATTGCTCTGACGAGCAAAAATACAATCTTTTTGACAGAGACCGACGTGTATGGACGGAACAAAATAGAATCCTTAATCCAAGGAACACTGTATAATGTCTACATTAGACGTGGATAATTTCGAATTTATGGAAGAAGCAATAAATAAAAGAGTATAATGGGATGTTTGTTAAAACAATGTCAACCAAAGTGGGAAAAAATTAAGACTTTGGCATGATTTTTATGGTATGCCAAAGCACTGCTGCTATATGAACTTTCCATGAGTATTTGTGGATTCATTGGGAAAACGATTGCATGTCAAGAAATCCTACTGAAAAATGATACGATGTCAACGAATTTCACCAACAAGTACAATAAACTTAAGTATTTCAATGCTAAAACTTTTAATTGTGCTAGGGGTTGTTCATATTAATTTAAAATATTAAATATTAATACTCAAGCCTAGACCTTTGCCTTAAAAAATTTAAAGTATCTAGAAAGGTTTTCATTTTTTTTTTTGTCGATATTGTAAACACGAACATTCTTTTGTTTATTTATAATATGGAAATAAATTAACAAAATGGCATAAATTTATCAAATTGTTTATATCATCCAGAGTACCCTGTTTTATGTTACAAACTGTATATGTAAACACATTTGCAGCAGAATACTTCTGTTAAATTTTACGCACACTGTGTATCACTTTATTTGATTACACAATTTAGTATTATTATTAAAATCAGAGAGTTTTTCTTTAAAAAAAAGAGTATTAAATCATTACTAAATAAATTTATTTCTTTTAAACTAACAATATTTGTAACTAACCTTTGAACACGAAGGCTTTTGTGTGATATTTTTTATATACGAATATTTAAATTGACCAAAGGAAACAGCAGCAATTGCTGGTTTGAGAACGATTTAGTTTAAATTCTATTGCAAATTAAAACTTTTTTTTTTTTATGAGAATTTCTGTTAAAAGTTCAGTGATGCAATTTAAACTGACTAAAATGGAAATATCGCACGCTCCACTAACCCAGTAGGAAATTAATGACAGCAGGTATTTTTTTATTTTATTTTTTTGTTTTTTTATTTATTTTCATTTCATTATACCAGTTGTCTTTTCGAAACTACAATAAAAATTAATACATACTCTACATACATACTTATGTAGATAGGTACGTATGCATGTATGTTTGCATGAATGTGCATAAGTAGGTATACAATTTTTTCGACATATTTCTCACGCTTTATATAAATTCATTAAATTTCATTCATGAATGCTGCTACAGTCGGTCAAACTGTGTTGAACAGGTATTGTTTATTTTTTGAATTTTTATTTAAAAATTTCGAGAGCTACACGAAAAGCATTTAAATCAAGTGTATTTAGTTTATTTGTGTCATAAACAAGCATATAATCAGTTGGTATTGTCCTATAAATTATTAATGAGCCACGTTCAAGTGATTGTAGGTCAGTTTTTAATGTTGTGTTACAAACGTTAGCTTAAACTGAATTTGCCTGCGCAAACAATTATGCTGGTGATAACAAACAATACAGGAGTGTAAGTACGTAAGTACAATAAAAAATACGACTAAAGCACTGGAAATAGAGACGCACTAACACAAAAGCACAATTTTTGTTTTTATTGTCCAATAAGTACTAAAAGTATGTAGAAAGCTTCCCAAAAACAAATAAACAAACGTAACTAAATAATGATGGGACTGTTTTGGTTTTCTCACTTACTTATTTTCATTCTTTCATACTCTCTTTCTTTCTTTTTCTCTCTCTTTAGTTATATTTGTTGTTATTGTTGTTATTTTATTTAAAACACGTTCATATAATATTTGATTTTTTTTATTTCTTTTTGTAATTAGAAGAGAGTCACAATTGGATTTGAATTGCAGGTATAGCAAGCAGCTGTTTTATAAAATATTTTGCATTGTTTTACACTTTATTTTTGGGATTTTTTTACAATTTCTTTTAATTTTTCTTTTTTGATTTATTTAATTCTGTAAAATTTTTTTTTTAATGTTTTCAAACCGCTGTATTATACACTACGTTACAAGCTCCACAGTCAGTGTTGCTACTCAATTACTCCGCGTACTTTGGCTGTCGTCGAGGGCTTAAACGCAAATGAATGGTTGATATCCATAAGAGATGTTGTTTGGTTTTACTGTGTGTTGAATTCGATGGTTGGATAGTTGAGTATTGTTTTGATTCAAGCTTTGTTCATATTGTTGGCTATTGGTAGATAAAACTGTTGCTGCTTTTGTCATCATTGCAAACAACAAGAACCATAATACTTGCCAGTAATACTACACAATCAAAGGATTACCCAAGCAACATTTTTTTTGTGTTCATAGCCTTATCAGTTGTTGGCATATAATTGTTTCTAAATCTCTTCTCAAATTCCATTAATTGACGACGTAGAGTTTAAAAAATAAATAATAATTAATAATAAAAAAAATACTCTTCGTAATGTTATACTGAAAGATGACTAATCATGATCATGTTAATTTTTTTTTATTTAATTATTATTCTTTACAAATCTTATTTATTTATTTTCCAAAATAATAAAAAGTCTTCATTGATACATTTTGAAAATAACTTCATTAACGTTAATTTTGCATAAGCTGATTATCTGCTTTTCATCAAGATCTATTATATACACACAGTGATAGAAAAAATAATAGAGACACATCAATATTTCTTCTCATTTTAGTAACAGAAACAAAGTATATATTTTAATTTATTATTTACATACATAAATGGTCATTAGAACCCATCAGTCTGGATTATTGACCTAGTTTCACACACCACATATGTTGTGTGTGTTAATTTTATACATGAGTAGCGGGACCAACAGTTTAAAGTCAACTCCGAACGACAGATTTTATGATAAACTTTTCATGGCAAATTTATTTACTCTCAGAGTTTTTGCCAGAAATCTGTAGAGAGGAAATCACCACAAAAAATACCTTTTTGTATTTGTTTTGATGTTTGGCCTGGGACTCGAACCCTGGCTTTTACGTCTAATAAGCCAACACACTACCTACTAGACCACGGCGACTTCCGACTCATTATTTACTTTTACAAATTTTCAAAACCCAAACCTTTAAAAAAATCACCCGCTGTATTATTTGCACCCTGATAACATTTTAAGCAATTGCTACATTTAAAGGTAAATTTTTACTGAACCAAACCATTTTTAAAAAACAGCTCTCATTTACACACTTTGCACACCAAATATGCACGACGTACTATTATTTCCTGCTATTAAGCAAGCTTTAGTAAATCACTGTGCTTTTCTTTAAATTAAAATTCGGTTACTTATGTGTCTTTCTAAATAACTGCTACGCATTGCAATTGCAATCGAAATTTATGTTAACTTAACCTATTTGGCTATTGACATGCATACAGGGTTCCATATATGGATCAAAATAATATAAAAATAGAAAACATTTAACACTTAAAATATGAAAGACAAAATAGTAATAGCATGCGGAAATTTTATGACAAAATGCCTTTTATGATATTTTAAAAAATAATCATGCAATGTTGTATCTAAATAAAGTACACACATAGTAAAGAAATAGTTTTATTACCAATGAACTTTGGGTGTTAAGAAGATAGTAATGTATGCTAGAAGGTTTATGGTGTAGAAGATTAACACTTTGACTACGAGATAACTCGTAGATTGCATTCCTTTCTAGGAAGCCAAACTACGAGTTATCTCGTACTTTCATCAAATCAAAATCAAGTTATCGTTTTTTGACTGCTGTGGCAGTCAACGTGTTAAAGCTGATAGAACTACGAATTGACTTCCTGACCTTGGATAATGACTGCCGAAATGGGAAATGCAGCTTTAGGTGGTATCATCTTTTCAAAATCGACGAATATGGATCGTTTGATAATTCTACCAGATCTTTGCAGCGCCTTTCTGGTGGAAGTGTTGGATATGCGAGGTGCAATTATGGTTATTAATGATTTCAATATCTCTAGGCAAGATAGCCACACGACTGTAAGTTACTAATTTCTATCACAATGACCTCGACGAGGGTCTACGACATGGTTTCCTGAACTTAGTGGTATTCAGGGAAACTGCAGATCAGATCGATTGACAAAACTCTTAACTTTCAATCGAGTTCACTTTAAATTGATAGTTTTCGATAAGAGCGCGAAGACGGCTTTGGATGCTGGCAATATAATGTAATACATTTGGCCAAGGCCAGATGAAGTCTACTTGTCGAAGATATTCCAGGCAATTGCTTTCTGCATTCTTCTGCAGAAACTTCAGAGACGACGAAGCTGAGGAAACTTTAATTTATCTAGATAGATTATCACTTTTCCTATCTACCTATCTTCTTATTATAAAATTTTTATTATTATAAAGTATTGGATTTTAAAAGTTTGGAATATAATCGATTCTATTTTATTAAACATCACTGTATAAATGTGAACTTTGTTAATAATAATTGTAAAAATTATAATGTTAAGAATTGGTTATCAATGTAATGAGGTTTAAATTTATCAAATTCATTATGTAAATACCTATGTACATTGTAAAAAGCTTATAATCTTTACTTTTATAAAATAGTCTTATAAAATTCATAATTTTTAGAAATTCAAATTCAATTCAAATCATTCAAACTCAACAAATATTAAAAGTTTGTAAGTCTTTACAATAATTTTTTCAAATCATAAAAATCCGACACATAGAGTATATATAATATCTTGTCTTGGTTCAAATTTAATTTAATTGTCGTAAAATACCAGCTTTTAAAATAATAAAAATAAAAAAAAAAACTCGAAAAGAAATGAAAAATTAACGAGAAACTGGTTTCGGGCTTATAATTGCCAGAAACAAACAATTTTTTTTACGTAAAAAAGTTCTGAAAGTTTTTTTTTTCGTTTGTGTTTTTTTATAACTCGTATAATTACAACGAAAAATGAAATTTTGTTAATTGCCATATTGACCGATTAAATGAAATTATAAACAACAAAACAACATTTAGCCATTAGCACAAGCATAAGAAATGTAAAAAACAGCGAGTAATTCTATGTTGCTAGTATGATTAATGAAGTGATTTTAATTAATTATTTAAGTTTTTTTATTATTGAAATTTATTTGTTGTTTTAGATTGTTTTTTAAGACATTTTATTTGCCTTTCATTGAAACGTAAATAACACTTTTTTCGTTGAGGAAATTTATTCCCTTCAGGATATTTATTACGCTCTCCAAATTTACCGGAAGCTTTTGTAACCAGTGCTGCCAGGTTTGTTGAGCATAAAATCGTCGAATAACAATATCAAAATAACAATTTGCTTATTGGATATAATAAATAAAATAAATATTTCTACAAAAAAAGGACTCAACAAATCGTGTTCGATTTTATAAAATTATAAAAGAATGATTTTTGGATCTAGTAAGCTGGTTAGCATATTAAGGATGCCAAAGTAGTTTTCGTTACGATCGGGTAGCCCTTGGTGTTAATTTTTCTCTTGAAATGAGTAAAAAAAATATATTAAAAAATCTATATAAATCGGTCAAAATCGGATAAAAAATGGACTTGAGATGTAAATCCACTCAGAGGGCTGGATAGCAATGGTATCAAGGATTCCAAAACGAGTTTCCTTACTGTCGGACGTAAATTGTGACCGGCGATATAGGCAACGAAATTAGCTATATAAATCGGTCAAAATCGGATAAAAAATGGACTTGTGGGGGGAAGTGAACTGTGAACAACCTTCTTAGGGTTGAGTCTTACTTAGGACCGAAGATATAAGCGGTGAATTTAACTGTTTTTGTGAAGTGTTGTACTTAACTTAAAAATTTTAATAATTCTTATTGAGTTAATATGTTTTTATAAATATATAACAAAATGTAGTATTTTTCGCAGGTTGCATTTCTTTAGTAAATAAGTTTGCATTTTTTGGTAGTTGCCTCGCATGTTTTTAGTTGGTGAAATGCATCTTTTGGGTCGATGACTTGCATTTTTTTGGTGATGACTTGCATTTTTTGGTTAATGACTTGCATTTGTTATATTTTTTGGGCCAAGGACCTGCATATTGTGGTCGATACCTTGTTCTGGGCAGTTGTTTTAACAAAAATCGGCATCTTAAAAGCAAAAATAGTGGTCGTTATTTAGCTGTTTTTGGTAAATTGCCAAATCTGGCATCGCTGTCAGTAACATATATTAACCGATCGTTTTATTATTAAAATTTAAGCATGGTTTTAGGCTGCAATAGAATCCAAATAGAGAGAATATGAAAAGCTACCGTTTTAAGTAATTTTTTAAAAACCATTTTTAAAATTAAATTTAAAAAAGAAATTACAACCATTGTATGTAAATAATTAATTTTGTTTGCAATAATTTCTTTAATTACTTCCGGAAGTAATTATTGAAATAGAGAGTCAGGCATATTCAGTAAACCATCAGAAAAGTTTAAATCAATGACAGAAAGCAAATTGTATGGGATATGTATTGCTCACCAACTCGATGATTTGGCTTATGCGGATGATATTTTTATATTCTGACATAAGGTGTCCTTCATGCAAAAAAAATTAGGAGACTTGGAATTCCATATTTTTATAGTCGACAAATTCAAAAAACAAAATTTCTTTTTCAAACTCGGTTTTTGTTTTGGACCACCCTAATTCACCAATTCATAACAAGAATTATTCTTCAAATGAACTTCTTTTGTATTGTATTATTTATTTTATTCTTTGTTTATAATTTAAGCTTTCCTTTAATCGTACAAAAATGTGTCCGGCTGTTTCCTTCCGCATGTAAGTGAGACTTCGTGGTGTAAACGCGTATATACCATCACATTAATTACTAGCACTATGTTTTACTGAGAGTACAGGCTATAGAATTTTTGTTTGTACTTGCGCACTACATCATGTATTGTTCTTTCTCTTTTGTAGCCTGAGTTTAAACGAATAATAAGCGGAGTGTTGCCAAAGAACAAGCATAATGTCAAAATTGAAATGATAATCATTTGTGCCACAACAAACGAATTTGATTTATTTTAAATTCCAAATAATTTTTATTTGATTTAAAATATAATCGAATTCATAACTGGATTATATAAGAAAATATCAAATCGACTATAATTGCTAAAATGCTCTTTCAGTTTAAAAAGCTTCACAAATGCGGAAACCCTGTTCAACATCCCTGTCAATAAAAGTGTAAACCGATTAAAGGATAGTAGGTAGTGGCGGAACGCGTGAAACATGAACTTCTGCACAAGTTTCTCTCAAACGCTCAAACAGTGCGGTAACGTGTACAAGATTTTTGAATGAATGGTCCAAAATAGAAGATGGCGCCAAATAAACTAACGCAAACAAGAACTACATACATGTACATATGCAAAAAGGATAAATCCAATATAATAGTTATAACACTGTGTGCAAAGTTCAGTTGTCGCCGGAACACTTTATCACGAACACCGCACAGAGTATACAAGTCAGACGTGAAGAGAAACAACAACAAAATATAATTCTTTAAAAAAGTAATTGAGATTATTGTCATTATTTTCAATGTAAAGATGGGGGAGGAACATACAGACAGACAGACAAAATGTTTATTCATACATGCATACAGTTGTGCTGGCAGTTCATTGTTTAACATTTCATTTCAGACGGTGGTAATTGCATGTGATATACACGGTATTAATTCACCTTTTAGTGTGTGGCAATTATTTAATTTAATGTGATTGAAAAATACCGTTTAGTTAATAAAAACAACTGAATTCTGTGTACAGAATCCCATTTTATTTGTAAATGACACATAATTTAACGCAAATTAAATAAAATCACAACGAATAAAATGAAATCAAATGTAATGAATGAGCAAGTTGAACGTCGTATGATAACTAATTCAAGAACACTCACTCACTCACTCACATATGCACTCTAACTAAACGTAAATGTGCACTGTGAGTGTGAGTGAGTGAGTGTGTGTGTGTGTACTTACATGCCAAGTACTTGTATTCAATTACACAGGGGAATTGACGTTCAGGCGTTCCTGCGAACAGATCGTTACTATGACGTAATGACACTTACTTTTCTACAGACTACAGACGTAAATCCAACGAACATTATTGTTTGAAATAAATCCCACAGAGGCAGTTTAATAATAATCCATGTCTCATCTTTATGTTCACAGTACAATGCAAGGGTATACGTACATACATATACTCTGTGTAATGATTAAGTGACAAATAACTCTTCACTTGTATGGCAAAACGAATCAAACTTTTAAATCTGATTATAAAATGTGACGGTGGTGGTCGTCGTATTGGTTTTTGTTGAGGCTGCATGTGGTGCGAAAAGTTACCAAAACAGCTGTTGAGCCTAGTGTTTCGCAAACAACCAGTCAGAGCGGTTCAAAATTTATTAAAAAAAAAATAGATCTTTGAATAAAATATACAAAAAAGTAAAAGAAACAAAAAATACCATAACATACGAAATAGTTTTGAATAGTTTTTTATGTTTTTTTACGTAATTATTAAAATATTACAAAAAAAATCTATAAATTGATTTTTTACTGTTCGTCTGCACACTGCACTGCAAGTACAGTGATTCGTAGGTCGCGTAATTAAATTGTGTCTCAATAGACAAAGAAACAAGTGGATTCACCACTTTCTTTCATTTGTTGTGGAGTTTTTTTTCTGTTATTTTGTTTTCAAAATATAAAATTAATAATGAAATGGAATGCAAGCACGTGTTAACAAAACAAAAGATTTTTAACTCGTAAACAGAGTTGAAAACTTGTTTTTTGATTTTGCACTGTGGGTAAGTAAGAAGTAAGATTAAAAAGAAGTAGAGAAGCGGTAACCGAACTAAAGTCTGACTAATAATAATAACTCTGCAATGGCAAATATTTTATAAATAAAGTCAAGTTTTAACGCAACGTTGCCTAAGGGTATTTTCGTTAATTTAACATGTTATGGTTGATTTTTTTCAAATTAAATTTTGCCTATTCGAAATTTTAACGGCTGTTTTGATATGTTTGTTTGAAGCGTAATTTATTAGAATATGATTTATTGTTTATTTAGAAAAAGTGTGTGTGTACACTGTACATAAATCATTAAAAATGTTTTTGAGAAATTTGGAAATGTTGAAATTTTGAATATCACATTATAAATAACAAAATTTTATGTTAATTATACTTATAACAGAGGCTATGTTTTAAAACAATATAAATAAAAAAAGGTAAAGATTTACCAAAGGAAAATACAAAAACGTAACTTATGTTTCAGTTTGAATCCGTCAAATGGCAAAGAAAGTTGTTGCGAAGAAATTTCAAAATATTTAAAGGTAGATGTGAAATCAGTTCATTACCATTTTCACTCAATCAACATTAGAGCGTCCACTTTTTGTGGTTTTTAGAACTGATTTGCGATTTGAGCATATTTGAAAACCCCTTGATGCAAGAAACTATTGTAAACTAGGACAATTAAGTTTTAATAATTTACTGCATTCATGTGACATGCCATTTAATAAATAGAATAGAATGAAATGCACTCCAGATAAGATCAAAAAATTTCCAAAACCACAGGAGAACAAGTTTAGAATACCTATTTCACATTACAGGAAAGAGAGTGAAACAATTTTGTACATAAAGCAGTGTTAAACATATTTGAACAAACTGCGGGTTTGCAGTGTAGACTTATGAGAAAAGTCTCGTTCTGTTGGCGACAAGTAAACAGCATATGCATCAATAGCTTATCAATGTAGACAAAACAAAAATCCAACACGAGATATCAAATTAATAGTGTTTCGGCTTAATAGAAAAGCGTTCAAACCTCAGCTTCGACGTCTTGGAAAAACTAATTGCTATGAAAAGTTTCCCAAATTCGACTTTCAGATTTGTCGTTAAATTGTAATTTTCGCTAGTCATGGATAAAACTAACGCATACAATATTGATGTTATTCTGTATACATCAATGTAAGAAAAAAGAAAGTGCCAATACAAAACAAAATGTCAACAATTTTTGCTACTTAGATAGCATAATAACCCCTGACAGTCTTGATTTCGATACTACAAATGCACTTATGCCGCAACAGTATATTACAATCACGAAACATTTGCAAATCAAATATTTTCTCTGCAAAAACCCCCATGCGTACTAAACTATTATTTTCTTATCTGACAACAGACGGCTACACTTCCGCTGTAAAAAAAAGGACCCCTTATCGAATTATATTATGTATGTATGTTGCAGGCAAATATTAACCGCACTAGACTGCCTTATCAGGCGGCGCGTACCATCGGTGGCCTGCACTAGGCTCTCTCATCGGGCGGCGTGTACGGCGTGTACTACTGGCGGTACCCAATTGATCATGCTAATAGAAAATACGTAATACCAAGTATTTAGATCTTTCACAATTCGATTAAGCCCCATTAAGCCGCCATTAGGCGATAAGCATGATTTAAAGTGTCATCTTAAAAGTGTTAATGCTGTTTGCTTTTGTAAACTCAAACTACTGTTTCCTCCAAATTGTTTTACCACATTGGCTACGCCTTAAGGTGGAATGTGTTCCCAATCTGATCGCATTCGTTGAAATGAATTTGTTAGATATGTATAGCTCCACTTGCGTTACTTTGTCGCCTTTGGTCTTTAAATTTGAATACCTAATTTATAATTATAACCGTAATAAATTTTAAAATAAATATTTTCTCATTCTCAATTATATATTCACATATCGATATGAGCAGTAAAAATTATAATTGAATTTTTTCTATTACGAAACTCAGTTCAATATTTACAATAAACTATCGAGAACCATAGTGATCGTTTAATAACAGTAATTTAAATTAATTGTGAATTATAGCTGAGGCTTTAAGTGGAAAAGTTACTAATAATAAATTACTTCCTTTACATCAGGTGCCTTAAACCCATTAATATATTTGGTAATAAAAAAAAGTATCTGCAGCGGGTAGTTAGTGGGTAGTTAGTACTACTCTTTAAGTACGTGAATTGTGGGTTCAATTCCCTCAGATCAGCTCGTAATAATTACACAGTGGATCGCATACTTTTTCTGAGAAAAAAAAACTGTACTTTAACTGTGTGGTTGCAGTGCAACTCAAAGTGTATTTTTCCAATCTCTTTACGATAAATCTTAGCCACATTCTCCATTAGATTAATGATGTATTTCTATAATTTCATATACATATAAAACCTCAGAAATGATATACGATCACGAAAACTTCATTAATTCAGTAGGGAATAAAATATTCCACTGTTATTCGTGCATGTAATTGTATTTACATACATCAAGACATTTTAACATGTAACGAAAATTATTTTCTATTATTTGTTTAAAAGATTAAAACAATTTGTAATTGGCGGGGGGATTTACTTGCGAATAAGAAAAAAAGTTCATCAATCAGGTTTTGTTTTTTATGGTAATAATATTACAATTGTAGTATTGCAATGACACTGGAACCATAAACAATTGGAAAATAATTTATTAAACATTTATATTTATCACCATTTATATTCGTTCTCAACTGTTACTGTACAGGCAGTTTCGAGGGCGGTTTCAAAATTAAACAACTTAACCACACATTTGAACAAAATGTGCTTTTAGTTCGATAGACAGTTTCCGAGTTATATTAAATTGCTTTGATGTCCTTTTTACAGTAAGGAATGTCGTTTCTAGTTTCTTAAAATAGCCAACAACTGAATTATTTGGAAAAAATTTTACCAATCTTTTTTTTTTTAGTCAACCCATATTGTAAAAAAGAATAGATTTTATTTTCCTTGGGCACAATTCTCCGAAATCAATTCAATTCTTCGTCTCAGGAGGGTAATGTACTGGAACTACTTTACGACGCTGAGCACCCATTTTGTACACAACTTGCACACATCTCTGAATTTGCGTCCACGTATTAATATTTCTTCGCTTGTTTCGGTTTTATTAGTCTAGTTTTTTGGGCTAAGCAGTTGCTTACTATATTAGGTCCTAGAAAAATAGGATTGCCATCTGCCGTTGCCTTTTTCGAAATGCATTGTTTGTATATAGTTGTGTGGACTTTTTTTGCATGCCTATCATTGTTATGTTATAATTGTTGATGTTATTACCTCTGGGAAATCAGGATGAGCATGTAACCTATTTAATTTTTAATTTTAAGAAGTTGGGTTTGATTGCAATGGTAACCCTTTGGTTCATTGTGCAAAAAACCCGGTTCAGTAAAGAAAAGAATGTCAGATCTTCACTGAGAGAAATAGAGTGAAAAGTTAAGCAACAAAAAGAAAATAAAATCAAAAATCATGACGAAAATTTTGGGATGATCATCGTATTTAATTAAAAAAATGCAAATGCAAGTTGTTGGCTGCTTTATTTCCGTTCGAAGCTTTATAAATCCAATGAGATTCAAATGTCAAGGAAAGGAAATAACAAAAAAGAAATAATTTTTACAGTAAGCCACAAAGGTGTTGTAATCAGTAAAACTGAAATAATTAAATGGAATCTAATTAGAAGTATTTATCGTATTTAATTTCTAAACTAGATTTTCCACTTAACGTATTAATATCTCTATTACGGCAAAGAAAATATAAACTTCTTATTCTATTAAACAATGCTATTATTTTTAAAATGTTTATTAAATTTACCACAAGGATCATGGATTGAATTCCCCCCACAGACTCTGGTATGTTATACTACACCGAGCAGAAGGTATAATTTTCATACAATTTGTTATTGTATTCCAGTTATTAAATAAATAAAGTATGAACAGTTTAAGGGTTAAATAATAAAATTCTGTGTGATTATCTAGTAAAAGCAATTCAAAGTCTGAAATATTTCTACATACAAGCATACATTCCTCATGACAATATACCATCGAGCATGTGTTCTTTTTTTCAACATAAGGTGTTATTTCAGTTCTTAATGAGAGTTAACATCAAGTACCTATTAACATACATACATACATACATATGTACACATACAATATAATTAAAAGATAATAAATGTTCTGCTCAATTAAACAACTAAAATACTATTGCTTGTAGGTACATAAATTAATATTAAAAATATTATTATATTCAATAAATGTTTTCTTTCTTTCTCGTAATCCGATAACTTCCAATACAAAAAAAAACAAATCAAAACATTTTTATAAGGGCGGAAGAGAACTTAAATGCAATTTAATTATTCTCATATTTAACTGCATTATTAAACTTTTATTTTTAAATTTTCCGTGGTTATATTTATTCACATATAACTTATATGTGCTTTAACCTTAAATCGTATAGGTGTTGTCATTATAGCGCTATAAAGCTTATGAAAGAACGTGTGTGATTTATTACTTGACAAAAAGCGTAGCCTTTTAATGTGAGCACTGTGGGGTTAATTCTGCCTAGAGACTCTGTTCTGTTACACTCTATCGAATAGTACAGTGCTGATCCCACCTAGACTACATCTTATACAAGCTGCAATACTGCCTTAGACATATTCGGGCCAAATACATGGTTCCTTACAATTTTCCCCAGGAGAAAACTTGCTTTAAAGATTAAAAGTAGGGCTTCTGATTTGAAGATCTATAGGTTCCTGGTAAGACACTTGATATACACAAGCAGTCCCCGACTTACAACCGTTCGACTTACAACTATTCGCACATACGACCATTTTTTTCCCCAATTTTTTTCATAGAAATTATGTACATTAAAAATACATATTTGCAGAAAATCCTTAAAATATATGAGAAAAATTAAAAAAAAGTAAAAAAATCGATAGCTAAGTCAAATTTTTTTATGTGAATAATTTTATATCATCCCAAAAGTGGCTGAAATTCGACTTACGACCAATGACCAGTAACCTATCTCGATCGTAAGACGGGGACTATATATATTAAGGGCTGCTAGACCATCGATGTACTTTCCTGGTTGAGATCATGGCCATCATGAAACCATCACAGTGTTTGTTGAGTGGTAAGATTTTTCTTGAAAATTTCTTAATTTAATTGGACTGCCAAGGTGCAATCAATTCCCTCAGAACGTCAACTTGATGTCCGTCATTAAAAAGTAACTTTAATTTGGGTTCCAGGGCAGACGGATGTAGTCGATAACTGCATTGCTGATCCTAAGCTTACAATCTCCAACATGTTACAGGACATACATATATAGATAGATATTCCAATTGCCTCCGTTAAATAATTTTTTAAGCAATTCTTTGGTCAATTTTCAGTTACCAACCAACTTTGTGGGCAGCATAAAGCTCTGCTGGTCTGATATGGATAAGAAGATGTTGCCTTATATCAATCAATTGCAGGTCTTTCAAACTGCTGACTTATTGCAAGCCATGCCGATAATTTTGGCATAGCATCGAAAAATTCTACAGTAGCTGTGGATCTAAAGAGGAGAACGTGACTGTCTTTCATTCCATGTGTCAGTGCCGGGCTCTTGCTGTGAAAAGGTAGACGTTCTTGGCTTAGGGTAATTGCAAGATTAAGTTTACAATTGAGATAGTTTCCTTTAGGGAAGGTTTGAACCCCGAGATGGCCTAAGCGGAACTTTCCCCGCCTGTCACCTAACCTACATACATATATACATAATTGGCTATTACAACCCTTCAGTCAGGATTACGACCTAGCTTCTCACACCACTTATGTTGTGTGCGTTGATTTTATACATGAGTGGCGGGACCTACAGTTTAAAGTCGACTCCGAACGACAGATTTTTTAAGAAGCTTTTCATGGCAATTTTTACTCTCAGAGCCTTTGCCAGAAATCTGCTGAGAGGAAGTAGTCGAAGAAATATTTTTCGTTTTGATGTCTGACCTGGGATTCGAACCCGGGCCTTTTGTCTAATAAGCCAACACACTACCCACTAGACCACGGCGACTTCACCTAACCTAACCTATGCTAAATTTAATATTTGGTACATCAAATACACATTGTTCAAATTGCAGTTATTGAAGAAAAGAACAAATTTGAAGACTTGCAAAAAACGCACATAAACAATACTGAAATCACTAACTGTATCTGTCACTCTCTCTCTCACACACAATTTCTGTTAAATATTGAGTGGTCGTATATTCGCGACAATCTTATAATCAGCACTCTCTGCGCTTAATGATAATATAATTTATTGTTGGTTAATGTTATTGCATTGGGTATAATCGACAGTATTATTAACACCAAGTATTTAAATAATTAAGTTAAACTGTTATTGTTTTAGTAGTCTTTCAAAAGCAATACATGCTCTTCCATCAGTAATGCGTTGAATGTCAGGGAATACGACAACATTTTTTTAATACGTTACTTTTTTTCAATTTTGCAAATTAAACGGAAAACAAAAAGTGTTTAATAGTGATACACATTTTATTAAAAATAAAACAAAACAAAAAAAAATTATCATATCAACAAGTGCATTAAATCAAAAAAAAAAAAATAAAATAAAATTCAATTTAATTTGCTTAGCGATAACCTCTCTTCATAAAAATTCAGTTCAAAGTAAGCAATATTTTAAATAGTTTTTTTGGAAATAAAAAAAATTCCATTGGCCTAAAATACAAATATTTTATCAAAAATAAATGAATATTCGTTAAACCAAGATTCTACTGTGAAATTATCAATATACACATATACATACATACATACTTAAGTGAATAATACAATGTACGTAATTTTATCAAAATAAATCAACATTGTTAAGATGTAAAGACAGACGTATGTACATCATCGTGCCTATGTACATATTCGTACCGTCTGCCGACTGTTTATTTCTACCTTGAATTTAAGCAAATTTGATGTGTATGTACCTTACATGTGTTTTTACTTAAAGGGAATTCCCATAATAATAATTAAAAAGAATTAAAAAAAGCAAAAACCCCCAATTGTTTCTTGAATTTATTTAATTTATTCAATTTTGTCCTAAACCTGATTTTAGTTCAAACGAACGCTTAATATTAATCACGAATAACTCACTAACAATTGAAATTACCGTTATGGGTGACAGAGCTTACTAAGTCAATGATCTTTTATTTTAATTAATCCGAATAAAACAAGAGTTTGTTAGACTCATTAGTCATTAGAACCCATCAGTCAGGATTATTGACCTAGTTTCACACACCACTTATGTTGTGTGTGTTAATTTTATACATGAGTAGCGGGATCTACAGTCTACAAAGTCGATTTCGAACGACAGATTTTATGAGAAACTTTTCATGGCAATTTTATTTACTCTCAGAGTTTTTGCCAGAAATCTGCTGAGAGGAAATCGCCGAAAAAATACTTTTTGTATTTTGTTTTTGATGTCTAGCCTGGCTTTTACGTCTAATAAGCCAACTCACTACCTACTAGATCACGGTGACTTCAAACATATTTGCATTTTTAATTGGTGGATCGACAGCCTTCAAGTGATTATACAGAATACTCTCAGTCAAGTCGGAATATTATTCGGTCATGAAATTTCCAAGAATTTCCTTTTCTGTGTAATTTATTTCGCCCATTACTGAACACGAGAAAAATCCACCTGATTTTAATTCGAATAAACACTTCATGTTACCGTTGTGCGAAAGTGCTTTAATAAGCCGATGATATTTGTGAATAAGAGATGCAGGTTTTAAGCTGTATATCGTTTTTCTGAAATGATTAATACAACCATTTAGTCAGCACTACGGCCTACCTTCTCCCACCTTCAATGTTGTGTACATTAATTTTATCGCTGAACAGCTGGATCCACAGTTATAATGTCGAATTAACTAACTCTCGGAGATTTTGCCAAAAAAACTGCAGAGAAAATGGATTTATTGGTGAAAGAAATATTTTTCTCGTATTTCTTTTTATTTATGATGTCAAAGCTGAGTTTTTAACCCTCGATCTCTGGTCTATTAAGCTAGTTGTGGGCTTATCTTTTTTTTAAATTTTTATATGGTAATCTGCACTAATTAGTGATTGTCAAGTACAAACTAAGTAAAAGAGCTTGTTAAAGTTTTTGTAGGCGTCAACTGGCTAATGCCTATCAGTATTAAACTTTCACTTAAAAGAAGGAAAATTAAATAAAAAAAAATCATGGATTTAGAGATCCAGCTTTGTATGTCTAAAATAAAACTTTCTTTTGTACACTAATTCACCACTTAAGATCCTTCTTAAACAAGACAAATACATTACGCAAGTTGGGGTTTTAGTTGTTGCAGCTTACAAAGCATAGTATGGGTTCAAGGCAAACTTTTTACATTTTAAAACTACATTAATTAAGGCCATCTTGTTAAATAAATTTGCCTTAGTTGTTGGTAACTTTTCTTGCCTTACAATTTTCGTAAAATTAACTTTTAATTTGAAATTATGTATTCCATTACATTACATTTATGCCACATCATATTACATTATAATTCTTATATTTAAGCTTGTTTAAATGCATATGGAAATTACTTTTAAATGGCTGCCAATATACAATAATTACATTTAATTATTAGAAAACAATATGAATGACAAAGATATAATAAAACAATTAATAAAATATACATACAAATGTAAAAAAAAAATTTCAATTGTTCTAAGACAAGTTGGATAAGAAAAAATAATTGAAGCTTCCAACCGGTCAAGTTTAATTGTACAAATGTGATTCGTTTCACCACTAAATCCGTTAAAAAGTTCTAGAGTGACCAATTTATTTAAATTATTTAAGAATTGCAAAATTTTAACTGAAAGAACGAAATCGCTTGAAGCAATTAAAGGCAAGTTGGCATAACTCAAAAGCTGTACGCATACATACATAATTGGCCATTACAACCCTTCAGTCAGGATTACGACCTAGCTTCTCACACCACTTATGTTGTGGGCGTTAATTTTATACATAAGAGGCGGGACCTACAGTTTAAAGTCGACTCCGAACGACAGATTTTTGAGAAGCTTTTCATGGCAATTTTTACTCTCAGAGTCTTTGCCAGAAATCTGCTAAGAGGAAGTCGCCGAAGAAATATTTTTCATTTTGATGTCTAACCTGGGATTCGAACCCGGGCCTTTTATCTAATAAGCCAACACACTAATCACTAGACCACGGCGACTTCAAATGTACGCGACTTCAAGCTGTACGCATATTCAGGCTAAAAACATGGTTCCTCACAATTTTTCCGATAGAAGACTTGTTTTTGAAAGTTATAACCAGGTCTTCTGACTCTTGAGATATATGCATATTGATGGCTCTAAATTGCTTGAAAAAAGAATTGAAGACAAGTCGGGAAGTAAAATCAAATGTAAATATCTAGCTCCGGGCATATTACATAATACCATAATATTGTGGATAGGAAGTCCGGTATGAGAATAAATCACAGGACTCAAAGAATGTTCTTTTAGATATAATTGGTGGCATGGGGACATCACCTAGTAGGTCATTAAATGCAATACTTTTCATTCAACCAATTGACACACGAGTTCTATATGACGCGGCACTCGTGGTACTTGCAACATATCGTTTCCAAGCAATAAAGAAATGGACAAGTCACAGCCACAAATTGTATCAACAGATAAATGAGAAGCTGAACGGAAACTGGCTTAAAGCAGAATTAACCGACAGAAAGCCTAACGTATCACTCGTGACCAATTGCTTCGTAAAACAAATCCAAGGAGCAGATGCTCGTTGAAAATTGTTACTACAGTACATAGAATGACTTCGATTGTCGGATAATAATTATTTCAAGCGAAAATGCGTGCGGTTTGTGAATGTATGAACTGAGCTAATAATCTGGTAGACTTGTCATATCGTGATTTAAATAGCTTTATTGATTGTCGAATTAAAATTAGGGTAATAACATATAATCATAAGGGTTCAAGAACTGCTCTGAAATGTAAAAATATCGATTAGGAATAACTACAGACATGGAAGTCTTGGGGAAGCGAATATTCTCACTAACAGGACCAGAGAATATTTCAGACCATAAACTTGTATAACCAAATATCTCACAGAGCATTAAAGACCGAACTGAGAAAGTCGATAAAAAAAATTTCCAGTAACGTATTATAGATTTTGTAGGAAAAATGCGAGATACTATATATTTACTGCGTCCAAAAATATATCTTGCTATTTCGTTATAAGTATCGTTAAGTTTATTTTTGCTAACAGAGTCCAAACCTGCAAAGAGCTGGCATTCATATAAGAGGGTAGGAATTAGATATGCTTTCGCCAAGAGCATACGTTTATTAAAAGGCGATAGGGATACTAGAGAATTCAACATTCAATTAGAAGGCATGAGTCATATTATTTTCCTCCAATTCCCGTGCAATGATAAGGCAGTTGAAAATTTGTTTTCATGGAACTTGCATTGGCGCTCTTATTTCAGAATTAACTCTAAGTCTGGAATTTTTAAAAATCTTCTCAAGTTCCGGAGTTCTGTACCTTTTCCAGTTTCGATGATGAAATGATGAATGATATCCTTTTAGGATATTGTACCGCACATTACTTGTCTCAGGAAATGGGCTAAAAGAAGTTAAGAAAGTCTGTACAAGAAGCAGACACCATATAGAAATTAGACTGGTCTTATCCATTTTGGACTTGCCTACATACATAATTGGCGGTTACAACCCTTCAGTGAGTATTACGGCCTAGCTTTTCACACCAATTATGTTGTGTGTGTTAAATTTATACAGAAGTGGCGGGAGCTACAGTTTAAAGTCGACTCCGAATGACAGATTTTTGAGAAACTTTTCATGGCAATTTCATTTACTCCCAAAGTTTCTGCCAGAAATTTACTGAGAGGAAGTCATCAAAGAACTATTTTACCATATTTTAGGCCAACACACGAGCTATTAGACTACGGCGACTACCTACCTAACTATTATTAAGAAATTTTATTACTTAAATATTTCACCCTCCAGAACCTTAATTATTATTATTTCTCCTTTGTTTGATTGCATTTCAATTATTAATTTGAACAAATTTCTTTTCCTTTTAATTGAAATGAACAGGAGGAAACTTTTGACAGTCTGGATTCATTCGATATTTGCTGTCCTAAGGTTTTAATAATGGATTTAACAACGAACAGCAACATTTTGTGAATAAATTCGTTTCTTATACTTATATAAACTGGAAACAAAGGTAAGAATATAATATTAATTGAGTTTTCCTTATTGAATTTGAAATTGTTATAATAGGCTATCTGCAATAATGGATTTAAAAACGTCAAGTACAAGTGAAATATCGGATCCATATTTAAGTGCAAGTAAATCTACAGATTTAATAAAGCCCAAGGATGGTATGGACAAACATTTACCGCCAATTCAACAAAATATTGAAGGTAAGGAGAAGTTTCTAAGCTTAACTATATGATATCAAAAATGAACGAAAAAGACAACAACAACAACACATTCACATATTTATCTTAATTTGAAAATGTATAAGAGCTGTTTGCATAGAACTTGACCTAAACCTATCTGAAAATAAAGAAAAACAAAGAAAATAAAAAAGTGTTAGCAGGTCGTGCTTTCTTATTCATGTATCATGATGATGTTTTTACTAGGAAATCAAAAAGCTCTTGACCTTACTTTTTTTTATATTGTACATATACATACATATGTATGCATGTATCAGATGTAAAAAGATGTAACAATTCTACAAAAATGTTAACAATGTGTGTGTGTGTGTGTGTATATACATTTTGTAAAGACTGAATGCAGTGTACAATTAGACAGCGCACGTTCAAAAATGTATGCATTTAGGCTTCTATAAATAAAATTATCCTTAGATGCACTTACATTATTACAAATTCACACGTATGCATGTATACATACATACATATGTATACTAATATAAAATGTATATGTATGTGTTTATAGTTTTAAAGAAAAGCACAAGACCATTCTATATACAGAATTTCTGGTTTTTTTCCTACTTTGTTTTGAAGATGATAACAAAACTTATATTTATTGGAAAAGAAACGAAAAGAAAACAAAATTATTTGCACAGGATTTTCTTTTTACTTGATTGGTCTTTAATAGATTCGAACAAATGTTCCTATTTTCTTTTTTAATTTCTTGTATTAAAGTCTTATTATGCTTGCTGGCAGACTGGTGCTGTTTTTGACATTTGTAGTCCAATACCATGCAAAAAAAAGGCTAAAATTTTAGGTAATTTGGTGCATTGTTTGCCCTGGTCTCTCAACAGTAAAACAAATCTTTTCACTTTGGTGCCATGTTTCTTCCAGATTTGTTAGAGTGTTTTGACTTATTACCTGCTTTGCTGGGGTCTACAAATCATTTCTTTCTTTTAGTGTTTTTCGGTTAACACTTACATTCATACATAATTTGGTTGTTACAACCCTTTAATCAGGCCAAACAAATATTTTCTCACATTTCATTTTGTTGGAGATGTCTTATCTAGGCTTTGAACCGTGGGCTCACATCTAGTAAAACAACACACACAACAATACTGACTGCGGTGATATAAGTTTCCTAAGGCAAATGATTTATGTTTTCCAGTCACAAGGAAAAGATAGTGTAGAAATATGACAATGTGTTCGATACTCCTTAGATATTTGAAGATATTTGATTAACATATCACTGAAAATAATAAAAAATTGAAAGCTATAATTTTATGCCATGTTCACACAGCTATTTATGCAATTAAAAACTTAATTGAATCCATTTTATCATATAATTTTAAGAAATACGCAATTTACATTTAATTGTCGAACTAATTAAGTCATATTACAAATTCAATCTTCTAAGAAATATGATTTATGAAAAGTTGTTATAATGTATTGGAAAAAGAGTGGTCAGCAGTGGAAGTATTAAAATCTAAAACAAAAAAATTTTATAAATTGAATAATTATTGGCTTTAGTTTTTAAATCGAACGTTGTCAACTATCAAATGCTAATTGTACAGACTTAATGACGTTTTATATGTGATCATAGAATATGACAATTTAATTGATTTTATTTAAATTTACTTACTTATGTGCGAACTGGTAGGCTATAATTAAGTTTTTAAAGTTAATCGCAAACCTAAACATTATTTTTTATAATCATTTTCATTTTTAAAATGTTATGCATTTGACTTAAATTCGAAATAAAATTCAAAATTTTATAATTTATATACATATGTATGTACGTACGTATGTACATATGTAGTAATTTTACAAGATGTGTCTTAATTTCATACATTTGTGCCGTCTTCTTTTCTCTCTTCCCCCCGCAGAATATAAAGTTTATAAACGAAGATGGGCAATTTTAATATTATTTGCCTTCTATTCCGCTTCAAATTCAATGCAATGGATACAATACAGTATTATTAACAATATTGTAAGCAAGTATGTATCAATGATATAAAAATCAATCAATATAAATCGAATAATTTTACATTGTCTGTATTGTGTTTCTTTCAGATATTATGGCGTCAGTGATAAATGGATCGATTGGACATCCATGATATATATGATTTTGTATATACCATTGATATTCCCGGGCAGTTGGTTTCTTGATAAAATGGTATGATACTTACATACATACATACATTTGCATTCATACATATATACATACAGTAGGACCCAGCTTAACGCTGTTTCAGTATTACGAGGTTGCAAATGAAACGGCCATCCACTAACCAAAAGCCAGGAACGATATAGCGACGGTGTATACTATGTATCTTTTTCAACGCTCTTTTGTTAGTCTGCCCAAAAAAAGATTCCAAATGTATTTTCCGAAGTCGCAATCCCAGTACAAACGAATCTTTCCTGCGTCACCGTTGATTTATTTGTTGGCATTAACGTTACTACGTGTACACATATGTACGTGTTAAATTGCCTCGTTTAACGCTGTTTCGTTTAGCGCTGCAACTTATTGGAACGTATCCCCCGCGTTAAGCGGGGTCTTACTGTACAGACATAATTGGCAATTACAATCCTTTAGTCAGGATTACGACCTAGTTTCTCACACTACTCATGTTGGGTCCGTTAATTTTTATACGTAAGTGGCGGAACCTACAGTTTTAAAATCAATTTCGAACGACAGATTTTTGAGAGGCCCTTTATGGCAGTTTCATTTACTCTCAGAGTACTTGCCAGAAATCTGCTGAGAGGAAGTCGGCGAAGAAATATTTTTTCATATTTTTGTTTTGATGTCTGACCAGAGCTTTGAACCAAGGCCTTACGTCTAATAAGCCAACATACTACCTACTAGACTAAAGGACGACTTTAACTTCTTCGATTAGTTTCGTGTAATTCGGTTATTACATGAATTGTGCTTACCCGTAGCATTACAACGGGCCGCTATACGTGCTCAAGTGAGCTTTGGTAATCAAAGCTGTCATTACGGCCTACATACCTCAAGAACACTGTTGCCTAGTAGTTTTTTGCAAATTTGAACCTAGCTCCTATACAACTTTATGTCAAAACCTGGCTTAACATCAGTTTAAAAAGTTCAAGTTACATCACCGGAACTCTTTTTTTTAGACATTCACACGGATTCTGTTCTTGTAATATAACGCCCTGTAAAGACTAGGATAGTAGATTCGGAACAAACTAATTGCTTAATCTATGTTATAAAGTTAACAATTGTTTAAAGTTTTTATTTTTTAAATTCGTAATTAATTGTAAACAATTTTTTTTTTAATTTTCAAGGGCCTTCGAATAACCGCACTTGTTGGAGTTATTGGGACGTGTATTGGTGCATGGATTAAAGTATTTTCAGTCAGTCCGGATGCATTTTTTGTTGGCTTTTTTGGTCAAAGTATAGTGGCTTTGTCGCAAGTAAGTATTAAGCGAATATTTATTTGAATAGGATAGCAACTCCATAAGTTTCGAAACATTATAAAATATCTTTTAAGTCAAATAGATCAATTAATTTTCCCTTTTTCAATAGGTTTGTATATTATCATTGCCGGCACGTTTAGCAGCGGTGTGGTTTGGGCCAGATCAAGTATCCTCAGCATGCAGTGTTGGAGTGTTTGGAAACCAGGTAAGTGCCTTACAGCAGTTACTGTAATTATCTGTAGCACAACTTAGTGGTTAAAAAATATAATAATTGAATAAACAAATTTGGGAAGAAAATCTAAGTTATGATTAAGATAGGCTGAAAAGAATTTTAATCCTTAAACCAAACTAGACTTTTTTAAAATATTTTTGGTGCACTGAATCTGAATTCGAACTTAGAATTGCTTCATCAGACAGGAAGTTTTTACAAAAAATAAGGTTTTTGGCTTAATAGTATTTAGAATTTTAACCCTTAAACCAAACTAGACTTTTTTAAAATATTTTTGGGGCACTGAATCTGAATTCGAACTTAGAATTGCTTCATCAGACAGGAAGTTTTTACAAAAAATAAGGTTTTTGGCTTAATAGTAGGAAGTCATTAGTCTCTTTTAATTATTTATCATTCCATTTTTCTCTTTTTCTTTATATAAGTATGCTAAAAATATTAAATACTTGATCTATAATATTACAGCTGGGCATTGCAATTGGTTTCGTTGTGCCACCCATGTTGGTGGCAAACTCTGATGATTTGGATCTTATAGGTCATGATTTGCAATGGATGTTTAATTATGTTGCAGGTCTAACAACGGTTTTAGTTATTCTAATGGTTTTGTGTAAGTACATACATACATAAACTAAGTGCATTAATATTAAATATTATTACAATAATAAATTTTATTTTTACTTTCAAATACAATAGTTTTCCAAGATAAACCACCAACACCGCCATCAGCAGCTCAAAAAGTCGCTCAACCTGATTCTATAGAAGCTCAAAATCAAGTTACCTTTATGCAATCTTTAAAGAATTTAATGCTTAATCGCAATTATATTCTACTTTTAATATCGTACGGCATGAATGTTGGCGTCTTTTATGCGATATCGACGTTATTAAATCCGGTATGTGGAATAAACTCTATGAAGAGAATTCATAATAATATTTGTTAATATATTCCTTAAGGTTGTGCTCAAGTATTATCCAGGCCATGAGGTTGATACTGGTCGTATTGGTTTAGCTATAGTGCTTTCGGGTATGCTGGGCTCTGTGGTATCGGGAATCGTTTTAGATAAATCGCACAAATTTAAGTATGTATTGAAGTAACCAAGAACAAAGACAGTTTCAAAAATCTTTTCTCTTCGGTCACTATCTTTTTACAGAGAAACAACTTTAGCTTTATACGCATTTTCAATGGTCGGCATGTGGGTATTTGCTTTTACTTTAGACACTGGGAGCATTGCTGTTGTTTATGTTACCGCCTCCTTGCTGGGGTAAGTAGTACTAACTGGAGTTATCATTTTCAATTTCCATAATCGGGGAATTTCTAATTTTTCAGATTTTTTATGACGGGCTACTTGCCTGTAGGCTTTGAATTTGGTGCAGAACTTACGTATCCAGAACCGGAAGGCACCTCATCAGGCCTATTAAATGCATCATCACAGATTTTTGGAATTATATTCACATCAATGTATTCGTGGCTATTTAGTGATTACGATGATATTACGGCAAATATAACCATGGCAGTCATGCTGATACTTGGCACTATTATTACAGCCCTTATTAGTTCCGACTTGCGACGCCAAAATGCCCAAACAACGGACAATGCCGTAAATCCCTAGGGACGTATAGATTTTGTTTAAATAACACAACACTGTATTACATACTATATTGGATTGTGTGTGCGTGCGTGCGTGTGTATGAGTGTGGAACGAACAAGAATTTTTGTGATGTTAAGCGGTGTAAGGCGTGTGTATGTATGATCAAATATCAATATTGTGTTATTTAAACAAAATCGTTAAAAAGTTAACAAAAACTTTCAGCCAATATACAACAAATAATTATTAAGTTTAGTATTGTTATTTATTTTTTGTTTTTTTTTTTAATGTGTACATTTAGTTTAAGGCCGCTTTTAATTAAAAAATATTATATTACACATTGTGGAAATAATTTGCTTAAACACAATCATTTGCCTATTACCTTTAACAAGGCTTTAAAGCAGTACAATTAATTAATATTAAGAGAAACTAAAGAGAAACTTTAAAAAAGCTTTCTTGTAATTTTAATACAATTTAGTTTATATTGTTTGTATATGTACTAGCGTCACAAATGAACATTAAACTATTTTACGTTTGTTAAGTTCATATATGGATGGAACTGTATTGTTTCTTTGCATTATATTTCGTTAAAAACAAAAAATTAAATTGATTTTATTTACTATGTATACATATACATACGTATAGATATGTTGTTCTATAATTTACAAAATGGCACCTTTTAAAAGTAGCACAATATGTATATTCAACACAAACAACACCAATTATTGTTCGCACACTGCCACACTTATAAACTACTAGTATGAATACGTACGTATTAAAACAATTTGTTTGTTACTGATCTGCACCACCTCAATTGCATATGCGAATACAAACATACATACATATCTAAAATAAATTGCATTCCAAACATGGATTGCATTTGCATTGATAGATTTAAATAAAACACAATTTTACTGTAAACAGCTTAAACATCTTAACCATCTTAAAAGCAACGCATATACGAGGTTTTAATGACGGCATATGTTTTACAACCGTTAACAATATATATATATACATATACAATAATAATATAATACAATATATACTATACATAAATACTTATAGAAAATAATAATTTGTGATTTTCCAGTATTTGGACAAATTTAAAAATATAAAAGATAAAAAGATAAGATAAATCATAGATTAAGGCAAAGTAATTAAACATACAATACAATACAATACAAATAAAATAAATCTTTATGTGTGTATGTACATATATACATACGTACTTATGTTAGTGTATGAAATTTAAAAGCATTAAACAAACTACAATTATATACAATATTGAAAAAGCTATCACATGCATATATTTACTAGTATGTAGTTAGTTAGTGTCTAGAGCAAAAAAAAAAAGCAACAAAAAACAACAAAACACATTTTTAGTATTAAATAAATATTATAAGAGCCATACTATACAATTACTAAAGAATTTGATTTAATTTTAAACAGAGAATTTACAATAAATAAA
Organism: Sarcophaga peregrina; assembly: GCA_014635995.1. Taxonomy (NCBI): domain Eukaryota; kingdom Metazoa; phylum Arthropoda; class Insecta; order Diptera; family Sarcophagidae; genus Sarcophaga; species Sarcophaga peregrina. Next base: position 22,922,149 of record CM025793.1, read on the forward strand.
TGATTAAATATTTATTTTTTCATAATTATTTTTAATACAACTTTAAAATAAATCATTTGAAGTTACGAAAAATGAAGTTGTAAACCATATTTAGCAATTCTGTCCAGCATTGAATACTAGCCTAAAGTCAATATTTTATAATTAGGAATAGTTGTTCGAAATAAATGGCCAACAAATTTTAAAGTTTGCCGGGAAACTGCAAGACACATCTGCTTAAAGTTAAAAATTTTTTCGTTTAATTTATTAATATACTATGTCCTTTACAGCTTTAAAAACATGAAAACAAATACAATACAATACAATACAAATGATCAGAATTGGAAATAAATACCATGGTTTTGTAATTTATATCATGTTTTATTAACGAAATTCGACTTAAAAATTATAAAATTTTTATATTTATTGTTACACACTGATTACGAAATACGAAATAATATGAAATAGATATATATATAAATAATATTGTATATACATATATATGTATATATGCATTAAGAATTTAATAATTTTTTTTTTTTTTTTTTTTAATTATTTATTAAATAGAAAAATAATCGATAGGACACAAAAACAAATAATAAAATCCGTAATCAAAATACATACATCTATATGGTTATGTATTTTGAGGATATTATAATGCATATATGCTGTGTTGCCAAGAATAAGCAACAAAAAAAAAAAAAATTATGTAAAAAGCTGCAAAACATTTGAAATGTTTTAAAAACCTTGTTTAAAACATTTTTAGTTTTTTTTTTTTTTTTTCACGAAAATAAAAACATATTTTTGATAAAATATACATTTAAGAAATAAAATAAAAATGAAAAAATGAACATCAAACCTAATAAGTTAGCTTAAAGTTGTTATATATATTGTATAAATATGTAAATTATTGCGGAGGACCCCAAGCTCTCAATAAAGTTAATGATTTATTAAAATATGCACACCATTCTTCGCGTTCTTCTTTCGTATCGGCTGATAACAAATGTCGTATCGTTGTTGTACGACCATTTGGCACAACAATTAATGATTCCTGATCTGTCTCCTTAAATGGCCGCTCACATTCCAACAGCATGGTATTGAGACGTGCGCAAATGTCCCTCGGAGCAATGGTAATCTTTTGCGAGGTACATGTATACAAATCAATTGTACCCATAGGTGCCTTCTTTTTCTCATCATCTGGATATTTCCAATAGTTAAGCACAGTGCCATTTAAATGACACCAACGTCTATGCCAAGCACCAAAGCCGGATATATCCTCAAACATGGTAAGAAATCCCTTATATTCCACAGTGACAGATAGTTCACAATTTATTTTCATATGAACGATACCTTCCAGAGGACTCACACCCAAGACTTGTGTCAAAGACCATGTCGTCCTTTGGATCTCGCGTAAAGAAAATATAGCAAATCCATATTGCACCAGTGCTGGTGTACGAACAGCATGAGGTCCGGCTGGACTCTGTACTGGAGGCATAATTAATCGATTGTCTGAACCTTTCTTTTTCGGTGTTTTTATGCCAGATTTTTTATTCAGATTAATATGGTATTTGACTTCATGTGGTAAAACTTCTCTTTGTGCAGTCATTCCATAAATTTCTAAGGTAATTTTAAAATCCGCATAAACATTGTGTAGTTGCAAAATGTCTGGAAATTTTACGGCGAGAAGTCCCGGTAAAGTTGGAACAGTTTTTGTTGCTAGAACATGTTCGTTGTATTTTAAAAGGCAAACCAAATGGTGACCTGTTATGGCATCTGTCGACAGCTTACGTATATAGTCCGGACGTAGTGGAATGGTAATTTCTTTAACAGTCAAGCGACCTCTTTCGCGAGGAGCTCCTATTGGACGTAAACTTTTTTCTACACGAAGACGTTGAACTTCGTCTAGACAAGCTTGTCTGCGATTAGCTAAATAAATAGAAATAAGACAGGCATAATTAATATGTTTTGTTAACAAATTGAAAATAATTACTTACTTGCAACCAAAAGATGTCTTTCGCCTTCTACAGATTCTGTAGATCCGGAAAATTCAACTGTGGCAGCACACAAGTTCAAGGCCTGGCTAGTTTGAGCAATAACTTGTTGCTGTTTACATACTTCATCGAGAAGTTTCTTAATTTTATTGTGAACTAAATTAATCTCACTTCCTTCATCATCAGATTGTGTATCCTCGTCATCGGTATATTCTGAATTTGATTGAAATCGAACGGATGAGCTTGAAACTTTCGGGGTATCCTGATTGTCCATAGCAGATCGTAAAACTTGTTCTTCGCGATATATTTTACGAACGGGTGTAGTGTTGGCACTCTATACATAAAGAAATAATCGTTAAGAGGAATAGAATGCAATAAATCAAAACGACTTACATTAGAACTTTGCTGTTTACGATAGAAACTGACCGTGTGTACGAGAGTCACAACATTTTCGTCTTCTTTATTAACACTTAGTTCAGATTTAACAGGCGGCATGGCATTACTTGGGCTCATGTTTGGCTTTACGTTACTTTTCCTTGTGAAAGTTCGACTACGAATTTCGAGAGGTTCTTCGACAAGAGGTTTACAACCAGAATATGCATTTGCCTTGTGAAAACTAAAACTTTTTGACGCTGTAGTTCCATCGCTCTAATTAGTGAGGTCGAAAATAAAAAGTATTATTTGTGTGTCAAAAATTTAAAATTATTTTACTCACATCTCTGGATAGACAACTAGCATTTGAATCGTCCGGTGAACAATCATCATCACCGTCATGGACATTTTCTTCTAAGGCCTCGTCTAAGTAATCATCTACACCCATAGATACGTCTGAAGAATTGTTCGATGTATTGACACTATCGTGGACATAAGTGCCATCCTATAAATATTATTTAATACAAATCAATAAAACATAAATTAGTTTAAAATTAAATTACCACAAGAACTTACCTTTCCTTTACTCACTCTTGGATTATCATTCTTTTGAACGGCTTGGAAATGTTCACCCTGCAAATTACCATTGTAACCATCAACGCTGCTGCATTCTTCTTCATCAGATTCCATATAACTGTAATATTTTTGAAAAAGAAAGAACACAATCAAGGGAATTAATTAAGTTTTCATTATAAAAGACACATGAGTTTATTAAGAATAAAGGGTAATAATTTAAGACTTATTATTTTAGTCTAAACATAACAGAAATAGAAGACAAGAATATATACTATCAGCACACCTGTCTTCATTGTCCTCATTCAATTCTAGATTAAAGTGAGGCTCATTGCTATTGGCATTCAAAGGCTGTGTGGCGTCCTTTATTTCATCGCTGGAACTCATAGCGGATACAGTAGCTGGAGTACAGCAATTTTCGCTTTCTGATTTATCTGAATCGTTAGATTCAAAATCTGATAGTGTTGGATACAAACGCTGTTGTGTTATTTTACGTGGACGTTTATTGTCGTCTTCTAATGAGTCGCCTGCTGAAATGTAAATTATTAAATCTGTTTTAAATATAATAAACTTATTAGAAGTGATCTTGTTCTCTTACGCGATCTTCTTTTTGACGGTATATTTGGCGTACTAACTGACGCTTGTGGTGGAGGTGGTGGTGGTGGTTTCGGAACTTGGCTTTGTAAAACTGTTTGCTTCTTCTGGTCAGCAAAAATACCTTTTTGCTTATTATAACGATTTGCAAGCAACTGAAGATCCTCTTCACGTTGTCGTTTTATATCCTCCTTAATATGGTTTTCACATGCAGCATTGATTAAAGCATTTACTTTGTCACGTACTTTACTTTCCATTACTGTTCTAACTATCGGGAGTAGTTGCAGTAGGATTGTGGACGTTCGTTTTATTGGATCTTGAACTTTCAGAGGAAGCTAAATAATAATGTACGTTGTATTATATATAATCATACAGCATAAAGGGTATTTCTATTATTTTATACTTTACCTTTTGCTTTATCCTCCTTTCTAGCATTTGAATCGTGAATAATTTTATTTACTGAAGGTGCCATACCGAATGCTGCTTTGGGTACTAAGGCTTCTCCTTTATTTTTTTCAAATAATTTCATTCTTTCCTTTAAAGACAGCTCCGTAGGGTCCTTTTCTAATTTTTGATGTTGGCTCTGCTGTTTGCTGTTTGCCTGTGTTTCAAACATAGCAGCACGCCCCAACACCAAGCCAGTTTTAATAATTGGATTGCTCTTCTCTGTTTGATTTGTTTTGGATTCCGTTGCCGTATTTGAAGTCGCTGGCGTAAATTTAGGCGTGTTTAATTTTTCAATTACTGGCTTTTCAACTTTTTCCCTTTTTCCTTTCTCTGTATTTAAAGCTGGGTCTGTGTCATTATTTTTCTCTGCAAATTCATATGACACCTTCACTGTTGAAGAATCCCTTCTTTGAAAACCTTGAGCCTCCAAAGAATTTAAAACCTTTGGGTCCCATTTTAATTGCTTTATCTCGTCTTTATTCGTCTTGGATTTATTTTCTAGCCTGGTTTCTTTAGACAGATTACATTCAGAAGGTTTGTATTTATTATCTGCTGGATTTTGTTTTCGAATTTGATCATTCGATTTTGAAGACGCTCCCTTTACCTCTTGGGACAGATTATTATCAGATAGCTTTGCTTTATTATCTACTGGTTTCTGAGTACCACTTTGCTTCTCTGTTTTGGAAGAGGCTTCTATTACGCGATGTGAAGTATCATCTTCCCATTGATTTATAGTATTTGCTAGAGCAGCGAGTTTGCATAAACGTTGTTTTGGCATGCGCTGATGCATTTCTTGATTAGATTCTGTTTCTTCTGCATGAAACTGACCTTCCGTCCGATGAATGGGTGAAGATAAGTCTGCCTTATTCGAATATAGGGCTCCCAAACGTTGTAATTGATTTCTTGATGTGTCTCGAATTTTTGCTATTGGTCGATCATATTGTTGCGAGTGTTTAATCTCCTTTGTTTCGTTTTCTTTGTCTGTTGCGACATCGTTTTCCTCTTCAACCTGAACTTGTACCTAATTCATAAAATATTATTGTTTAAAAAAGGCAATTGACACTTACAAAATAAATCATTGTCAATAAGTCCATGTTTATATATACAAAATTACCTCCACATTTTTATCAGTTAAGATACTAATTTCAATTCCCAAATCCATATTTTCCTTATCAACTGCAGAAAATTGCCTTAAAACCTTCTGCGGCGTCTGTGAGCTCTCTGTTTCTTTGTTATACTTTTCTATTATTTGCAATTTACTAATATTTTCTCTACCCGATGCAGTTGGCAACTGTTGTTTCCGTGTCTTTTGTTGTGATGAAATCGCCATTGCTTTTTCGCAAGAGTCACTTAATGCACCAGCATTCGTAGAACCATCATCACTGCGTAAAGGAAATTTACTTACAGAGGCATTACTTACACCCAGTGCTCGACTGCGTTCTTCTGCCTTTTCTAGCATACGCTAAAATTTAGAATAATGGATTAATAAAAAATTAATTCGCGGAAATAAACATATTTACCTGTGTAAAAGGATCCATATTATTTTATAACAACTTTATAAAACAATAAAATATATTAACAGATATATTTAACAAACAATTAGATACGTGAACTTATTTATTATTAAAGAATCTTTACAAATGCCCAACACAATTACGATTACGATTATTCCAAACAACAGGATAAGCGGCGCGGCGGCTGACTTTTGATTGCGGTTGAAGAAAAATTTAAAACACAAAGCAAAATATAGCATCAGATGGCGCTTGGGTATTAATTTCTTTGTTTACCTACTTGACAGAGTTGCAATTTAGTAGAGTTGTATTTTCCTTTAGGCGTTTTATTATTCGGAGGTTTCACAATAAATTTTTGTCTTTCGATTTTCAAAACACTCACAGTGTTTCACTAGCACTCCAGTTTAAAGATCAATATTATCTTTTTGATTCTTTTCACGAATACTAGGCTACACGCAATTTTGCATTCAATTCTATAAATATTATTATTTACATTTTGGTCAATTTTAATAATCGCAAACTCTTACGAAAAAATCATAAAATTATCAACACTGGCTTTTTGGCTCCATATTTTTGCATTTTTTTTATCACCCGAGCAACTTTTTATTGTAGCAGTAAATGAATAAAGATCGATTTTGATTTATAAATTAAAAAATGTCTATTGAGAATAAAATTTCATTGTTATGGAATTGTGCATTGGCATTAAAAAGTGATCAACAAACACATAAGATTTTAAAATCTTATTACATGTAAGCTTAATAAATATTGACACTGTTTTCTAATAATAGTAATCAACATTTGCCTTTTAGAAACACTTGCAGAAGTTTGTCGAGAAATAGTTTATTACTGCCAAAGGAAAAATTTGCCACTTCTCAATTATGTTCCCACTGTGGCTATTTTTGGTATGAAGGCAAATTCAGAGCAAAATCCATACCCAAACGTAAACTTAATAATGTTAGAGCAAAAAGATTAATTGAAAAATTAGAAAAAGACAATAGCACTGATAATAGTACTCCTCCTTTAAATAAGAGCCAAAGAAAACGTGCAAAGTGGCTTAAGAAATGTTTATCTAATCATTTAGAAATTACATGTGAGAATTGTAGACGTAAATCTATAATAGAAATGGAAATTCCAAAGAACAAGAGTGTAAACAATAAGCAGCAATTTATTAAGACGGACACGAGAAACAGTTTGAATTCAAATATTAAAAGAGATGAAAAATCACAGAAGAATACCGTAACGCAGAGATTGGTGTCACAGAAACCAAAAACCGATACTTCGCAACAAAAGAACGAGTTGTAAGGAATTAAAAGTTCAGTCTGAAGGGAAGAAAAATAAAAAGAAGAACACTACAGTTACTAAAGTTATTTCAAAGACTCAAAGTCAAAATAACCTCCTACAATTGGCAGCCTTACTTAAGAAGAATCCACAACAGGTGAAATCAAAAACAAATAAGTTAGATTCTTTTTTAAAATAGCTATAGTGATACGACTATATAATTATAAATACATAACTCTATATGGAGATTTATTAAAGCAATAATAACATTACTGTTTTCTTCGAATTTTGTCTTATCTCGAAAATGTATGGAATATTTCATATTATTTATTTCGCAATATCAATTAGTTAAACATTTTTTATTTAATAATCTCGTGGGAGTGGCGACGAAAGGATATGGCTCGGCGTATTCTTCTTTTCGGACTGCGATTATAGTAAGGGTATCCTGGCGATAAAGCTAGCATCACAAGCCTCTGAATGCATCTGTAAAAAAAATGCCCCATTCAAGAGACGGTGCAAAATAGACCTTTTTCGCAAAAAAAAATACAAAAGCTCCTAAAAACATCCGTTTATGTAAAAGTAAGGGGCAGCAAGTTCCCATCAGAACGCATACCCAGCGTCCTAAAATAAAGCACTGAACGTAGAGGACAACGAACAACTGTCTATATTGGAGGAGCAACGTTATCAACTCCTATTAAATACACAAAGGTAAGATATATGTCACTATAATCCTAGTAACACTAACGTCTCGTAAAGATTAGATAAGTTGTTCATCATCATTATTACCTCTTCTATCATAGAAAAGCAAAATATAACGGTAATGTAAAGGATTTTCGATCATTTTTAAAAATAGAGAACTTTTCATAGAATAAATTGATTTTTAAAATGTCTTGTAATAAAGTAAAGCTTAACATAGACATAGTATTACGTGATCCATTTAATACAACCAAAGATATATATACATATTTTAGAGCCATCTATCGACAATTTGTAAACGAACTTTTTCGAACAATATAACAGGGGGTTTCTAAAATATAAAAAAAAACTTATATTGGAGTCTTATTAACAGTTTGTGGCAAGATACTCACTCTCATGTGTTCTTCTCTGCATGGGCCGTTGAATACAAATATACTTTCAGTTCTTTTAGTATGCCCCATGTATACAAATACAAACATATACATAGACAGGTTAAATAAATACTCACACTGAAGCTTATAGATTTTTATTGATGCACCTATTTAAATATGTATGTGTTTCGTTTGAGTTGTGGCTTTTCTCGAATTGTCTTGTCAGTCTCATCGCAAGTTTTGTCTTTAATGGACAAGCCAATTCGTATGGTGGATACAAAACAAAAAGAAAAAACATAAAAAAAAACAATCTCACGAAACATAAAATAATGAACGAATTATATTATGAATCATACGCTTGCGCGAATTATTTCATTCGTTTAAAGTGTAAATTAAAATTCTAACTTCCAATGTATAAAAAATATTAAATAACGTTACAATTCATTAAACAATAACAAGTCAAATATCAAAAACAAATAAAGTGCAAACAAAATAAGACTCAGTCTTCTACTAATGCAAACGTGACAAATCGAAATTATTATTATTTGTGGCTTTATGCATTAATGCTATAAAATATTCTTTTATTGGAACTGCAAAAAGCACAATCTTTTCATCATACAGGAAGTTTAGTACATTAACGTATATAAAGAAAAATTATCCGTTCATACATACGCACGTACATGCGATATATTATATATTGCTTATATGTATGTATGTTTTCTAAGGCTTTAAGTCTGGAGGGAAAAAACACTTGCCATTGCGAATTCCAATATAACACTTTATCTACATACGTACATATTATATGCTTCGCATAAAAAATATTGCAGATCAGTTTGCTTATTGGATAGTGTTTAAAAAATATGTATTTCTTCTTCATGTTTAGTATATTCCTAAGTACCGGTTTATTCGTATGCTATACACTTAATGCTTTTGCTTTTAATTGAAATGAATATCCAATCTAACATATTAAAGAAAAAAAATTATAATTTCCGTAAAATATTGTACGTTTATTAGGACTTGTAATAATAATTCCCATTGGCATTGTTGTGTCAATTTTGGGGTTTTGTTGGTTACGCCCTTTTATAATTAAAATACTTATATGTACATATACAGGCTTATATGACCGAAATAATACATCAAGTATACAATACACATACATGTAAATATGGTAAAGCAAAAGTCTGTGCACTTAAGAACGATTTAAAGACTTACTTCATTATAAATCTATGTATGTACATTCGCACACACATATTTGACATTTGACTTCGACTTAATTTGAGTCAATAAAATTGACGCTTTCATTTGTGCTGTTTGTCTATAGCATACATACATACATATATACATACACGCGTACAAGTAAGAGGGAAATGAAAAGACTCAACGATCATTGCAGGAGGCCGTTTTAAAGAATAGATAATAAAATGAATCAGATTCTAACACACAATTCATAAGCTCTGTCGTTGTCAATAATTAAAGTAATATTCTACATGCATACATACATATGTATATATGTCTGTTTATACCTACATACAATATAAATAAATTGTGAACTAATTATATCTAAAAAAAAAAAAATTTTAATTTAAATTGAAAATAATATTTACATAAAAATTTTAAATAGATGTGTGAAAATATTTTTATGTGCATAAATATAACATATGAACGAACCTACTTACTCCATATACATACATATATATGGATATAAGCAATATTTATAAATATTTGTTTACTTGATATAAAAATCTTAACTTTAAATCATTTATTTAACAACTGAACGTTAATTGTGAATATTGAAACATACATAGTATATGCAATTAAAATTGTGTGTCAGAAATACGTTAGAAATTCTATAAGATCTTAAAAATAATCGCAATGAATTTGGATATCATTCAGTCAACTAAAGAGGGTGAAATCACGCAATTTTTATGTGGTGAGTTTTAGAAATTAAACAAAAAAAAATCTTTTCCAAACAATAATTTGTTCCGCTAAGCAGTTGTAGACTCTTGTCGAATTCAATTTCGGTGAAAATCTTAAAAATACAGTGTAGTGTTTTCAGTGTAAGTTTTTTCGGTATATAAAAAAATTCGTAACAATTCCTGACATTTTCCCATGAACAAAATAAAAAAAACAGAGAAGAAATCATGTGTGAAAAATGTTTGTAAAGAAAAATCATCTTTAACTACTGATGGATCGCTTACCCAAGGATTTATTGACAGATACACTCTTTGGTACGGTTTGGGAGTCGATGATCACCCAATGAAGTATTTTTTTTTTTTGGCTCAAAATTGAAAGATTCATTCACTCAATGTTGTAAAAGCCATTCAATTGTTTCAGAGTCATATGACGCTGCAAGACATGATTTACTCTAACTGATCTCCTCTCATTACTCATATTCAAGCAAAATTAGATTAAAACTCTCATACATCAGCCATTACCTTCAAGTCATTACCTTTCGAAGCTTTATGATAGTGTAATATAGGAGGTGAAGTGTTTATCAACAGCAGTAAGCTATCATATTGTATTGAATCATTGGAGCACTGTAACGATTCGAATTATGTTTCTGTCGTTGCTACAATGCATTGTTCGCGTTACTGAAAATATGACAGAGAATATTTGCCTGTAGTCGATTCGATTCCCATATATATACTATATATTGAAACCGTACAGACTTTAAATCATAGTAAATAAATAATAAATTCTCAAATATTCATTAAATTAATAATTTTTTTCTTTGTCAGATGTACGCGATTATTTCAAAGCTTCCTTGGCAACATCAGAATATGAGAACACTTCAAATATATTCTTTATGACAGCTGCTGAAACGACGGAAAAGCTATTAAATCGCTGCGAATGTCTTATTAACAGGCTAAATATAAAGACTCTCGACGATCCTGCAAATTCATCTACCGATGGCAAGTTTAGAGAGCAGATTACCACTCAAAAGAATCAACAGCAAACAGAAGAGGTTTCATATTTGGACATGACGGCTGATTTAAAGCATAATTCTATTAAACTCGCCGATGGTAAGAAATTATTGTAATTAAAATCACTTACTAAGTGCTAATTACTTGTGAATAATTGTGTATCGCAATAACCATATAATTAAATCACATGCGTTAACTTTCCGTTATCAGACAAATATATTAATATTGTAAAAGAGAATTATTACGATAATAATGAAAAGACATTCAAATGTGATATTTTCAGTTACTTTTAAACCTTAATACCGTTTGTATAATTTTTAATTAGTCCGAGTTTGCAGTAGCCAAATATGTATATTGTGCATGCATACGGACGTATGTAGTTGTTAAAATATTTATTTCAATGTCATTTATAATTTTATGTTATTTTATATCCTTTATTGTAGAATCCAAATTCAAAGGCAATAACATAAACTGTTCAGGCGATAGTGAAAAAAGCTTTCGATGTTCAACGTTTTTTGTAAAACAAAACAAAAGTTTTTTATATGAAAGACACGACAACATGACAACAACAGACGACGAAACTGAACCGGCAGATCAAGTTATAGGCGGAAAGTTTAAACAACAAAGCGCCAAAATTGATAACCTTGGAGATGATTTACAAATATACGATGTTTGTCAAATAAAATCACAAGGAGGATCTGATAGTGAAGAAGATGAGACTGTTGTTTGTGAAAAATTGCGAACAATAACGTCAAATACATACTGTTCGTTGCCTCATCTAGACTGTCCATATATGGATTTGCCAGCTGGCCACTTATCAATACATAACCCAACGAAATATGGACCTTTGCAGAGATTGGAAAAAAGGCTATTTTTTGATCAAAGCAAGAAATGCTATTGCGGTATTTTAAACGATTGGCTGCTTTGTTATGTTGATGGTCCAACCTCGAGTAAACCCACCATAAGTTTGTACTTAAAAATGCCTGGTATTGAAGTAGAACATTATGGGGAAGGGAAACGTCGCGATGTCTGTTTTCAAATATCAACTTGTGATCAAAATAAGAAATTTATTTTCCAATCTACAAATGAGATTGATGCCAAAGAATGGATTCATGCAATAGAGACAGCAATTAGAAATGATACTTATAGTTTGGAAACAAAGAAAACGTCAGTACGTAAACTCCCTACACCGCCAGTAATGAAAAAGACTACGTTTTTGAGTTCTTTTCAAAGAAACACTCAACTGTCGTCCAGCAACACATCAAATGACGGTATTTATGAGGAACCAGCGCCAATTCTTCAACAACCAAGTTTAGAACAGCCACCAAAATTGCCAGATAAATTGCACAGTCATTTATTAATGGACAATAAATACGAATATGATGTGCCAAAGTGTCCAGCTCAACCCTTAAATAATCTAAAAGGAACTGGTAAGGAGGATTCATCTGAACATAAACAAACTGATCAAAATAATATGATCTCCACCGCTCAAGATTTAAACAATAAAATAGAGGAAAATCTTGATTTTCAAGCTAAAGTTAAAGATGTTCATAGCAAACTGTCTAGTCAATTATCAAGTGGTGGTCCGAATACAAAATCGCCTTTAAAAAAATCAGTTCAGTCGTTATTAAAAAGTAATGCAGACGCTTTACTGAATAATGCATGTAGTTTACCATCTTCGCCTTTAAGCGAATCGAAAAAACATACGAAATCAACACCACCCACCAGCCCGCAAAAGTCGTCAAATGATAAATCTTCATTCAGTAGTAAAAATTGGTTCCTAAATCGTTTAAATAAATCAAATTCCTCTTCAAGATCGAATACATCATCACCATCTAATTCTCCATCAAAATGCAACAAACAGAGCGAAAAAGAAAATCTTCTCAATACTTCGTCCGATATCTGTGATGGCTACGAATTGAGCGACGTTAATGCAACATCACCAATATTAAAGCTAAGCCCTTCAAAGAATGGTACAAGTAAAGTAAATATGATCATCAATCAATTGGAGTCTAGTGGACATTTTGCTTCAATGTTTAGCGCCGATGCGATGGCTTCTATGAGTCCATTTTCCGATAGCGATTACAACAACTATGAACCCATCATGACCGTATCGACTTCTCCTCCCTCCAATTTAAAGAAAAAAAGTTAGCTTCATTAATATTTCATTTACATTATACAATATTGAATAAAGTTTTAATAAAAATCGTACAAATAAAATGTTTAATTACTTGATCTAAGAAACCAAATTGATCGAATTTAAGAATTTTTAATTCAATAATAATCCCATAATAAAACCCAAATTGAATGATGCTGACGACTCTGGATAACTGATATATACATATACATCTGTATATATGTATGTAGTATACTAAATCTAGTTTTGAATTTCAACCACTATTTTGCTTACTACATATATTATTACTCATTTATTTCTTTGTTTTGTTTGAGCAGGGTGATTAATCTGACCTTTGTTTACCATTAAGATTTCTTCTTCAGCCTTCTTGACATCGACTGCAAATAGCATTTCAGTTTTAGTTACAATAACCCAAACTCATTCCAACAAAAAAAAAAATGTGATTAATTTTTAAAACATTTTTCTTTAAAGATAATTGATAGAAGAGTTTTTATACTTACATCTCAGACAAGCCCTTTCCTTCTATACTACGAATTTAAATTAATTTCAGTTTTAATGCATAAAATTTATTATTTAAATCGTTTACATTCACGTGTAAAATATGTTCGTATGTAAATTAAGCAAAAATATTATTTTTCTATCCAATCAATATTTAATATTTCATTGTATTGATTTGGAATTAAGGTTTTTAAGCTTGTTTTCTGTTGAGTTCGTATGCAAATTGAAATTCATGTGCCATTCTCTGATACATTCTGATAAAAATATAAAAAAAATCTTAACAAATACTTTTGGTTCGTTTGAAATTTTCAAGTTTAAAGAGAACCCAACTTTAAACGAGACAAATAAGATGAAACATTGAATCAAGCAAATAACTTTTTAAAGTCACATATAACAATGAAAGGCGTTGTGCGTATTTGCCGATAAATTTATGGTATGGATCGATAAGCCTGTATCGCTTCAAGTAATTTCTCGCGGCGTTTCCTTAGGGGCATCATAATCAGTTTGTGCTGTTGTTCACTGGAGTTGAACAAACCCAAGACTTTTTTATTTTCTTTTTTCAATATTATTTCTATGCCACGATCTGTACTGCTAACACGTTCAATTTCTGACCACAAATAAGTCCATTGTACCTAAAATTATCGAATAGATGTGAGTTTGTATATTTTAATTCGTGTCTAATATTATCTTACACTCCAGGAACCAAACATATCATTACGTGAAACATAGATAATGCGATAGTTTGAAACAACCACATACTCATGTTTCCTTACAATCTCTTCGCAATGAACAAAGTTATCCGTATTTGCATATTTTCCTTTGTCAATTTCCCTGTCGGAATGAAAATCGTTAATACTATACTGATTTACTATATATTACAAAATAAACGTACTTTAACAGTTGATTGCCTTTAGCTTCGTCTAAGCAATAAGCCCTTAATATTTTGTCTTCGTGAATATAGCGTGGAGGCCTTAGCCTTCTAGTTTCATCTTGCAGCTCAGTGGCTCTTTTGACAGAATCAAAGGTACCATGGGCAAAGTCAACAATACCTGCTGTAGGTCTCGTTACTAAGCCTATAGTTCCTTTGCCAAGTCCTTTGAAAAAGCCTTCTACACCTTCTTCTTTGGCCCCAGAAATGGGTTTTGTTACACAGCCAGTTACACCATCGACAAATCCCTATTAAGTACGACAAATTGTGTTAAATGTGGAAAAATGTTTACAAATATTTATTGAATTTACCATTACTAGGCCCTTGCCACTACGTGCCATGCCTTCCTGGAACGATTTTGGTTTAGCATTCAAATTTTGTCGGCGTTTTTTCTGATACTCTTCGTCAAATGTAAGAACGGCTAAGCCTTTACCCATAGCTCCAGTGATCCTTTTGTAAAAAAAAAAAAATAAAAAATAAAATACAAAATTAGCTGAATAAACATTCCAATTTAATGTTTTTTTTAAATAAAACGAACTTACTTTGAGACAGCACCGGCAGCTCCGCCAACAGTGTGACCAACTAATGATTTCACACCCAAGACTAAACCCTCGGCAAACTCACCAGGTCCCTGTATAGCTCCCTATAGACAAACAAAAAAAAAAAACTATATGTAATAATCATAACATCTGTTTTGCATCTGTTTTGACATACTTGGAATGGTTCATAGAATAAATCTTCAACGCCTTTTTTGATACCAACTACTAAACCATAAGGATTACCTAAAACATCTAATCCCAAGACTAGAACATAAATTTGCTTTAACGCTTGTCCCGCGTAGTGAGAAGTTATTTCAGACACCAATTGGTTTTGGGTAAAGAAGCGGTACTCTCTTTCAAAGAATGCCAGACGAATCACAACATCATTTACATCGGTCAGAGTAACTCCAACGCCCTGAACCAATTTTGATAGGATTCCGGGAAGAACTGATGTATCCACACCAGCCATAGAGAAACTAAGATGAACTTTCATTGGACCGAGATGTAAATTGTCATAGAAGTTCTTTTGTTGTTGTTGAGACTGAATTTGTATCAAATCGGATAAAGGTCGTTCTATCGAATTTACGTCGTCTTTGAACAGCTTCGCTTCACGCTCGTCATCTACGGTGTTCGTAAAAAGTTCCGCAATTGCCATTAGGAAGACAAGATCAACTTTGAAGTGAAACTCTTGCATTAGCATTTTTGCATATTTATATTGTTTTACGTTGGAATGTGGCACAACTCTCTCCACAATGCTAATTTCAATAATCGGTTTAAAATGAATTGTTTTAGCAAGAGTCTTCGGAGGAGGTATAGGAGCCAATACAACAGGAAATATGCAGTCTGTAAGTTGATTATCCAACTGGATGCGATTAATTTTTGCATGTATTTGCGATTGAAAAGGAGATGAATTTAATGCCACCCATACGCCTGGTTGGAAATATCGTTGAATATCACGTGTAGAATTATTTTTAATCATCTTCAATGTATCAAAATTAACCTTTAAAAAAATATTTCATTTATTATAAGAGGCAATAGAATACATTGATTATTTTTTTAGGTGAAATATCAACAAGTAGTACCTGATGTTTTCCTTCCAACATATAACACTTATCAGTGTCCCCACGAATACCTTTATCTATTAAATATTCTTGATAGAGGGATTCCATTAGAGCGGTATCATGTAAACTTAATTGTTTAAAACGTTTCTTGGACTCTTTTCTGTATTCCCAAATAACACCTAAAATTCAAAATAAAAATTAAAAAAAAATTAAGAAGAATTCGTTTATATTGTACTATATTTTGAACATTTGTAACATAATGTAGCATTACATATTTCGAAACTGGTGCATGTTTACAAGATTATATTTAAAGTTAAACACAGTTTTAAATGAAAAACCAAATAAATTATGAATAAATTGAAACACTTACCGGAACTGGTTATGCCCAAATACAATATATCAACACCAGTTTCATTATTAATCAACGATAATCCAATACCATGAATTTTTACTTCAATCGACTGGGTTATACTCTGCAAGGCAGTTGAAGTTTCCGATATATTAACAATTTCTTCACATTCGGTAAAGAGCAACACTCTTTGTAGACCATCTAAAAATGATACCCAATAGGCGTTTGGATTATGTTCCAAACTGAAAAAAGTTTCAAATAGTCCATTAGAAATTGAACTTAAAATGTATATATCGTTCCGATTTACTTAATATTTCCAATGCCATCTCTTCGCAAATCACTTTCCAACGCATCCTCGCCGAAAACTAAGATTCTTTCGCCAGCTGGATTAGACCAAGTATAAAGGACCTTCTGCTGGGGCTGTAAAACCATTTTATGATCGACTCCTTTTTCTACATAGAACACAGGCGTTTGAGTATGATTTATTAGAAGACCGGGGGCATCTCCAGGATTATATTCCGTAAATGTTATATAAATACCACCTTCTGTGGTCTGTACATCTACATTAATACCACCATTCTTTAAAAATGAAGAAAAGAAAAATAATAAAAATAATCTTGCTGGAATGCTAACAAATAAATATCTACTTACCTTGTTATCTTTTAATTGTAATAAATTGCATATAGGATCAGAGTATTTAAATGGTACAGTACGTTGCCCGTCGACTTTAGCTACCATCATATGATCAGAATCATTCGTGGGCCATAGCGGGAAGCAACCATTGGGTAATAACTATAATTGTTTTATATGTGAAAGCATAAAATATGTATACGTTTATATATGAAAACAAACCTTTATCCAAGGATCAGCAGGTCGCGAATTTTCCTGTACATGTATCATATAACTACACTTATTTGTTATTGTATAGAAAGGAATAAATGTAATTTGCTTTGTCAACGAATTTTGCGTCAGATGATTATGAACACCAATCTTTGTAATTGAATAAAAAAGAAGAAATAAATATTTTTATTTTAATCTTAATTTTAAACATTTCAAACTGTGATTTCATTCAAATATACCTGATAGATTTTCTCATTCGCTTTGCAGCCAACAGATCCCATAGAACCGGCCACATCTAAAGGTATTTTATTACTCCACTCACCATTATCAACTCTAATGGAACAGCTCTTTTTATCAAACAAATATTTATCACGCAAGGAGAATAGAATTGGTCCTTTATATTCTGGGGGATGATATAAAACTTCAACATTTTCACTATCAGTTTTATAGCTTAACATTTGCCCAGTTTTATTTATTAACCAAAATGGTGAAAACAATGTAATTAGTAGACTTCCCTTGCGATCTTCAAATCTGAAGTAATGAATACAATTTTAATTTTTCATTTGTTGTAAAAATACATTTTTATCTACAAATACTAATAATTCATACCTTACACACAAGTCCATGCTGAGTTTTACATCTGAATCGTAGGAATTAAATTTCCAATTAGTGATATCCGGGTGGTGTTCGCAAATTTCTGTCATGCACGACCAATCACGTTCTAAATATTGAATCATCTGGAATTACGTAATACAAAATATAAATTAATTTTGAAAATTATTAAAACAAAAAAAAAAGGAACAAAAATTAGGAAAGAATTAAAAATAATTCAAACTTTAAAGATATTTTTTAACTTACTCTCACAACTAAATAGCTTTTCGTGTCTTTGCTACGTCCCGCTAATTTTACTGTTGGCAGATGTAAAACACTTCCAGCTTCAATATCCTTTTCGCCATAATCCAATAAGTCTTCTTTGACAAACGAATGGTTGCTTTGGTGTATTTCTTTTTTATTGTCTGCATCGGTTTCCGATGTTGACGTAAATGATTCCTCTGTTTGCACTCCCATAGTCGAGACCGCTTCACGTACGGAACAACCGGCTACGGAAACAGTTATATTAATTGGTAAAGCATTACGCAAATATACCGGTGGTCTTAAATGTAGTGTATAGTAGGCACTCAATAGTTTGAATTTGTTAGAATGTTCATGATATATTTCAGTCTTTTCACGACTAACATTAATAAAGAAAGGCTCAAAAGTCTCAATGGGATCACACTGAATATGACGCATATAATTCATATCGGTGGGACAGTCATCCCACTTTATGCCCTGAACTGATGTATGGTAATCCTGTCAATAAAAAATTAAAAAAATAATAATAATAATTTCGCAACAAATAGCTACTTTTTCTTCAAGACCTACCTCAATTCCAAAATGTAAATATTTTCCTTCGGAGTATATTGCATGAAGTGGTACATGATAAATCTTGCCTGGTTCAGCAATACCTACCAAAATCATTTGTTTAGTTTTGGCCTTCATGCGGAAAATTTTTATGGGAGTGGTAAAATGGTTTTGAATCTGAAAATAAGTGTAGCATAAAAATGTAATAAGCAGTAAATTGAGATGAGCAACCAAGCTTACATTAACGACACTGTGAATATTAATGGTGGTGGTACCATATTCGGAATTAACTTCTGATACAATACCCCATGGATCCTGATTTATATCACGAAATAGCGAAAAGTAACGTTTGTCCGATTTTGAAACTGGTAGTACTAACTGCTTTTGAATATGTCCAACCTGTAATTGCAATCAAATTCAAATAGAACTGAGCAAACCGAACTAATCTGCAATTAGATTTCACAACATACCGAAACATATATATTGTATTCTTCTTCATCTGGCCTTTCAATAGTTGCCAAGTTTTTAGTTTGTAAATAAGCTTTACAGCCCGGAGATAATGTACAGTTTTTAATAGATTCGATTGTAACATCGCAAGGAAAGTCATGTTTAAAAATGATTGCACTGTTTAAGGAACTTGGACCGTTTCCGTTTGGTACATGACATTCATGTAACGTAAAAATACCAGAAGTAAAATTTAACGTAATATCAAAGCCCGTATCATTTTCAATCACAAAAGGAGCAATAACATCAGGTTTTATGAGACCATTTGGATCCATAGCCTGCCCAAAAGCTCCTCCCAGCGTTCCAATTAAATCTAAAAATGTTTTGCTAACTGTCATTTCTAAATTTTCTTCAGAATGTATTCTAATGGTGGTAGTTTGATCAACTTTATTTTCCTCAAATTCTGAAGGAGTTTTCTCAATTCCAAGACTGAAATTCAATTCCCACGGAGCAAAGACTCGTTCTCCATCTTTGGCAGTATGCTCATTTTCTTCTATAACTGGTTCCCATACGGCTAAACTCTGATTGTAATAGTTCATCGTTAAAGTTAAAGATCCATTTACACTTAAATTGCTGCTCCAATCGTTGGCGATAGCGTTTAGGCAAGTGTCCATTGATATTAATGGAGTAGTATAATATCCTACGCCAGCTTCTAAAACTATCATTATACTCGGTATTTCTATTACACAGCGTTCAGTCTTAACGCTTGTAAGACTATCAACAGTTTGATTATCCATGGACATTAAAGCGTCTTCTGCTGCTTCTGAAATATATGTACATACATATACACATCAATTTTATTGATCTATTCATTGTGACGTAAACATTTCAAGTAATTTACCTGCTTTCATGAACCAGTAATCTTGTTCTTTGAATTTTTTCGAAGTCCAAATATCGCTATAATTCTTAGCTTCTAACTGTTTAGTTGTATTAGTTTCAGTAGTGCTTATTGTCTTCATTGCTTTAGTGAACAATTCTAATGTGGCTGGAGATATATTAATTATAATTTCACTTGTTTTCAAACTTATATTCATTCCTTCTAACTCTGGCGTGGAACCATGGAGATTGATAACACAAGGATGTAAAATGTAATGCCGTGTTTGTTCTCGTTTTTCTTGCATGAAGGAACACATGTACATTTTTAGCCCATCAATATTACCATTTATAAGTTGTTTTTCTCCAACAGCTCTATACTTCAATTTTGCTTGCATCTAAAATATTAAAACCATTTTTTTTTTTGAATTGTAATAAAAATTAAAAAAATAATTTAATGCTTACGTTAAATATAATGGAGCTGGCATTCATATCCTTTAAAGTTTCTACAAGTATTATATCAGGTTCATCTATTATCAATGTTAAACTCATTTTTTTGACTTGTTCTTCTTCTTCTTCTTCTTTCGTTTCACTAACCTTAGCTGGAACTGGTAAATAATAATAGGTTAGCGAAAATTCTTATCATGTTTTTTTATTCTTTCATCATGTTAATCATATATTTTTTTTTTTTTAATAATAAAGTCAGAAATTAAACTTACCAGCAACACTGGTTACAGCTCGTAATTGAGCATTATATTGCGAAGAAGCTTGTGACAATGGAACAGTCTTGTTGGTTTCGGTTGGTACAGATTCTGCAACATCGGCTGTTTTGAAAAATTCTGTTAATTTTAACAGAAAATCGACGCACAGTATTAAATCAAAGCTAGAAATTCTTATATTCGCTACGGTATCATTTTGTTTAATCACAGCTGTAACGTCCAACATATACTTGGATTCTGAGACAGGCTTTCCATCAGCTTCCGCTTCCTTGGATTCATGTTTTCGCGTATCTTTTTCTAATTCCAATGAGGACCAATCTTTTCGGCAAAGATATTTCTTAATTTCGCTCGTATTATGTGGTCGTGTATCATCCAACTGCATGTTACAAAGCACAATATTTGTTGTCAAAGTTTCATCCACCAGTTTTGTGCCTTTCAATGATATTATGTACAAACCGAATCGGGCAAGACCTTCATTGACACCTGCCATTAGGTTTAAGACAACACCATCCAATTGTATATTGAATTTAAATTGTTCGCTAATTTTATCTTTGTGAGGAACTTTTGCACGCAATTTTTCTGTACTCTGATCTCCTCCTCTTCTTGCCGGACTATCCAAAGGAGTTTTAAGCACTACAGCAGGCTTTGAGGGCGATTCTGTGATAACAGCAGGAAATTCATTTAAACCTTCTTTCATGTTTCGGTTTAGTATTGACATAATTAAAGCGTAATCATCCATAAAAAGATTGACATCTATGCACTTTAATCGACCAGATATGTCAATTTCGGGAAGATTTTTATACCAGGAAAATGATAAGTTACGTTTTACTATAAGAGTAAAACTAGTTGGATCTAAAATGTTTACTTCAGATTTAAAACCAAATCTTGAATCTACAACATCTGCATTGCCATCCGTAGATAGACTTTGGCTTTCATATTGTGATTCTTGTAGAATATTTACACGCGCCAGTCTCATGTCTTTTAGAATTAATTTAATTTCATCCATAACAGCAGGACCTTTATTGTTTCCTGGTGTTGAAATGTCTGTAAATACATTGCTGAGTGTGAGTTGACCCAAATCTAAGGCAACAGCTTCAAAACTTGCAGAGTCGACAGGTACCAAGATGATAGGGGCTTTGATCTATAAAACATTAAATATAAAAATAATTATTAAATAAACTAATAAACGATAATAAACGAATGAAAGTCATAATAACCTTGACATTTAATTTCATACGCGTTGCTTTTTCATAAACTGCTACTGCATTTTGTTTAGCAGCATCAGCTGCCTTTGCACTGGCATTAGCAATTGCTTTTTGCGCTGCCTGAAAGTTGTTCATGAAACCTAATACCGAATTAATAAACCAATTCACAAATACTATCTTCATGCAACCGATGTCAACATTGATTTTCATATCATCGGAATTATAATTACGAGTTTCATCTAAATTGTATAAGACCACATCACATTTTAAGGCATCCTTCCCGACGATCGACAGTATATTGGAGTGTATATTGAGAGAGTTCATATCGAGGATTAAAATATCTTTCAAACCTATTTTAATTTCAGTATATGAAGATTTTAAAACTACACCAGCATACAAATGATGAATTTTTAATGATGCAATGGGTCGTTTTCTACACGTTAACTCTAAGCCAACTTGGTCTAAGTCTGCTTCAATTTTTAATTTAATACTTTCAACAATTTGTTGGGCTGGTAATCGGCCTTTCCGTGCTGCTTGAAGAGAAGATGCATGAGCTGTGGTAATAGCGACTTTTGTTTCCAAAGTTAGTTCAGTTTCTTCAGCAATGCGCGCAAGACGATCCACAAATCCATCAGCGGCACCTGCTGATGCTATTCGATCTTTATCCTCTACTACCAGTTTTTCTGGTTTTGAAGAAACTGTTAATTCCTCTACTTTTCGTTGTAGTTGGTTGGTGATTTCCATTATGTGGAGTAGATTCTCTTGATGTAATATCACGTTTAATTTAGCAAAATTAATTTGAGCTAACTGTTCAACTGATTTATATTTTGTAATAAAATCAGGTGTAGATTTATCTACAGCTGTAAATATTATACTTAAAAGTGATTGGCCATCCTCGGTAAAACCGGGAGTATCAATAACTACTAGTTCTTCCTCTTTCTTGTTGTGAACTTCATACGAAGTGAGACTAATAGCTCCAAGTCTAAAGAAAATTAAAAAAGAATTAATGAGCTTCAATTTGTTATTCTTTTTGCATTTTAACATACTTTGCTTTTGCCACCATTTCAAACGTTCTCTGGGCCATGAATACCTCTAACTCCAAAACTTGAAATGCCACCAATTTTTGAGATTCATTACTTGAGTAACTGATCGAGCTTTTTGTATCTAAAAATTCGGATTCTTCTGAGTGCTGAGAAGGTGTATTGTAGTCTGCCGATCCATCACTTAATGGAGATTCTACATCAGAGGCAGTTCGAACTAATGCAATACTAAACTCCTTCAGAGCGAAATGAATTTCAAGACTAGTGTACTGCACCACCTCAGGTGTTAATGCTGTAGCTGCTGTAGCACTTAGAGTTTTACGTCGTTCATCTTGATTAAGAAATTGTGGCATTGAACGCATGAATTGACGATTGACTAGCGCTTTTTAACAAATTAGTTTTTGATGACTCCGCCTTCGCTTCTTTTTTAGGAAGAGGGATACTCAACGCAACACGCAGAGCTTCTAGGACACGATCTTCTGACAAGTTTAGTTTAATCGAAGGAAGAAGAATATTTACTTTAGTTTTTGGTAAACGCGGATCATCATCTACAACACACACTTCAGCATCAATTAGTACGGATGTTGGACGCAGTAAATGTAAATCACATGTAATTAACTTCTTCATACACAAGTCCCAATCCTCACCAGGCCTGGAAACCATAATCTGTAGAGAAAATATGAAATTAAAAATTGTAGCGCATGTAAAATTATAAAAAAGAAAAATTATACTTGTATGTTCTCTATGGAGACATTGTATCGATCGTAGGCTTTCTCCATTATAGTATGTAAAATTTCATCTTGGTCTTTGCCTCTTTGATACATAGTCGTTATATCCTTTGATTTATTTCTATGTGGAGCCGATGATATTTTAAGTTCGCCCAAACCGACGACAACCAAAGATTGTTGACCTGGTATGTATTTACCGCCTTGCGGTAAAATTATTATGTTTGGCATAAGGGTAATGTCAATCTCAACTATGGCATGACTTTCTATCATGTACTGCATTCCCGTTGCGGAACGTTCTTTAAAATCTGATATTTTTAGGGTTGCAGCTCCTTCCAATTCAGAAAGATTTACTTTCTGTTTTGGTACGAAAACACTCATTAATTTTAAAACAGTTTCACTATCGTAAACAATCTCTAGGGGTCTCGCAGTTACTTTAATGCGTTGATCGCACTGTTTGTCTAAAGGATTTTTTTCAAACCCTATATCTAGTAGATTATGTTTTTCGCTTATTTTTGATTTTATAATAGTGGTAGCGATTCCGTTTTGTTCAAGACCAGTCAAAGCCAGTTCTTTCATGCCAACAGAAACTCTAAGAAGTATACGAAAACAATAAAGTCTGTTAAAATGTAATGAAAAACAATACTTGAAAGTTCTTAACTAAAAATTTTATACGTATTTAAATCATTGATTGCCATTAAATCTTAAGTCAAACAGACAAAAAATACATGTTTATGACAAATTTTTTTTCTCCATTCGATGGTATATGTATATGAACGTGAATTTGCTTAATCCTTTCTCTTAATACAACACTTGTTATTATCTATTATGATACAAAATGTAATACATTACTTGAGAGCACTTGCAGCTGGACGTTGTTTGATAGTACATGTAGTCATATTTAGTTTGACCAACATTAGTGTTTGTAAAGACTGCCAATCTACTGAACCTCTTCCATATTTTTCACAGTATTCCGAATCATCATATAATCCAATTACTAAAGCTTTTAACGTGAACGTCATATGAACAGCTTCATATTCCTCTGGTAGTTGCAGAGGGGCCATATTATCTTCGTAGCCAATAGCTTTCTGTAGTTTTCGCTTTTCCTCAGGTGTCATAGCTGCTTGAATGCTTTTCTCTATATCTGTACTGTCATTGTCGTTCTTTTTTCCACCGCCAAACCATCCGCTAAACCATGACTTTCCACAATTTTGATCAGTTTCTTCCCCTTGCCTTAGTCGATCAACCTCAAGCTGTACTCTCTTGCGTATCAGAATCAAATTAAACAAATCTAGTTTCTGCTCAGCTATTAAACAAGTGGCTTCGACAGTAGCTGATGGCTTTTTAGTAGAACAGCGTTCTTTATGAGCCTCCGCATATGCTTTACATAACGCTCGATGCTGTCTCATATGATCCCATGCCCACGATCTATTTTTTTTACGTATTTGCTCTTCCAAAACTGAATCTATTGCGAATTTCCACCATACCTTAGCATTACCTCTGTACCCTACGATAAAAAATTTTTATTTTTGATTAACATACATATGTATTTTGTATAGAACTCACTTGTGTTATATGGTCTGTATTTTCGATATGGTACAGCCAATTGAAACTGATTCATATCATCCAACAAGCCTATAACAATTTGAAACTGAGTACTTGTAATTCCAATATTCAATTTTTCCATTTCCAGGCTTAAATCTATCTTGGGTATAGTAAACGGAGGATCATCTTTATTAGGATCGGAATTTAGTAACAACTTTGCAACAGAAGATATAGGGCCCAGTACTGAAAAGTATAGTAAAGAATTATGATATTACGATAATACTTATCAAAATAAGTCTTCACGTTCTTTTAATAACTTACAAAATGAATATTGTGATGGAGTCTTTTCTTTGTTTGCTATATTATCTCGGAAAAGCTGCTTTAATTCCTCTCCTGACCTTCTAGCATACGTATCAGCATTGCAGTTCATATATACAGATAAACTATCTAAGCTGGCCAATTTATAAACATGACGTATTACACCATCGACAAAGCATTTCTCCCAGTTTGAATCCGTCGTAAATATTTCGAAATTATTAAGTGTAATACCAAAAGCATAATTGTTCTCAATTTTGGAATTATCTTCATATCTTATATGAACATTGGCAATCTTTACTTGAATATTATTTATAGTTCGAGCTACTAACTTCTCAACGTAAGTTGGATCTGCTTTATTGTCATCTTTAAGATAAAATCTGGTATTTAGTATTAACTCATGTAACCTTCATATAACGACTTACCCTTTTCCAGGTCTCTCAAGTGTGCTTCGTCAATAGCTTTTAACGCATTTTGCTTCTTTTCCAGTTCCATTTTCTGCTCTTTCTCCTCATTGTAAGGAATACTTTGCTTAGGTGAAATTAGCAAAAATAAATCTTCGATTTGAGCAACAACTGGTTGGTTGTATATGGACTTCCATGGAATTTTCAATACGAATTTTCCCAAATGACCATATATAAGTTGAATTGGTAAATCTAAGTCGTCAAGGGCATTGCCACGTATTCTCAAGTTATTCAATACAATGTCACCTAGGTTACAACAGAAACAAAAAACCCAATATATTTAAAATAATCTTTCATAAACGAAAAAAGTAAATTAATTAACAATAAATTTACGGGAATTCTTCGAATTATAAACATAGTCAAAATATTAGATAAATTCGGTATTTTTTTTCTAAATTTTTTAGTTTAATTTGTACACAATTCAGTTTCATAGTACTCCAATAATCTAATTTTGTTCGAAAGCTGTGATTAACCACGTTTGCATTGGTTCGAATCGAGTTTAAACATTTTTAAAAATAAATTACTCAGATCGTATATTCGACTGAAACAATGATTAATATTTTCTATTTCTGGCTACTATTTTTCGAAGGAATTGAACAAAAAAAAAATGCAGCGAAAATTGTTACCACAAAGAACCAACACACGACAGTAACCGCAAGCAAAATAAATTTAAAAATATAAAATGTCTAAATTAAATTTCACATCTCCGGAAACTGAAAATAATCAATTAAACTATAAAAAATTAGTAATAAATGACATTCATGTATCAAATCAGACAATCTAAGGTATTCTGATTTCCATTGTGTATGTATATCTAATATTCTTAGTCTCCTCTATCAGGAGATAAAAGAGAGTCCCAGTTGAATTAGATTCACACTGCCATTGATGTACAATAAGGTATAAGCTAGGATTGTTTTTAACACTGCACTTATCATTATCTTACTAGACTTGGTTATCCATCAACTAATGCGAATTAGAAGAAATATTGGGTATAATTATATGCGACTGTAAGGCGTAACTACTCCGGTAATTTTTATTCGCTAGGCCCATTTTCGTTAACCTTTATCAAATACATGAGAAATCAACTCGAATTGGACATCGCAACGTTATAATTCCTGCTACCTTTTTCTGTTCATACAGCATGGAACGCAAAAATTATCAAACCTATATATACATACATATATGTACATATGTATATGTAAATAGAATAGAACTCTCAGGCGTTATACTGTACACAACAAAATTTCAAGGATAAAATGGAACTGGATCGCCTGTTTTTTGAGGTGCTCCTTGAGAGATATAAATGTACAAGTTAGGGACTGACAGAATTGACGATTAATTAGTATCATACCTATTTAAAGTTTACTAAAAACATTTCAACTTATTGCTACTTTACAATGGGAATGGAAAAGCCTTTTTATTCGATGCGTAGACTTTTTTAAACTCTTAGCACAAGATGATCCAACAAATACTAACAAAGAATTTAAATTGTATTTTCTATAAGTAGCTCAGTTTATCAGTGTGAAAAGTTTAAAGACTCTTTCAGTTTTTATTGGCTTCATACATTAGGTAGATTCATAATCAATCTGAAATAGTTCATTATGTAGTTGGTTGTTAATCTTTGAGTTGAGTTAATTAAGATACTTTGCTTAAAATTACGAATAAATTAATAATTTTAAAAGAAACTTGTCCCTGGCTCATCTTGTTTGTGAATCGCCGTACATTTGTAGAGAATACATATACATATATATGTACGTACTCATGTAAATAAAAATTTTAAGCTTGTTATTCTTCTTAACCCTTAAATCTTTGTTTTTTTAGTGAAGAAGGGAATATGGGATTAAAACAGTGTAAAATCTTTCATAATGTTAAATTAAGCAATCATATTAACAAATTAGACCTAATTTTTATAGAAAATTAAAAGAAATAGGTACTTATAATTTTTAGAAACTTCATACATACAGTCACCGTCAAAATAATAGCACCACTTATATGTTTAATTTTCATTTATTTATTCTGTTTTTATGTGTGCATATATTTCTCCATAACTTTACAGTCCCGTTACTAAAAGTGTACTCTCTTAGAAATTTATTACTTTTTTTGTAAATAAACAAGTGTATTTAAGAAAATGCGATTAAAAGCGTAACAAGTCGATTTTGGATCTGTCAAAATAATAGCACCAATATTCTAATTCGTTAAAAAAAAAATAAACGGTGCATCAAATTTTAATAAAATTAATTTAAAACGGTAAGTAATTGTTTGTATTATTAATAATTTAACAAAGTTTTTAAGATTTGTGCCATTAGGATTTAAATAATGGGCCGTGCGAAACATTGTACGACTGAAAAACGCAAGCTCATAAAAAAGTTGTTTTCCGAGGGGAAAACATATTCTCAAATAAGAAATGTATTTGGATGCTCCAATAAAATGATCAGAAATGCCATTACATACACATATAAAGTTGAAACTCGTGGACGTAAAACCGTGACGCCTCCACTAATGGTAAAACGAAGAGTTCGTCAAATAAAAAAGACTCCATTTATGTCGGCTGCAGAGATTATAAAAGAATTAAATCTGCCAGTAAGTACTGAAACCATATCTAGAAGACTTAGGGAGCACAATTTGAAAGCACACAGCCCATGTGGCAAATAGATTAAGGTTTGCTAAAACTCACATAGATTGGCCTGTTGAAAAGTGGCGTAATATTCTTTGGACTGATGAGTCCAAAATTGTTTTATTTGGTGGAAGGGGATCTCGATCCTATGTAAGAAGACCTCCCAATACGGAATTCAATCCAAAATTTACAACAAAACACACTAGCAAAATAGCCAAAAAGTGGTTTCAGGATAATAGAGTTACTTTAATGGAATGGCCAGCACAGTCTCCAGATCTGAATCCCATTGAGAATTTGTGGGCAGACGTAAAAAAGAAGGTTTCAGAAATCAAACCGACCAATAATAATGACCTTTGGATCACTATACAGCAGGCATGGGACTCCATTACCGTAGAAAGGTGCCAGAGCTTAGTAAATTCAATGGGAAGACGATGCTCAGCTGTTATTACCAACAAGGGTAACGCTACAAAATACTAAAAATAATGTGTAAGCCTAACTCAACATAAAAGTACTAAAATTAAAAGTATTAATTATTTATTTCAAATTTTCTTACAGATAATAATTGAGCGGTGCTATTATTTTGACACGCCATTTTTTGACTTTTTTTGGAAAAAGTTATTTTTTTAGGAAAATAAATTTAAATACTTTTATTTTTTTCTTTAACATATTTTTAACTTGTTTTTAAGTTGTATAACCCAATATATAAACAATATTTTTGATTAAAATAAGTTTTATGATTTATTAATGAAAAGGTAAGTGAGTGGTGCTATTATTTAGACAGCAGCTGTACATATAAATATAAGTACACATTTTTATTCACTGTTAAAAAGCAAATTCCGTTGTTCAGATGGGTGGGTATTTATAATGATATGTATGTATGAATATACATCCATAAGTACGTATGCACTTATATGGTTTACATAGGAATGTATGGATGTACGTACATGTGTATGTATATAAAATGTGCGTAATTTACTTACCTCCCCAAACACTAATTTTCAGTTGATTGCTGTCCAGATTTTCAACATAATTGAACAGATATTTGTTGAGATAGTAGGCCACTACTGATTCCAACATAATTCTGATTTATTTGAATATCTCGCTGAAGTATTTCCAATTTGAAAATTATTTGAAGGTTGTTTGAAATGATTATAAATTCCTTTACAAACGAAACCGAACGCACTCAAACATATAACACTAGATCTTTAATTTTTTCTTCACAATCTCTTGTTCTGCGGATGTTCTTTTATTTTTATTTAAATTTCATGTATTCTTTTTTATAATAAATATTTAAATATTCCTTCATTGCTGTTCAACATATTGAATACAAGCAAAGTTTAATCTAAATTCAATAAAAACAAAAACAAAATGAGAAAAGCAAAGCAGTAGTAATAGAAAAAAATATACATTTTTTTAATGATGACATCACCAATGTAAATACTTATTCTGTTTACATCTTCATTAAAAAAACAAAATACTTTTATACTTAAAACCACTAATTCCACAACACAAACACTTAAAATAACTGTGATAAATATTTTATTTATTTTGTTCTACATTTAATTACCATTAAATACAAATAAAAAAATACTCTCGCACGAAATGATAATTTGAAATAGACTGAAATAAAAGAGTCACCAAAACAATAATGAAACAGCAGCTGATGGGAACAGAGTTGTAGTATATAGTATGAAACAAATCACAGGGTGAGACAAACAAAGCCGGTAGAAACAAAAAATATGTGAATTTATTTCAATATATTATGTTCGCCTTGTTGAATTTCTGGCTTTTTACAATTCCTAACACCCAGTGAAATTTTGAAATAGTACTCAAGTATATAACTAAAAGAGTACCTTTTTGCATTAACTGTTAGCTTAATAAAATTTATTTATATTTTATTTTACGTTAGACCCTGGTTAACCTTTACCACTAATGAATGGTAATGAATGAATGGCAACATTATTTTAATGTAGTAACCAGACATGTCGGTGAATGTCTCCACTAATAGATGTGAAAATTACCTATTCTAGACTCGCATCGTTCAAATCACGATGCATTTGTGGTAATACAGTACTCCTTTCGAATTACGACACTTTAGTAAATTTCGATTATATTTACCACAGCCGATAAATTTACCACATTTTTGGAAGACTCACCACACTATAAACCCACCATACTTCCACTCTATTTACCATACCTAATAAATTCGTCACCATTTTGTAAAAACACATTACACCGGATAAATTCACCACCATTTTGTAAAAACTCACCACACAAGAAACTCACCACTACCAAAACTACATTTTTTACCACGTACTTTTTCTACCTATAACATTCACACACACGTATTAACGCCGTTATGTTATCGTTTTGTCTGACCTGGGGTTGAACAGTGGCCGTTGGGCATCCCTATCTAAATAATAACTTGTAACTACTACTTATTAGACAGATAGATTACATAGTACATTGAACAAACGGGGCTTAATTCTTACTTAATAAACCCGGAAATAGAAAAAGAATGGTGCGAATTACTGGAATATATATATATATATTTGATGAAAAAAGCACTGAAAGCTTGGTGGGGATACTGCGGTATGTTTGAAATTAAAAAAATACAAAAGTACTAAATTTTTCAACACCTCTGTCTAGATCATGACAACCATGGTGAAATAAATTAAGTCATTTCACCATGATGACAGCACAGAATTGAATACAGCAAAATGCATAAGATGTTCAAAATGGTTGGAACAATATTGGTGAGTTTGCGTTATCTGTTAAAAAACTTTTTTATTTTAACGGTAGTAGACGAAATAAAAGCAAAACAACGGTCTTAATTCAGCAGTTTGAGTAAATTACTGAACGACAAAGACCCCGCAACTTCACTGACTTAATATTAAGTAAATTAGCATGTTGTAGACTTTAGCAAATATTTTGTATATTTACAGGAATTTATAAAACATATTTATTCAAGTGGATGTTATATAGAAAGAAGTGTTTGTTTCTCTGCTTGCAATTTACAATTCTTCATTTAATTTTGACTTTTTGCTGTATGCCCCTGGATATTCCTTGTTTTCTATTGTTACACCTTTACAGCGCTCCTGTTGTATTAAAAAGTCTTTGGCCTCCCATGCTTGAGAACCGTCTTTAAACATAAAGATTGCGCGATCATCATCAACCATATAGCGCTCAGCTTGTATATGGTTGTTCCAAAGACTCGTTTGCCAAAGCTTAGTTATGGTCTCTGCTTCATCCCGTGTTGGATTTCCATCAACCGAAACAAACGTCATTAGGGTTCGACCCTTTTTTGAAGTTTTAAGCAATTCTTCAGGATTTGCTGTGTTTAATTTTGAAAGATCTATCTGGGGTTGAGGCCGTAAATGCTCAGGCAATTCATCAGGCTCTAAGGGCTCTTCATCTTCCTTTAAAATTTATGAATTTTAATACATTTTCATTTATATTGAATTGAATTCTATTTTACCTCCCATTGATCCAATAACCTCTCCATATCGGCATCGGTAAAATCACGTATATCTTTTTTTGCCCAATCAGGCTTTGAGTCATCCTTAAATTTTTTGGCGGAAGCCAGCGACAATATTGCAATTAAAAGCCAAAAGAAATAATGCATTCTGGAATTCTTACAAAAATTATGTCCTACGTTTTGCAAATACCGCTATTCTTCTTCATGTACGTAAACAAAATTCAGCTTTCACTATTACTAGAAAAGTAATATAATTGCGCGTGTAAAAAATACAAACCCAACATATTGCAATGTTTTCATGGTTGCTCCAAAAGTAACATTTTTTGTGTTAAAATTGTACAAAAGTTATAAAAAAAACGAAGCTAATACATAGTTATAAATCACGTCCATTTGTTATTTCAATATACTAAAATCTATTATTGCTATTTTATAATAATTTATATAAAAATTAAAAAATATAAAAAAATATATATAAAACTTTTTTATAATTTGATGTATTTGCAACACTGTTTGTCGCACGTGTTTCGTAGACTTTTGTTTTCTTTTTTGTCCATTAAAGTTGTCAAGTCGTACAAGGGGCAGTTGTTTTTTTGTAAAAATGCCAGTTCATGCTAAGATAGGCCCTTCCATTTTGAATGCAGATCTTGCCTAATTTGGGAGCAGAATCTCAAAAATTACTAGATAATGGAGCAGATTACTTGCATTTAGATGTTATGGATGGTCACTTTGTGCCAAATCTTACATTTGGCCACTCAGTGGTAAAATGTTTGCGCAGCAAAATAAAGGAAGCTTTCTTCGAGACACACATGATGGTATCGAAACCTCAACAATGGGTGGAACCAATGGCGGATGCAGGTGTAAATTTATATACATTCCATGTAGAACCTGTGATTGATGAAGTTGATAGTATTTGCCGAAAAATCCAAGAGTCTGGCATGAAGGTTGGTTTAGCAATAAAACCAGGAACTGAAGTGGAGGTATTACAAAAATATCTTGACTTGGCTGATGTTGCTCTAGTTATGACAGTGGAACCCGGCTTCGGAGGTCAATCCTTTATGGCTGATATGATGCCAAAAGTTGAATGGTTACGTCAAAACTACCCCAACTTGGATATTGAAGTAGATGGTGGTGTTGGACCAAAAACTATTGATTGCTGTGCGAAGGTATTTATGATGATAATTTTAAAAGAAATTGTTTTCTATGTTAACATATAGGTTCGTAAATGTGATAAATTGGATTAATCGTTTCTTCTTAATATATAGTATCTATTTCTTATATTCTTACAAGAAACTTTGAGCTATATTTATTTCTTAAATTCCTATAAGAAACTTAGTGCCATTAATTAAGTCAGGTCAATAATTAAAGAAATATTGAAACAATTTCTAGATATTACTATGCGAACTTTTGGATTATAAATAGTCAGTGAAAAATAATCAATAATAATGATAAAAATAATAATATCAGTTTTAAAAATATCTTCTAGGCTGGTGCAAACATGATTGTCTCAGGTACTGCAGTAATACAAGCTCCGGATCAAAAAGCTGTAATCAGTCTGCTAAAATCAACAGTGCAAAGTTATAATCAATAATTGGGATTTGGATTCTACAATAGAGGAAATTCTTGAAAAAATATCAAATATGATTAGGTAATAAAGCAATAACATTGAATTTCATTACATAAATTATAAAAATTTACTATTAAAAAACATTTTATGCTTTTTACGAAAAATCAAATTTTATTTCAATTTTCAGGATTTGGCCAAAACTATTGTAGAACCTTAATGGTCACCTTTAACGTTTAGATAGATAAGAATTCTTGTTAAAACTTTTTATATTTCCATTTATTTTAAATAAAGTGTTTGTATATAAACATCTTTTTTCCAATGTTATATATTACATTCGTCTAAAACTTATATATCGAATTTTATGACTAAATTATGAGGTCTAAAAATCAAAGAGTGTTAGCCTCTTAGATCTCTGTCTGTCATCAATTGACCCTATCCAATTCACCAAGAAAGGTTGTTCGCAGGAACAAACCCTCAGCAGTTATTATTGGCCATCGGTTAGTTAATAAAAGATTCAACCCAATAGCCTCCCAATTTCTGCAATTAATGATAATATCTAAAAATCATGCAGCATAGCCATCTACTCGTATGAGCACCTATTTACAGCCTCTTCTAAACTTTATCATTAGGTACTTATGTATACGTCTGAATGTTTCATATAATGCACATGACAGTAATTGAATGAAACGAAAGTTTTTTTTGTCTTTTTTTTTTCACCTTTATTTGCAATTTTTCTAATTATTAATTTTAAATCTTTTTCGTATGTAGGTATATATATATATTTTTCACATATAAAACAGCATCTATACTAAACATAAGTGTGAGTTTTTGTATATAAATATTTTTAGTTTTACTTTTTTGTTTTGTAAATGTATGTAGATTTCTTGTTTGTTTTTTTTAGGATAGCATACTTATGTGCGTCTTATTTTACCTTTTCGATAGTATTTTTTATGTTTTTATATTTTTACATACTTTTATTTGTTTGTGTGTTTTCTTTTATTAAATACATTTGTTTTTGTATCTCTTGATTATTTGAGAACTGAATATGAATTGACATTAAGTATCGGTATAAAGGCAGGTCTCTAAAAGAATGCCGAAATTTAAATTATCAGATTAGCCATTAGATTGACAGCGTTCGCTTTATTGGATTGTAAAGAATAGCGTTTACCTGTTTCGTTCATTAAGAGAGAGAGAGATACATAATTGCATTCAATAGCTATTGCAACAAAGCCCATTTATTATACATTTATATTATATATTCTATGTAAGTATGTTTTGTATGTATTTAGGTATGTATATTTATTTATTTATGTATTTAATTATTACTATTCATCAAGTGCAAAGTATAAAAAAGTAAAGCATTATTATTTTTATAATTATTATTTTTTTTTTTTAATTCTTATTGTCATTTTTTTTATATTCATCACATTAATTTATTTTTTGACATTTATTTTCTATCATATAGTTTGCTTTTCAATGGCAAATGAAAGTAGGAAAATCATCATAAAAAATTCTATCTCTGCTTATATAATTGTATCTATTTAAATTACAAATTAATTAAAAACAAAAAAAAAAAAAAGAAACAAAAGAAAAATATTATGAGATTAATTTTATTTATTTTTTTCAATAATATTTAATAGAAAGTAGGATAATAAAGAATGGATAAAGAGCCATTAAAAACGTATTGGCTTGTGTTATGTATATATATTTATTAAGCTACAGACTAATTTAGGTAATTCATGCAGTTAAAAAACAACATTAAATCAGAATGTAATTTAAAGCCAACTAAGTACTCCATAATTAAGGTTTTCATTTCTGAGCATCTGCAATAGTTGTAATATGTAATTGAAAACAATAATAATAATTAGCATTTGCAAATAACATATGATTGATTGTACCTAACATTTGAATTTATATAACTTTTATTGTCTAATAGTTAATTATTCAATTTTCTATTCTAATTATTAGATTTTTATAACATATTGTGTATGTATTTTGTAAGCGAACACCTAATTTTTATTTGATTTTTTTTCCAAATACATTAATATTGTTTAGATTTTATTGTTAAGATTATTTATTATTATTATAATTGTTATTTTGTTAATAGAATTTTTCACATTCTTTTATTCCTATAAATATATGTATATATTTATGTGTATATAAATGTATATATCTATATATATATACATATGTATCTTTTATGTGTATATAGTTTTGTTTTTTTTTTTAATATAAGTAAATATAAATTCATGTATACAACACTTCATTTTCAAAATTATAAAGCTACAATAAATTTGAGTTGCATATATATAGTAAATATATATATATATATATATATATATGTATATTATTTATTTATTTTTTTTTTCTTTGTGTTCCAAAACACTTCTTTCTATAATAACTTATTAGAACAGAGAGTAAGGCTAAGGGCGACTAGCTAAAGTCGCTGGATATTTTAGTTTTACCTTTCTGTTTGAAATTCATATTGAATTGTTATTGTATTAAGCTCAGCAACCATTCTCTTTTTTGAGTTTGCAATATCTCTTTCCCGATATGATTTTGAATAACATAAAAGAAAATAATAATTAAATGATTGAATCATTTTAGCTAACTTCGCCTATAATCTCTTCAAGTAAAAAGTCCGCATACAATTTTTTCATAATTCCACAATTAAGCCAATAGTATACTGAGAAGACATTATAACATGGAGTAACAAATGGAAATTAAAAACCATTGGCTCGGTTGGTTTGACTTTATGTGGGGCGGCGCATTGCCTACTGTCACGTACATTGGCGTGTCATAGATTAGGTTTGTATGAATACAATACTGTTTGTATCGATGGCACCCAGGCTTTTGTCCAGAACATAAATTTCTTGCAAATGGCTAATACAGCGGGTATAAAAGTTCCGCCTCCACAATATCCCAACGAAAATGTGATGGAAAATTGTTAATCTATGTATTTACAACTTGGCAACTGTTTTTTTTTTAGTACGACAATATTAAAGTTTTAAAAGTTTGTTTAAAATTGGGGACATATAATTATTTGTTGTAGTTATTTA
The DNA here is from genome assembly GCA_014635995.1 of Sarcophaga peregrina. Lineage (NCBI taxonomy): Eukaryota > Metazoa > Arthropoda > Insecta > Diptera > Sarcophagidae > Sarcophaga > Sarcophaga peregrina. The sequence goes on from CM025793.1 coordinate 22,958,680, forward strand.
AAAAAGTTGATCCTTATTATTTCAAGGTCTTAACACTGAATTAAAGCAGCTCCCCAATTGAGAAATTAAATTAATTCGCAATGGATTTTCAATACGAAAATTTGAAAATATTTATAAATATTGCCACCAAACGGAGTTAAATATCGATTCAATCGTTGAAAACAATGGGGAATTTACCACTTACGTTAAAATTTTTTAATTATAATAATAATGTTCGCTATAACTTATCGATTGGGTTTAGAAAAGAATATATCAAATGGATGCTATTACAGATCGATGCTTACCTAAGTGACGTAAACAAAATTGATTACTTTCTTAATGGATATGATAAAGCAGGATGTTTTTTTCTTTAAAATTTCAATAAAAAAAAATTTATAACATTGATGTGTACAAGGAAGGAAAATTGTATAGGATGTCATCTTTAAGAGAATACGAATAATTTTCAAGTACTAAGCTTATTTTCGCTATATGTTGTATGTATAGACTGTTATTTGTTCGTAACAATTACATTTTTGTTTGACTGTTTTTTTTTTTTTTGTTTATTATTTCTTTTTAAAGCTGAAACCCACGCATAAATTAATATAAGTTTTTGTTTTTCTTTTCATTTTCTTAATATGTTTTATACACCTAATGTATATAATGTTTGTATGTTCACTTGTAGTTTTTATCATTTTACATCGACTTAAATTAGTTGCGTATGTCTAACATGTTTTTAAATCATCTTTTTGAAGCGATTTATTAATACTTGTCAATAGAATTATTATTATTCAATTTGTATGTATGTTTGTACAAGTATTTATTAAGTAGTTTAAATGAAATCAATTTCAGTTCTTATATTAAATTTTTATTGTCTTCATTACTTTTTTTAAGTATTATTGTCAAATATAGTATGTATGTATGTATAAATGTATGTAAACTAAATTATACTAGGTCAATAATCCTGACTCAAGTATGTATATATGTGTATGTAAACTAAATTGTAAGATATGTGTTTGGAATTGAACAATCGTTTTAAACAAATTGAAATAATTTCAATAATTTTAATAAATAAATAAATATACTTTACTAAACATATGTTTTAAACAAAAAGAGAATATGTAATTAGCGCTTTACAAGCTTTTTTAATTGGTTTTTCAAATCATATGCATGTTAAATGAATTTCTTTTTTAAAGTATAATAGGCCTTACTTATCATAATCTCTTATTTCAAAGGATTATTAAATGTTATTATGGAAAGATTAGGAAAAGTAGTAATAAAAGTAAACTTTTGTTTAATAATATTTACCAAAGGCTTAAAATAGTGGACTGTAGGAGAAATTATACTAACCAGATTTGAATAGACAATCACACTAAGCAAATAATTTCTAAACATTTACTTTTTGTTAAACCAGAAGTTTTTGTTAAAACATATTTCGAATCTGATTTAACACAGTTTGATTAATGTTTCCAATAATTAGTGATATATTTTTTTCAGTAAATATTTGCAGTGCAACCTTACCTTCACACTTATCAAGAAAGAATTTTCAAATATTAGAAAAACCACCCTTGCCGCAATATTATTCGAGAATGATCAAAATTTTTTTGAAAATTAATAACCATGACTATAGTTATTCCACTATTTGAACTTAAATTAGCAATAGCACTTACGACTGTCTGGGCTTTCAGAGTGACTCTAATAGTATTTAAAAAACCAACTGTTTTTAAATTTTATTCGACCTTTGCCACCAATATTAGTTGGAAAAGCAAATAATATTCATATGAAAAATAAAAAAAAAAAATAAAAAATACTTAGATTTGTTTGAAAGTTTTCATAAAATCATTTACTTCAAACCAAAATTATTTAAAATTTGTTATACCACAAGCCATTCACTATTTTGTTTGATCAAGTAGTTTGTAAAAGAGCAAATAATAGAGATACAGGGTTAGTAAAAAAACAATACTAAAACATAAAATATGATAAGTTTGAATATACTCTGTTAGAATTCAATATTACAATACGTTTTTAAACAATAGTTTCAGTTTACCTTTGTTTGATTGAAAATAATACCAATGTTACATACATTTATGTATGTATGTATGTATTTTGTATAAAATAGTTGTAAGTGTGCACTTTTGTTTTGTATCATTAAATGATTAGTTAGTTATTAATATAAATATTATTGTCTTGTTATTTCTTTGATTCTATTATTAAGTTTTTTTTTTTTTTGTTTTTCGATTTCTTATAAAATAATTTTCTTAACATTTAACATTCGATATGCATACAAAATATTTCTATACATATACATATGTATGTATGTTTATATATGTATATGCATGTTTATAGATAACATATATGTATTTCTCTATATGCATGCATTTTGATATAGGATATGGCGTTTTACAATATTAATTGATATTAATTATGTTTGTTCGTTTGTTTGTTTGTTTGTTTTTTTTTATAATAATACTGCTAAATATATGTATATATATGTAAGTATATATTATATTTTGTTTTTTTTATTATTGTTTAACATATTTTATAATATATGTGTGTATATTTGCCTTTATTTTGACTACAATTAAATTGACCCAAAAAAGTTGTAATAAAAAATTGACAATATGTTTTATACTTATATGTATGTATGTTGTGTCTGTGTGTGTGTGTGGTTTTTTTTCTCAGGATAAAACAGTATTTACCAGTAGCAAAAATATATAATTATAAATATATATTTTTAATATTTCTTATTTTGGTTTGTCTTAAAACATTACATAGTTATATTCCGACATTTCGTTTATTATTTTATATATTTATTGTCCGTTGTAACAAAGCTCTTTAATTAACAAAACAAAATTTAAAAAAAAAAAATAAAAAAACAGAAATTAATCACAAAAATTGAGCATATCCCCATACTTAATGGTTTTCTTAACAACTAGAAATTATTCTTAAAGTTAATCATTTAATTTCTCACTCCCACATTTTTGTTCTCTTTTTTTTTTTGAGTATTTTTAGGTTATATATTCGGTGTTAAGCTTTTTCTCTCCACTTTCATAGTAATCGATGTCCATTGGACTGCGATTGTTTGATTTATATGTTTGCTTAGACTTAAGGGAAACAGTTGCCAAGTTCGATAGAATATCTGGACCACCGGGATGTGCATCGTATTTTGAATATATTTCTTCTTTAGAATATTTTTGGATTTGTTCGTTGATCCATGGTAAATATTTGATGACATTTGCATAAACACCGGGTAATTTAGGATGGGCGCACATTATACCCCATGATACAATACCACCAACAAACCATCTGTCTTTCTCTCCAGGATATGGACAAAGCAGGGGACCCCCTGAATCGCCCTAAATTCAACAAATATATTCCACAGTATTTAAACAAATATGTAAACTATTTTCCTTCAATATTAATTAATTTACCTGGCATGCATCTTTGCCACCTTCTTCATAACCAGCACAAATCATTCCATCCGAAACTGTTAAATTATCCAACCATTCATCACACTGTTGACGGCGTATAATAGGTACTTGGACCTCATTGACTATAGGTTCAGTAGGTTGCAGTTGCTGGTTAATAGAATATTATTTCACGATAAGTAAATATACACACATAGGTCATAAAGCAATTATTTTGAACTTACGGTCCTTATCTCGCCTTTTCCCCCAGCCAATTACAGTGCACATGGCATCCGGTTTTAACTGTTTCATAGTGGGCGGAGGCAAGCAAATTGGCAGTAAATGCTCATGAAAAGCCACACGCTTAGCGAGCTAGTTTTAAATCGAATTAATTCTGTTTATAAACTAGACTCAAAATAAGTATCATTCAATTGTAAGACTTACTTGAAAAAGAGCAATATCGTTGTCATGAGTTATGGCTGTATTATACAACGGATGGGGTATTACGGTTTTAACTTTCACTTCTTGACTGGAGTAAGTATAGGAATTACGGCGAGTTACGCCCAATTGTATAGTCCAATCTTCTAAATCAATGATTGTATGACTAAAATGAAATGTAAAAGAATAGTTTATATATTTGAGCAGTATTTAACAGTTTTTTGGATAATTGTGGACCTACTTGCCAATACAGTGTGATGCAGTTAAGACCCACTGGTCAGATATTAGTACACCGGCACAGTAAAAGATCTTTTCTGGACCACCCAATATTGCCGCTAAAAACGGCCAGGAACCAGGATGGGCTTTTGAACCGCCAATTATACGTCTCGATAACTTACGTCTAGTCTTCTTAACTTTTCCGCATTCTAAGTCGACATAAAATAAAAATGATGGTTAAAATAAGGCAGAAATATTTTCGTTTGATATCATATACCAAAGTTAGAACATGTTAGCTCAGCTATGGGATAGTCTTCATCTCGTGTACAGTTTGCAAATTCCTTCATTAAATTCGACTTCTTTTTCGCATACATTTTCCAAATATCGGTTGATACATTGACAGAAGTTAGCAGGGGTCTATGGGTTTTTTGTGTAATCACGCTGGTGGCGTTAACAGCACTATAGCCCAGCATAGAACAAACTGCGGATGGTGATACTGCTCGATCCCAATTTTTTACACATGCCGGCGTCCATTCTTGTGTATTAATGCGGTATACCTCTAGAACTCCCTTACCCAAGTCTCCATTTCGTTCACTTAATCGAACTGGGAAAGAAAATTGCATGAATTAAAGAATATTATACAATGTAAAGAACTCTTTTTCTCAAAATATTAATTAAAATATTTTTTTTTTTTTTTTAATTTTACAATTACGAAATACGTACTGCAATTTTTCTCATCTTGACCGAATGGACAATCCAATACACCATTGCATATGTGATCGGCGGTTACACATTTACCATTGCCACAGAATAGCTGATCCTTTTCGCATGCTTCGCATTTGTTTTCATCGGCTTGATCCATGCAATCGAGATTGCCATCACAAACATACTCTTGAGGAATGCAGCGATTATTATCGCACAAGAATCCATCACATTTTGGATTGGCCGAAGCAATCATTACATTTTGAACTTGCTCGAAACCAACACAATCATCGGGGCTTTCAAAATCCTTAAAAAGTTTACAATTCAGGTACTCTGGTAAACTTAAGCCAAAAACATCAAAGAAAAATCCACAGCGTCTCATAGTTTCAGTGCACAACGATTTGCAAGGTGGAACAGTTGCGCCAGTAGTTCCGCATTTCGGCACAAAAAGTGTACATAAAAATAATGAAACCAACTCATAGCAACGTACATCCACCAAAGCTTCGTAAGCGTCCATGTCCTAAAAAACGGTGTTAATATGTATATAAATTTTAAAAGAAAAAAATGTTATGAAGAGTATAAGAATAAATAAATTTATTTACCACTTGGGTTTCCAGTTGGCCAAAGTGTCCAATATAATTGGGAAACACAGTAAAGTTGTATGGAATTTGAGGACCTTGACAAAATTTTACTATTATGGGCAGACATGTGCCTGGCGCTGGATTTTTTCCATAACTCATTGGATCCTCTACGTGTACAGTATTGATTATAGTTTTGTTAACGAACTTTATAGTCGGATAGGCATTAAAATATGCTGCCAATCCCCCTGCAATAGCTAGTAATGCTAGTGCATTAATTAATATTTGAAATAAACGAAATTTTAATCGGCCATTGGTTATATAAGGATTTGAACTCTTTCGACGGCTTATGATCTAGAGAATAAAATTAAGAATGAATCTCTATATTTAAATACATATCCACATTGCCGCTCTAATATATTGCATATAAGCAAACCTTATTTACCTGATGAGATAGAGACATTGTATTAGGTGTACCATTTTGAAATCGTACTATGGTTTGAAGACTGGCAGGTGTTGAAACACATTTTGTAATTGGGGACATTGGAACATTGTTTTCCATTTCATCTATGGTTTCGTTTTGAAATTTCTGCTTAATATTGATTGGTTTAGAAACTGCAGAAACAAAAGTGTTGTTGATTATCGCATGAAGAAAATAAAAATCGATAGTGACAAGATGACATACCATTACACAACCGTTTGACTGACAAAGAGGGTAATAATGGAGCCTCCATTAGTTTAGTATTATAGCCCGGACTTGATGTTTGGCTAAAGCTATCGCTTGATAATGTAGAATCTTGGCGTAAGTTCAATTTATTCCGAGGAGGTACCGCGGGTCCAGCTGTCGTGGCAAAGTTATCGTTTGAGTCTTGGTGTCGTACATTGGATTTATTTTTATTAGTACGACCAGAGTTCTGAAAAAGCGGAGCATCCATAGGACTCTTTGAATTATATCCAGGACTCGAGGTGGCATAGAAGCTATCATTCGATAAATTTGAATCCTGTCGCTCGTGTAGTTTTGGATATTGTATGGGAGGAGGACGTTTACTACGATTCAACTGATTGTGAACAGTTAAAGATGGCTGATTCGCATAATTTTTTGTACCAGCGGTATCTTGAAGCTCAAAATGTTGAAATCTTGTTGGTGGCAAGGGTGGACGTTTTTGTTGCGGCAATGATGATGTTTGAGCAAGAGGCTGTGAAGCTAATGGAGAATTTCCCGATCCTGAGCCTGAACCGGAAATTGACATTGACGATCCAGTAGAAATGCTTGACCCTGCAGAAGCTGTAGATGAAGTTGACGTCGAATTCGGAACTGCCGAATTTCTAGAATCTATGCTATTGTTTAAAGACTGTTGAGATTGACTAGAGCAGTTATACTGCGAAGTCTGCTGTTTATGCAATTGAGTATTTTTACGTTGAGGTGCACGTGCGGGTACCTTTGGTGCACCACTTACTTTGATATTATCATGGTTGTTGTTACTGCAAACTGTTGCAGTTTTTGGATGTTGTAAGAAAGTTGAATTCATTTCATTATTATTTAATGAATAAAGAACATCGCCTACTTCACGCTCCATTTTGAATGGCACTTCCCGAGCTAAAGGCGATTCCGCAGAGGTCTTTTCTGTTAGATAACTGTCAACAGATGATTGAGTATCTACGCTAGAAAATCTACTACGGAAATCAGCCGTAGAAGTTGATGCCAAACGCTCGCTGTTCGACGAAGATCCATAGCCCGATGATGTAATACTCGAATCCACCGTACTACTCGAGGAACGATTTGATCTCTTTGCCGCATTGCTGACGTCGCCATTTAAAGCAACTAAAGTTTTAGCTGCAAAGGACGTGCCTAATAATTTGCCTTGATTGTTGGAATTTAGTTTAACTGGTGTTGAGTTCAGAGATTCTTCAAAAACAGAATTTTCAAGACTCATTCGATCATCGTCTGAAATGCCACCTGTGTCATAGCCATTGCCACACACATTAAGAACATCGCCTTCGTTGAAAATTAAATCTGAACCCCGTAAGTCAACATGTCGTTGTGGAGCATTTTTCGTGGTTTTTGCAACAGGACATAAAATATTTGCGCTTCCATTCCTGAAATTCTCGCCACTGTTCGACATTGACAAGTTTTGTGTATTCTGCTGTGGATAAATAAAAGAATCATCCATTTTTGCTTGCTGTTTAAGCTTTGCCGGTGTTAATAATTCGATTGTTGTCGACGACAGTGGCGCTTTTAAATCATTTGAGTTACCAGTATTCCAATAAAATTTATTACGAAAAGTTCTCTTGGGTATCGGAGGAGGTGTCACAACAGTAGTTTCAATTTGTTGCTGCTGCTGGATTTGTTGTAATTGATTTTCCTTCTCTTTAATCATACCACGCCTTGTTGCTATTGCAGCATCAGCATGGGACGGTTTTACCTGATTTTTATAAATATAAAATTTTTTTTATAAAATAGTAAATAAAGGAAAAGGAATCTTATTCAAAATAAAAAGAAAAAACCATTTAAAACACTAACCTGTTGCTGTTGAGGACTACAATGCCAGAGATGAGGCGACATTTCAAATTGTGTGTAAAATCTAGATGAGACCTGTGATGTCGGTTTAAAAGGTTCAAATTTTTCATCGATATACTTTGAGCTCATATCAGTATTTGTTGTCATAAAGCTATTTTTAATATCATTGGAACTAGCAATAGTTTTGGAGTCAGAGTTCGGAATAGTTTCATGTTTAGGCAATGATTGATTCTGCTGATATAAATGGACATTTTGTGAGTTCTTGTGATACTGCTGTGATGGCTTCTGCTGGTATACGTGCGGATTGCATTGCTGTTGTTGTTGGTGTTTCTCGTTCTCCAACATCGGATAGTGATGCGAAGAATGCCGCCTCACCACCATATTTGCTGTCACAGGCAATAGAGCAACAGAATTACACTGCTCTTGCTGTTTATCATAAAAGTCCAAAAGCGAACCATGCGGCAATGCTAAACTGGAAGCCCGTTCGGGCCTGTTTAAAATGGATAAACAATTATATGGTCTTGCAAAATATACGTATGTATGCAGTTATGTTTTATGCTGTTTAATGGCAAAATGGGTTCGTGTTATAAAATAAACGTTTAAAACATTTTCTATAATTAATCAAACCACATACTTTGACTTAATTTTTATATTTTTGCTTAATTAGTATTAATTGTTGTCCAAAAAATAATTCATATTACAATACCATTGGATTTAGAGAAGGATAAGCTACGTTCATTATGATTTATGTCATTAAAAATAGTCTACTTACCGCTGCTTTACTTTCAAACATTCTTTGTTGGCTGTTGCAAATTCCATGTTTGCGAATATCGTCATTTATAAAGGTTTTCGATTGAGCTTCGTATCTGTAAAGGAAAACAATAAATTACAATTGAATTAGTTACATACATATATATTTTTAAAGCAAATAGATCAAAAAATCTGAATATATCAGACCAACAAACTACGATTGCTTAAGAGCATAAGTTAAGGGCTATTGACTTTTATGATTGACTACTACCACGAACAATTCAGGTTAGAATACATCCTTGCAATCCTAACTCCCTAGGGAGGTTAACATCGACAAAAGATATCAACGGCAGGTCAAACAGTGCCGTCTTTTGAGAAAGAGTAGAACTCAATAAGTAAAGTTTCTTATCGCAACGAATACGTTATCACATAGGATATTCTTTCCAGATAAAACCGAACGTACAGGCTTATCTTATGACATGCTTAGCTCAAAAACTTAATTAATGAAATTGGAGCAAAGCGAAGAAATAATAAGAATATAGGAGATGTTGTGTGACACAAAGAAATTTGGATTTTCTTAACCGCTCCTGCCGTGGTCTTTGATTGGTTGTCGTTATAATTTGCCACCCAATATTTAAATGGTCGTAAACAAAGCAATTGATCTTTCCATGCATGATCTAGCTTGTCTATAACATGGATTGGGCTCGATGTTTTCATCTCGTGATTTGTATTCATCACTGTCTAAACCCGCCTATACAGGTCAGGCATATGTTTATATCGAAGTATGTATGTATGTAATACTCTAACTATTATCATGACTGGTTGCCCAGATAATGTGTACGTGGAGTAATTGTTAATTACCTTCTAATACATATTCCAGGAAAGTCCTTGATTCCGTACCCATGAATGATGTTGCACTAATTGTCATTTAACTATTAGGTAATATATATATACATACACACATGATTGGTCATTACAACCCTTCAGTCAGGATTATTGACCTAGTTTCTCACACTACTTATGTTGCGTGTGTTAGTTTTATACATAAGTGCCGGGACCTACAGTTTAAAGTCGACTCCGAACGACTGAGAGCAATTTTATTTACTCTCAGAGTTTTTGCCAGAAATCTGCTGAGAAGAAATCGCCTGGCCTGGGTCTCGAACCCTGGCTTTACGTCTAATAAGCCAGCACACTACCTACTATATTATAATAACTATGTATGTCCTAGTCCAGATCTTACATTCATTGACTGCTTCAAAAACTATAATATGATCCGATAGCTGGAGGCATAGTTTGGTTTCTAGTTCTACTATAAAGAAACCCAGTCTCATTATATCACGTGTTAAGGATCATGCGTGAAGCAACAGGTACCCAAGCTTTAACAAAGCGATTAAAATATAGTTTTATAGAAACCAATAAGTTTTTGTTATATTCTACGATTTTTTTGTTTTTATTTTAAAATTTCCCGTTCCTATTACTACACGTAAGGAATAAGGATTAAATGAAAATTCCGCCATTCTAACTTTTTTATAATTTCACCGTTCAGTTCTGAATTTTTTTTTTCCACTTCATACAACGTTGCAGAAAAAGTAGGATTTTACTGTTAATGAAGCCTAAAATGGTTTCCTACTTCTTCCTTTAAGGAGGAAATCTACATATGTAAGTAAAAAATGAACAAAATTATCATGTTATATTAAAAACTAAACAATAACAAAAAAAATAAAGCTTTTAGTGTAGAGAGATGTGTTGTCCTGTGAAAAAATTACACACACAAACACACACACAGACACTTCTCTCTGACTCCAAGTATCAAATAAGTTTCAAATCACAACTTTGTAACAGTATTATATAGGGTACCTTAATATTTGTGCTGCATATATGTATTTTGGCGGTTGTCTGTTGTCGTCTCGCCTAATTTCCTTAACTATTTGTTGCTTTATTGGATTTTATTTTTCCTTTTTTTTTGTTTTTGTTATTCATTAATTAAGATCACTTTGAAGAGAAAGTACTGTTGGCAACAATGTAAGAAAATTGGCTTATATGTGAAGATATGTGTGAATGCTATCGTATATTTGTATGGGTAAATTGACGTTAATTTTTTTTTTAAATTGTTAATATTTATTATGCTGTTTTTAACGTACTTATTAAACTTATTGCACAAATTAATAGTGATTATTTTAATTCTCTGTGAGCTCACTTTTTAATAATTTATTATGATTAACTTTAAAAACACTGTGTTTTATATTTTCAATTATACGTATTTCCTTTTTCATTAGCTTCTGTTACAAATTGTATAGATTTTTTTGTGTATATTATTATAGGCACACATACACAAATGAAAATATGCGATACATTTTTCTTTAAAGTTTTTTTTTTCTACTTATTGTATGGCATACTATATTAGGAGAGCAATAATTTGATTTGTTGCTTTTATATTTTCATTTCGTATATGACAGGACTTTCATTTGAACTCATATTGTATTTAATAAAATAGACTTAATATCTGTTTTTATTTCATATTTTCTTTAAGGGCCTTCTTTATTCACTTTATTTAGATGTTTTAAAAATATAGGTTTTTTTATTGTCGTCTTATTTGTCTTTATTTTATTTTTTTAAATTTATTATATTGTTTTATATAATATTTTTGTAAAAAATATATTTATATACGTATAGTATAATATACATTTGTATGTATATGAACTTAATTATTATATTCTACTAATTTTGGAAAAATTATTGTCATATTTTATATTTTTTTAATTACTTATTTAAAGGTGCATATAACAAGGTGTATGTATAGTTATAATAAGTATGTATATACTATTTAATAGTCACATCTTATATTTTCATTTATTGATTAGTTTTTATTTGTACACACTTTTTATCGATTTTCTTTTTTTTTTTTTCGTTTTTTCGTTTTTAATTTGCACTATTAAAGTTAAACTTTGCTAGTGTATCCTTTTATTGTTCTCATTTTGAGCATATTATTCTGAACAAGTAAATTAAAAATAAAAAAATTATATTACAAAAGTTTTCATTGTTGGTTGGCGTAATAGTAATAATTATTACTACAATTGCAATCTATACTGTGCAGTATAATTTGTATAAATCTCCCGACGCGCCTTGGCATTGTAATTGTAGTATTATACAAGTGTAGCACGTGTTGTTCACCAACAAAAAGAGTACGACGTCCACGACAACCGCCTACGCACTGCAAGTGATTTAACGTTGTCATCGCTTTTTACTACATTAATAGTAGTATTTCGTTCGTTGGACTTTTATAAAATTTTCGTGAGTGCAAATACATGTTTGTTAGTGTGTGTATGTCGCAACTCTACAGGATACATTTTAACAGTTTTAGCACACAATTGCTTTTATGTGGTAAAAATGTCCTTTAAAAATTACCAGGGTAACAGTGGTAAAAATAATATAGAGAGTAAGGTGAATAATTTTTTTCAACACTGTAACTTATTAGCTCTTTTACAAAAACAAATATCATATATACATACATATTTATTCTTTACATAAATATGTGCGTATAAATATACTACTGCCGGGGAATCTTGTAATAGCTTAAAAATGGTTTACTTTTGAATCAATATCTCACACTTAATATTTTTCATTATTTTTCTTCCGTTTATTAAAGCATACTTAAAGAAATTGTCATTTGAGATTAAAAAAATTATTTATTTCTATTTAAATAGAAAAGATAGAATATATTTTAATTGCAAAATTTTGAATTTTAATTCTTTAATTGCTTTTTACAATTGATAACAAATTTATCAATTGTTGGACACAATTGGAAGAAACCCATTGAACCCAATAGAAGGGCGAAGGCAAAGATGCTGTATTTCATAAATGAAGTTTAATAAAATAATAACATTTATTTTATATTGTTAAAAAAAAAAATTATGGCAATATGTTTACCGCATTTTCAATTTATTTTTTTAACAAAACATTTCGTTCTTCATATTCAATTGCGGTCGGAGAATCCATTATCAGATATTAAGCGAATGTTAATCAAGTAACTATAATCTAACGTAATCAACTCCTCTGTCTTTTAAATATACAAAAATCAAGATATATTCAGATTATTTAAAAACGTTTGGCATTAAACTAGAAATGAAATTACCAAAAAATTAAAATATTATAATTGTAATTCATAACAGTTTAGAATTATGTAATTCAATCGTTGTTTTGAATAATATATTTTTTTATCGTTTATTGATACTATTTATTTAAAAAAGTATGAAATTGAATTCGGAATAACCGCAAAAACGGAGAGCTTTTTTTTTGTTCTTCGGAAATCAACATTGTTACTTTCTTTATATTTTTTACAAAAGTATCCTGACTGAATTCAATTATTTCCAATTGAACCTATATATTTTATATTTTCTACTCGAGTCATAGACTAAATAAAAGAGGAATACCACTTACGTTATTCGTTATTTTGTTGAAACAATTACAAAATAAAATATTCATCATCAAATTCTTTTTCTAATTTTACACAGTATATCGGTATAACAAATAAATATTTAATTAAATTGTTAAAAATATATATGTACATATATATAATGAATTACAAAATCTAAACATACTGTTATTTCGTTTCTTTTTTAATTGCAAAAAACTTTAAAACTCCACACATGAATATGTTATAATTTTGTATTCAAGAATAAGAAAAAATATTTCTATTCACTTAACTCTAAGAGAAACTGTTCAAGACTGCTGTACATTCCAACGAAATATAACATTTTGTGTAATTTCTTATTTTCTTTATGATTGTACACTCAACAGAAGGACAATCACAAAAAATCCCAGAAATTCTATTACTCAGAAAACTTAACAGATACTCCAAACCAACAAAAAAAAAAGATTGTAAACCAATTCACTTTGTTAACAATATAAAGTGTTTACTGATTTATGTAATTAATTTTTTGTCATATTAAATGAAATTATAAAGTACATGTTTGACTGGCAACAAAATAAAATCTTACCTGTTCCTTTCGTAAGGACTAAAAACCCTTACATTGAACGTAAATTCTAAAAGGCCAGATTCAAGATTGAAATCAATTATTTCTATTTAAAAGATTTTTTTGATTATGAACGAACAGCAACATTTAAATGGAATATGAAACATGCAACATTTTCATACATGCATCTGGAATATGAAATTAAACAAAGCGATATAAGGATATTATATGGACCTTAGGGTTAATTTCATTAGTATAAAATTACCAAATCAAAAGCAAGCATCACAATAAAGTATAAAAACGCCTGCAAACAGTCATACAATGATACTTAAGACGTTTTATATTTGCTCATTTTCGGATAGAGAATCTCAGGTTATTATATAAGGCACAATACTAGGTGTACATTAATTTACATATTTATTAATTATTTACATATTTATTTCAATATTTAATAGATTGGAAATTTGCTATCAATTTTATAATGCCATGAGTACAATCCACCTTTAATATCGTAAATCTTACGATTTGGCAATGCCTTTGTCAAATGTTGAGCTGCAATTTGAGAGTCATTTCCTCGTCTGCAAAGTGTTATTAAAGGTACTTCCTTATCACTCAGGAAATTATAATCGCACTTCAAGTACGAATCATCCAAAATGGATTTTATAGGAATGTTTATTGAATTTGGCAAATTACAGATGTCATATTCTGCAGATTGTCGGACGTCAATTAAAATATGTGGTGTTTTTTCCCATTTGTTACAGTAATCCTCAACGCTTAAACGTTGATCCTGTGAAAGTACATTAAGGGATGTATTTTTATCTGAAGCCTGCATTCCACAAAATTGTTCGTAGTCGATGAGACTAGTTATTGAGGGAGTAGACGAACATACATCACAGTTCAAACGTTTAGCACGAAGACGAATGTTTCTAAATATGCAACGCGATCCTTCAAATATTAACAAGCGACCGGCCAAAACCTCACCACCAGCACCATCTAAACACACTTTTATTGCCTCCAGTGCTTGAAGTGAACCGATAATACCCGTTACTGCCCCAAGCACCCCTCCATCACCACAATTTGTAACTGTTTCTGGCGGCGGTGGCACTGGGAATAAACATCGGTAACATGGACCCGTTTCACCATAGTTATAAACCGTTAGTTGCCCATCCATTTGCAATGCACTTCCTGAAATCAATGGTCGTTTCAACATTACACAAGCGTCATTTAATAAATAACGCGTTGCTACATTATCGGTGCAATCCAATATAATGTCATACTGTTGAATAATCTCCAAAGCATTGTTACTGTTCAATAACACACGATGGCATACAATATCGCATTTGGGATTTATTTCTTTTAAAGCTGCTTTTGCCGATTCTACTTTCGGCAATCCGATCCTTGCTTCAGTATGTAAAGTTTGCCTATGAAAATTGCTTCTTTCCACTTCGTCGTAGTCAACCAAACCTAAACGACCACAACCTGCCGCTGACAAGTATTGTGATGCGGGACATCCTAAACCTCCCAGACCAACAATTAAAAATGAAGTCTCCTTCAGTTTTACTTGCCCACTCACACCAAAGTTGGGTAAAATTATTTGTCGACTGTAGCGTTCTATATCTCCATTACTTAGTCGACTACCATATTGTGTTGGTATGCATCTCATTCTCCTTCTGCAAATCCATAATAATTTGTTCTTTAGCTTCACATTGCTTTCTTAAATTATGTATTTCAGTACGCAGCTTTTCAATCTCCCTTTGAGCTTCAGCCATTCTTTGCAATCTACTTTGTCTAGTAAAAAATTACCATTCGATTTTAAAGTTTCTTTACCTCCCTACTTTACTGAATTTACAGAACACATTTACGCATAACAGTTGCATTATTTGTTAGTAAAATCATACTAGCCTCATATAATATATATAGTTTTACGTATATAGCAAATAAAAGAAATAAAATTTAGAAATAAATTACCTTTATTGTATAAACGTTTTATAATTGCATTGTATAATAGAAATTCGACAAAATTATCGCAATGTTCTCTTTTAAAGTATTTGAGAAGACAGTGATATGGTAACATTTTTTTGAAATCGGTACTAATAAAACCATCTCTGAGCACTTTTTTTATTTACTTTTCGCTTGTGTCGTCGGCTTTTTCCAAACAACATTTTTTGGTGCATAAGAGAGTGTTTAGATTTGTTGTGTATTGTGCGTATGAAATAATTTTTAGTTTGAGGAATTTTCTTATTAATTGGAAGAGATGGAAGATATAAAAACAAGTTTAGATAAAATGTTGGCTAAATTTAATGACAGTGTCACACATTCCGCTCCTAAGAAGTTGAGCTTTGAAAATATGAATGACTCTCTCAATGATTCTGGTACAAGTGAGTATACAGAAAACAAATATTTTGGTGTACTACATGAGACTCGATGCACATGCATACATTTAATTAGTGGCCTTTACAACCCTTTAGTCTTGGTTTCCATAAAGCTGCATTTATAGGTTTGCACAGACGTTTAGTATGAACAAAAGTGGTACCAAAGGGATTCAATATATTCAAACCTTAGCACTGACACATAACGACAACAACTTTTCAGAAGCTTCGTCCCTTTTAAAAAAAGGGTTCTTAACGTTCGGAATCGACGTTGTTAAGTTATAGGTATCGCCACTCATGAATAAAATTAAGCCACACAACATCGTTGGCATGAGGTCCGAAACCTGACTGAATGGTTGTAGTGGCGAATAAAGTACAATTTAGACTTTAAATATTGCATTCTATTCTATAACTTAATTTCATTTTATTACAAGTACCGAAGAAACGACGTTTATCTCAAAGTTTCGAAGATAATTCAATAAATGCAAGTCATAAGAGCAATATATCGACAAATTCAAGCGTAACAGTACCACCAAGTCCTTGGGAGACTAGACGCATGAAGGCTGATCTGATTGAATCAAAAACCAGAGTAAGTACACAGTCAATTAGATTTTCAAAGTCAATTTAACATATTTCTTTTTAGATTGCAAAATTAAAACAGGAAATAGAACGCTTATATAAATTACGTCAGGAATCTGAAATTCTTTACGAAAATCGTGTTTCTGAATTGAAGAAACAATGCGATTTCTCATCTGGTAAAATACAAGACATGGAAAAACATATGCAAGTTTTAAGGAAACGAGAGTATGCAGCTAAGCAGGAACTATTGAAGACCCAAAATGAGGTCCAGCAACAAAAACATAGTTATGAAGAAATGATTTTAAAACTCCAGAGAAGTAAGCATGAAATTGAGGAGAACGCACGAATTATACAGAACAGTATGGCAAACGAATTAAGCGAGTACAAGCGACATGCAGAAAAAATGGAATTGGTAAGTCAAGTAGTTCAGAAAAAAAAAAGATGGAAAATATTAAAAAAAAACGATTGACCTTTAGGAACTTGAATTAAATACGGATGAGTTGGAATCAGTTAAACAACAGCTGAATGATTTTAAGGTCAAAGCTTCATCTTATGACGATTTGAAGCTGCAAAATGAAAAAGTAAATCAGGACTTAGTGTATGCCAACCAACGTATAAAGGAATTGGAATTTGAAATAGCATCATATAATGATTGGAAGGAAATCACAAAAGTAATTTAATCTTTATAACCATCTATTGCAATACACAGAAGAAATAATTCCATAAACAATATTTATATATTTTCTTCAGAATTCTCAGGATCGTCTACTAAGCATACCAGACATGGACAAAGAAATCGAAAGACTACGCTCAAATAACAAACATTTGCAGGAGCTATTAGGCAATAAGCTTTTGCTGGAAGAGCAAGTGTATGATTTAAAAAGTCGCTTGGACAAGGAAGAAGGGGCTCGTTCTGAGGTAGTAACTCTTCAAGTACAATTAAAACACTTACAGGAAGACTTAAACGAATGGATTAAAGTTGGACAAGATCATTGCCCTCAAAACACACATGTTAGTCCAATGGCACTAAGAGCTCACATTGAGGAACTTTTACAACATGATGTACTTATGGTTTCGGAGAAAAACACCAAATCATTCGAATCAAAAACACTTGAAGGGGAGTTATGCGACTTGAAGCAAAAATGTGAAATTTACATGCAAAATATAGAAGAATTAAGTGCAGAACTGAAGCGTTATAAAGCTTTTAAAGCCAGGGTGCAAAAAAAGCTGCTACTTGTATCGAAAGAAAGGGATTGTTACAAGCAATTGCTGGAAAATTTTGAAAAGGACTTAACAATATCAAATCCTTCGGGAAGCGTAGAACTTTCCACTACGGAACTTCAGCTTAAGTTACGTGTCGAAATGTTAGAGAAAACCTTATTGGGCTATAAGGACATGTGTAGTACTTTAGAAAAAGAAGTGGCGTTATGTAAAGCTTCTAATGTCGAGCTCTGGCGCTGAGCAGAATGCAAATATGAGTGTCGATTCTACTGTTGGATATGAACATTTTAAAAAAGAGTTGGATACGCTGCGTGTAGAAAATGAACGTCTGAGGAGACGTAAAGAAGAATTAGAATTGGAATTGGAACATCGTTGTCTAAAGGGTGACTTTAATATGAATAAATATAAGGTGGTACACCTAAAATTAAATCCCGCTAGTGAAGCTTATGACAATGCTGACAATTTAATTGAGAAACTACAAGCAGAGGTAAATATAAGCTGATGGAGTTAAATTTAATGCAATTATAAAAATAATTTGATTTTAAACCGTTTAGATAGAACGTTTGAAACGCAAAAATAAAAAACTGGAGGAAGATAACGAGACGACTCAAGCACGTTTCAATGAAACTGGTAACATGACAATGACTGTTAAAGAGATTAACCAACTGCGATCAGAGTTGGAGTCAATGAATTCTAAAATGAAGAAAATGAAAGAATGTTACAAGTCTGCTAGTCTAGAGTTTCGCGAAGTTGTTTATATGCTTTTTGGATATCGTATAGATCGAGTTGGTGCCAATACTAATTACAAGTGAGTAGTTCTGTTATACTAATCGGTTCCACTACAACCTTTGCACTTAATAAATAGAAAATAATTTTAAACCGTATGTTAATAAATAATTTTTATATTTTACAGAATATCTAGCATGTATGCAGAAAGTCCCGATCATTATTTAAATTTTCGATTAAATGAATCCAATGTTTTAGATATGCTTGAAACTCCTTATTCGGTAACCTTAAAACCATTGATTGAAAGTCAATTAGTTGGCAATAAATCTTTACCCGCGTTTTTGAGCGCCCTAACATTAGATTTATTTCAACGCACAACAATAACTATGTCCTAAATTAGGAATATTTATACTTATCATCAAAAAAAAAAAAGTAATTATAAATAATCTAAGAACTTTAATTTCATAAAAATTGTAATTTGATATGCTGCAATTGTATTTGAAAATATAAATATTTATATTAACTTCATGTAAGTCATATAATAAAATTCAAATTTTTATATTATTAATTATAGTCTTTACTATCAACAAAAATAATACAACACAAAGCGATTTTCTTGGAGACCAGAGTCTAGACGAGTAACCGCAGTCACACAATTCAATTAAGCGTTCAATGTAGTATTGAATTTTGTTTTTTAGGAAAGTATCTGACTAAACAACGCTAGCGATGAAAACAAATGAAAGTAATATACTTAATACATATAGACACACATTCAAATTACTTTAATAAACACTCTAAATTTATTATTTTAAACTTATAAGAATTTAAATTTAATAAATTGTCTAAATTTACTTTCTGCTGATGCTTACCAACGGTTGCCTTTAGTTTGTACTATTTTATATTCATATTCCCAAAAACATCATCTTTAATTTTAGCCTTGTGTAGTAAATTATATCAAAGTAAATTAGATGAGATTTTCGTGCGCAATAGCTTTTGAGTTTGTTTTTTTTTTTATTCATTTGTGTATTTCTTTCTTTCTGTTACTTATAATAAATTAAAAAAAAAAGAAATAAAAAGTTATATGCGACGAAATTTATTCATATAGAACGAAGAATTGTAATTTCTATGTAGAGAAGAGGAAGAGTAGCAGGTCTTTTAACACTAAATTTACCATAACCTTTATTTTTCTTTACTAATTTGCGTCATTTTAAGGAATTACTTTTTTATTTTTAGTTGAAAATATATTCTTATCAATTAGAAGACAACGGAATACGCGAATGTTAAGTGCACCAAAAAACAATATTTTAAACTGCTAATAATTTGGAAACTTCTTGATGGCGTCTTCGAGAAAATAGAATCAGGATTTTCGAAACCATTTTCTGGATCATGTACTCTCTCATAAATTTGCTTATATATTGCAACAATAACATTGAAAGCTCTTCTTTGAACGGCCATACGATGATTGCTGGACATAATTAATTGTATTTGAGGGAGCAGCAAAACATCCGGCATTTGTAAAAAGGCATCCATTTTATTCATGAAAATTTTTAATAGACTTGATTCAATTTTTGATTGATTAGTTTGTAGAATTGTATAAATAGGGCCAAGTTGTAAATTGGCCACGAAAGAAGACGCTTGCTCCGACGTCAGTGTATCAATTTGAGCCTCTGATTGAGCCTGCAAGCGCTCTACGCGTTCGTCCATGTATTCATAGACCGCTAACGTGCTTTGCATTTGATACAAACAATTGAGAAGGTATACCGCCATATCAACAGTTGGTAAGTGCGAAGCAGATTCCTGTATAGATTGAAGTAATGGATCAATGATACACGATATTATTTTTGTAATATCGGACTGGCGACCGTCTACCATTGTAGCAACTGAAAGTATTTCCTTTAATAGATTTAACAAACGGCCTAGGCAACTAGGAGGTACTAAATCCCGTTGAGGAGGTTCTAGATCGGAACCTGTGGCTGAATGCTTGTGCAAAATATTCCGTACTTGTGCTGAAAGTGCATTAAGATAAATTTCTTCGCTGGAGTTCTGTAAATCAGTGAGACACTGCTCTAAACTCCCACCCTGTACCACCTGCTTCATAATTTGCTGATAAAATCTTAATAAATTGGATATAGCGAAGAGTATAATGGGATCCTTTTCGGAGTTAAGTATAGTTTCCACACGTACTTTTAACGGATGGCATACACCATCTGCTATATAAGCTAAAGCATTTTGCATTTGCTCTGAAATATCTAAAAAACAAAAGAAATACAATTATTTTGTAATCATTAATACAACTAAAATACTTTCCATTTTTATGACAAAGCTTAAAAAGCGAAGCAAAATTTTCCTTTTCTGAAGGAATGGCTTGATGCAGCCAGGCAAACATATCACCAATATAGCGCTTTGGATCATGCGCATGCATTTCTATGGGTTTTGGATTACCACCGGGTCCTCCTTCAGTTAAAGCAGTCAATAAAGAGACGGACAAGTACTGCTCTACGAGCCATAGCGTATTCGTCAATAATATATCTGAAACAATTACGAATTAATTGAATGTAATTTGTTTTGTAGAAAGCATTTGACTTACTTAAAAAGCACCGGCCGATCTTGTAATCTGCCCATTGCTCTCATAACTAAAGTGCCAATTTCATTATTGTCTAAATTTCTGCAGTGATTTTGAGTCCACCTGTAAAGTCTTTCCAATGCTCCTTCCTGGTGTAAAGTCATTTCTTCCATTATGTCTTCGGATGCAGTATGATAGCCACATTGCAGCAAAATGCGACATTCTGCCTGAATATTTTGTATCCGATCTAAAACGTCAAAAAACTCTGAACATATAGGCGTATCTTTGGAAGTTCCATATAAAATCTGATGTTCGCGGACACTAAGTTGGAATCGGCCACAAAATACTTCAGCAACTTTAGTTTGTAATTGTAAACAATCACGTTTCTCTTGCAAATTATTAGTTTGCTTAATAAGCTCTTGCGTCAAAGCTTTAGAAGTTTCCAAATCACCTTTGATTACGTGAACAGTATCTGTTAGTGCATCCAAGTCATTGCAAACACCATCCAGACTTTTTTTAACCTCTCTAAGGGATACGAGAAAATCTTCATTAATGCTTACAGATCGCTTTTCTATTTGACTTCTTAAATTTCTTCGATTTTGCAAAGTATTATCTCCAAAAAATTTCGAACAGTCTTCCAAAGCTTCCAACGTGTCCTAATAGAATTACAATAAGTACATCAATAAATACGTGACAACACAAGTTATTAAATGAACGAAACATACTCTTTCTGCATCTAAGCGAGTGTCTAATATTTTAAAGATACGTTTTCGCAAACGGTCTTCATCACCTTCGCCTGTAATTAAGGTTGGAGGCATTATTTAATAAAGTATAATTATTAATCACAATATAATTTATTAATGTTAAAATAATATTTTTGTTTTGTTTTTAAATTGATTTTGTTTTTAATTTAGAATCGGGGTTGCCAGATTCGACAATCTTGAAATTTTTTCAGCGTAATAATTATTAATTTTCTATTTTTTCATTTTAGTGAATTTTAGGAGATTAGAAAGTATTTCTGTTTTACGATTTATAAACAATAGTGGTAATAATTTAAAATATAATAATTAAATTGTTAACAATTTATATGGTATTTGGGTAAACTTGGCAGCCCTGACAAATACAACTACTTAATGGAAGTGATGACAAATGACATATTTGTAAGCAATTTTGTGGTTTTAAGAAATTTATTATATGACTTTTGAAATATAAATATTCTTCACATAGAATTAAAAATAAATTAGTTGCTAACAACTTTTACAGTTAAATATTAAAAATTTATTAGTTCGGTGTTTTTGAAGGCATGGCCATAACGTTTAATAATAATTTTTGAATTTTGTCGGGTTTTATGAAAATTTAGAAAATGACTTGGCAACTCTGAAATGTAAAATTGATTGACATTTCAAACATTTTCTGTATCATATGTTTATATATCTTGCTCTATCAGGTAGTAGAATTTTACATCGCTGAAGAGATTTGTAAAAAGAAAAACATTTAATTTTACCTCAGATTTAAAGCAGTTGTTATTAAATCCAATTAATTTACTTTGTATAAATTAAATTATTTTTGAAAAAGTTTTCAAACGCTTATTCAGCAAGCCAAGTTAATTTCATTCTCGCGCGTGTATTTATATCTATATGTGGTGACCTCTCCGGCATCATTTTTGACTGAATGGTAAATTTGTAAGAAATTTTATAAATATTTGTTTATAACACTTCAAGAAATGAGTAACTCAGCGTTGGCCAGCTTAACCGCGCAATATACCGATTCTGAAAATGAAGATGAGCTGCAGGGATCTCCAGATTCTGAGGATTCTCAAGCATCACAGGTAATATTTCAAGATGGCTATTTCAGAATATGCATTCACAAATATATACTTTCAGGTTATCATACCACCACCGAGGATCACTCCGCAGCAGACTCCAGAAAAGAGGCATTCAAAGAATGATGAACCTGTAAAGAATATTAAGCAAAGCAAAAGAAAAAGGTCTAAAAAAGTTGTAAAACGACTTGTTAGTTATCAGGATGATACTATAATCTCAGATGAGGGCGAGGTTGAAGAGGAAGAAGAGGAATATGAAGAAGACGAAAGTGGAAGAATGTCAACAGATTCGGATGAAGATGAAAGAGTACAGAAAGCAGAAGTGAAACCAAAACCTTCAATTCAAACCGAGTCAGCGATAGAATTGGAAGATGATTCAATTGAACACTCTCAAAAAAATAGTGTCCATAATAGAGTTGATAAATATGCAAAGTATGCCCATTATAGTTTTTCGTTGCCTCCAGAACCGAAAAGTAAACCTTTACCAGAGTTAACGGAAAAAATTAAACAGCTTTATGAAAAAATGGAAACAAACAATATGGATATGAATCGCATTATACAGCAACGAAAGGAATTTCGAAATCCGAGCATATACGAAAAACTTATACAGTTCTGTGATATAAACGAATTTGGCACAAACTACCCGCCTGAAATATATGACCCTCTTCAATGGGGAAATGAAAGTTTCTATGAGGAGTTAGCTCGTGTACAGAAAAATGAAATGGTTAAAAGACAAAAGGAAAAAAAGGATACGGATAAAATTGAACAAGTATCGGCACTCGCACGAAAAGTGGAAGAAGAAGCCAAGAAAAGGTAAAAATAATGAAAAATCTCACACAAAAGGTGGTAAATATTGAATGTATTATATATGTTTTGTTTTTGTTTATTATAGAAAATCTAAATGGGATCAACCTGCAACTTCAATAAAGCCAGTGATAGCGCCCACACTGACAACAACTGTAACTGGGACAAAAGGTACTGTCATTTCAGCATTTGGCTCATTACCGAAAAAACCGAGTGCATAATGTGTGTGAAAAATTTGCTGGGTTACAAATATTCTATAATAAAACTCTATTATAAGTTATGTTTAAAATAACAATATTTTAAAAAAAGTCAGACAAATTTTTATGTTATACAAAACTATTTCAAAACTCAAGCTGGAATCGATAAAGTTTTTGATAAGGTTGAAAAACATTGATTGTGTGTTATTTTATTAGATACTTTAATAGACTACTTCTACTTCATTCATATCGTTATTTCTATCACACTTATATTAAAACAATAATAATATATTTGTTATCGTCTCCTTTGTAAAGAATTAAAACATATCCATATGTATTTAATATTAGAATACGATACGATCCTTTACGTGATTTTTGAAGCCAATCCTTGAAACCTGGCTTACACCTAACAGAGCTGTAATGACAACAAAAAGTACAATAAATGTCTAACGTCGTGACCATTCATTTTGAATAATTTTTGTTCCAGCACTAACCGGTACATAATTCCTTTCATTGGCACCTATGTTATTTTGTTATAGTATTCGTAGTTTTTGTTTTCAAAAAGAAAGTATAAGAAATGCTGAATGAAAGTATTTTAAAAGAAAGTTTTAAAGGATCTAAATCGTGATTTAAAAAATCTAAATATAACGCCTTTCACACCTAATTTTGCTTTAAAAAATGCAGTTCGATGTTCTTGCGATGTTGCTTTGTCCCTTCGTTTTTAAATGGTTTTATAAACAACAACAAAACATCAATAGTTAGCTGAGTGTGCTGCAACGAAACAAAGTTTAAAACAAAATTCAAAAGAAAAGAGTAAACTTAAATCTTGGAAAATTGGTCGGAGTTGCCGTACTTATCTTATGCCGATTTTAATAAAAAGGGGAAAATTTTAAAAAATGTAAACAATATTTGAGGTCCATAATATTACTATAACAATATTAATTTTTATATTTAATTAGTTAAGTTTAATTCTAAATAAATAATTAATAATACATTAAAAACGCAAAAAACATACTAGCGTCAAGGTTAAATAAACGACATTTTGTTTTAGCGATTTTCAAACTGCGCTACTAGCGAGACAAGACGGTGATGTTTAAAAAATAACGGCGGTAATGTGCCGTCGATTTTGAATTAGTCAACTTGATTCATTGGTTTTTTGCTGATGTGTTTCATCGTATCTTTCCTTTTTTTTTAATATTCAACCTACTGCGAAATTTAATTGTGAAAAGCTCTTTACAAAATCAAGCAAATAACATATTTCTCTAAATAAAAGTATAAAATTGTTACGGGTAACTTAAAGTTTTATATACAATCGAAAAATGAATGAAAGATAAAACGGGAAGGTGGCCACAGAAAAGGCGATCATTAAATTATTCCACGAGCTAAATTATAAGCGCAATTATTAATATTATTATAAATATAATATATTGCAAAATCTTGCATGAATCTGTATAGATTTTCTAATTTTACTGGAATTGTACTCTTTTTTTTTTTTTTTAATTAATATAAAAGTGTTTTGTTCGTGAAGAAGACGAGATCTTTAGTCAGTCGTTGTGCATAAAAGTATTTATGTATAATTGTGTGTATGTGTATAAGCTAAGAATGTGTTTGTTTCTTATACGTAAATAGAATATGCAAAAACAGCAACAATTGATGGAAGAAATAAATAAGAAAATAAATCGGGGAAAAGCAAAACAAAAAATGTCGTATAACAGAAAGTAATGATGAATAAAGAGATAAAAACAATGGTATTAATAATGAAAAGAAATACAAATTAAAAAAAAATATATATTTTACAAAAAAAAAAAAGAAAATACTAAAGATGTTATTATAAAACGTAGTGCAATTTGGTTTAATAACGAATGCTCTATAAAATGACCGGTCATCGGATATTGTGCTTAATTAAGCCGTTTTACTCCCATAGACAGCGTTTATTATATAACGACATGTCACATTGTGTCTGTCTGCCTGCGCTTTTCCCTTTATTTTAGTTTCGCTGCATTTCAATGACATTGGAATTGGAATTTTATTCATATTATCATATATCTAGTATCTTTAAGAATATGCCACCACCCAGTGTATTTGCAGAAATCGCTTTGTGTTTGTGAAGATGGAATAAAAATACGTTTTTATTTCTTAATTTTGTTCGTTTTTTCCTCTTAATTTATTCGCAATTAAATTTTTTGTCCGCTTTTCACTCAATTTCTAATAAGCGTAATTATTCACGTCAAACACTATGTATGTAGATACATACATATTTTTGTTGTCTGTTCTATGCAGTAAAATATACATTTTGTTTGTTGATGGCTTAGTAAACAAATGCAATATTTCTTTGTGGGTAATTCGCCAATTAAATAATTGTTTTAAAATCTGTTCTTACAAAATTAAGAATTAAAGAAATGTTTTAATTGAATTCGAATTTATGTGTGTATTTACTATGTATATACATGTAACAATTACAAATTACATTTTTGTAAATGTATATTTTATGTACTATACACTTGATATCAATGTTTAATTAAATTTATAGTTTTTATTTTTTTTTTGGATGAAGACCTTTATAATCGTTTGATCTTGAATGAAGATGAATTTATACACTGTGTAACTTATTTATATAAAAGAAAAAAACCAAAACCAAACAGACAAACAAAATATATATTTAGTGAAATATCAACATCTTTATAGTGTTATAATTCCTGTTATAAATTTATTTATCGCCATGGCCGACTCCTATTATCAGGTAAGTTTTTGGTTATTATATAGGAAATAAAGCAGAAATCTTAAATAGAATTTAATATGAGGTTGTATAAACTGTAAAATGTGTTTTACTTAAGTTGCTCTAGTAAGAGTTGAGCTTATAACAAGCAATACTTGCAAAGAACTGGGGACATACATATGTGCCTAACTTTGATATCCACAAAATAAAGTAAAGAACAGTTATCTTATTCCAAAACAAATTACCTAGTTATTTTAAATCTAAAAGAGTTTTCATCCATTAAAATAGGAACACACAATTACTAGTATGGGGCACAGCTAAACAAATGTATAATAACTTAATTAAATTAATCTCTTTATAGTGCATACCTACATCTATTTTTTAATTAGGTTTTATACATACGTATGTATATATACTCAATAATACTCGAAATACATGCATATTACTATTCTAATAACAATGGTGCGGCTCTGCAATAAAATATATTCTTGGAATGTGTTTTACTCTATCATTATGTTCCACGAATACAAAATATGCCGATCAAATGACATACAGCAATAAAATTACCAGCCTTTAAATAGAAAATATAAAAAATGTCCCAGAGTGGCTTCTTTAATAGAATACTGGAGTTTAAGCAAAATCAATATAAAAGTAGGATAATCTTAGAAGTTTAATGGCAATTTCGCAAGAATAGTTTATACCTATAGTTAAAAATCTTATGTTAAGCTTAAAGTTAAGTCAAAAATTCATTGTTTCTAAAATAAATATATCACATAATACCCTTTTTTTCTTTCTTGTATAAAAATTCTTCTGGTACTCCAACACAATGTACTGTATTTCCTGAATGTTGATCTCAAAAACAAAATAAAATGTAAAAAAACAAAAAAATGTATTTATATTCTCCCAACTTTTCTGAATATATTTCTCAATATTTACTTTAATCGCCAAGTGAGTCTTTTGGTTTTGTTTCTAATTTTGTATTTATATTTATTAAATTTATATTTACATAACTACACCTTTATAGGTCAGAACCACTTCTCATTGTTAACTTTGTATATTATTTGCCTTAATTTAAAAGTAGCTATTTTATTATTATTTTTGTTTTTTTAATTTTTGTCAGATAAATTTGAATTTAACTTCGAATACATAATTATCTCTGACTAGTCAGGTCCTGTCTCAGGTACTCCTTTACCGGACAATAAAGTTAGTATTCTAATGTTTTCTCTGTCATTACATCTTTTGCAGAAGTTTTATTAAAATATTCTCAGCTACGACCGTTATTTTAGCTTAGGAATATGGTGTAATATATGCACTTCTACCCAGACCCCAGAAAAATTGCAGAATGTTTCAGTAACGTAGGTAACCAAAATTGTTTGAAATAAGAGGAGAAAGTGAAGAATAAAGAAAAAAAAAAACAAGAAAAAGTCATTACGAATGAAAGGTAGATAAAGAAACGAAAAAAGAAGAGTCGAAGAAAGATCAATTTCCCCCAAAAAGTCCATTTTTTGATCCCATTTAAGCGCACTTACTCAGAGCATTTTTGTTTTGCTCATTTGAAGAAAACAATTAATTTCGTCGCCTATATCTCTGATTCCAAGCAATGCCAGACCGTGAGGACACCTGTTTTGGAATCCTTGGTACCATATATACTATATACAGTGGGATGCCTGCGGCAAGTTCTATTTTTTCACAATATCGATACATCCCGGACCATGTTAACATATTAAATGTTTTTAGCTTTGATGTTTCAAATTCAAAAATTTTTTGGGATCTAACACCAATTGGGTTTTATTAGGGACATCTTAAACCTCAATTTGTATGTAGCGGGATAACTGCAGCAAGTCACATTTTTCCACAATATCGATTATCCTCGTCAGACATTATTGAAACAAATATATTCTTTTGTTTACATTTTTCAATTTCTAAAACAATTTCCGAATTACCAGTGAGACTGTTTCACTCAGGAATATACGGAGTATTATTTTTAAGGAATGGAATAGATATTCTCCGATATCTTATTATTGAGTGATTTCTTCGTTAACCATTTTTGTATCTTATGTTAAACATTTAACATTGTTCTGTTAATTTTAACATTGGCTCGTTAAAATTACATTACAACCCTTTTGTCAGGATTACGACCTAGTTTCTCACACCACCCATATTGTGTTAATTTTTTTTTTTTCAATCTAATCGTCGTAGTAAGCAGTATAGCAGCACATGTACATAGATTCTATAACATGAGAAATTTTGCTATGTATAAGCACTCTTTTTAAAACATTTATTACCTGTAATAGGTACTGTTAATTGTCTAAGCTGTTTTATCTGTTAATAAATCGATTTTAATAATCTTGCAGCAAAAAAAAAAATTTTAAAAATTGATTATTTGTTCAATGGGAACACATGCAGTGCAGTGCAGTGCAGGTTAGTTGTAACTGCTGCAGTACACTACACAAAAGTCTATTATTTAAAAAGTACACGGTGTTACCTTTCTACCAACAAATTTAATCAGTTTTCACCTGTTAAGTAGTATACTTATCTTTTTCTTTCTATTGTTGCTAGGAAAACACTGTTGCCATATTTTCCAACATATTATTTTATTTTTATGGGAATTGTGTTGGTTTTTATATTTACATGTACTTATAACTAGATATCTGATACACATAATTATTTTCTCTAACAAATGTCACTTATATTAGTTTTGCTTCAATAGTCCAGTCTTTAATTTATTAAAATCGCCTCAACAGTTCATTTAAAAGCCTGCACTTAATATTTTCAATTATAATTAATTTTTATATCCATGAGAGGCACTTGCTAGTACAAAATTAAAAAAGAAAATATATATAAATGCGTCTTCTGCGGTATTCTATAAAGCATTGGAATTAAGATTTTAAAACTAAAAGTGTTCATAATTAAAGAAAACATTTGAAGCAAATTACAATCACTTAAGAAACAATTAGAAAATAGCTACTGCTCTCGGAACACTTCTTTGAACCGGAAATTTGCCGGTTTTTCTAGGAACCAATCTGGCAGCCTTGTTTAGGAGTTCGATGTGGAAGCTTTTCGATGGTTACAATTGACATTTTCTTGCAACGGTGACTCAGTGATTGCTAATAACTTGAAACGTTGGAATCATGCGGCGCTAAATGTGTTCTTATATGTACATTTCGTTTGTGTTTTGTTTTCATCATAAACGCGTTTGTGGTAAAAATAAAAGAAATATAAATAATCTAATTAAGATATTTCCTAATTTGCCTTCTTTTTTCCAACTACAAGAAGAAAATACGATATAAAGGCTAAATATAAATCAATGAAATTGTGTTTGTGGCCAAGTTTATGTCAGTACATAATGAAATACAAAAAATTCGTCATTAAAAATTAACTAAAAAGAAAAAGAAGTCAAATATAAAAAAAAAAAACATCTAATTTAGATTAGAGTAATAGTACTCTTCAGTACTTGGAACAAAAAGCATTTGTATAAATAAATTATTCATACTTTTTATTTCTGTAAAATTCATAAGTAAATATGTATGTATGTATATAAACCATACGTGCACCTTATGATGATAAAAAAAAGTATATCGTATTATGACATATGATACAATCTCTAATACTGAATTTATCACACGCGTACATAGGACTATGTATATGAAAACTGATAAAGAGACAAGTACTTCAATACTCATTATATACTACATACACTACATACTTCTTTACTTAGTCGATTTTCGTGTAGTAGGTCTTTCACCTATAATAAAAATTACATATAAAGAAAAAAGCAATTAATAAGAAAAAATAAAATTGTGAAAATAATAAAATATACAATGGGTAATACTTGAGTAAAATAAATAAGTGAAAATATGAATGAATTCCCATAGCATGCATGACACTATTTCAATAGATGAAAAACAAATTAATTGTATCACTTAAATTTATGCCACCACATACATAGAAACTTTCAATTGTATGATAATTGTTGAAAATATTTAAAAGTTTAGAATAGAGGTTAGTTAATTCTACTACATATACAAATTCTTCTAACATAAATTTTCGCCAAATTCTAATATTGTTTAGCAATCAAAGAATATTTGAAACTAAAGTAACAAAGAACAAATTTATTTCATGTATTAAGCTTAAGATTGCAATTTTAGCTTACTTACTATCACATCATTGTCGTTTTTGTTGTACCGAATAATACGATACGAGGGTTCGTAACTTTTTTTTTAATAAAACAATTTTTGATTTTCACAGTTTCTCAACGTATTTCTTAACAGAGCACAATTTTAATTTTACCTGAAACTGTTAGCTGTTTAACGGCACCCATCTGAAAATGCCCAATTTTAGGAGCTAATTATAGGATATACTACTTTCTACTAGGCTTGGGAATATAATACCACGTATAGTTACATGAAAAGTGATAGAGTACCTTGCGAATTGGCTTTGAAAATATCTTTTGTTTTCCTCAAATTACTCTAGGGTATCAGGAACCACTTCTCAAAAATGTGGCAATGCTACCATATACCATTAAACCGCTGTCCTTAATAGCTGTGATAAACAATACCGATTTAAACATTTTCTTTCTAAATATATGACACTGACTGAACTTCCTACGATGTTCGCTGTTGATGTTATCCTCTTTATAACTTTGTTTAAATAGATTTTTTTTTTTGAATCCTGTTATCAAAAAGTTCTCCTTTTTTCCTCTGAAGTATAAATTTTAACATTTTGTTGAATTTTGTTTTGAATTACAATTGGCAACTAGCTTAACATTGAAATTATTTGTATATGAATATTTTTTTCAACTAACTTCCTTATTTATTATGTCCTACATATTTATTTTATGTGTGTCAATTTTGATTCGTTATTTCTTTTAGGTAAAAAAAAGTAAACGAACTTTTTATAAATTCTCTACGCTATTTTACTAAATTATAAATAATATAATAGAGACGCACTTACTTACTATAGTTTATCGAATAGGAACCTATGAACAAGTTTCTAATATATATAATAAAATCATATATTATATCCAGGAAAATTTCTTTTATTTTTTTGCAGAACGTTGTTTGCTAAGTAGCTTTTAAGCCTTAATTTGATAAGCGCTTATCACAGTAAATACAGAAGACTAGAGTACATAAAAAAAATATTTGTATATAATATTTGAAAAAGAATAATCATGATTTTCACAATGTACATACAAAATTTTATAAATTAACATTAACAAGGCAAAAAAGTTTAAGCTTAAAAACCCCCGGAATTATATTAATTTCCCGGGTTGACATTTTACAAATAACGAAACATAACAAAGTCTGTTGCATTTCAAATGCATAACCTATTTCTGCGTATTAAGAATCAACTAAGTGTGCTAAGAACACATGATACACCTCCGACTACACCCCCTGCCATTATAAAGAATCAACAAAATCCTTCAACGCCCGTTTTGGACTCTTCTCGCCATAGAAGCAATTCTTCGCCAGGTATGGATTTACAACGGTCAAGATCCTTAAAATCAATACGTGTTCGTAAAATCTCAAAAGGTTCACTAAAATCCTTGAGAAGGGGAACTGTATGCGTTACAGTGAGCACTCACGCATCGTCGGTTTTCTATGACAAGGATACGGAGGTAAACGAAATATGAATCTTTTATCAGCTGAATTTGTGTAGGAACCAATTATTCCTTTATATATACAAACATAACTGTGCCAGCGTGTATTTGTTAATATTGTCCCATTATTTATTTATATTATGACATTTACTATCTCTTTTGTGTCCTTATGTATATGTGTATGTACTTATACCGTCATTTTGAACATGCCTCCTTTCATTCTACCAATGCTCTTAAATAAATGTCTACGTTTTTGTACTCATTCGCTTTTGCACATGTGTATTTGAAACAAATTCATATACATACATACATATATACAATACATTTGAAAAATTATTTGTGTGTATAAGTTCATTATTTGTTATTTCGTAAATTAAAATTAATTGGGATCCCAATCATCAGATCAAATATTGTAAACATCTTGTAACTGATCACATATTGTTTTTTAGGTACTAACTAACCCCAAAATCATAATCCTAATACTTGTAAAATTAATATAAGAAACAACGCTCGAAGTGTTATCAAAAGCATAAAAGTTATATTAGGGGCTAGAAAATTTTAAAAGTTCTGATAAAAAGTTTACGGGGCCTAGAAATTCATACAAAAACAAAATTACAGTACAGTTAAAGTACTGCATCAGAGATTATTGTTGTCATTTAGAATCTGGTGAAGGTTTGGTGTCGAAATGCGTTTTGCTGCAAGATGATTCACAGCATTTGTTTCTATTGAACAGCTATCAAGAAATATTAAAAAATTAAACAATATTAACTGCTGAAAAAACGTCAACAGTTCGCTAGAAACAATTTATCATCTAAAATAGATTACAGGAAAAAGTTGGCAATGGGTCAATTTCGAACTCCGGGTACTAACTTGTCCGACCTATTTCTTCAAAACTGTGGATTTTGCCATGTATGGCATCATTCATGCAAATTTTGAAGCTTTCTCAAGCAGACTCAATGTTTTCTCTGCACTTAAAATTCTTTAAACTTCGATAACACTTCAAACTCTATCCATTTTAAATGGTTTTATTTCCTATTGTGTTTATTATAACTATGTTCAGAGAATTTAAAACCTATTTTTTTATATAATTTGAATGTAAAACTCTTATGTATACCCCCGTTAGATAGGCTATTTAATCAAATTCACTAGGAAATAAAATATGAACAGATTTTTATATTTCATCAATGTTTCCCTGCATGTGCTAGAAACTAAAACGAATGAAGATATAGTCTATTAGCCCGGTAAGCCTAGTCTATAACCGTTGTAGAGTCAGTGGATAATAAAATAATTTCGTATGTAATGTTATGAATAAAATTCTAGACTGATCATATAGTTCACAACTCTAATCAATTTTTGAAATCGTATTACGGGAGGGTATAGCGTATATTTTTCAATTTATTATTCATAATTTTTGCTCTAGCAAATACATATTAGGGTTGAAAATCAATTAAATATTTTAAAATAATAATAATAGTTATCATATTTACATACAAAAAATTATTTTTACGAAGGCCAGTATACCAATATTCACTTGACAAACCAGCTTATTTTAGTTTTTTTGTAAATCAGTTTCTCTTAAATCGCTATGGCAACTTATAAAACTTCAAGTGTAAAATAAATTTATTTAGTTATTTTCTAATGTCTCTTCTATCTAATTTCTTTTCTAATTTCTCCAAAAATGCATACAAAACTTTCTAAACAAAACTAAGTTTACTTATACATTCATTCTCCTGTAAAATGTGTGTCTTTGCAATAATCTATTTTTACAGTGAATATTATGTTAACGTACTGTTAAGCACGAAAACAGTGATAAATTCGAGAAAAAGTGAAAGGAAGTCGAAGCTAAACCTTTAAATTTTACGAAAAAAAAAGGAAAATAAAATATAAGAATTTTTACCAAATATGCACTCCATAAATGGTGTAAAATTGGAGTGGATCAAGGTTTGCAAAAAAGTTTTCTTGACATTCGGCTAACCCTTTGGAATTGATTTCAACACGGATAAAAACGGACTTGTGTAGAAGTAGACCAAGTCTCGGACCTTGTGGTTTGGATAGCCATGGTATTAAGAATTCTAAAACAGATTTCCAGAATGTATATTGTATTATATACATCGGTCAAAATCGGATAAAAATGGACTTGTGGAGAAGGGCTGGATAGACATAGTATCAAGGATTATAAAACAGGTTTCCTTACTGTGGGGCGTTAATTGGGACCGGAGATTTTTGTCAAATTATCAAAGAAAAAAATGTCCTTTATAAATGGGTCAAAATCGGTAAAAAATGGACTTGTGTTGGAAGTGGACCTAGTGGGCTGGATGGACATGGTATCAACTATTCCAATACAGTTTTTCCTAGGGTCGAGCTTTACTTGGGACCAGAGATAGAGACCACGAAGCTTATATTTTTATATGAGCAAAAAAAGTGTTGAAATGAACTTAAAACATTTAATAATTCTCATTGAGTTCATATGCTTTTATATGTATATATAGAACGAAATGTAGTATTTGCATTTCTTTGGCAGTTGGCTTGGATTTTTTGGGTGGATGACTTGCATTTTTTTGGTCAATGATATGCATTTTTTAAGGTCGATGGCTTGCAATTTTTGTGGTTGATGACTTGCAGTTTTGGTTGGTGACTTGCATTTTTTGTGGTTGATGACTTGCATTTTTGGTCGATGACTTGCAAGCAAAGAATACACGGTGTGGTTGGTGACTTGCATTTTTTAGGTCGATGACTTGCATTTTTTAAGTCGGTTTCTTGCATTTAATTCGATGACTTGCATTTTTTGGGTCAATGACTTGCATTTTTTAGGTCGATGACTTACATTTTTGATTGGTGACTTGCTTTTTTTTGGTCGATGACTTGCATTTTTTGGTCGATGACTTGCAAGCAAAGAATGCACGGTTTGGTTGGTGACTTGCATTTTTTGGGTCGATGACTTGCATTTTTTAAGTCGATTCCTTATAATTTTGGTTGGTGACTTGCATTTTTTGTGGTTGATGACTTGCATTTTTGGTTGGTGACTTGCATTTTTTGTGGTTGATGACTTGCATTTTTTGGTCGATGACTTGCAAGCAAAGAATACACGGTTGGTTGGTGACTTTCATTTTTTAGGTCGATGACTTGCATTTTTTAAGTCGATTTCTTGCATTTAATTCGATGACTTGCATTTTTTGGGTCGATGACCTGCTTTTTTAGGTCGACAGCTTACATTTTTGGTTGGTGACTTGCTTTTTTTTTTTTTTGTCGATGACTTGAATTTTTTGCGGTTGATGACTTGCATTTTTTAGGTTAATGACTTGCATTTTGTGGTCGATGGCTTGCAATTTTTTTTTTGTCAATGATTTGTTTTATTTTTTTTCATTTACATGAATTTTTTATATATGTAGAGGCAACTGTTTTGGAATCCTTGATCCAATGGCTGTCCAGCCAACTATTTTTCTGTTTTTTTTTATCGGTTTTCTTTCTTCCCTTTACCAAATTTTTAAATTATGTTTACTTAACAGTGTATGTTACCATAATATATACTGTAAAAAAAGAATATAACTTTCATAGCTAACTTCACATACATCTATTTTGGCACAAGTCCAAAAATTTCTTTTTAAGTTAACAAGTTAACAGCTTGTAAGCTGAGTTAATAACAACTTCCGAATTGAGTTTAGATTTTTTTTTTTTTTTGTGTCAAAGAAAGGTTTAAATATTTTTGAATTTTTTTCATTACTAAAACTAATATCCATGTGAGTACAAAAGAAAAGTTGTAAGAAGCTGAACATATTTTTATTATACATACATATTTTCAATTGATTTTGTAAGAAAACGTTATTTAAAAAAGATTATTAAAATTTTATTACGGAATCTCTTCTCTAAATGCAGATTGTTATTGTTAACTTGTTAAATTGTATTCTAAATGAAAGCTTGTTAGGAGGGGAAATGTATGTTGATGAATATGAATACTATGTTGTGAAAAGGAATGCATAAAATTAATAAAGTCTATGGTTTAATGGGAAAAACAGTTGCTGTAAAAAGCGTAATATTGCTAAGTTGAAAGCGAACAAATGAAAACAAAATAAAATCTATTACTATAGTTGTTGAACAAACTGTTAAACATAAATATACTATCGCTAGATTAATTCAAATCAATATTAAACTAAAGAAAACTAATTTTAATAAGAAATCAATTGATAGTGCACATGAAAAATGTTTAGAGTATGACTGTATTGAATTGTCTTATTATTTTTTTTTAATAAACATCGTATAAGACTTTCTTAAGAAAAAAAAATCTGAAGTTTTCATTAAAATTGCCTTTCTTGTTCAAAAATTAATAGGCAAGTTCCCAAGTGTTAACTAAGAAACTGAATTACTAGTTATAAAAAATATAAAGAGCTTTTGAATATTGAAAAGAAATAATGAAAGTAATAAGGATTTTGTCAAAATACACTGTATCTGAAAAATGTGACTCTAGAAAGCAAATGCTTCGAATATTTTGTTAGTAAAATTAAAAACAAAGTTGGTCTTAAGGCATTTAATCAAATATGTTCCACACTTTTCTGACGAGATCTTATTCGCCTAGCGCTATAACAAACAAAAAAAAAACAACCAATATTGTTACCATACGTATAACGTAATGGAGAGCACAAAAATTTCGATAAAAATTGAATTCCAAAAAAAAAAAGAAATGGAATATATTGAACCACGGTTTTCCCAACATATATTTTACAATGATAAACTATCTGAATATTTGCATTTTTCGTTCCATTTGCTTTTAATTTTGATTGCAGTTTGTCTATAGCAATTGACGTTTACATCAATACTTTAGTGTGCTAATATACGTTAGATCTGTTACTCATGATTCATTTCAATATTTCTTGATGTAAATGAAATTTCTGGTGTTCAGTATTTCAACATTTAGCGAAATCAAATTCAACGAAACTATTATAACGTTTTTGTTTTCTTCACTCACTGCTACACACATTTTTATTTAAGAGACCCAAGAAGACGGTCATTGCAAACGAAAGTTTGCTACAACGTTTGTTATAAGCGATCAATTTGATGAGTATTATGTATTTATAAATTTTAGCATATAAAGTTTTAATGTCTTTTGATGTATAGTACATTCATATATGTTTTGTAACATTACACCACACACTATTTTGCCAATACAAATCCTATATACAAGACTCGATATTAGTTTACAGTGCTTACAATATATATTTTTTTTTGTTTTTATTGAATTTAGTTACCATGATAGATCTATTTGTTCTGTTTAGATTTTCTGAATCCTAATTATTATTGTATGCTTATAATCTTTGATTTCAGGGAGAATATATAAAACACCCTGTACTATACGAGCTTAGCTACAAATATGGTTTCACAGATAATCTGCCAGAAAGTGCCCTACCCAGTCGATTGGAAGAAATTAAGGAAGCGATACGACGAGAAATACGTAAAGAGCTAAAAATTAAAGAAGGAGCAGAAAAGCTTAGAGAAGTAGCTAAAGATCGTCGTTCATTAAACGATGTTGCTGCTATTGTTAAAAAAAGTAACAGTAAAATAGCTGAATTAAAATCTGAGTTGCAAGAATTGGAGTCTCAAATTTTACTAACCCAAGGTAATACTACGTCATATGATGATAGAGGTAAGTAGTGAGCGTTATTTTAACTGTAATTGTTATAACTGTTAATGTTAGCAGTAGTGCAGTAGCTTTCGAATTAGAATGAAAGCTATTACTCCATTGGACCTGACTTGAAACTATTATTTGTTTAATTTTGTTTTCTTGGTGTCAAACTCCTTTCATCTTGAAGCGTATTATCTTTTATATTTTTGCCACATATTTTCATTGAAAAATGCAAGTTATGTGGTCATGTAAGGAATACAAAATAATTCCTAAGGTTTACACCATATTGCTATTAGTATAATGCGTTTAAATGGAATTTTTATTGGTATTAATTAGACTTTCTAAAAAGATTTGCATTAAAAACCACTCAGGGGATATAAATAGAAGATGTTTTTATTTTAGTTCATTTACACACTACTGTAGAATATGTCAAGTTTGATTTTGTGTTTGCCATTTAGAAATACAATTTTTTTTTTTAATTTTATACGTTTTATATGTTGTCTATGTTTCCTATAATTTATTATAACAAATATTGCTTATCTCTTACGACTTTTAATGAACAAATGAAACAAATGTAAAATTATTTTCAATTGTCCTGTTTATTGACATTGCCCTGTTTTCTATTGTCAAAAAATATTGGATAATTGATGCTTAGTAATATTAAATTAATAATATTTAATTAAAATAATGCTAGAAAAACAGATACCTGACCCAAATTTGTAATATAAAAATAAAGATTTTTTTAATAAGCACTTACTGATGCTTACAATTGGTACCTACTCATATTTTTATTTAATTTTTCAGCAGAAAGAAATTTAAGGTCCTTTGCTTACGAATGGTCTGTTATTTTGTTATTTTTCTTTGACAAATTATAATATAAGTAATAAATAATTGGCTAATATTTATAACAAATCAATTATAAGTTAATATATTTTTACTATGACCTTTGACTTTCAGATATTCTATCGCCAAGTTCGAATAATGCCAGGTCAATGGGTTCTTGCAATTTTTCAAATGACGGCAGTATAGGTGGACTTATTTCCGGGGGGCATGAACAAGTTAGTGCCAATGATAAGCTTCTTCTGTCGTTAGAAAAGCAACTAAACATTGAAATGAAAGTTAAAAATGGGGCTGAAAACATGATACAATCTCTACAGAGCGGACACTATGGTAGAGATAAAAAACTCTTGCAAGAAGCTCAGCAAATGTTGACAGATTCAAAAGCAAAAATTGAGTTTTTACGTTTACGGATCCTGAAAGTCAAACAGAATAAAGAACATGCTCAAAAACTTTCACAACAAAATGCATCTGCGAATGCCAATGAAAATGGCTCTATTGCCTCTGGAATAGTTCCGCAACGTTTGGAAATTTCACTTGAAGAACGTATTGAAGAATTGCGACACCGTTTACGCATCGAAGCAGCTGTTGTTGATGGCGCGAAGAATGTAATACGCATTCTGCAAAATAGGAAAGTACCAGATAAAAAAGCTTTACATGAGGTGAGTAACATATTTTGTTATGATTTAAAAACGAAAAGGCTCTTGGTTTCTTTAAAGTTAAAAAACTTTGCTCTAATGTATTTTATTTACAATCTATGTAAGTACATTTTATAAACTACTAGTAATACAATTATTTTATTCATATTTTGAATTGTAGTAATTTTATTTATATACAATCGTAAGAATCGTATTGTAAAAATTAACTTTTTTTTTTAATTAATCGAACACTATTAAACAAGAAACAGGCAGTTTATACTCTATCATGATAAATATTTGCTGTGAAGTGCATCAGTTTACAGTAAATTGTATTTTCTTTAGTAAAACAATCTATGGACTTCTGTTTAAAATCTGTTTATTCTTATAAGTTAAGGTCACTACTGTGCTGTGGTGTAAAAATTTAATATTTTTTTCAATAATGATGAAAATGATTAAAGAACTGGACGGCGGCT
The DNA here is from genome assembly GCA_014635995.1 of Sarcophaga peregrina. Lineage (NCBI taxonomy): Eukaryota > Metazoa > Arthropoda > Insecta > Diptera > Sarcophagidae > Sarcophaga > Sarcophaga peregrina. Next base: position 22,998,396 of record CM025793.1, read on the forward strand.
ACAAATATAACTCAATAACATTTTAGGCCACAATAATTAAATTTTCATAAATTTAAATATTCTACACCGATCATATGAATGCGGACGCAAATTTTCAGAAAAGTATACTTATTTGAAAAGAGCAAAAATAAGAAAAGAGGAAATCATGTTTATGTACGCAAATATATGTACGTACATACATATATTATAATGAGGCACATATTCTCCGATTGTGTCGAAAAAGTTTTTCAATCGCACAAAAATTAGTTGCGCGAGAGACGTTGTGTTGTTCAAAACGATTTCAATATTTGTTTATATTCAAATAAGAAATGTACTAAATAACTAAAATTTTATATACAAAACCGATTTATATATAGAAAGAAAATTGTGTTGTTTAATAGAAGCATGTGGTTTTAATTATGTGCGTGAAAATTTGAATAAAAATAAAATAAATTTTTTTTTTTGATAATTAATAAAGAATATTGCATAATACGGAATGGAAAGAAAAGTAAATACGTTTGTATATATATACATATATATGTATATATAAAATATGTATTAACGATATACGTATGTACATATATATGTATATAAAAAGAAAACAATTTCTTTCGTTTTATAATTCGTCAATGATTGCAAATAGTATTCCTCCATTCACTTTCTGTTACAATTATGAAAAATTTAATTTAAATTAAAGAAATGTAAAGGAAATCAAATTTCTAAGTGTTTTCTGAATATTTTTGTAGTTTGAAGAATGTAGGTCAAGGGTATAATAATTGTTCTAGTAGACTTTAAATGTTATATGTTAACATAAACTATTTTCATCTAATGGCCAGAAGGATGTTTCTAGCTCATTTAAATGCAACGAAAGTTTGTTTATAGCCCTCAAATAGATGTACTAAATAAAAACCGTATAGTACAGATTAGGATAAAGAAAAGTAATACTTAGATCCCTGAAAAAAAAAACTTCAAAATGCATAAAATGCTAATGTTGATGTTGTCCTTTGAATAGGCTCCTCATGCAAGCAGTTCTTCGACTGACAAAGTTATAAATTTACGTGATGCTATTTGTCAAACAAGTGACACAGAAACAAGATATTCTGAAGATCTTGATCGAAAGCGTTGTCCTTTGGAAAGACGCGATTCCCGTAGATTATATGATTATAGAAAATCTAGAACTGAAGATTCACTTAAGCAATTGGAAAATAGAGGTCGCGGTGACGGAGGAAACTGTTTGAAGGTATATATGGTTAAAGTATTCAATAAAATTTACTTAATTTCAATACAATAATTATCTACTTAGACATCCTCAATAACGAAAACTAATAAAACTTCTTGTCGGAGTAAAGCCGAAGTAGATAAGGAGGCATCTGGTAAAGTTCAGCAGCCTTCTCTGGACTCACAAAAAAAACCACGCACTGTCCACATAGATGTGTATTGCACTGGCTCCGAAGATGATGATCAAGCCGATGTAGAATCCAGTTCCTATTCCGATGATGATAATAAAAAAGTGGATCAAGAATCGAATTCAACATTCCAAACAGTATTGGAAAACGAACAAATGCACTTAAGACATTATCGCATAAAGGGAGCATCACTACCTCGCCGATTAGCAGAAAAGAAGAATACAGCTGAACAATTGAAAAATATTGGGCATGCCTTAACAAAATCTAGTACAACTGAAGAAGTTAACGAGTCTAAGCAATTACTATTTCGAAAACATATCGGTGATCAGAGAGCAGCTAAACTGCAAAACATCAGACAAAAATATTTACGCCAGCTGTCAGATGACACTTTAAGTCTGGGATATCCAAATTCATCAAGATCAACAGTACGCGATAATACTTGCAGCAGCATTTCCAGTGCCTTTGTCGAATCATCGTGGAAAGAATCTGATGATATTGAAGAAACTTCGTATTCTCTAGCCAAATCTGATAGTTTTGAATATGAAAACGCTTTAGATCGTTTAAGAATACGTCAAATGGAGCACTTATGGTCTCGTAGTTGTTCAAAGGACGATGAAGTTGACTCGCAAAGCCCTTTATATTTAAATCCCAGTAATAAAAACTTACAAACGATTCTAGAGCTATCGTCATCGAAAAGAGAATCATCTTGCTCATCAGAAATACCTAGGGACACATGGGCAGGAAAATTAGAAACACAAACTGATACAAATTTGTCAGAAATAGATGAAAACTTAACTGGTTCATCTAATTATAAATTCCAACAAATTTCGCATTTTCCTAGAAATACACCAGGATTTCTTCAATTTTTTGGACCACATCCTGAATGAACACAATCCTTCACAGGCTAAGAATTTTGCCGTGCAACAACCGCAATTAGAATCATCTGTATATAAGGTATCTTCATATCTTCATCCCATGGATAAGGTTAACTTACAACGATGGAAAAGTGAAACTCGCGAAAACTTATCTTCTCCCAGTTCACCAGTTTTAACATCTGCGGAAATTAGCCGACAGTCATCACCACAAAGTCATCTTGGACGATGTGCCAGTGAAGCACCTTTAAGTTCGATTGATATTAATACTTTTACTATTAACCCACCCACTCATCCGAGACGTTTTGACATGTTTCATCGCTCTGGTACAAGCGAAAGTCAACCATCTTCTATTGAGCCTCGTTTTGGGTATTCTTCTGAATATCTCCATAAGGCAAAAGTATTTGGCGAAGTTGTAGCAACACGCAAACCAGGTCACCACGTGGGTCCAACAAAAAATCCAAATTGTTCATGTGAATGCTGCCAAAGATGGTTGGCCGAACGGTACCAAACACGCGATCGTCTTTTTTCAATCGGAGAACTACCAGTCCTTAAAAAACCATTTTAAATCCATTAATAAGAATTACATTATCCAATGCTATTGTCTATCACATATTTTTTGCATTTTGCATTTACCTATTTATTAACCGGTTTTTTACAATACCTCTGTTATCAAATAATAATTTTTAAATGTTAATGTCGAATACTACTAACATTAGAAGTAAATATTCTATTATACACCATTTCGAAAGTCTACGTACGAGAGAACATGCACATATTGAAGTATGACAAATGGTTAACGCCATTGTCTAGAAAAGTACACTAGTTTAGTTGAAGCTTGGCATTATTTAATCACTTTTTTTTATATTTTCTAAGCTCGCCAAACGAATTATGGATTTGGCTAGTTTATTGGCATTTATTTTAGCTTTTGTCTCACTAGACTAGACTTGACATATTTTGCCTCTGAACTTTTTCGCTAATCTTCCAACTTCCTTTTGATTATTCCATATAAAGTCTATTGGCATAATTATATTTTTTTCAATATTTTGTTTTATTAAAACTAGATCATATGTGTTCTTTAAATGGTGTATAGTTGTTTTTTTTTAGATTTATAAAATTACGTAAAGAAATTTTTAATAAAAAATTTTTGGCTACTCAATAAATATATTTTATTTTGATTTAGATAGGTTCGTGTCCTTTCGGTTTTACCGATGCAAGTGATAAAAACGAACTATAAATTAATACTTAGTGTTGAGTGTAAGAAACCAAGAGCAAAGGTTTTATTTTTTTCTTCTTAATTTTTAATTTATATTTTAAAATAAATTTCTATTTAACACAAAAACAAGGCACATGTACGATTATCA